>LR990303.1:6175000-6775000 GCA_905147355.2 Apotomis turbidana | reverse complement strand
TGTGGTATATATGTTTAAGAGTGTTATCCCTAGAAATGATATCTTAAAAGCATGTAAAGACTACAACAAAAATTGACAAAATTCAGATGAGCGTTTAAAGACTACGCACATTGGTGTCCAGGTCCAGGGTGAGCCAAATCCAATTTATATTTCGGAACATCTCTCTCCAAAACTTAAATTTCTACTCGCTAAGAGTAGGAAAGCAAAGTCTTTACTGGGGTATGAGTATTGCTGGGTGACGGATGGTAGAATATTTATGAAAAAAGACTCTAACCATAAATCTATCTGGATTAGGAACGAGAACTCACTCGCAAATCTATGACTACGCACGTCGTATCCTAAGGTTGTAAATATCCTAGTTTATTGTTTTTCTAAGTGTTATAAAAAAAGTTCCTTCTATATAAAATCTAATTTATATTTAGTTTGTTTATTTTATGATTATGGTATATATATTATTAAAAACTCGTACGTATATAATCACATTTTAAGGGGGTTTAAAGCTGGTTACAAAATCGTGTGTACAAGTGTTAAATTGTTTCATTATTCTGAGGACAAATTGTCACACAACGACAAATTAAGATTTGACGACAATGGATAATGATTTTACTTTTCTGAACGAAAACCTGGATAAGATCACGTGTGATCAAATGGCCCATGAAATTGATGACCCTGAAATCATAAAAAAATACCTTAATGAAAAACCAAACGCGCTAAAAATTTTGTCAATTAACATTAGATCTATATTTAAAAACTTTGATAGTCTATTAGTTACACTTGAAGATACCATTAGGAATGTTGACGTATTAATCTTAACGGAATGTAGAATTAAAAATCGAGAACCAAATCAAACAATTCAATGGTATACTAGTATCTGGTCTAACATAAATCCCATTCAAAATGATGGGGTTGTTATGTTCATTAAAAATAATCTAACTTTTACGTATAAATAAATTGAGCTAATTGGAGCAAACTGCCTAAGTGTGGACTTTGACGAATTCAGTATATTTGGTATATACAGGTCACCCTCGTCTTACAACATAGAGATATTCTTAGAATCACTAGAGAAACTTCTTAAAGAAAATAAAGGTATTAAAAACTCCATATTAATGGGTGACCTAAACATCAACTTTTTGGACTCATCGGGAAGCAAGCATCCGCAAGCAGAGGAGTATATTGATCTACTAACGCTGAATAAGTTTAAAATAGGTATCAACAAGCCCACGAGGGAGGACAGTTGTCTGGATCACTGCATGCTAAAGCTAGAAACCTTAAAGCATGAATGTGTAATATACAACGTACCAGTGACGGATCATATGTTAACCATGTGCGTACTAGAGAATAACAAAACAGCAAACTGCAGAACTACTCCTGAATTTGCAGTAAAGAAAGTCAACCATGAGCAGCTCACGGCTGCTCTCGAAAAAGAAAAGGGGGGCGGAGTATATTGCAGTAATGACGTGGACAATGCGTTTCAACACTTTAGCAAAACTTTAAACAGGCACATTGAGAATAATACAACTGTCAAGGTCATAATGCATAACAGAAACAAACCAATGAAACCATGGATTACCCAAGGGCTTATAAAATGTATTCGGAAAAGAGATAGATTACACAAGATTTTTAAAAAACACTCAGATAATCTAACGCTAAAACATGATTACACAACGTATAGGCGAATTTGTAACCTACTAATTAAAAAAGCTAGAACAAAGTACTATAGAGATAAATTTGATGAAGCAAAGAATAATTCCAAATTAATATGGTCCACAATAAATGAGGCTTCTGGGAGAAAACGAAATAATACTAACTCTGTAAAACAGATACAGATAGGGACTGAAACCATCAAAGTTCCTGACCAACCTCTTGCAGCTGCTAATGCTTTTAATTCCTATTTTACTGGTGTAGGACGAGATTTGGCTACTGAGCACCTTAAACATTTAAAAGCCTCAGAATCCGAGTTAACAGATAAACTGAAAGTAGACTTCGAAACCAATACATCTTTGTACTTCAAACCAACATGTGCAAAAGAAATAAGCCATATCATAATGTCACTTAAAAATAATAGTTCTAGTGGGCTTGATGGTTTTGCAGGAAGAACACTTAGGTCAGTCTCTAAATACATTGTCCAACCGCTGGCACACATCATAAATTTAAGTTTAAGACAAGGTATATTTCCTAAGGAATTAAAAACTGCTGTGGTTATCCCCATTTTTAAAAAAGGAATAACGACAAGTGTATCTAATTACCGTCCAATATCCCTCCTATCAAGCGTCTCGAAAATTATTGAGAAGGTTGTAAAGAGGAGACTTTGTTCGTACTTGGAGAAAAATAAAATACTCTCAATGCATCAATACGGTTTTAGAGAAGGACATAGTACCAGTGACGCAATAGCCCAATTGACAAAATTTGTAGTGAAGAATACTGATAGGAAACTTAAAGTTTTTTCTGTTTTTATGGACTTAGCCAAAGCTTTCGATACTATATCGCATAAAATACTGTTAAAAAATTTAAAGCCTATGGTGTCGTTGGCAGGTTGCTACAATGGTTCGAAAGTTATTTGCAGCCTCGCGCAACTCTCAAGGTAAAAAACGATCGACAACGGCTGTATGAAACGGGGGTGAATTTTTTACCTATCTAAGTTTGAAAGAACGTTGAAACCTACAAAGCATTAGATAATTGGCGACAATCGAATTTAGGCGGGTTGTACTTCAGCCGCCATTTTTGTCCGCCATGCCATGTTAGATGACGTTTCTATTTTGTTGTGTAGTCGGCTTCTGTCAAGGTTCTGCGATCTTTTCAAATAATTCAAATTTCACAAATAATCTAATAATTTGCATTCTTTGGGTGTAGTGGTCGTCTAGAAGGTACACAAGACAATCACAATTGCAAAAATGAGTGGATTGAAAAGGAAAAAGTGCGAAATATGCAGAATGAAAACGTGTCGAATGGACGGTCAAAAAAGACTATTCATGGCAAGATTTCCACCGTTCGAAGATCGGTAAGTAAAAAATATACTTAATTACTGCGTGTTATAACCATGTTAATCGTAAGTTTCATTGAAAACTTGGTATTTCGGGTAAAATAATACATACCCTTATACGTATGTAAACAATAGTGCTGTATGTAAGTTTTATCGATAATTTTCATTTGAAGTGAAAAATACCTGGGTAAACACGGAATATCTTTCTTCAAGCAAAAGCCTATTGGTATGTGTACTTATACAAAAGTGTGCACTTGAATACAGCTGTTAAAGCCGTCTCAGATGAGAGGATAAGACATTATTATCACTACTTTTTATGCCAGTTTGAGTTAGATTATGGTCACAGAAATATTTTACGAAAAATCTTCAATGGACTATGAATGGTACGGTTTCATCTGGACAAACAGATTCATTTTTACTCTGTAATTTTCTGTTTAATTAACAAGACATTTTGGTAGGCATATAAACGACGTGATACTAAATATAACCCCAAAAAACCTCAGAAACATACGTAGTAAATATAAGACACCAGTTACGAACAGCGAGACTGCACGGAAGCACTTCAGCTATATCGGTCCCAGGCTTTATGATAAGTTGCCTATTGAAATACAAGACCTATTGGAATCTTTACGTGAAAATCAAAATAAGTCGTCTAATAATAAATCAATTCTATACAATTTAAATAAAAACAGTAAAAAATTCATTTCAGGTTTCTCCCATGCAGAGTTTAATACTTTTTATAAGAAAATATTTCCCTAAGTACTTAACTTGCCTCCCCATTCATACCCCCACAATATAAATATATTTATTTATACGTATATACCTATAATTATTTACAGTTATAAATACCAAATATTATTTATTCATATTACCTTCTTTAATCATTTAATTATAAGTTATTACAAGTTCTTACGCAGCTCTCCTCGCATTTACTTTTTTGATGATCCCATGTTACTTAGCTTCTTATTGGTTGGCCATACACAAATTCTTCATGTATCCGAACCGCTCTCTCAGAATTGTGTCACGAGATACGTAACTAGCCCTAGCTCAGACCACGGTCTTTTTGGGCTGTTACCGCACACTATGTCGTTAAACGCTTGTCTGGACCAGTATTTTTTGAATTTATGTAAATAGTGAAATTTAAATTCTTTTATAAGCATGTTTGTTATAAATAAATAAAATAAAAATAAATCTGAAGACACTAAGTAGACTTCTCACGATATGGAGGCGCGGCGCCGGGACTGCACACACACACACACACACACACTAACAACTCACCAGGCGCCTGCTCCAGACACACGGGCTCCCGGAAGGGGCCGGCGTCGGAGGAGCTCATGAGCTCTTGCAGCACCCGCGTGCACGCCGCGCGCCACGATATGGAGGCGCGGCGCCGGGACTGCACACACACACACACTAACAACTCACCAGGCGCCTGCTCCAGACACACGGGCTCCCGGAAGGGGCCGGCGTCGGAGGAGCTCATGAGCTCTTGCAGCACCCGCGTGCACGCCGCGCGCCACGATATGGAGGCGCGGCGCCGGGACTGCACACACACACACACTAACAACTCACCAGGCGCCTGCTCCAGACACACGGGCTCCCGGAAGGGGCCGGCGTCGGAGGAGCTCATGAGCTCTTGCAGCACCCGCGTGCACGCCGCGCGCCACGATATGGAGGCGCGGCGCCGGGACTGCACACACACACACACTAACAACTCACCAGGCGCCTGCTCCAGACACACGGGCTCCCGGAAGGGGCCGGCGTCGGAGGAGCTCATGAGCTCTTGCAGCACCCGCGTGCACGCCGCGCGCCACGATATGGAGGCGCGGCGCCGGGACTGCACACACACACACACACACTAACAACTCACCAGGCGCCTGCTCCAGACACACGGGCTCCCGGAAGGGGCCGGCGTCGGAGGAGCTCATGAGCTCTTGCAGCACCCGCGTGCACGCCGCGCGCCACGATATGGAGGCGCGGCGCCGGGACTGCACACACACACACACACACTAACAACTCACCAGGCGCCTGCTCCAGACACACGGGCTCCCGGAAGGGGCCGGCGTCGGAGGAGCTCATGAGCTCTTGCAGCACCCGCGTGCACGCCGCGCGCCACGATATGGAGGCGCGGCGCCGGGACTGCACACACACACACACACACACTAACAACTCACCAGGCGCCTGCTCCAGACACACGGGCTCCCGGAAGGGGCCGGCGTCGGAGGAGCTCATGAGCTCTTGCAGCACCCGCGTGCACGCCGCGCGCCACGATATGGAGGCGCGGCGCCGGGACTGCACACACACACACACACACTAACAACTCACCAGGCGCCTGCTCCAGACACACGGGCTCCCGGAAGGGGCCGGCGTCGGAGGAGCTCATGAGCTCTTGCAGCACCCGCGTGCACGCCGCGCGCCACGATATGGAGGCGCGGCGCCGGGACTGCACACACACACACACTAACAACTCACCAGGCGCCTGCTCCAGACACACGGGCTCCCGGAAGGGGCCGGCGTCGGAGGAGCTCATGAGCTCTTGCAGCACCCGCGTGCACGCCGCGCGCCACGATATGGAGGCGCGGCGCCGGGACTGCACACACACACACACTAACAACTCACCAGGCGCCTGCTCCAGACACACGGGCTCCCGGAAGGGGCCGGCGTCGGAGGAGCTCATGAGCTCTTGCAGCACCCGCGTGCACGCCGCGCGCCACGATATGGAGGCGCGGCGCCGGGACTGCACACACACACACACTAACAACTCACCAGGCGCCTGCTCCAGACACACGGGCTCCCGGAAGGGGCCGGCGTCGGAGGAGCTCATGAGCTCTTGCAGCACCCGCGTGCACGCCGCGCGCCACGATATGGAGGCGCGGCGCCGGGACTGCACACACACACACACTAACAACTCACCAGGCGCCTGCTCCAGACACACGGGCTCCCGGAAGGGGCCGGCGTCGGAGGAGCTCATGAGCTCTTGCAGCACCCGCGTGCACGCCGCGCGCCACGATATGGAGGCGCGGCGCCGGGACTGCACACACACACACACACACTAACAACTCACCAGGCGCCTGCTCCAGACACACGGGCTCCCGGAAGGGGCCGGCGTCGGAGGAGCTCATGAGCTCTTGCAGCACCCGCGTGCACGCCGCGCGCCACGATATGGAGGCGCGGCGCCGGGACTGCACACACACACACACACACTAACAACTCACCAGGCGCCTGCTCCAGACACACGGGCTCCCGGAAGGGGCCGGCGTCGGAGGAGCTCATGAGCTCTTGCAGCACCCGCGTGCACGCCGCGCGCCACGATATGGAGGCGCGGCGCCGGGACTGCACACACACACACACACTAACAACTCACCAGGCGCCTGCTCCAGACACACGGGCTCCCGGAAGGGGCCGGCGTCGGAGGAGCTCATGAGCTCTTGCAGCACCCGCGTGCACGCCGCGCGCCACGATATGGAGGCGCGGCGCCGGGACTGCACACACACACACACACACACACTAACAACTCACCAGGCGCCTGCTCCAGACACACGGGCTCCCGGAAGGGGCCGGCGTCGGAGGAGCTCATGAGCTCTTGCAGCACCCGCGTGCACGCCGCGCGCCACGATATGGAGGCGCGGCGCCGGGACTGCACACACACACACACACACTAACAACTCACCAGGCGCCTGCTCCAGACACACGGGCTCCCGGAAGGGGCCGGCGTCGGAGGAGCTCATGAGCTCTTGCAGCACCCGCGTGCACGCCGCGCGCCACGATATGGAGGCGCGGCGCCGGGACTGCACACACACACACACACTAACAACTCACCAGGCGCCTGCTCCAGACACACGGGCTCCCGGAAGGGGCCGGCGTCGGAGGAGCTCATGAGCTCTTGCAGCACCCGCGTGCACGCCGCGCGCCACGATATGGAGGCGCGGCGCCGGGACTGCACACACACACACACTAACAACTCACCAGGCGCCTGCTCCAGACACACGGGCTCCCGGAAGGGGCCGGCGTCGGAGGAGCTCATGAGCTCTTGCAGCACCCGCGTGCACGCCGCGCGCCACGATATGGAGGCGCGGCGCCGGGACTGCACACACACACACACACACACACTAACAACTCACCAGGCGCCTGCTCCAGACACACGGGCTCCCGGAAGGGGCCGGCGTCGGAGGAGCTCATGAGCTCTTGCAGCACCCGCGTGCACGCCGCGCGCCACGATATGGAGGCGCGGCGCCGAGACTGCACACACACACACACACACACACTAACAACTCACCAGGCGCCTGCTCCAGACACACGGGCTCCCGGAAGGGGCCGGCGTCGGAGGAGCTCATGAGCTCTTGCAGCACCCGCGTGCACGCCGCGCGCCACGATATGGAGGCGCGGCGCCGGGACTGCACACACACACACACACACTAACAACTCACCAGGCGCCTGCTCCAGACACACGGGCTCCCGGAAGGGGCCGGCGTCGGAGGAGCTCATGAGCTCTTGCAGCACCCGCGTGCACGCCGCGCGCCACGATATGGAGGCGCGGCGCCGGGACTGCACACACACACACACACACACTAACAACTCACCAGGCGCCTGCTCCAGACACACGGGCTCCCGGAAGGGGCCGGCGTCGGAGGAGCTCATGAGCTCTTGCAGCACCCGCGTGCACGCCGCGCGCCACGATATGGAGGCGCGGCGCCGGGACTGCACACACACACACACACACACTAACAACTCACCAGGCGCCTGCTCCAGACACACGGGCTCCCGGAAGGGGCCGGCGTCGGAGGAGCTCATGAGCTCTTGCAGCACCCGCGTGCACGCCGCGCGCCACGATATGGAGGCGCGGCGCCGGGACTGCACACACACACACACACACACACACTAACAACTCACCAGGCGCCTGCTCCAGACACACGGGCTCCCGGAAGGGGCCGGCGTCGGAGGAGCTCATGAGCTCTTGCAGCACCCGCGTGCACGCCGCGCGCCACGATATGGAGGCGCGGCGCCGGGACTGCACACACACACACACACACACACACTAACAACTCACCAGGCGCCTGCTCCAGACACACGGGCTCCCGGAAGGGGCCGGCGTCGGAGGAGCTCATGAGCTCTTGCAGCACCCGCGTGCACGCCGCGCGCCACGATATGGAGGCGCGGCGCCGGGACTGCACACACACACACACACACACACACTAACAACTCACCAGGCGCCTGCTCCAGACACACGGGCTCCCGGAAGGGGCCGGCGTCGGAGGAGCTCATGAGCTCTTGCAGCACCCGCGTGCACGCCGCGCGCCACGATATGGAGGCGCGGCGCCGGGACTGCACACACACACACACACACACACACTAACAACTCACCAGGCGCCTGCTCCAGACACACGGGCTCCCGGAAGGGGCCGGCGTCGGAGGAGCTCATGAGCTCTTGCAGCACCCGCGTGCACGCCGCGCGCCACGATATGGAGGCGCGGCGCCGGGACTGCACACACACACACACACACACTAACAACTCACCAGGCGCCTGCTCCAGACACACGGGCTCCCGGAAGGGGCCGGCGTCGGAGGAGCTCATGAGCTCTTGCAGCACCCGCGTGCACGCCGCGCGCCACGATATGGAGGCGCGGCGCCGGGACTGCACACACACACACACACACACACTAACAACTCACCAGGCGCCTGCTCCAGACACACGGGCTCCCGGAAGGGGCCGGCGTCGGAGGAGCTCATGAGCTCTTGCAGCACCCGCGTGCACGCCGCGCGCCACGATATGGAGGCGCGGCGCCGGGACTGCACACACACACACACACACACACACTAACAACTCACCAGGCGCCTGCTCCAGACACACGGGCTCCCGGAAGGGGCCGGCGTCGGAGGAGCTCATGAGCTCTTGCAGCACCCGCGTGCACGCCGCGCGCCACGATATGGAGGCGCGGCGCCGGGACTGCACACACACACACACACACACTAACAACTCACCAGGCGCCTGCTCCAGACACACGGGCTCCCGGAAGGGGCCGGCGTCGGAGGAGCTCATGAGCTCTTGCAGCACCCGCGTGCACGCCGCGCGCCACGATATGGAGGCGCGGCGCCGGGACTGCACACACACACACACACACACACTAACAACTCACCAGGCGCCTGCTCCAGACACACGGGCTCCCGGAAGGGGCCGGCGTCGGAGGAGCTCATGAGCTCTTGCAGCACCCGCGTGCACGCCGCGCGCCACGATATGGAGGCGCGGCGCCGGGACTGCACACACACACACACACACACATACTAACAACTCACCAGGCGCCTGCTCCAGACACACGGGCTCCCGGAAGGGGCCGGCGTCGGAGGAGCTCATGAGCTCTTGCAGCACCCGCGTGCACGCCGCGCGCCACGATATGGAGGCGCGGCGCCGGGACTGCACACACACACACACACACACACACTAACAACTCACCAGGCGCCTGCTCCAGACACACGGGCTCCCGGAAGGGGCCGGCGTCGGAGGAGCTCATGAGCTCTTGCAGCACCCGCGTGCACGCCGCGCGCCACGATATGGAGGCGCGGCGCCGGGACTGCACACACACACACACACACACACACTAACAACTCACCAGGCGCCTGCTCCAGACACACGGGCTCCCGGAAGGGGCCGGCGTCGGAGGAGCTCATGAGCTCTTGCAGCACCCGCGTGCACGCCGCGCGCCACGATATGGAGGCGCGGCGCCGGGACTGCACACACACACACACACACACACACTAACAACTCACCAGGCGCCTGCTCCAGACACACGGGCTCCCGGAAGGGGCCGGCGTCGGAGGAGCTCATGAGCTCTTGCAGCACCCGCGTGCACGCCGCGCGCCACGATATGGAGGCGCGGCGCCGGGACTGCACACACACACACACACACACACACTAACAACTCACCAGGCGCCTGCTCCAGACACACGGGCTCCCGGAAGGGGCCGGCGTCGGAGGAGCTCATGAGCTCTTGCAGCACCCGCGTGCACGCCGCGCGCCACGATATGGAGGCGCCGCGGCCCCGCGCTCGCCGAGACTGCGGACAGAGATACTAATTGACATTTCATATTTCCAACGAAAATTAATAGAGATCGAGAGAGCCTTGCATCGTGTACAGTCACCAAAAATGTGGTCTACCACTTTTCGACTCTATTTTACATGTGTCTTTCTTTGCTGACTGTACGCGCTATAGTGCAAGGGCCGGGAAATAAGGTCTTGCCGGGTGAGTAGGTATAGATGTCGGATGACTGATAGTGATAGTGATACGAAGCCGGCAAGTCCTTTTCACGGCTAAGGCTTGTATAGTGATTTTCTCTGACATGTGCAATGAAATAAAAAAATGCACCATTGAAAAAATATAAATCAGCTGTTTAGCGTGTAAATGAACACTCGACTTGTGCCGCCCGAAACATGATACTTCAATAGTACATTACTGCAGAGGCCGTGAAGTAAGGGATTGCTGGACGAGTTTGGGGTAGATGGCCGAGTCGAAGACGAGGCCAGATAGAACGAGTCCTGTAATCCCTGTTCCGGCCGAAGCTTGTATAGTGCTTTTCTCAAACGATGTGAGGAAATATTAAAATTAAAATAACTAAGTATTAGATAATCAAGTAAACAAAACAAAATATGCTACGGGAAAAAAGTAAAAACTATTTTTCGTTTTTACTTTTTTCCCGTAGCATATTTTGCATGTCTAAATTTTCCTCCTCATAAAGTTCCCCGTCATCCTTTGTTCATAAGTTCCCCGTCACTCTCATCACTAGAAGTAATTTTTATGTCTGTTAAAATTATTTTATAATCACTACGAAATACGAATAAGCAGAAAAAAAGATTTTCAATGTGCCACCTTTTTTATTTTTTAAATATGTTATTTGATCCAGCAATTTGAGCACCATGTTGAACCGCACATAAATGGATTTTTTGTGTCGCAATTATGCTTACAGATTGTGGAGGTGGTTGGCTGTATGTAATTTTTCCTTTGCCAATTTAATTTTAGTATAGAAATTTAAAAAATTAGAGCAGCGGACAAAAATGGATTTTCATACTAACTTTTGTGGCCTAAGGCCAAGAAGTAATGTAGGGAGCCATAAACGAGAAACTTCATGTCCTCATATCGGGACATTAACGCATGCATTTCCGAGCATGTTTGAGAAATAGTTATTTACGATACAAGTGTGGAAGGTAGGTGATTTCAGACGAGTGTGATTTTTAGTCACGAGCGAGGTACGAGCGTGTGATTAAACAAACACGAGTCGGAAATCATCTTACACACAAGTTCCGTACAAAACTTTACTATGCATGTACGAGAAAATAGAAAATACTTTAATACTCACAAAGACTGTTTACATTGGAAAAAAAAGTGTTTTGATTTGATTTATCCAACAAGAAGCCGTCGTTCACATTTTTTACTTCTTCAATGACATTTTACGGGTTTAAATTGATGATTCGTCCCTTTATCTCGCCATTATTTCAGCAGATTTGCACAAAACAACTTCAAAATAAACTAGACATCAATAAAAATGGCGGAGTTATTTGTAAACCGCGCTCGACATTACACACACAGTAGTAGATACTGCGCATGTGCAAAAGTATTTTTTTAATACTCGTCTTATGTCAAAATGGCACAAGCGCGTGTACATTCAGCCAAATTTATTTAATGAATAACGATTTAAAGTTCGTTTATTAATCAAATTTTATATCTAATGTAATTAATGACGTGTTAAATGAATTAATTAATGAAATATTAGTTTTATTGTACTTTTACACGTGATAATAATCGGTATTTGACTTATTTATCAAAACTTTTTGTAAATAATAAAACCTCTTTGTGTCAGGCTGTCAGATACGGATAGAAATAAAAAAAAATTAAAAGTAAAAAGCACTAGTGTGGAAAAGTAGTACTTTCCGCACAGTTTGAATGCCTAGAATACGTTCTTTTCGAGCACATGCATTGTAAAGCCTGTTATAACGCACGCTATTACGACATTCCATCCTTATATTTGATACCTACTCATCCGGCAAGCCCTTTCTTCCCGGTGTCCCCGGCAGTAATGTACTATTACACACCGTGAAAAAAAGGTTAGGCTAGCCTAAGCCTGGTTAAATAAATGTATATCCAAAAAAATCACCTTAGTCCCTTGGCTGGGTGTTGGCTCGTCGTCTTCCGAGCGATAGGCGGCGGCTAGCTCGTGGTATTTCGCCACCACGTCCACTTCACGCCAGTGGCTGTTGAATAAATGAATCAATGTTTTATTGGAAAGAACATCTATACTATTATAAAATTCTAGATTTGTATATAAAATTAGTTTTCATGAAAAATCTTGATACCTTGAACGCACTTTCACGGTGAAAATCGCAAATTACTTATTATTTACATACAAATATATGTACATCCCACTGATGACATCATATATAGGTAGGCCATTTGTATGGGGCGTTTTTAGTGTTCTGTAGGAATGTTGAGCAGAGACTTTGACAGTCATTTCTGACCTTTAGAGCGGTCTAAGTGTAGGTAGTCTCATTATATACAAAATAGAATCATTTGAAATCCTCAAAAAATTGTCCGCACGCCTATTGTCCTATTAAATTCAAACTTTATTTTTAACTACTCCGTTTAAAGGTTGTTGGAAGAGATAGCGATAAGACCACCTGCTGTTTACCTCTGCCTGTTATTTTAATGTATCTCATGTTGTGTCGTACATTCCTTGATGTTTGTGGTGTGGTGCAATAAAGAGTATTTGTAATTGTCCCAAAAACGGAATTTCGTGTGTTTAGAATAAATGGACTGTTTGAAACCTGATGATGTGTAGCAGCAGGTCGGTGATGAGTCGCGCCTGCTTGACGATGGGGGAGTGAGGCTCGTTGAATCGCTCGGCGTTGCTCGCCAAGTACCGCACGTCGAATTGTGCCGCCGCCGCCCGCCGGTAAAACTATAGTGAATAAAAATAAAACATTGTTCACTTCCCCTTCTCAAAAAGTAGGCCACGTGAAGCGGGGGTAAAATAGTGCTTTTAGCCCCTAGAGTTTTTTTTTTTTAATGAGACGCCATACCCGGCGGCGGTGTATAAATAAATAAAATAAATAAATAAATATAATAGTACATTACTGAATACGCCGAGAAAGAAGGGCTTGCCGGGTGAATAGGTATATACGGATAGTGATATGAAGCCGGCAAGCTCTTTTCACGGCTAAGGCATGTATAGTGCTTTTCCCAAACATATGCACCGCTCAAAAAAAGTATAATTCAGCAGTTAAACAATTCATGAACACAGACGCCATGTTTAAAAAAATACTTAACGGCCTAGGCCTTCAATATTGTATGAAATTCCTTTATAGTTCTCTCGAATTGTTCCGCCTGAAACGTGATACTTCGAAGCCTGTTATAACGCACGTTATGACGACATTTAATTGCATGTTTGAGAAAAGCACAGACAACCCCCACTAGACGGAGCATGTAAGGCGACCCGCGCGCCCCAACGATATGGTACGGCAGAACATTAAAGTATCAACACGGCGGCCACCGTTTAGTTGCGTCCTTGTTTATATTGCGTACGTCAACGAAAAAATTAATTAAATAAATTACATGGTAAATTGTAGTGTTAAGTGGTGTAGAGAGACCTCATAAACAAGGACGCAACTAAACGGTGGCCGCCGTGTTGATACTTTAATGTTCTGCCGCCGTACCATATCGTTGGTGCGCGCGGGTCGCCTTACATGCTCCGTCTAAACTGGGATTTCTAATTCAAGACCAAAAAAACTACGACAGATACGTCACTGTCAAAATTGACAACATTTAAATGACATCTGAGTTTGTTTCTTGGCTTGCACCAAATGGACAATGTTACAAGTACAATATCAGATTTTGTACCAAAAATCTCCGATGGTTAAGTTTTATCATCTCCTCTCGTAATTATGTAATAATAAATATTTCTAGTTATTTTATTAAAACATAGAGTTAAAGTTACCAATAAATAAATTATCGTAGCGTGTTTAAAAAATAAAAAGAGATTTACTATTGTAAAAATATTTTATTACAGTGGCAACCTTGTGGTAGATTTTTTGGTCTTGAATAGGCTAGTTGACCCAGTTTTGAAATATATTTGAAATGGTTAATAATGATCTTACTAGATCTAAAAAAAATGTCTTGTATTTTTGTGAAAGCTAGAAAGCTAAATTTTATCAATTGAAAATTGGAAATTTCATAAACAGTCAAAAACGCCGTCCGCCATTTTTCCCTTTTGCTAATCTGTGGCGTGACATAGAATTACCTGTAAATATTCGAAATTCGACCGTCGTATAGTGCCATTCCGCTCACTCCAATATACTTTGACAGGAGATCGAGAGGGACGGCACTATTCGAAGTCGTCAAAGTAGACTTTCAGTTTTGTTTACATGACCAATGACGTCACTATCATAAGCGAAAATGGCGGACAGCGTTTTACGCATTTCAAAATACAGATTAAAAACCATATTATCAAATTCATTTCTTTTCAGCCATCTTTCACTTGTATGAATTGAAAAATATATATTCAGGTTTCCTTTGCTAAATACTATACGGAATAAACATTAGTTTATTACAATTTGACATGAGCCAACTAGCCTATTAGAAGTCGTAGTATAGTGGGGGTTGTCTGTGGAGGGCACTCACCAGGTGATCGAACCGGGAGCGGATGGTGCTGAGGTCGATGGGGTAGGGCACCACCAGCGCGTACGTGGGGTACAGTTGCAGGTCCACCGGCGCCACGAACGGTTCCGCCGCCGACAGGGACATCACCTGCGAATGTTTATTGGGGGTGGTCTGTGGAGGGCACTCACCAGGTGATCGAACCGGGAGCGGATGGTGCTGAGGTCGATGGGGTAGGGCACCACCAGCGCGTACGTGGGGTAAAGCTGCAGATCCACCGGCGCCACGAACGGTTCCGCCGCTGACAGGGACATCACCTGCGAATGTTTATTGGGGGTGGTCTGTGGAGGGCACTCACCAGGTGATCGAACCGGGAGCGGATGGTGCTGAGGTCGATGGGGTAGGGCACCACCAGCGCGTACGTGGGGTACAGTTGCAGGTCCACCGGCGCCACGAACGGTTCCGCCGCCGACAGGGACATCACCTGCGAATGTTTATTGGGGGTGGTCTGTGGAGGGCACTCACCAGGTGATCGAACCGGGAGCGGATGGTGCTGAGGTCGATGGGGTAGGGCACCACCAGCGCGTACGTGGGGTAAAGCTGCAGATCCACCGGCGCCACGAACGGTTCCGCCGCCGACAGGGACATCACCTGCGAACATTTATATAATGTTATTAAAACTATCGTGATATCGCAGCACGGATAGCTACCCCTGATGAAGAGCTCCAAATGAGTTCGAAACATGTCGGGCCGTTCCTGACAATTTTTACGTGAGTTTATACCGTTTTTTGATAATTAATATTTATAAGGTGAGTCGGGGCTATTGTAGCTATGGGGTTATTGTATCTTCTTACCATTATAATGGTCTGTGACCCTTAAAATGGTCTGTGTATGTATAGGATTGTGTATATATACCATTGGTCTGTGTATCCTATATATACACAGACCATTATAATGGTAAGAAGATACAATAACCCCATAGCTACAATAGCCCCGACTCACCTTATATAAAAGAATATTTTATAAATAACTCGTTCGTTCGGTCAGCCTGAAGATGCGACGACATTGCGCGACATCGGTGTTAGTACTGTCACCATCAAATATATCGCAGCATATCAGCGGTCCACGGATCTATTTTCAACTCCGTTTAGTCGTAAAAAATATGTAAATAATAAGTATTTAGTAAGAACATGCAAAATTTACAACAAGAAATATTCACATATAGACATGTTTCAGTTAAATCAACGCAAATTTGTTTCTGCACTGAAAGCCTAAACCGTAAAAGTCTACTTTCTATAATTTGTAATACTTAGATCTATTTTTAATTATTTCATAAAAATCAAGATTTTACTATTGTATTCAACTTTACCTTGTTTCTTTTGTTCATATCATAGACTCAAAATTTAAAAATATTTAATAATTAGACAGGCACATAACCAGTTACTTAAACTTAAATATGTTTAATGCATGTTTCCTGTACTCTCAGAGCAATAATGTTTGAACCATTAGTGGAAACTGTTTTGGCTTCTGTGTTATCTATTTTTGTTAATTCTAAGTGTGATTGTATGCTGTTTGTTTCCCATTACAATAAATAAATAAATATATATATAAACACGATTCTTATTGATTGGACGTTACAGTACATGTTCAGATATTTATGAACGCCTTATATGCTGCGATATATCTGATGGCGACTGTACGTGTCTTGCTCACTCGTTCTCGGATCTCTCGCTCTACCGCCTGACGCACTGCTGGTCGCGCAAAGTCAGTGCATCTCCGTGAGGCGTGTGGTGTTTCTCTGTCTTTTCCCATATCACAAATGGTATAGAACGTACCATTATTTGTTTAATTTGTAAAGTTTGCAAGACGATGTACAGTCAACCAATTTGAGTCCTAGGCTACTTTGTACCTTGTCACAGTGAACGTCAATTTGAAAGCCGCTTGAAATCTCATATCATTGTCATTGTGACAAGGTTCTATAGTGGCCTAGAAATCAAATTGGTTGACTGTACTTTAAAGTAAAAAGACAGCTCAAATCCTATAAGTTTCCTATGAAAATACTAGCTTGTGACGTCATCAAAATCAGTAGTCAAAACCCGTCTTCTTTTTAGTTTTTGTACAGTTAAAAACATAATAATGTCCAAAAGTTAGTGGCAAGATTATTTGGTTCCGCGTAGTTTTGAATGTGTGTTCAATGGTTTCAATGATACAATTTATTTTCACTATAGTCAACCGTATTACGCCCTCTCTGCTCTGTCGCCTCGAGGCGGCCACTCGCTCGCCTCCGCCTTGTATAGCACAGCCTCCAACTCGTGTGGCAGTACCGGGACAGCTCCGCGCGCTGATGGTGATGTACTTATTGTATATCCAGCGACTATAGTCACCTGGTTGAGATGGTGCGCGATGGCTCGGCATGCGGCGGCTCTGTCGCCTCGAGGCGGCCACTCGCTCGCCTCCGCCTTGTATAGCACAGCCTCCAACTCGTGTGGCAGTACCGGGACAGCTCCGCGCGCTGATGGTGATGTACTTATTGTATATCCAGCGACTATAGTCACCTGGTTGAGATGGTGCGCGATGGCTCGGCATGCGGCGGCTCTGTCGCCTCGAGGCGGCCACTCGCTCGCCTCCGCCTTGTATAGCACAGCCTCCAACTCGTGTGGCAGTACCGGGACAGCTCCGCGCGCTGATGGTGATGTACTTATTGTATATCCAGCGACTATAGTCACCTGGTTGAGATGGTGCGCGATGGCTCGGCATGCGGCGGCTCTGTCGCCTCGAGGCGGCCACTCGCTCGCCTCCGCCTTGTATAGCACAGCCTCCAACTCGTGTGGCAGTACCGGGACAGCTCCGCGCGCTGATGGTGATGTTCTTATTGTATATCCAGCGACTATAGTCACCTGGTTGAGATGGTGCGCGATGGCTCGGCATGCGGCGGCTCTGTCGCCTCGAGGCGGCCACTCGCTCGCCTCCGCCTTGTATAGCACAGCCTCCAACTCGTGTGGCAGTACCGGGACAGCTCCGCGCGCTGATGGTGATGTACTTATTGTATATCCAGCGACTATAGTCACCTGGTTGAGATGGTGCGCGATGGCTCGGCATGCGGCGGCTCTGTCGCCTCGAGGCGGCCACTCGCTCGCCTCCGCCTTGTATAGCACAGCCTCCAACTCGTGCGGCAGTACCGGGACAGCTCCGCGCGCTGATGGTGATGTACTTATTGTATATCCAGCGACTATAGTCACCTGGTTGAGATGGTGCGCGATGGCTCGGCATGCCTCTGCTCTGTCGCCTCGAGGCGGCCACTCGCTCGCCTCCGCCTTGTATAGCACAGCCTCCAACTCGTGTGGCAGTACCGGGACAGGTCCGCGCGCTGATGGTGATGTACTTATTGTATATCCAGCGACTATAGTCACCTGGTTGAGATGGTGCGCGATGGCTCGGCATGCCTCTGCTCTGTCGCCTCGAGGCGGCCACTCGCTCGCCTCCGCCTTGTATAGCACAGCCTCCAACTCGTGTGGCAGTACCGGGACAGGTCCGCGCGCTGATGGTGATGTTCTTATTGTATATACAGCGACTATAGTCACCTGGTTGAGATGGTGCGCGATGGCTCGGCATGCGGCGGCTCTGTCGCCTCGAGGCGGCCACTCGCTCGCCTCCGCCTTGTATAGCACAGCCTCCAACTCGTGTGGCAGTACCGGGACAGCTCCGCGCGCTGATGGTGATGTACTTATTGTATATCCAGCGACTATAGTCACCTGGTTGAGATGGTGCGCGATGGCTCGGCATGCGGCGGCTCTGTCGCCTCGAGGCGGCCACTCGCTCGCCTCCGCCTTGTATAGCACAGCCTCCAACTCGTGCGGCAGTACCGGGACAGCTCCGCGCGCTGATGGTGATGTACTTATTGTATATCCAGCGACTATAGTCACCTGGTTGAGATGGTGCGCGATGGCTCGGCATGCGGCGGCTCTGTCGCCTCGAGGCGGCCACTCGCTCGCCTCCGCCTTGTATAGCACAGCCTCCAACTCGTGTGGCAGTACCGGGACAGCTCCGCGCGCTGATGGTGATGTACTTATTGTATATCCAGCGACTATAGTCACCTGGTTGAGATGGTGCGCGATGGCTCGGCATGCGGCTGCTCTGTCGCCTCGAGGCGGCCACTCGCTCGCCTCCGCCTTGTATAGCACAGCCTCCAACTCGTGTGGCAGTACCGGGACAGGTCCGCGCGCTGATGGTGATGTACTTATTGTATATCCAGCGACTATAGTCACCTGGTTGAGATGGTGCGCGATGGCTCGGCATGCGGCGGCTCTGTCGCCTCGAGGCGGCCACTCGCTCGCCTCCGCCTTGTATAGCACAGCCTCCAACTCGTGTGGCAGTACCGGGACAGCTCCGCGCGCTGATGGTGATGTTCTTATTGTATATCCAGCGACTATAGTCACCTGGTTGAGATGGTGCGCGATGGCTCGGCATGCGGCGGCTCTGTCGCCTCGAGGCGGCCACTCGCTCGCCTCCGCCTTGTATAGCACAGCCTCCAACTCGTGTGGCAGTACCGGGACAGCTCCGCGCGCTGATGGTGATGTACTTATTGTATATCCAGCGACTATAGTCACCTGGTTGAGATGGTGCGCGATGGCTCGGCATGCGGCGGCTCTGTCGCCTCGAGGCGGCCACTCGCTCGCCTCCGCCTTGTATAGCACAGCCTCCAACTCGTGCGGCAGTACCGGGACAGCTCCGCGCGCTGATGGTGATGTACTTATTGTATATCCAGCGACTATAGTCACCTGGTTGAGATGGTGCGCGATGGCTCGGCATGCCTCTGCTCTGTCGCCTCGAGGCGGCCACTCGCTCGCCTCCGCCTTGTATAGCACAGCCTCCAACTCGTGTGGCAGTACCGGGACAGGTCCGCGCGCTGATGGTGATGTACTTATTGTATATCCAGCGACTATAGTCACCTGGTTGAGATGGTGCGCGATGGCTCGGCATGCCTCTGCTCTGTCGCCTCGAGGCGGCCACTCGCTCGCCTCCGCCTTGTATAGCACAGCCTCCAACTCGTGTGGCAGTACCGGGACAGGTCCGCGCGCTGATGGTGATGTTCTTATTGTATATACAGCGACTATAGTCACCTGGTTGAGATGGTGCGCGATGGCTCGGCATGCCGCGGCTCTGTCGCCTCGAGGCGGCCACTCGCTCGCCTCCGCCTTGTAGAGCACAGCCTCCAGCTCGTGTGGCAGTACCGGGACAGCTCCACCAGGCGCTGATGGCAATCTGAAAGTGGAGTTTATAAAGTAAAGCTCACAATACTACTATAACTAACCAAATAGTCAATTAATCATAAACAACTGAATCCTGGAAAGTCCCGAGGATATCAACAAAATAGTAGTTTATGCATTAACGATGAAGGGTCTCAAAACTGGAGCGTGGTTTTATGAAGCGAGTCAAAGGCGAGTTTACTAAGCTTACTCGATTTGTGCGACGTTGCCCGATATTTATTGCTAATAGAATCACACTCGCGTTTTAATACCTAATTATGTACAGTTGCATACAGTAATTTATCTATACACATATTTCTCATCATATTATTGAAGTACATTCCGTGAGCTCTCAGATTGCCATTTGGGTGAAAACTGAGAGGTTCTTATCTGGATCGCGTAAGAGCGAGCTAGATGGGTATAAAACACAAATCGCATTCTGTGAGCTCACGCGAACGCTAACGACAGCGAAAACGATTTGTATAGATAAATATAGTTCTAGAAAGTAATCGCTAGGGGCTCCATACAAATCGTTAACACAGTCGCTAACGAGTACGGTCACGTGAAGTCATGGTAGGGTACTAAAGAACGTAGGTTAAATAAAAACCGGCCAAGAGCATGTCGGGCCACGCTCAGTGTAGGGTTCCGTAATTCCTCATCCTTCACAATAGACTTAAGTTACGACAAAGATTTCAAGCTCTGTAAAAAGGTCGTAAACGCCAAAGAGACTGTCATTACTTAATACCTTCTGGAAGTCAAACTACGTTCTTTTAAGAAAATTATGAAATTTTGCGATAACTCAAAAACGGCTCGACCGATTTTGTTCAATAAAGTTTTCATTGAAAGTACTTATAATGCCGCATGTTCATGAATTTTTCCATAATTTTTTGACCCGTGGTTGAAAAGTTAGAGGGTGGGGGGGGGGCTATTTTTTTTATTTTCAGAGCGAATTTCGGACATGACGAAACTATAAGGGTTCCTAGTTGACTACGGAACCCTAAAAAGAACGGATCGTGTCCAAAACACCACGCTGCGCTCCAAAACACGCATAGCCGACGTAGGCAACTGTACGGTTTCATTACCGTACATTTATTTGTGCTTACTTGCGGCCTACTTTAGGCCACACGGCAACAACGTATTTATAATAAGTTTCAATTATAATATAAATACGTTGTTCGGTTCGGGTTCGAAGGACCATTAAAAGATCCGGTTCGAAGGACCATTAAATGTATGGGCTGGGCCTCATACACTTGATTTGTAGGTTGTAGTTAGATGTTTGTTGAATGGAGAAAGATAAAGTGATTTATTATAGTAACACAACAAAGTAAATATATTAATAATTCTTTCTCTTGATGCTTAGTGCTCGGATGTTAATAGCAATCTCATTTATATTATAATTGAAACTTATTATAAATACGTTGTTGCCGTGTGGCCTAAAGTAGGCCGCAAGTAAGCATAAATAAATGTACGGTAATGAAACCGTACAGCAACAAAACAGCCAGGCTCAAGTGGGATTGGGCAGGCCACGTCTGTCGTATGAACCCGGAACGATTGGGCCAGCATAACCACCAAGTGTATGCCCCAAAATGGGCGATGTAGACGGGGCCGGCCCAGACGGAGATGGCGGGATGACATCTCTATGCCTCTGCATTCCTCAGCAACTGGTCAGAGGCAGCGTCACACGGGGACCTGTGGAAATTAAAGGGCCTTTGCCCAGCAGTTGGACACTCCTATAGAGCGGCTCGCTGTAGTGAGTGTGAGGACTCACCGCTCCGGGTCCATGGGCTCGAGGTCCCAGGGCGACAGGCGCTCGACCTCGCCGTTGTCCCAGCGCACCTTGAGCGACAGGAAGCGCGCGGCCGCGGCGCGCGACCAGCGCTCCGGACTCGCTGTAGTGAGTGTGAGGACTCACCGCTCCGGGTCCATGGGCTCGAGGTCCCAGGGCGACAGGCGCTCGACCTCGCCGTTGTCCCAGCGCACCTTGAGCGACAGGAAGCGCGCGGCCGCGGCGCGCGACCAGCGCTCCGGACTCGCTGTAGTGAGTGTGAGGACTCACCGCTCCGGGTCCATGGGCTCGAGGTCCCAGGGCGACAGGCGCTCGACCTCGCCGTTGTCCCAGCGCACCTTGAGCGACAGGAAGCGCGCGGCCGCGGCGCGCGACCAGCGCTCCGGACTCGCTGTAGTGAGTGTGAGGACTCACCGCTCCGGGTCCATGGGCTCGAGGTCCCAGGGCGACAGGCGCTCGACCTCGCCGTTGTCCCAGCGCACCTTGAGCGACAGGAAGCGCGCGGCCGCGGCGCGCGAGCAGCGCTCCGGACTCGCTGTAGTGAGTGTGAGGACTCACCGCTCCGGGTCCATGGGCTCGAGGTCCCAGGGCGACAGGCGCTCGACCTCGCCGTTGTCCCAGCGCACCTTGAGCGACAGGAAGCGCGCGGCCGCGGCGCGCGACCAGCGCTCCGGACTCGCTGTAGTGAGTGTGAGGACTCACCGCTCCGGGTCCATGGGCTCGAGGTCCCAGGGCGACAGGCGCTCGACCTCGCCGTTGTCCCAGCGCACCTTGAGCGACAGGAAGCGCGCGGCCGCGGCGCGCGACCAGCGCTCCGGACTCGCTGTAGTGAGTGTGAGGACTCACCGCTCCGGGTCCATGGGCTCGAGGTCCCAGGGCGACAGGCGCTCGACCTCGCCGTTGTCCCAGCGCACCTTGAGCGACAGGAAGCGCGCGGCCGCGGCGCGCGACCAGCGCTCCGGACTCGCTGTAGTGAGTGTGAGGACTCACCGCTCCGGGTCCATGGGCTCGAGGTCCCAGGGCGACAGGCGCTCGACCTCGCCGTTGTCCCAGCGCACCTTGAGCGACAGGAAGCGCGCGGCCGCGGCGCGCGACCAGCGCTCCGGACTCGCTGTAGTGAGTGTGAGGACTCACCGCTCCGGGTCCATGGGCTCGAGGTCCCAGGGCGACAGGCGCTCGACCTCGCCGTTGTCCCAGCGCACCTTGAGCGACAGGAAGCGCGCGGCCGCGGCGCGCGACCAGCGCTCCGGACTCGCTGTAGTGAGTGTGAGGACTCACCGCTCCGGGTCCATGGGCTCGAGGTCCCAGGGCGACAGGCGCTCGACCTCTCCGTTGTCCCAGCGCACCTTGAGCGACAGGAAGCGCGCGGCCGCGGCGCGCGACCAGCGCTCCGGACTCGCTGTAGTGAGTGTGAGGACTCACCGCTCCGGGTCCATGGGCTCGAGGTCCCAGGGCGACAGGCGCTCGACCTCGCCGTTGTCCCAGCGCACCTTGAGCGACAGGAAGCGCGCGGCCGCGGCGCGCGACCAGCGCTCCGGACTCGCTGTAGTGAGTGTGAGGACTCACCGCTCCGGGTCCATGGGCTCGAGGTCCCAGGGCGACAGGCGCTCGACCTCTCCGTTGTCCCAGCGCACCTTGAGCGACAGGAAGCGCGCGGCCGCGGCGCGCGACCAGCGCTCCGGACTCGCTGTAGTGAGTGTGAGGACTCACCGCTCCGGGTCCATGGGCTCGAGGTCCCAGGGCGACAGGCGCTCGACCTCTCCGTTGTCCCAGCGCACCTTGAGCGACAGGAAGCGCGCGGCCGCGGCGCGCGACCAGCGCTCCGGACTCGCTGTAGTGAGTGTGAGGACTCACCGCTCCGGGTCCATGGGCTCGAGGTCCCAGGGCGACAGGCGCTCGACCTCTCCGTTGTCCCAGCGCACCTTGAGCGACAGGAAGCGCGCGGCCGCGGCGCGCGACCAGCGCTCCGGACTCGCTGTAGTGAGTGTGAGGACTCACCGCTCCGGGTCCATGGGCTCGAGGTCCCAGGGCGACAGGCGCTCGACCTCTCCGTTGTCCCAGCGCACCTTGAGCGACAGGAAGCGCGCGGCCGCGGCGCGCGACCAGCGCTCCGGACTCGCTGTAGTGAGTGTGAGGACTCACCGCTCCGGGTCCATGGGCTCGAGGTCCCAGGGCGACAGGCGCTCGACCTCTCCGTTGTCCCAGCGCACCTTGAGCGACAGGAAGCGCGCGGCCGCGGCGCGCGACCAGCGCTCCGGACTCGCTGTAGTGAGTGTGAGGACTCACCGCTCCGGGTCCATGGGCTCGAGGTCCCAGGGCGACAGGCGCTCGACCTCTCCGTTGTCCCAGCGCACCTTGAGCGACAGGAAGCGCGCGGCCGCGGCGCGCGACCAGCGCTCCGGACTCGCTGTAGTGAGTGTGAGGACTCACCGCTCCGGGTCCATGGGCTCGAGGTCCCAGGGCGACAGGCGCTCGACCTCTCCGTTGTCCCAGCGCACCTTGAGCGACAGGAAGCGCGCGGCCGCGGCGCGCGACCAGCGCTCCGCCGCCGCCGGCTCCGGGGGCGGCTCGCTGCACGCCGAGCCCTCCGCCGTGTTCTCCAGCACCGAGCCCGTCCACCACGAGTCGTCGATCATACACCGGAAACTGGAGAACAAAAAAACAATATAAGTATTGTTTTGTCATTAGCAATGAGCAATGGAGCGTGCTTTGCTCGGAGTTTACTTGCGTGACCAAATTCAAAATGTGATCTGCACGAGAATCATGGTCATAGACTTTATCTCAGACAGTTGCCAAATTTAAGAGGCAATGGACATAATGTATATTAGAATCGATGGCTGTCTGGGTAAACAGGTTCTTCAGTGGCAACGGCCTACCCACCATGAGTGGAACACTTAGTACACAGTAGGCTTCAAAAAGGGTGGAACTGATGAGGGAATCGTACAACTAATCGTTATAGGTTATAGGTTATAGCGGGCTAGTTTTCCGCAACTCGACGTCTTACAATGCGCCTATTTTGCGTGAAGGGTTGCTGGCACTACTCTTGCCAACCCAACTCTACCAGAAACCCTAGCAGTCCCTTGATGTTGCCGACGACTTCTGGGAGTGACCTCGGAGACCCGAGGTGTTGTGCCCGGTATTTGGCCACACCAGGACATTCGAGAATGACGTGGGCGGCTGTCTCTTCGGCCTCCATGCAAGCTCTGCAAAGAGGACTGTCGGTAACACCTAGAGTGAATAAGTGCTTGTTTAGTAGGGCATGTCCAGTTATCGCTCCAGTTATGAGCCGGAGCTGCGGCCTCTTCAGCTGCCTCAGCTTGCGTGACAACCCGGGGTAGATTGTCGGAAGGGCCTCTCTGCTCTGCCTGCAGGTACCTAAGTTAGACCAGTATACTTGCTGTTCTATCTTCGTGTTTTTACGCACTGTGTTGCGCAGCCAGGCGAATGGCAGAGGTATGATTGGTTCGGGTCCCTCTGCTTCCATCTCCGAACCTCCTCTCGCCAGTTCGTCAGCTGCGTCGTTCCCACGCGAGTTGCTGTGTCCTTTGATCCACTGTAGAGTTATGCTATTATTATTACATACCTCTGACAATGCTCGGTGACATTCATGTATGAGTCCTGAGGTTACTGTGTAGCTCTGCAGGGCTTGTAAAACTGATCTGCTATCGGAGAGTATGCGGATGGGGTAGTCCTTTACCTTCCTCGCGATGATTGCATGGGCTGCCATTATGATACCCATACATTCTGCCTGGATAACACAGTCTGTTATGGGTTCCTAGTGGTGTAGAAATGTGTATGTTTAAGTCCTCTGAGAATACCCCAGAGCCAGTGCCTGACCTTGTTTTGGACCCGTCGGTGAAGATTCTTAACTCCCTTGGGTTAAGACCTTCGCCAGGTTCCTCGTGCAGTTGTATCTTATACTTTTTGTCGAAGACGAATTGCTTGGGTATCCTGTCAGTGACCGCTTCTATCAGCGGTTCCTTACCTATTGCCTCGTAGAGGATTTCGGTGTGCGGCACCCTAGCTGATCTCCAGAGGTTCAGTTTCCTAAGACGTATCGCCGTAGCTGCCGCCTCTTGTTTAACGAAGAGATGCAGCGGCGGCAGCCCCAGTATAGCTTCCAGGGCTGCAGTGGGTGTAGTCCTCATGCATCCCGTGGCCGCCATACAAACTAACCTCTGAAGTCGTTGTAGTTTAGCTTCGACGGTGGTTAGCTTGGTTCGTGGCCACCATACTACTGCACCGTAGCTTAATATTGGTCTGATGACTGCCTGGTATAGCCATAGTGTGATCTTAGGATTAAGACCCCAAGTTCTACCTACCATTCTACGGCACTGCCAGAACGCGACTGTAGCTTTGTCAATTTTGTTGTTTAGATGGTTGCTCCAATTCAACTTGCTATCAAGTATTACCCCTAGATACTTTACCTCAGTCGACAATTGGAGCTCTGTATTGAACAGTCTGGGCAGATGGGCAGAACTAATCGTTGTGGAGAACTTTGCGAGAGGCTTTGTTGAGTACTGACCGGTCGCCGCTGGTCCAGCCGCGCGCGCAGCCCGCGCTGTACTGCTGCCGCAGCACCAGGAAGTCGATGACGTCGGGCATGTCGTGGTAGACCACCACGAGGCTGGTGCCGGGCTGCTGCGAGGACCCTCCGGCTACAACACTGCACTAGCACTGACCGGTCGCCGCTGGTCCAGCCGCGCGCGCAGCCCGCGCTGTACTGCTGCCGCAGCACCAGGAAGTCGATGACGTCGGGCATGTCGTGGTAGACCACCACGAGGCTGGTGCCGGGCTGCTGCGAGGACCCTCCAGCCGGGCGCGGTAGCGAGCACGCGAGACGCACGCAGGCCACGCGCGGCGGTTTGATTGCGTATTTGATGCCGACTACTTTCGCGGCTTCACACTCCTGAAAATTACCACATTATTAATAACTGCGCCGCGCGGTGTTACCCGCTCATTCTCCGGGAACACTACATACTTTTCGGGATAAAAAGTAGCCTATATGTTAAGTGTGTAATAGTGTCGGCTACCTTCATACCAAAATCTATCATAATTGGTCCAGCCGTTTGGGCGTGAAGACGTAAGAAACAAACACTCACAAACTTTCACCTTTATAATATTAGTGTGATTGCCAGCTGTAGGAGAGAAATGAAATGAAATGAAATGAAATGAAATAATTTATTCAGTAAGTAGGCCACAAGGGCACTTTTACAAGTCAGATTGTGAGTCTACCGGCATTTCGCAAGAGGAGACCGCTGTTGAGAAGAAAGCCGAAAGAAACTCAACATTAAGTCATTTTTTCGTGAATTATACTTAAAAACTAATACAATTATATTATAGCTAAGTAATTGATACATATATGTTAGAGGAGATGTACAAGTCTCCAAATCAATGTTTACACTAAAAATTATATAAAATAAAGTGATTTTTTCAGAGATGTAGAAGGTCTCTAGGCGTCACGACACGCAATATAGATCGGTATAATTAATTAATGAAATAATTCAATTCCGTTGAGATGTATAAGGTCTCAAGGAGTCAAAATCAATAACTAATGCAACAAAATAATTAAGTACTTAATTTAGATTTCTTAGAGATGTACATGGTCTCTAGGCGTCACAACATGCAAAACAAAATAAATTAATTTAAATCCTTAGAAAAGTTAAGGACTGAATAAGAAACTAACTATACAAAAGAAAAAATAAATAAATAAATAATTAAACTAAATTTCTTAGAGATGTATATGGTCTCTAGGCGTCACAATTTACAAAATAAAAAAAATATAAATAATAAATATATGATAATAGTTAAATTTCATTCCTCAGAGATGTATAAGGTCTCTGAGCGTCATTGTACAGTACACTAAGTTTATTAGAGATGTATACAGTCTCTAAGTCTCTAAGTAAAAAATAACTTCAGTCGAGTACAGGATGAAGTCTCTCACGTCAGTTCATTGAACACTGGAAAGCAGTTACTACACAACTAATTAGGCCCTTGCTAGTATGAACAGACCGGACCCCACAAACGGCACCCGTTCACGAGCATGACGCATATCTCAGCCATCGCCTCCCTCAACCATATTATAGGGAAGGTTGCGACCCGATTCCCCGAACTCCCGGTTGCGAGAGATTCAATGAACAGTTACTCTAATAAGAAATGTAGAATAGCGCTTTGATCAAGAGAGTGGTAATATCAGGTGAACATATGTTTTTCTTTAAATGTATATGTTTTTCGTTAAAGATCTAGATCTTTAACCTATATGCTTGGAATACTTACGTAGACATGTGAATTCTCCCACGGCCGATCTCTCGGCAACACTGGGTACAGATCTTTCTCGGCAACAGCTTCCAAGTACCGTTGGTGGCCCTGGAAAGAAAAATGTAATTTGGAATATGCCTAGGTTACATTATGCCCTCCTGGTCCCTGAAAATTCAGGCTTTTAGCTTTGTCCACAAAGAAATACAGGGGTTCGAAAATGTTCTGAATGACTTCGAGAAAAGGATGAATAAGTACAGGTACTCTTTCTTTGTTACTTCAAAGAACGGGAACAAGAGGCCTCCAAAGCTGGTTTTCGTCAACTTAACCCTAAGAAAGTGTATATAAGTCTCAATTTTTAAGTATGGTAGTGCCTAAAATTGGAGCTAACACTTTACTACAAGTAGAATCTAGAAGAAGGTAGTAGCAGCTCGGATGCCGGCGCCACCCTGGAAGCTGGGCTTGATCCGGTAGAAGCTCCGCGATGCGGGGGTCTTTTGGCTTCACAAGCGTGTTCTAGAGACAGTTGAAACTAACGACGGCGTCCTCCATCTGAGGATGATATGGCGCCTTCCTCGGCGACACAGCTGTCAGCCACTCGCCGGGTAGAAGCTCCGCGATGCGGGGATCTCGTGCCTTCACTATCGTGTTCTAGAGACAGTTGAGACTTACCACCCTGAAGTAAACGACCGCGTCCCCCATCTGCGGATGATATGGCGCCTTCCTCGGCGACACAGCCGTCAGCCACTCGCCGGGCCGGTACAGTTCCGGCAGCTCGGACGCCGGCGCCGCCCCGGACGATGTACCGGATCCGGTTGCGGCGGTTCCAGCCAACGCGCGCTTAGGAGCGGACACGCTGGGGCTGTATCTGTCGGAAACATTCGTATTATCATATTATTTTCTTCGGTTCCCACGACTGCCACACATTTAAAACAAACTATTTAAACGGAATCCGTGTCAATATAGTATTTTATGCAATAGTTGTAAAAGAGGGGTTAAAAAAAGCGAGTGGTATACATCGTAAGAGAAGATGCCACCCGCTTAAATTTATCTACGACAGTACAGTCGAGTAAAAAGTAGAAGTTAAAACGTAAAAATTAAAAAGTGGTCATTAAAAGGTAAAAAGTAAAATTAAGATAAAAGTAAAAAGTAAAAAAGTCAAAGGTAAAGGGTAAAAACTAAAAAAAATAGCAAGTAAAAGTAAAAACGATAACATATGTGACACGCATCAGTTAACAAATAAACTGATAAACAGTGCTTAAGAGTACGTACCTGCGCGCCGCGACGGGGCGCCTGCGCGCGCGAGTGGGCGGGGCCAGCGCCGCGCCCGCCTCCCAGTCCGAATACGCCGACGACGACGAGCTGGAAGCATAGTACAATCAAACGTTACTACTAATATTATAAGAACGTACTCGTAGTTATAAATTTATTGCTAGTATTTTTAGTAATAATTCTATCAATTAATTGCTCTGCTCTCTGTAACTGACGATTCGAAAGTGCTTGTAGCTAGGCCTACTTGAATAAAGAATATTTTGACTTTTAATAAACAAAAATTAAAAAAAAATACTTACTTATCGCTTTTGCTTCCTGAATGTGAACTGAAAAGCAAATAATCATCTTAAATTGTTTATTTTTTACTAAATACACATGTGTAATTCTAAATGCGTTTCAACCGCCGCCGTCTGTCCTGTCATACATATAAAAGCAATGGGACATACACTATGCTTTAGATTAAGTATGGTAAGAAGTACGGTTACCGTATATCATTGTATGACAGTTTGTAGCTTGGTGTAGCTCATACTCTAAATATTTTTGACAGCACTGACTGTCCGTGTTTAAAACGCCTGTAGAATCACCCTTCTGTAGTGTGGGTAAAATTTTAAACTAATCGGGTCATTTTTGGAGGATCAAAGTTGTTGAGAATATCTTAGGGGAAACAAGACGCTACCTGGAGTCAGTAAGATCCATGGAGCGGCTGGAGCGAGAGTGCGACCGCGAGTGCGACGAGTGCGAGTGCGAGCGAGACAGCCGCACAGACTCGTCCGATGTGTCGTTGGAGCTGTCCACTTCCACCGGCGGTTCTTCTTCCACTTGCCGTACCTGTATGATGGGTTGATGATAGTCACATGACAATATTGAAATACTCGTCGACGCGTTTGGCGCACAGTATGTAGAGACCTGCCTACTGAGCCGGCGGTCCGGGGTCGAATCCCGGCCAGGGCAAACATTTGTGTGATCAACTCGAATATTCATCGGGTCATGGTTGTTCTATCTATCTAAGTATATATTTATCTATATAAGTACGTATATCGTCGTCTAGTACCCATAACACAAGCCTTCTTGCAAGAAATTTTTAATCAATTAATTAATTATTAAACAATTAATCATCCCAAAATTAACCGCGATTAAATTAATCGACTGAGTTTAACTTACTTTCTAAGTTTTATTAACGATTAATTAAACGTCATTTAAATCTATTAAATTTCACAATTATTTCTTGATTAAAAGTTGGAACACGCTTATTTATGCACGGTACAAAAATGCAATTTGTCAATGCAACAAGGTCAGATACTATAGGTAAGGACCTACATTACTTGGCATCGACAAAAATCAAAGATGCCATTTCATAACAGTACCATAGCCACTGCAGGCACTGACTGGCAGGACTGAGGGTTTCATTTGTTCATAAAAAAAAAACACGATAATGATGATGCATATGTATGTAGATAAAGTAGTGTATGCAACTGTACATAATTAGGTCTTAAAACACTCGTGTGATCCTATTATGAAACTCGCCTACGGCTCGGTTCATAAAACTGCGGTGGATGGTCCCAGCTGATCCACACAGATGATTAAATAAACAATAGCAGACTTATATTATAGCACAACCTTGATTTGTAATACGACACATGGAATGTACCATATATGGAAATGACCTTAAAAGTTAGTATATAAGCATGTGAAATTATTCAATAAAAAACATTATTACACCGAGTCTCTTCGTATCATTACGAACACCTTCAAAACCACACTCGTATTTTAAGACCTCTCATTATGTAGCAGTTGCATAAGCTACTGTTATATAGTGCGGTTTTATGAAACGAGCCGTGACCTCGCGGTGGCTACGGTACTGTTATGAAATTACATCTCTGATTTTGGTCGCTGCCAAGTAATGTAGGTCCTTACCTATAATATCTGAACTTGTTATAGGAATTTAACAAGATGGGTGTAGATAATAGTATTTTATGCAACCGTTTTATAAGAGGGGGCAAAAAACGCGAGTGGCATGGGTTGCCACGAGCGTTTTTTGACGTACTTATACAACGTTGCATACAATACTTTTTCTACGATTCGACATTTCATAAATAAAATGCAAATAAACAACAAAGAAAATAATTACATGTTCCCGCTCGGAATCAACAAAAAAAAATAGTCTGATAAACTGATAAACTTATTTTTTATTGATGTCCGTCCATCTGTCAAAAAAATATGAACTTATACATAAAGGTATACGTTCACTATACTAAACATCTGTCAAAAGATATGAACTTATACATAAAGGTATACGTTCACTATACTAAACATCCATGCACTGAAGATAAAACTTTTTTTTTAAGTTGGCAGCAATGCCTTAGTACAATTGCAAATTGTGTGAATGCAGCTGTTTATCTTGTAATCTGTGGTACTAAGTGATGCTTTTTGGCGACATTATAACATCGTTTAGCAGTGTTTTTTGGGCAATAGAGTATAGACCTTTACAGATTTTCATAATTTATGTCTTTATATTAGAGTTAGTAACTAAATAAATGACAGAAAAAAGTACTGGAGTAGAAAATAGTAGATTGTACGACAAGTGCATAAAACGCATCATTTTACACGAGACGTTTATCTATCCGAGCGAGCTTGCGAGCGAGGATGAATATAAAGTAGAGTGTAAAATGCGTTTTATGGAAGAGTTGCACACTCTACTTTTCACTTTGATTGTGAGGAAATTAAACTGTATCATGTTAATAACATATATACACATATCATGTATACTTAAAAACCAATTTAATTAAAATTCAATGAGAAATATTTAAAGTAATAGTTTAAAAAGTAATAAATGATAGTAAATAAAAGTTACAAGTTTATTTCAAGAAGTTTCATTGTATACTTTGGCTGTTGGTATCTTTGCCTTGGTCTTAGAATACTAACAAAACGAAATAAAATAAAGAGTTAAATCCTGTTCCAGACCTGTCTGGAACGGGTTTTATTGTATGAAAATACATGTTTTTTTTTTTACTGTTTATTAAGGACCTTTTTCGTGTGGCTGTTGGACCTATCGCCTTGGTCTTCGACGACGATTTTACTTTATGCTCTAGAGCATAAAAAGCAATTTTATGTCGCCTACGCACAGCATAAAGTCGAACTTTTAGAGCAAGAGAAGTGAAAAGTACTATAACTCACGGGCTGTGCTCTCGGCGCGGGCGCCGGCCTCGGGCGCGGCCTCGGCCTCGCGCGGCGGCGCGGCGGCTCGGGCGCCGTGCTGATCATGATGGGCCGGCGCCGCATCTCGCGCCGGTACCAGCCCAGCTCGAAGGCGTTCATCTCCGCACTGCAAACGTTCAATAATTGTTATAGCCCAACAGGGTTTCAACCCACGCTATATTGCGGATTTTAGTGGTACTAATTTATTTTGTTTTAGATGCAGGTCGCTTCCAACCGGCCGATCTGGAAGTCACTGCGGGAGGCCTATGTTCAGCAGTGGACGTCCTGTGGCTGAAATGATGATGATGATGAATTTATTTTGTTGGCAACGACACATTTTTTGGTAAAGCTTTGGTTTCCTAGGACAGCGCTGCCGTCATATAGCGGCCGACTCCACACGTACGTACGTACTAGTACGAAGCATGGAGACTGTCCTAGGAAACTAGAGCTTAAATATTCCACAAATTTCAAGTAATATTTGCATAATAAGTGGGCAGCGTTGCAGTTTGCTTCGTTTGCGAATTGCAGCACCATGCTGAGTCAGAGCCTTTTCTTTAATGCACACATTGCTGGACTCAATGGAAACATCTTTACTCCGCATACGATATTTATTAGAACACTGTTTTGCCAGTAATGTCCTATCTGTGTGTACTTTTATAGGGCGGCTGCAGCGCTGCCAGGAGCCCGCCGTGTGCCGCACTCCCTCGTGTGTGAGGGTCACATACCCGTGTCGCTGGTGCGCGGAGTGCGGCTGCGGCGCGACCAGCGGCCGGCTGCAGGGCGGCACGGGCGTGTCGCGCTGCCAGGAGCCGGCCGTGTGCCGCACCCCTCGTGTGTGAGGGTCACATACCCGTGTCGCTGGTGCGCGGAGTGCGGCTGCGGCGCGACCAGCGGGCGGCTGCAGGGCGGCACGGGCGCGTCGCGCTGCCAGGAGCCCGCCGTGTGCCGCACCCCTCGTGTGTGAGGGTCACATACCCGTGTCGCTGGTGCGCGGAGTGCGGCTGCGGCGCGACCAGCGGGCGGCTGCAGGGCGGCACGGGCGCGTCGCGCTGCCAGGAGCCCGCCGTGTGCCGCACGCCCTCGTGTGTGAGGGTCACATACCCGTGTCGCTGGTGCGCGGAGTGCGGCTGCGGCGCGACCAGCGGCCGGCTGCAGGGCGGCACGGGCGCGTCGCGCTGCCAGGAGCCCGCCGTGTGCCGCACTCCCTCGTGTGTGAGGGTCACATACCCGTGTCGCTGGTGCGCGGAGTGCGGCTGCGGCGCGACCAGCGGCCGGCTGCAGGGCGGCACGGGCGCGTCGCGCTGCCAGGAGCCCGCCGTGTGCCGCACTCCCTCGTGTGTGAGGGTCACATACCCGTGTCGCTGGTGCGCGGAGTGCGGCTGCGGCGCGACCAGCGGCCGGCTGCAGGGCGGCACGGGCGCGTCGCGCTGCCAGGAGCCCGCCGTGTGCCGCACTCCCTCGTGTGTGAGGGTCACATACCCGTGTCGCTGGTGCGCGGAGTGCGGCTGCGGCGCGACCAGCGGCCGGCTGCAGGGCGGCACGGGCGCGTCGCGCTGCCAGGAGCCGGCCGTGTGCCGCACTCCCTCGTGTGTGAGGGTCACATACCCGTGTCGCTGGTGCGCGGAGTGCGGCTGCGGCGCGACCAGCGGCCGGCTGCAGGGCGGCACGGGCGCGTCGCGCTGCCAGGAGCCCGCCGTGTGCCGCACTCCCTCGTGTGTGAGGGTCACATACCCGTGTCGCTGGTGCGCGGAGTGCGGCTGCGGCGCGACCAGCGGCCGGCTGCAGGGCGGCACGGGCGCGTCGCGCTGCCAGGAGCCCGCCGTGTGCCGCACTCCCTCGTGTGTGAGGGTCACATACCCGTGTCGCTGGTGCGCGGAGTGCGGCTGCGGCGCGACCAGCGGCCGGCTGCAGGGCGGCACGGGCGCGTCGCGCTGCCAGGAGCCCGCCGTGTGCCGCACTCCCTCGTGTGTGAGGGTCACATACCCGTGTCGCTGGTGCGCGGAGTGCGGCTGCGGCGCGACCAGCGGCCGGCTGCAGGGCGGCACGGGCGCGTCGCGCTGCCAGGAGCCCGCCGTGTGCCGCACTCCCTCGTGTGTGAGGGTCACATACCCGTGTCGCTGGTGCGCGGAGTGCGGCTGCGGCGCGACCAGCGGCCGGCTGCAGGGCGGCACGGGCGCGTCGCGCTGCCAGGAGCCCGCCGTGTGCCGCACTCCCTCGTGTGTGAGGGTCACATACCCGTGTCGCTGGTGCGCGGAGTGCGGCTGCGGCGCGACCAGCGGCCGGCTGCAGGGCGGCACGGGCGCGTCGCGCTGCCAGGAGCCCGCCGTGTGCCGCACTCCCTCGTGTGTGAGGGTCACATACCCGTGTCGCTGGTGCGCGGAGTGCGGCTGCGGCGCGACCAGCGGCCGGCTGCAGGGCGGCACGGGCGCGTCGCGCTGCCAGGAGCCCGCCGTGTGCCGCACTCCCTCGTTCCGCCACACGCCGCCGCCGCCCAGACCGAACCCGTTCACGAGGCCGGGAGTCCGCTCGGCCGCTAGAGCCTGGAAACAAACCGGTAATGTCAACAATACGACCAAATACGCTTTACACAAAAATAAGGTAGACAAGAGGCAGGAGCTCTCTTGCAGACAACCTTTGGTTGGTAAAGTGGATGTTGAGGTAAAAAAAATCACATAGCAATCTAATCAACCAATTTAAGCTACAGCATTGCAGTTGCTGCTTGGGCAGGCGCCGAGTTAAAATCGTTGTTCCTCAAATTTTAGCTGAAACCGAAGATCCGTGTGTCCGGGGCGCCCTCCACGTCCACCAGGACGGCATCAGACCCTCGCGAGTGTGCGTCACCTCGATCATGACGTCGATGCGGCTCCTGGCGTCCGCCAGCGGTATGAGCTGGTTGAGCGCCAGGTTCTCGCGGCCGGGCACCAGGCGCTGGAACTGCGGCGCGTGCGGGGCGCCCTCCACGTCCACCAGGACGGCATCAGACCCTCGCGAGTGTGCGTCACCTCGATCATGACGTCGATGCGGCTCCTGGCGTCCGCCAGCGGTATGAGCTGGTTGAGCGCCAGGTTCTCGCGGCCGGGCACCAGGCGCTGGAACTGCGGCGCGTGCGGGGCGCCCTCCACGTCCACCAGGACGGCACCAGACCCTCGCGAGTGTGCGTCACCTCGATCATGACGTCGATGCGGCTCCTGGCGTCCGCCAGCGGTATGAGCTGGTTGAGCGCCAGGTTCTCGCGGCCGGGCACCAGGCGCTGGAACTGCGGCGCGTGCGGGGCGCCCTCCACGTCCACCAGGGCGGCATCAGACCCTCGCGAGTGTGCGTCACCTCGATCATGACGTCGATGCGGCTCCTGGCGTCCGCCAGCGGTATGAGCTGGTTGAGCGCCAGGTTCTCGCGGCCGGGCACCAGGCGCTGGAACTGCGGCGCGTGCGGGGCGCCCTCCACGTCCACCAGGGCGGCATCAGACCCTCGCGAGTGTGCGTCACCTCGATCATGACGTCGATGCGGCTCCTGGCGTCCGCCAGCGGTATGAGCTGGTTGAGCGCCAGGTTCTCGCGGCCGGGCACCAGGCGCTGGAACTGCGGCGCGTGCGGGGCGCCCTCCACGTCCACCAGGACGGCACCAGACCCTCGCGAGTGTGCGTCACCTCGATCATGACGTCGATGCGGCTCCTGGCGTCCGCCAGCGGTATGAGCTGGTTGAGCGCCAGGTTCTCGCGGCCGGGCACCAGGCGCTGGAACTGCGGCGCGTGCGGGGCGCCCTCCACGTCCACCAGGGCGGCATCAGACCCTCGCGAGTGTGCGTCACCTCGATCATGACGTCGATGCGGCTCCTGGCGTCCGCCAGCGGTATGAGCTGGTTGAGCGCCAGGTTCTCGCGGCCGGGCACCAGGCGCTGGAACTGCGGCGCGTGCGGGGCGCCCTCCACGTCCACCAGGACGGCACCAGACCCTCGCGAGTGTGCGTCACCTCGATCATGACGTCGATGCGGCTCCTGGCGTCCGCCAGCGGTATGAGCTGGTTGAGCGCCAGGTTCTCGCGGCCGGGCACCAGGCGCTGGAACTGCGGCGCGTGCGGGGCGCCCTCCACGTCCACCAGGGCGGCATCAGACCCTCGCGAGTGTGCGTCACCTCGATCATGACGTCGATGCGGCTCCTGGCGTCCGCCAGCGGTATGAGCTGGTTGAGCGCCAGGTTCTCGCGGCCGGGCACCAGGCGCTGGAACTGCGGCGCGTGCGGGGCACCCTCCACGTCCACCAGGGCGGCATCAGACCCTCGCGAGTGTGCGTCACCTCGATCATGACGTCGATGCGGCTCCTGGCGTCCGCCAGCGGTATGAGCTGGTTGAGCGCCAGGTTCTCGCGGCCGGGCACCAGGCGCTGGAACTGCGGCGCGTGCGGGGCGCCCTCCACGTCCACCAGGACGGCACCAGACCCTCGCGAGTGTGCGTCACCTCGATCATGACGTCGATGCGGCTCCTGGCGTCCGCCAGCGGTATGAGCTGGTTGAGCGCCAGGTTCTCGCGGCCGGGCACCAGGCGCTGGAACTGCGGCGCGTGCGGGGCGCCCTCCACGTCCACCAGGGCGGCATCAGACCCTCGCGAGTGTGCGTCACCTCGATCATGACGTCGATGCGGCTCCTGGCGTCCGCCAGCGGTATGAGCTGGTTGAGCGCCAGGTTCTCGCGGCCGGGCACCAGGCGCTGGAACTGCGGCGCGTGCGGGGCGCCCTCCACGTCCACCAGGGCGGCATCAGACCCTCGCGAGTGTGCGTCACCTCGATCATGACGTCGATGCGGCTCCTGGCGTCCGCCAGCGGTATGAGCTGGTTGAGCGCCAGGTTCTCGCGGCCGGGCACCAGGCGCTGGAACTGCGGCGCGTGCGGGGCGCCCTCCACGTCCACCAGGGCGGCATCAGACCCTCGCGAGTGTGCGTCACCTCGATCATGACGTCGATGCGGCTCCTGGCGTCCGCCAGCGGTATGAGCTGGTTGAGCGCCAGGTTCTCGCGGCCGGGCACCAGGCGCTGGAACTGCGGCGCGTGCGGGGCGCCCTCCACGTCCACCAGGGCGGCATCAGACCCTCGCGAGTGTGCGTCACCTCGATCATGACGTCGATGCGGCTCCTGGCGTCCGCCAGCGGTATGAGCTGGTTGAGCGCCAGGTTCTCGCGGCCGGGCACCAGGCGCTGGAACTGCGGCGCGTGCGGGGCGCCCTCCACGTCCACCAGGACGGCATCAGACCCTCGCGAGTGTGCGTCACCTCGATCATGACGTCGATGCGGCTCCTGGCGTCCGCCAGCGGTATGAGCTGGTTGAGCGCCAGGTTCTCGCGGCCGGGCACCAGGCGCTGGAACTGCGGCGCGTGCGGGGCGCCCTCCACGTCCACCAGGACGGCATCAGACCCTCGCGAGTGTGCGTCACCTCGATCATGACGTCGATGCGGCTCCTGGCGTCCGCCAGCGGTATGAGCTGGTTGAGCGCCAGGTTCTCGCGGCCGGGCACCAGGCGCTGGAACTGCGGCGCGTGCGGGGCGCCCTCCACGTCCACCAGGACGGCATCAGACCCTCGCGAGTGTGCGTCACCTCGATCATGACGTCGATGCGGCTCCTGGCGTCCGCCAGCGGTATGAGCTGGTTGAGCGCCAGGTTCTCGCGGCCGGGCACCAGGCGCTGGAACTGCGGCGCGTGCGGGGCGCCCTCCACGTCCACCAGGAACGGCGGCGGCATCAGGTGTGGCGGGATCTCGGTCTGTTGGTCAAACAATTTGTTTTCATTATTTTTGACAATCGAACAATCATGACAATTATTTATTTAGCTTCTCCCCCTCTCCTTTCTTTTTTTCCTTCAAGTGTCTATAATAAAAATTCTCCTCTTGCCATGTATGGGGCCGTACATATTATGTGTCCACATAAGGTAACTTGGGAGGAGTAAACGGCAATGGCTAAAGTGTCAAGATCCCTAGTGGCATATCTCAGCAGTGGTTGGTACTCCACTGACTTCCATACCTGACTGACTATTTGGAATAACAGCTCCAATGGCAACTTGGACAGCAGAATTGGCCCTGCGACTACCGACAACGGCAGTAAATTACGTCAAAGATCGCGCCTTCCCCTTGACTTATTATAGATTCTGTAAAAGACTCAAGTTACCTGTTCATCCAGCGCCACCCCAGTGGCGTCTCTCAGCAGCGGCCGGTAGTCCGTATGGAAGAACAGCTCCGAAGGCAACTTGGACAGCAACGCTGGTCCCGCAGCCACCGACAACAGCAGGAGATGTCCGTGCGCGTCTGCGGCAGCCAGCGAACAGCCTCCGCCCCATTTTGCGTCGAATATCGCGCCTTCACCCTGGCCTTCGATGCGGTTGAGGAATGAGGCCAGGATCTGTAAATAAAATACGTCATTAATTAAAAATGGAGACCGGTTTTTATAGGTATTGTGATGATGAACTAGAACTAGGCCTTAGTGACTAAAAGCGTTTGGAACTGACCAAAAAGTTTAAGTCTAACGTCATATTGATGATGTTTTTATACTACAACGGTGACAAACAAGCATGCGGACCGCCGCTGACACGCCAGGGGCATCACCCGCGCGTTGTGGACCCTTTATGAAGCTATTTACTCCCCTCTTGAAGAACCGCATACTGTAGCCCCCGGGGAAACCTGGCAGGGAGCTCATTCCACATGCACATACTGGAGTCCCAGTAGAGTTGGACCTGTGTTGAAAGCTTCCAGAATATTCTAAGTATCCTCACCTCTCCGGCCGTCGCGTCCCACACGAACAGCTGGCTGTGTCCCGCCATTCAGTCATCAATTATTGAATTTGGACTGTAAGATGCATTTATGGTAAACTTTAAGACGCTAGGAGCCCGTTCGCACAAAAAAACCGACCAAGTGCAAGTCTGTCTCGCGCACCGAAGGTTCCTTACAAACACTTATCCCATCTAAATTGGCCGGGATAAGTGAAGTTTGCACCTAGTACGTTGGCGCCGGATACAAATGAGGCGCAAAGTTCACGCTACCGGGTTCTCCAAATATGATTTTCGAAAGGGACTAAATTATTTACGATTTAATTACATGTAAATAGTTGTAATGTAAAATAGTTTCACATTTTTCTATATTCTTATAGTATAAGAAGGTAGTATTAGCAAATTTCAAAATTTTAGGTGAACGGAAAATTTTGATTCCCATGAGTGTCGAAATATACGTTTTTGTGGCATAAACGGCCGTATCTTTCAAAATTATTGGTCTGCTCTGCGCTCTGACAATCTTAATGTGCAGTAGGCATCTGTACTACCAACCTATACCCTAGTAGTGTTGGACCTGCGTTAAAAGCTTCCAGAATATTCTGCGTATCCTCACCTCTCCAGCCGGCGCGTCCCACACGAACAGCTGCCCGTCGTGTCCCGCCGACAGCAGCACGCCGGACAGCAGCGGGTGGGCCTCCAGCACGTACACCTCGTCCCTGTGGCCCTTCAGCACTCTCACTAGTATCCTCACCTCTCCTGCCGGCGCGTCCCACACGAACAGCTGCCCGTCGTGTCCCGCCGACAGCAGCACGCCGGGCAGCAGCGGGTGGGCCTCCAGCACGTACACCTCGTCCCTGTGGCCCTTCAGCACTCTCACTAGTATCCTCACCTCTCCTGCCGGCGCGTCCCACACGAACAGCTGCCCGTCGTGTCCCGCCGACAGCAGCACGCCGGACAGCAGCGGGTGGGCCTCCAGCACGTACACCTCGTCCCTGTGGCCCTTCAGCACTCTCACTAGTATCCTCACCTCTCCTGCCGGCGCGTCCCACACGAACAGCTGCCCGTCGTGTCCCGCCGACAGCAGCACGCCGGACAGCAGCGGGTGGGCCTCCAGCACGTACACCTCGTCCCTGTGGCCCTTCAGCACTCTCACTAGTATCCTCACCTCTCCTGCCGGCGCGTCCCACACGAACAGCTGCCCGTCGTGTCCCGCCGACAGCAGCACGCCGGGCAGCAGCGGGTGGGCCTCCAGCACGTACACCTCGTCCCTGTGGCCCTTCAGCACTCTCACTAGTATCCTCACCTCTCCTGCCGGCGCGTCCCACACGAACAGCTGCCCGTCGTGTCCCGCCGACAGCAGCACGCCGGGCAGCAGCGGGTGGGCCTCCAGCACGTACACCTCGTCCCTGTGGCCCTTCAGCACTCTCACTAGTATCCTCACCTCTCCAGCCGGCGCGTCCCACACGAACAGCTGCCCGTCGTGTCCCGCCGACAGCAGCACGCCGGACAGCAGCGGGTGGGCCTCCAGCACGTACACCTCGTCCCTGTGGCCCTTCAGCACTCTCACTAGTATCCTCACCTCTCCAGCCGGCGCGTCCCACACGAACAGCTGCCCGTCGTGTCCCGCCGACAGCAGCACGCCGGGCAGCAGCGGGTGGGCCTCCAGCACGTACACCTCGTCCCTGTGGCCCTTCAGCACTCGCACCAGCGTGCAGGTGCGGGAACACCACACCTGTAAGGAATCGTACATTACAAAGAATATATATGTTGCAGTCAAAAGTGTGAACTGGTCAAAAGGACTTATAACCGACAAAAAGGCAAAGTCAAAAGTGTGAACTGGTCAAAAGGACTTTTAACCGACTAAAAGGCAAAACTGCTTTTGACTGAGCGTGTTGGTCAAAAGTAGTTTTGCCTGTTTTTGTCGGTTAAAAGTCCTTTTGACCAATTCACACTTTTGGTTAGGGATATTAAAAAAAAACTAACCTAACCCGGCCGGGTCGGATTAAAATAATATCGAGATAAAGGGACGAATGTGCCTGCGGTCAAAAGTACTTTTGACTGATAGTAGCAGTCAAAAGTACTATTAACCAATGATTTTCAGGCAAAACTACTTTTGACCAACACGCTCAGTCAAAAGCAGTTTTGCCTGTTTTTGTCGGTTATAAGTCCTTTTGACCAGTTCACACTTTTGACTGCGACATATATACTAACGAAAAAAAAAACGACAGCGACACTTGTGTGCAGTAACAAAACTCGCGGCTATGTGTGCGTGTCGAGGGGCGAGCGGGGGCGAGGGCGAACGCGGGACGCGCGAGGTGGGGAAAGGCATTCACATGAATGCCTTGTCGAAGGATGCGGCATTACAAGGTCACCGACGCCCCAGTTACACGGATAGGCCGTTGTCGCGATGTGAAATTACTTTAGACGCCAGGAAAGGAGGGCTTGCCGTTGAGTAGGCATAGACCGGATAGTGATACTGAGCCGGCAAGCCCTTTTCACGACTAAGGCATGTATAGTGCTTTTCTCAAACATATGCAATGAAAAGTAATTAATTGAATCAGGCGTTACTTTGCGGAAATCCATATTAATGAAAATAATAATATTGCTTTGCTACTATATATTTTGTTTCGGTTGTCGGACTCCAGACCGTCAACATCTCCTGATGATGCCTCGTAGAGGGGCGAAACACGTGTCGAGTAAGTTCTGTTATTTTGGTGGTGGTTTGTTATATTTATTTGCGTATTTATTTTTCTTATCGTGGTGGGAGGGTGGGATAATTAAATGCATATATGCATGAAAAAATACGCAAATAAGTATAACGGGTTAGCACAAATTTAACTGGCACGATATTATATCGCGGAATAACAAAGCAATATTATTATTTTCATTAATATGCAATGAAATAAAAAATACACCTCTCAAAAAATATATTCAGCTGTTTAGTCTGTTCATGAACACAGACACCATGTTTAAAAAAAATTACTTCCCGGCCTAGGCCTTCAATTTTGTATGAAATTGCTTAACAGTTCATGCCAGTTGTTCCGCCCGAAAAGTGATACTTCAAAGCCTCTTATAACGCACGTTATGACGCCATTTCATTGCATGTTTGAGAAAAGATATTTGTATTTTACACATCTCCGCCTTTGTGGACAGGCGGCCTTAGTTTGGATAGTTTCTTACCCTGATGGAGCAGTCGGATACTGCCGTGACGATGTACGCGTCACTCAGGTCCCAGCACACCATCGTCACCTATAAATACAACAAAAATAAATCGTCTGTTGAGACTAGGGCTGCCATCTCTAAACTCGCCGAACCCGGTTAAAGATTTAAAAATGCCCGGACATTTGGCGTAACTCGCACATTTTCCCCGGATGTGTCCGAAAATAATTTAAAAAAAAAAAACGCTTTATTTTTCATTCACACAAAAAGTGTCCCAAACAGCCTCTAAGCTAGGACGAATCCGGGGAATCCCGGACTGATGGCAGCCCTAGCGAACCACAACTCACTAAGTAATAGATACCTACTTAAAACAAACCTCGCATCTCAGTATCAATCTACAAAACTAAAGCCTGACCAGAAATATATGAGGATTGTCAAGAGGGCGCTATGCTATTTATAAGGTTTATATGGCAACAGTTTTGCAACCAATCGCAACCCACTATAATGACATTCGTTTAAATACCTGTCAGTTCCACTATGTTAACCTTGTAATATCATTTAATTGAATGCGCGCTTTTCCTGACTGTTTTCCGTGTAGTAAAAACGTGTGCGCTTTATTTATAATCTTACGTTCACGACTATGACTGGTTTTCGGTATTTTCTTTGGATAATTGAAAATAAAAAATCTTTTAAAGAAATCACCACGAATGACATTGACATTGTTGACAAACCATCATAAAATCATTGCCAGTGTCAGAAATAAGTTCCAGTGAAATTCCGCAATATGGCGCATCCTCATATATTTCTGGTCAGGCTTTAAATAGGAGGTTCTGAAGAGTAGTGACAGAAGTTTAGTAAGTTTTGGTTTTACTTTTTTATACACACTTTAATTACCTTAAGTTTCTTGCCTTCATCTTTGCCAGTAGCATCATCCTGAAACGAAAACAAAACATGAATACATTGAACAAAGAGATTACATACAGCATTATGAAAGACAAGATTCTCAAAGGAAAAACTAGTAGCTTCACCCCTTATTTTCAAACAATCAATGAGTGTGTTATAGGCTATAGGCTGGCCAAATAATGTTGACAGATATTTCCATGTGGTATCACTAATTGTCTATGATTTAAATAAATAAATAAATAAATATCAGACAACCTCACACAAATCAACCTTAGTCCCAAATTAAGCTCAAGAAGGCTTGTGTTATGGGTACCAGGCGACGATATACATACTTATATAGATAAATAAATACTTAAATACATAGAACATCCATGACCCAGGCACAAATATTCGTGTTCCTCACACAAATATTTGCCCTTGCCGGGATTCGAACCCGGGACCGTCGGCTCAGTAGGTAGTTGCTTAACCACTGCGCCAACCGCGTCGTCAAAAAATGATTTAACCGATTTAATAGGTATAGTAATTTTGATTCTTAATGTACTACATATTTCTAACTTTCCGATCGAGTTGTACCTATTATGTACCGTACATAGTGGTAGAAATTATGAGAGCTGCCTATGAGTATACGTCGACGTGCCTTACGTGTGCATAAAAAATCAAAAATAATTTCTAGTATCAAAACTATAATTCCTACTCCACAAAGTGTGACCACCCACAGATTTTTTTAAATTCCCGCCAAAAGTTCAAGTAATATTTCATTAGCCAGACTCTAACAAGCGTCGGCCTAGCCCAGGGACAGTGGCGGTACAAACAGCTTTCATATGGCAATAATGTGCTTATGCTTACGTCATATTTGCATTATTAAACGTCAGTAATAAATAATTCATCGGTCAATCTAATTCAAAACATTTTTTACCGGAATGCTGCTGAATTCTTCGTTCTTCTGGCGAAATAAATACTAAATCCCATAAAATCTTGACTTTCATCACTGTGGATAGTTTTGCTTCATGGTGCAAAATACTTGAAAATTACGGAATATTTAGTCTTGTTTCCTTTGTTTATATCAGTGAAATACACCGACTGTCAACTTCAGTTATCAAAAATTTGTCGTTGCCAGTAATAGTTATTTGTGCAACAAGAGATCAAAGTTGTTTTTTGTTATGAGTGCTGATTTTGAGTCCCGAGCAAGCGAAGGATTCTACGTTTGAATCACGAGCGTAGCGAGTGATTCTATGTTAGAATCCTGAGTGTAGCGAGGGACTCAACAGCACGAGATGCAAAAAACTTTGCTCTCGTGTAGCACACACAACTTTTCACCTCATCAGCGAGAACATATTCGACATTTTGTGTTTTTTCTTCCAACGTATGTTTATAGTCTTTGTTGCTGATTTCAATAATATTGTTAATCAGAAAATAGATAAGTGCTGCTTAAAAAGGAATAACAATATAATTTAATTGAAATTATAATCAACCAACCAACACGGTTATATTATTTGATCAAATTGGAAGATTTAGCAGATACATGACGTGTTTATTTATAAATACATTATTATATTACGAGATTTTGTTTATACATTGATTAATTTTTTGTACTCCTAAAACACCAAACAAAATATATGCAAAAGAAAATAGCAAATACAATATGAACACAATATTTTTTAAGGTACGTTTCGAATATGCATCTATGATAAATGGCGAAATTATAAAATATATTTTACAATAAGTAAATATAATTTACAACAAGTAATAAGGTGAAAAATCTTATTATATTTGAGCAATGATCAATTGTTTTATATAAAAGGCACAATCATTTTAATTTTCGGTCGTTAAATAAAAATATAATAAAGAAAAAAAAAATACGTTGCAATTAAAACTTTTTCGGGTGTTTTTAATGTTTTTTTTTGTATAACGCGTATCCGAACTGTTCTCAATCGAGGTCGGATTCGAAAATCGAATTTCAAATTGATAAGTTTCTATCCCTCTCTTTTATATACATATGAAAGAAACAGAGTGCATCGAGATTCAAATGATTAGAATTTTATAATTAACCTTTGGCTGAAGAATGACAATTCGTGGTCAGATATTGAAAAAAATAAAAAGCTACTTTCTACTCACGCTCGAAACAAAATCGCATTTTGTTCACTGTTATCTGACAGCAAAATCGCCATGTTTGTGCTGGTGAGGTGAAAAATAAATTAGTACCACTAAAAATCCTAAACTTCGGTGACTAGGAAAGATGCCACGACTTCAGAGCGGCGCGGGCGGCGAGCGCGGACGGATCGCGCGGTGTACGTGGCAAGCTTGCCGCCCCGCGCGCTAAGCCCGAAGCAAGGCATCTCCGTTAGAGAGGCGTGTCTAAGTGACCATGAATCAAGAGTCTCCAGCACATGTACTGACCAGGGGCGCGCAGTGCAGCACGGTGTGTCGCCAGGCGGCGGCGTGGAGCGCCCACACGCACGCGCAGCCGTCCTTGGAGCCCGACACGAAGCGCAGCCCCCGGTGCGCCCAGGCCAGGCTGTCCACCGCCTCCGAGTGGACGGCCGTCTCCAGCACTCGCCGGGGGCCGCCGCCTTCCCCGTCCACCATGTACACCCTGGAAACCAGTTCCTACGATTAGTTCCTAGAAAACCAGATCGCAGAGAAAGTTTGGTCCTTCGAACCGGATCCGCTGATCTGACGCGGTGGTGCTACAAGCGATGACAATCAGGAAGGCCTCGGTGGCTATGCAGGCTGCGTTTCCAACAGAGATATGCGAGGATGCATAGCGAGGGATGTGTTGTTGTTAACCAATGGGATAACTTCATTTACTTATCCTCACTCAGCGCAACTGATTCTATTGGTTAACAAATACACAATCCTCGCTCTCGCTACGCATCCTCGCACTGGTGAAAACGCAGTACAGACAGGTTTGAGCAGAATATTGGTCGTTCTAACCGGATCCGCTGATCGATCGTGATGATGCTACCAAGCAGATCGGAACGCTCGGCAGTGAGCAGACCATGGACTAGTGCAGAAGTTAGTCCTTCGAGCCAGAACTTACCTGACGTGGTGATCCTGCGAACCGGCAGCCAGAAACGCGCCACCAGCAGACCAGGCGGCGCAGATCATGTGGCAGGAGCCGGGCCTCATGCGCTCCATGTACTGGACGGGTTGCGACAGGAACTGTCCGTCGCGCGTGCACGTCCAGAAAGCCACGGAGCCGTCCGTGGACGTGGACGCTAGCCAGCGGACGTCGCCTCGCGCCCATGGAGACCAGTGCACCTGGAATAGAAAGCCGGTTTTTGAATGTGGTTTACAATGCATGTGTTCGAAGGGGCGATTGCTTAAACATGGAATGAAATGTCGTCATAACGTGCGTTATAACAGGCTTCGAAGTATCACGTTTCGGGCGGAACTACGCGAGAGAACTGTAAAGGAATTCCATAAAAAATTGAAGGTGTATGCCAGGAATATTTTTTTTTAAGCATGGCATCTGTGAACAGGCTTAATAGCTGCATTATATTTTTTTGAGTGTTTATTTCATTGCATATGTTTGGGCAAAGCCCTATACATGCTTTATCCGTGAAAAGGGCCTGCCGACTTCATATCACTGTCCGTCTATACCTACTCACCCGGCAAGCCCTTCTTTCCCGGCGGCTATAGCAGGCCAGCAAGGCTCCGTCGCGGGACACACGAGACACTCACCGAGGTGATGGTGCCGGCGTGAGCATGTAACACGGCCGTGGGCGCTCCGGTGGCGAGGCACCACACGCGCACCAGCCGGTCCACGCTGCCGCAGGCTGTAGGGCTCCGTCGCGGGACACACGAGACACTCACCGAGGTGATGGTGCCGGCGTGAGCATGTAACACGGCCGTGGGCGCTCCGGTGGCGAGGCACCACACGCGCACCAGCCGGTCCACGCTGCCGCAGGCTGTAGGGCTCCGTCGCGGGACACACGAGACACTCACCGAGGTGATGGTGCCGGCGTGAGCATGTAACACGGCCGTGGGCGCTCCGGTGGCGAGGCACCACACGCGCACCAGCCGGTCCACGCTGCCGCAGGCTGTAGGGCTCCGTCGCGGGACACACGAGACACTCACCGAGGTGATGGTGCCGGCGTGAGCATGTAACACGGCCGTGGGCGCTCCGGTGGCGAGGCACCACACGCGCACCAGCCGGTCCACGCTGCCGCAGGCTGTAGGGCTCCGTCGCGGGACACACGAGACACTCACCGAGGTGATGGTGCCGGCGTGAGCATGTAACACGGCCGTGGGCGCTCCGGTGGCGAGGCACCACACGCGCACCAGCCGGTCCACGCTGCCGCAGGCTGTAGGGCTCCGTCGCGGGACACACGAGACACTCACCGAGGTGATGGTGCCGGCGTGAGCATGTAACACGGCCGTGGGCGCTCCGGTGGCGAGGCACCACACGCGCACCAGCCGGTCCACGCTGCCGCAGGCCGTAGGGCTCCGTCGCGGGACACACGAGACACTCACCGAGGTGATGGTGCCGGCGTGAGCATGTAACACGGCCGTGGGCGCTCCGGTGGCGAGGCACCACACGCGCACCAGCCGGTCCACGCTGCCGCAGGCTGTAGGGCTCCGTCGCGGGACACACGAGACACTCACCGAGGTGATGGTGCCGGCGTGAGCATGTAACACGGCCGTGGGCGCTCCGGTGGCGAGGCACCACACGCGCACCAGCCGGTCCACGCTGCCGCAGGCTAGTAGGGCTCCGTCGCGGGACAGGCACACGTCCGTGATCTCGGCGCCGGCGCCCCGCAGCGTGGCAATGAGGCGCCCGTCGTAGGCGCTCCATACTTTCACTAGTAGATCGTCTGCGCCCTGAAGAAAAGTAATAGTAGTTTATGTAGCTGTTACGTAATGAAAGATCTTTAAACACGAGTGTGGACTTATAAAACGAGCCAAAGGCGAGTTTCATAATAGATCCACACGAGTGCTTTTAGGCTTAATTATATACAGTTGCATACACCACTTTATCTACACACATATTCATCATGATATCAGTCATATACTTTTTTTTATGTAGATATGAAGTACTCAGTACTACCAGTCGCCATAAATTCATCATATACATTATACATACACATAGTCAATTTACACGAATCTATACGACGATCACCAGAATAATAAACAAAATAATAAATTCAGCAAGTCATAATACAACAGATAAAAAAAAAGCTACGTCAAAAAAATACATATAAAATAATAATAATAATAAATTATAATAATAATAATAATAAGGTATAAATCTAATTCTTTCTTCAACCGTTGTCTCAATTACTGTAACATACATTTGTGTAATGCTGATTTTTTCTCATATAAAAATTGTCAACGCTTTAAAAACCAAATTGTCTGTCAATTAAAATCAAAGCTGTAAGAATAACTAATTATTTCAAAATGTTGTGTCATTTTGAAATAATTAGCTGCATTTTAATGTTATTTGCATCGTTGCTGTTTCGTTGTCTACCGTTCCCATACTAAAATTTAGTTTTGTATAACCTTAAGTTATGGCACTCCAGGTCTTTTAGCATACTATTGTTAACCGTTATATGTTTTGTATTGTGACTGTTTGTTGCCATAATAAAAAAAAAAAAAAAAAAATATGACAGTAAATTCACTTATAAATCTTATAATACACAAATAAAACATCAACATTCAAGAAAAAAGGATCGTCACCTATAACAAGTACATTAAAATTTAAAACAATTTATCATTATATCGTAATTTTATGAAATAAAATCATGCCTCCATCCCCACCGCCGTTGCTGCATAGTAATGTAGATCTTAACCTATAGTATCTGAAATTATTAAAGTAATTTAACAATATCGGTGTACATAAACTTCTAAGATGGCTTACAGTCACTACGTATCGTCCGGAGCAGTCGAACGCCAGGCAGTACACCGCGGACAGATGCCCCAGGGTCCTGCGACGGAGCTTCAGAGCCCCGAGCAGTCTCGGAGGCAGGAGCTGCGAGGCCGGGGCCCGGGGAGCGGTCTCGCGGCCTTCGGTGAGGCCTCCAAGCTCGCGGGATAGCAGGCGGCGCGCTGCAAAAGATAATTTTATTTTTATCACACTTGCTCGTAAATTAAGGGTTTACATACTAGAAAACCGGGCGGTAAGTCGTATATTACGCTCTAGGGCGGTAAGTATTTTGGTATTGACTACTACTCACTTACTTTTGTTTCATTTTGTTTTACTATTACTTTTGTTACTTTTGTTTTATTTCCTCCAAAGTGTGATGAAAAACGTCGTACGTGACTCTGGTGGGTAAAGGAATTCCAAACTCGTGTCATTAAAGCTCTAATATACATACACTCGTTTGTAATTCCTCGTTTACCACCCTTGTTACGTAATGTACTATTTTACAACTGCTACAAGTGTGTTAAGATCTAATTATGTACGGTTGCATGCACTACTTTACACACATTTTGTCGTAGATTTATGAAAATATGAAACACTCAGTCCTGCCAGTCAGTCCGCAGAGCAGAGGAACACATGATGTGACTCGCTCACACTATTACTGTATCAATAGTAACCTCGCGCTGGCTACAGTCATTCATAACTCATAACAGTAGTTATGAATGAAATTACATCTCTGATTTTGGTCGCTGCCAGATAATATAGCTACTTACCTACAATATCTTAATTTGTTATAGAAATTTAACAAGATGGGTGTAGATAAGTGTAAAATGTGTTATTTGGAGTACTCACCGAGTGTATGATCCTTCTTAAAGGCAGTATATTTAGGTTTACTGCGCACGAGCGCGTCGCCGAGCAGAGACAGCCGCAGCGAGTGGGTGAGAGAGAGTGCGCCGGTCGCAGGTGTGGGAGCGAGAGAGCTTGAGGGTAGCGGGGCGCGGCGGAGCGCGCTGGCACACACTTCTGCCAACCGTTGCCATGGTATGTCGCTATATTGTGCGGCCTGTGAATGTAATAAATTAGGGTACAATCATAAATTGAGATAGATACATACTAAAGACCCCCATTTTAGGGTTCCATACCCAAAGGGTAAAAACGGGTCCCTATTAATAAGACTCCACTATCCGTCTGCCTGTCACCAGGCAGTATCTCATGAACTGTAATAGCTGTAGTAGTAACGGTTGAAATATTCACTGATGATATATTTCTGTTGCCGCTATAACGACAAATACTAAAAACAGAACAAAATAAACATCTAACTGGGGCCAGTTTTAAAATGTAGCCACCCATATAACTGAACCAATGGAGTTTAGGTAAATACCTATATTTTTCTTTTATTACATGTTAATACCAGTGTCGCTTATAAAAGATGTGAGTTCTAACTGGAAACCTGATTACAACTCCATGTATAACCTTTTTTCTATTGCTTTAAATTATTTATTTGCTACTTCATAGCTACTTGGCAAGTTTTTATCTTAATAGGTAAGGCCTTTGTTGATGATATTAATCAAATAGAATAATTTGAGAAAAAACTTACCAAGTCGCACTATTGAGTAACTTATAACGAAACAAATAATTTAAAAAATAATGCAAATACAAAATCAAAGCTGAAACTAAACTAAAAACTTTCTAATATTTTCGACGTTTTAAATTTTGCCGCCATTGCTAGGTCAACAAAGTTCGGAAGCGCTCGGGCGATTTCGTCACGGACAGACCAATCACGAGCTGGGGCGGGGGCGTTCGGCGGCTAGAGTAAGATGGTCCTTTAACGTCGATGAAAACGCTGCGAGAGAAACAGAGACGACAACACATTCCATTACGCCAACATCCGTCCTTGTGATGCATGATATTACGAGATTTTTGCAAATTGCATAAAAACTAGTTTATTATCACTAAAACCCCCCAAAATCATTTTTCACTATTTCCCATCACATTTTCACGATCATTTTGATGCCTTATATGATTTAAGAAATTTTGACGATTTTGAGCATTTTACTTATTTCAGGACGCGTATCTTGTTAGCAGACGTAAATAAACGTGAAAATTCGCGAAAATATGAATGAAAACTCACCAGTTCATTGTATGAACGAGAGTGCTCTTCGCCCAGCCAGTCGAGGCGTCGCGGTAGGACCTGCGGAAGGAAACTTATATAAAAACTTTTCAGTAAACTTTCAGAGCCTTTGACAGCCCCAACCACGTGCGTTTGCTTTCAAAACAATAATAAGCTCTAAACCCGGCACTAGGAAAAGCTCAGACTTACCTCTACGCGCTCGAGCTCTTTTAACAAAGTCTGCAAAGGAAAACGTCCAAATTACTGTTTTATCCGCCACACAATAATATTCTACATCCATTTTCAGTCAATTTACCTGTGCAGTTTCCTTCAGCGGACCCCCCGAAAGAAATTTCGCTATCAGAAAGTAGAGTTCTGAAACCGGGAAAGGTAACATTACAGTTCTCGTATGTCAGTTGATCGTAACTTGCATCTCGGTTTTTGAAGCGCTGGACTTACCTGGAACGACCCTTGAGTCCTCGTTGGACTCCTCCATTATCCTAGTATTTATTCCAGGGGGTAAAACACCACACACACATCACAAACACTGGAAAAATCGAGCAAACATTTCACCATCAGCTTTACATTGTTGACGGACGATAGTGCAACCTTTTGTAAAGTAAAATGGCGTTCGCTCTGCTGATAAAGCAGTCAAACACCGTGTAGTTTCACTAGTACCAAACACGTCGCTCTAGTTCCGTCATGTAAGCATAGATGTCACTACAAACCGATTATTGTGCAATATTGTGCTGATTTTATTTAAGAAACGACTATGTTTTCATTTATTAATTAATAATCGTACACATTCTAGCGTAATTTTTAATTTTTATACAATACAATTTTGCATACTCGTCATGAATAAAAATAATTGTATGTGGCACTGACTGCACTGACATGACCTATTTTAATATATTTTGCATAGCAACACTGACACTCAAAAGTCTATCGAGGATGCAGCGATGGCAGGCGGTGGTGTTGTATATCTACTGAAAAACAATGGGTTTTAATAGAAAATTGTTGTTTGAAAGTGATAAGATCTGCTTATTAGCCGGTGAAGAAGTGGCAATAGCTCGTGGGGGTGTTGTGGCGAAGCATAGGAGCGAGAAAGCATTGGTCTCATGAGAGACAAAGTGGTATCCAGCAAAAGCGCCAGAATCACTGGTTTTAAAGGTCTACGAAGGATCGCACGGCTAGGTAAGCTTCTCAGCATGTTGCCTGATGTATTTAGAGACGATAGAACATTGTAATGGCTTTTACGATGCTGAATGTATCATTGTTTTGATCTGTATAGCCAGTTGTGATCAATAATTGTTTAGAGAGCACCACCTATTATTAGCTGACCCTTTTTAATAACGGGTCAATAGATTTACTGCCATAATGAAAAGGCTGTTTAATTTTAGCACTTTAGGGCATGATATAAGTATATTTGCAACAATAAGTGTTTTTTTTTTCTGTTGTCATAAGAAATTCTTCATTTAAATTAATTTTTGTTTTTGTTAACCGTTATCTTATTAATAGAATGATCTTACTAAAATATTAAATATCTTGCAAAACAGATCAAATTATGATTAGATTAATTGGGAATATCGTCGGGGATAGTGCAATACCGCGTAAATAACAACTGTGGATAGAGTTCTCATTTCAATAAAATGCTTAGGATTTGTTACTTATGCGGTATTGCACTGTCCCCGACAATATGGTTGTTGCGCTTTCCAAGTCTGATTGTACTATGCATGGCCCATTTACAAATGAATTCAGTCCATTTTTCATCAATTGTTTTAATTAAATTTATGGCTCATTTTCTGTTACATGACATGAGGTGTTAGGGTTGATTGCAAAAAAAAATTACTAGTTAAAAGCTTAGTTAACAAAAATCACGATTGCTTCCTTTGTGTGACGAAAGTTGGTCATACAAAATGTATGGGTAAATTTTGTCACACAAAGGAATCAATTAAGTTTTGTTTTAATTAAGGCCCTTAACTATGTACAATTTTTTTGCAATCAATCCGTTATTTCTATTACATAAAATGTTAGACATATCAGTTTTGGCAAGCACAACAACAATATAAAGTTTACATATAATATTCTTCAGGTATTCATATTAAATGTGAACTCAAAATTAATAATTTTTTTATTGGCGACGCATTTAGCTCGTTTTGTAGACACCTGCCTACTGAGTCGGTGGTCCCGGCCCCGGCCGGTTCGAATCCCGGCCGGGGCAAATATTTGTGCAAATATTTGTTCTTGGGTCATGGATGTTATCTATATATGTATTAATATATTATGTATATCGTCGTCTAGTACCCATAGTACAAGCTTTGCTTAGTTTGGGACTAGGTCGATTTGTGTATGATTGTCCCTTAATATTTATTTTTTATTTATTTATTTTAAGGCATATTATTTTATAGTTTTTTTAAACCCCACATGTGTTATTTGTATAGTTTCTCCAAGTTTATATGTATAGATAGATTTCTTCATTTAGGCAAAAGTAGGTTACACAGGTTCTCAGGTTATTTGGTGCATATATCATTAGACACTACACTACATCCTAACTGGATATGTAGGGCACAGGACAGGAATGTATGGAGATCTCTAGAGGAGGCCTTTACCTTGTAGAGGGTTCTAGTGTGGTGTTAAAATTAAAATTATTAGTAATATATCAATTTTAGTCAATCACGAAAAGTGTCTAAACTTAGTTCTGTACAGCATTATTGTCTAAATTTGTAAAATTGTTTCTCACCTTACTAAGAAATAAAGGCTTTTTTATTTTTTATTTATTTTATTATCATTAGACACTAGGTTGAGAGTAGATGTCAAATCATTTGTGCACCCAAAACCCCGAATTATGGTCTTAACATTTTTTTTTTTCCATTTTCTGTTTTTTTAGAGCCATGTCGGGAGCTGCAAGCTCAAGTGGCAGTGCCGCCCTGGGGGGTCTCGGGGGCTCGTTGGAGGACAAGGACTGTGAGCTGCTCTGCCCTGTGTGCTTCGAGCTGATAGACGAGGCGTATGTCACAAGATGTGGGCATTCATTCTGTTACGCGTGCATCGCTAAGAGCGTAGAACAGCATAGGTGAGTTGTGCTACACTTTTACAATGGCTAAAACTTTTAAAATGCAAATAGTTGTTTAAAATACATTTAGTATTATTTTTAATGTTTGGTACACCACTATTTTTTATATCAAACCACTGATACAAAGATGAAAGCACAAAGAAAAGTTGTAATGCATAGCCTGGCAGAAGAGACCAGTAGGGCTTGCATAGCTGCAGCTAACTCGCGGGTCACAGTTATGCTAGAGGTACAGGAATTGAACCCAGTACCTCTGGATCAATGGGTAAACATGCTGGATGTGCCGGGCTCAATTCCCAGTTTCTTCCACTGGCGTAATGCGTAACCTTATTTCAATTATTTCTTGGAATTTGATCCTTGTATAAATGGTTTGATATAAAATTGTGGTGTGACAAAATGAGACATAACATTTTACATAAATTAACAAATAATAAAAATAAAACATAGGTAAAAATTAAAGAAGAACAAAGAACGTGTTTTTTGTTCAATATTGGTACGGAACCATTCGTGCGCGAGTTTGACTCGCACTAGGCCGGTTTTTTGTGTATGGATGTTGCAACACTGATGGGTTGAAACATTTGGATAATACAGGTACCTAAATAAACTGAGCTAGACCTCGTGAGTTGGTTTGACTACCTATACATTCCTACATATCTTTCCAGGCGGTGTCCAAAATGCGGTGCAGCAGTGGCCACCCGAGACCACATGTTCCCCAACTTCATGCTGAACGAGCTGGTGGCTCGCCGGCGGCTGCGGGCCGCTCGGCCTCCGTCGCAGGCCTCAGGGGAGGGGGATGCCGCGCGGTTACGGGCGCTCCTGGCTGCTGAGAGCGCCAGGCTCGCTATGCCTGATGTGGAACTCATGCTGGAGGTAAGGACGAGGCCACAAGTTCCCTGATGCTGATAGAGCTAGTAGCTTGCCGGCCTCAATGTTCCAAATTAACGCTTACTCTCTGATAGTAAAACCCCATATACCTTGCTATTCTTGGAATAAAAGTTTAAAGTGTATGTGTAGTAAGTGTGATACTGACCGGCACCCACTCACACGATGAAAAATTTCTATTCTGTTCGAGTAGTCTCTGTAGATTATGGGAGCGCAATTCAAAGACGGATTATACGAGACCGATTTATTAAACTACCTTCTAGATGCCGAAGGCTAAGCATACCCAAGATATGACAACTCGAATATGCTATGTATATTGTTAGGTTTACATACATCCCATCCACATACATTTTTCTTGTCTCCAGGTCTTGACGCGTCGGAAGCGGCTTCTAGAAGCAGAATCCGCGGCAGCACACCACCGACTCCTATACGAGTTCCTCGCCCAGCTGCACCGGCACCGCCAGCAGCAGCTGCAGCAGCTCGCGAGAGAGGCGGCTCTGGTGCAGACCGACATGGAGCACGTCGCCGAGACGCTCAGGGTGAGACATTAAGCTGTGTGACGTCACACAGCAGCCCGGTCACCGACTGCTGGATAGTTCCTCGCCCAGGTGCACCGTCAGCAGCAGTTGCAGCTGCTCGCTAGAGGCGGCTCTGGTGCAGACCGACATGGAGCACGTCGCCGAGACGCTCAGGGTGAGACATTAAGCTGTGCGACGTCACACAGCAGCCCGGTCACCGACTGCTGGATAGTTCCTCGCCCAGGTGCACCGTCAGCAGCTGCAGCAGCTCGCGAGAGAGGCGGCTCTGGTGCAGACAGACATGGAGCACGTCGCTGAGACGCTCAGGGTGAGACATTAAGCTGTGTGACGTCACACAGCAGCCCGGTCACCGACTGCTGGATAGTTCCTCGCCCAGGTGCACCGCCAGCAGCAGCTGCAGCAGCTCGCGAGAGAGGCGGCTCTGGTGCAGACCGACATGGAGCACGTCGCCGAGACGCTCAGGGTGAGACATTAAGCTGTGTGACGTCACACAGCAGCCCGGTCACCGACTGCTGGATAGTTCCTCGCCCAGGTGCACCGTCAGCAGCAGTTGCAGCAGCTCGCGAGAGAGGCGGCTCTGGTGCAGACCGACATGGAGCACGTCGCCGAGACGCTCAGGGTGAGACATTAAGCTGTGTGACGTCACACAGCAGCCCGGTCACCGACTGCTGGATAGTTCCTCGCCCAGGTGCACCGTCAGCAGCAGTTGCAGCAGCTCGCGAGAGAGGCGGCTCTGGTGCAGACCGACATGGAGCACGTCGCCGAGACGCTCAGGGTGAGACATTAAGCTGTGTGACGTCACACAGCAGCCCGGTCACCGACTGCTGGATAGTTCCTCGCCCAGGTGCACCGCCAGCAGCAGCTGCAGCAGCTCGCGAGAGAGGCGGCTCTGGTGCAGACCGACATGGAGCACGTCGCCGAGACGCTCAGGGTGAGACATTAAGCTGTGTGACGTCACACAGCAGCCCGGTCACCGACTGCTGGATAGTTCCTCGCCCAGGTGCACCGTCAGCAGCTGCAGCAGCTCGCGAGAGAGGCGGCTCTGGTGCAGACCGACATGGAGCACGTCGCCGAGACGCTCAGGGTGAGACATTAAGCTGTGTGACGTCACACAGCAGCCCGGTCACCGACTGCTGGATAGTTCCTCGCCCAGGTGCACCGTCAGCAGCAGTTGCAGCTGCTCGCTAGAGGCGGCTCTGGTGCAGACCGACATGGAGCACGTCGCCGAGACGCTCAGGGTGAGACATTAAGCTGTGTGACGTCACACAGCAGCCCGGTCACCGACTGCTGGATAGTTCCTCGCCCAGGTGCACCGTCAGCAGCTGCAGCAGCTCGCGAGAGAGGCGGCTCTGGTGCAGACCGACATGGAGCACGTCGCTGAGACGCTCAGGGTGAGACATTAAGCTGTGTGACGTCACATGGCAGCTGGTCACAAACTGCTGGACAGTTCCTCGTCCAGCTGCAGTGGCAGCAACTGCAGCAGCTTGCTAGAGGCGGCTCTGGTTCAGACCGACATGGAGCACGTCGCCGACACGCTCAGGGTGAGACATCAACCCGTGTGACGTCACACGGCAGCTGGTCACAAACTGCTGGACAGTTCCTCGTCCAGCTGCAGTGGCAGCAACTGCAGCAGCTTGCTAGAGGCGGCTCTGGTTCAGACCGACATGGAGCACGTCGCCGACACGCTCAGGGTGAGACATCAACCCGTGTGACGTCACACGGCAGCTGGTCACAAACTGCTGGACAGTTCCTCGTCCAGCTGCAGTGGCAGCAACCGCAGTAGCTCGCTAGAGGCGGCTCTGGTTCAGACCGACATGGAGCACGTCGCCGACACGCTCAGGGTGAGACATCAACCCGTGTGACGTCACACGGCAGCTGGTCACAAACTGCTGGACAGTTCCTCGTCCAGCTGCAGTGGCAGCAACTGCAGCAGCTTGCTAGAGGCGGCTCTGGTTCAGACCGACATGGAGCACGTCGCCGACACGCTCAGGGTGAGACATCAACCCGTGTGACGTCACACGGCAGCTGGTCACAAACTGCTGGACAGTTCCTCGTCCAGCTGCAGTGGCAGCAACTGCAGCAGCTTGCTAGAGGCGGCTCTGGTTCAGACCGACATGGAGCACGTCGCCGACACGCTCAGGGTGAGACATCAACCCGTGTGACGTCACACGGCAGCTGGTCACAAACTGCTGGACAGTTCCTCGTCCAGCTGCAGTGGCAGCAACCGCAGTAGCTCGCTAGAGGCGGCTCTGGTTCAGACCGACATGGAGCACGTCGCCGACACGCTCAGGGTGAGACATTAAGCTGTGTGGCGCCCAGCTGCATTCCTCTTCTTTCCTCCTTTGATGTTCGTGGACCATCTGGACATCAAGCTATATGACATCACAGCTACAGCCTGTTCACCGACTGCTGGTGCTATGTGGTATGTTCTTTGAAGAATGTCTCAACGCGCTGCCGTTAGCAAATGCGGGGCCCCTATTGGAGGAGGGGGAGGGACATGTTCCCAAATCCACATATGATGACGTGGTCGGCGCAGTCTGTAGCGCACCTGCCTAAAATATTTGAGTGATTCAATGTGCTTACGCTAGTCCATAATTATCAACGTCGTTGGTTTAGAGTACCTCCGAGTTGACTCGACTTGGTTTCTTAAAGATGTGATTTGATTCGCAGGAGTTGCGTGCGGGGGCAGCAGGTCTGGCCTCGTTCCCGTCAGAGGACGCCGAGTCTGGACCCGCGTCTGATGCTGTCAAAGCTCTGAGGAGGGTAAGTATCAAACTATAATATTGAGCGGTGCCGAACCGTGGATGCCATGCCATTTTTGAAATTTACACCCTCAAAAACCAAGAATACGACACCCATGACGACTTTAAAAAAAGTGACGTTTATCGTATTTATTTCCAAAATGGACGCCATATGTAAAATTAGTACATAACATACATGAAACCTAAAAACATGGGCGGTTGCGTAAGCCTGTGACAACCGTAGGTAGGTATGGTGGCCTGTTTACTTAACCTCCGGAATACCACAACTTCTTTTTATGTCGTTATTTTATTTCCTATTTTTAGTCAATTCTCGATTGTAATATTACGGAGTGCTTCAAAAGGCGAGCGTCCGACCTCCAACGCGTTCCGCTCGGGACTGAGCGGCGAGATGACCGCGGGGCGAAATTATGGGGTGATTTCGTTAATTTTGAGTTAAAGTTTATATGTTTTACGATATTGACAATGTTAATCCCGAAAGGCATTACATCATAACATACGTTTATTTTGATGTGATTTTCAATACATAAAGTAGCATATTATTGAAATGAAATGAGTTTTAAGGTACAAGATAGAGGTATGTTTGGATTTTTTTTCTATCGAGCGAAGTTTGTCCAATTATGTAACGACTACCCGAGGTGCCTATGGAAAGGTCTCAAAAGCAACATATATTTTTTTCAGGTGTTTAATCGTTGCCGTTTCTAAGTAAAAGGCATTAAAAATCACGTTTCTTCGAGGTACCTCGCCTTAACTACTGTATACTTGTTGTGCATAGTCAAGTCCATGATACACTACCACTTCAGACAAGCCCAACTGAGACGCGCAATAATATGTCAAAGTTCGTCCTTCCTCGAATAAAATAAATGCCTCGTTTTGCTCCCTTGTGACTAAAATGGGTATTTCCCTACAGGAGCTGACGGAGCTGGCGGGCTCGGTGTCGGACAGCGCGGCGGCGCCGCCGTCGCCGGACGACGAGGAAGGCTTCGCCGGCAGCGCGGCCGGCGGGGACGCGCTCGCCAATAGGTACAATTCCTAGGTCCTAGTGAAATAGTACATTACATCAGAGGCCGGGAAAATGAGGATTTCCGGCCAAGTAGGTATATACGGATAGTGATACGAGGCCGGGAATCCGTTTTCACGACGAGGCATGTATAGTGCTTTTCTCAAACATACAATGAAATAAAAAAATATTCTTGTGCTTCAAAGAACAACATTTTATTAATTGACAATTAGGACATTTTAGTCTAACAACCAACCTTTAAAAACAAAACCTGCTTTTTGTCAAACCAGCCAGCTGTGTGAATGACCTTGTTGTTGAAACCAAAAAAAAAAGTTACTTTGCAGGCCTAGGCCTGAAAAGCAGTATGAAATCCCTTTACAGTCCTCTCGAGTTGTTGCGCCCAAAAAGCGATACCTCCGAGCCTATTATAAGGAACGTAAAGACAATATTTAATTGCATGTTTGAGAAAAGGGGTATTTCACATTTAACCTAGGAGCAAAGTAGCTTAAAGGTGTTCGCACATTATAACAACTCAACTGTCAAAAAATGATATTAGTAGTGGACGACGAGTGGACGACGCGTCGTACATTTTTTGAAATTAAACCTAGTAAATATGAGACATAAGGCTTAAATTTGAATATTTGGCATAGAATCGAGTCGCCGTTGAGTTGTTATAATGCGCGAAGACCTTAAGTCTTACAAAACATAGAGTTATGAAATATGACCTTTTGTTCCTGGTTAATATGAGGAATAAACTTGTGCCCTCTTTTTTAATGGCAGCCGATCCAATTTTTAGTTGCAATCAAATGTCTAAATTGGACTGTGACTGTTGAGTGAGGTGTAAGTAGCATGCTATAAAAGCTAGAAATCATTGTTATAGTTTAACATTTCCACTAAACGTTGAACACACTCCATACTAATTGCCCGGAGTGAATTACATGACAACATATGATTTTGTGCCCAACTTGTACAGTGCAACACAAAAGAGTAGAAAACGGATAATAAAGGAACTACAATTTTTCATACAAAATTGTTACCATATTCAAGCACTTTACGTCAAAAATGTGACAGTTGCGAAGGAAGTGGCGCCCTCATTTATTTTCTACTCTTTTGTGTCGCACTGTATATATTCTTACAAACGTACGGTCTGATTTCTACTTTACGGGTCCAGAAAACGTGTAGATCTTGACGATGGTGAATAATGATCGTACAGGTGGCGTCGCCTGGTAGCCCACTTCGAAGACTTCGTCCAGTGCTACTTCGCGCACCGAGCCGACGAGTTGTATTTCCCCGCACCGCCCGCCGGCACCCCCGCCCCGCTGCCGCCCTTGTCGGTCGCCTCCGCCCCGTCCGTGACGTCAGCGCCGTCCGCCACGTCCGCGGGGCAGGACGACCATGTGCCCGACAACGAGCCCACCAGTGAGTACCAGCTCTTTCCCTCTCCGTACACGAAGTCTTACTGTCTCATGTCCCCCGATGCCTCCCAAAAAAACAGGCAATGATTTTTTTACTGTATAATATTGCTCTAATTATAGGGTGTCCACTGTCCAGGGCTTCGATGACCGATATATGCTTGAGTAGTCAGTCAAAGCTAAGCTAAGCTAGAAATTTTAATAGACACTTAACAATTCCATGTTCGAATTATATGTAAAGCCTGACTAGAAATATATGAGATTGCGCTATATTGCGGAGTTTCAATGGAATTAATTTCTTACACTGGCAATGATTTTATGATGGTTTGTCAACAATGTCAATGTCATTCGTGTTTCTTTAAAAGACAAATATTTGAAATTATCCAAAGAAAATGCCGAAAACCATTCACAGTCGTGAACGAAACTCCACGAAAAACAGTCAGGAAAAGAGTGCATTCCATAAAATGATATTTCGAGCTTAACATGTGGAACTGAGAGGTACTTAAACTTATGTCATTATAGTTGCGATTGGTTGCAAAATTGTTGCCATATAAATCTTATAAATAGCGCCCTCTTGACTATCCTCATATACTCGTATATCAGGCTTTACATCTAAAAATATATCCTCGTTTCCAGCAACGATGAAGGCCGCATTCGTGAACGGCGACCAGCGGATACCAGAAGGATCTCCTACCGAGGCGCCGCGCGCGCCCCCCGCGCCCTCCCCCTCCGCCGCCGCCAGCGCGGGGGGCGGGCCCCCCGGCGGGGGACTCGACGCCTTCCGAGAGGATCTCGTCGCCTTCACACGATACAGGTGGGTAGACACGTGTGTAGCGCCCCCCGCGCCCTCCCCCTCCGCCGCCGCCAGCGCGGGGGGCGGGCCCCCCGGCGGGGGACTCGACGCCTTCCGAGAGGATCTCGTCGCCTTCACACGATACAGGTGGGTAGACACGTGTGTAGCGCCCCCCGCGCCCTCCCCCTCCGCCGCCGCCAGCGCGGGGGGCGGGCCCCCCGGCGGGGGACTCGACGCCTTCCGAGAGGATCTCGTCGCCTTCACACGATACAGGTGGGTAGACACGTGTGTAGCGCCCCCCGCGCCCTCCCCCTCCGCCGCCGCCAGCGCGGGGGGCGGGCCCCCCGGCGGGGGACTCGACGCCTTCCGAGAGGATCTCGTCGCCTTCACACGATACAGGTGGGTAGACACGTGTGTAGCGCCCCCCGCGCCCTCCCCCTCCGCCGCCGCCAGCGCGGGGGGCGGGCCCCCCGGCGGGGGACTCGACGCCTTCCGAGAGGATCTCGTCGCCTTCACACGATACAGGTGGGTAGACACGTGTGTAGCGCCCCCCGCGCCCTCCCCCTCCGCCGCCGCCAGCGCGGGGGGCGGGCCCCCCGGCGGGGGACTCGACGCCTTCCGAGAGGATCTCGTCGCCTTCACACGATACAGGTGGGTAGACACGTGTGTAGCGCCCCCCGCGCCCTCCCCCTCCGCCGCCGCCAGCGCGGGGGGCGGGCCCCCCGGCGGGGGACTCGACGCCTTCCGAGAGGATCTCGTCGCCTTCACACGATACAGGTGGGTAGACACGTGTGTAGCGCCCCCCGCGCCCTCCCCCTCCGCCGCCGCCAGCGCGGGGGGCGGGCCCCCCGGCGGGGGACTCGACGCCTTCCGAGAGGATCTCGTCGCCTTCACACGATACAGGTGGGTAGACACGTGTGTAGCGCCCCCCGCGCCCTCCCCCTCCGCCGCCGCCAGCGCGGGGGGCGGGCCCCCCGGCGGGGGACTCGACGCCTTCCGAGAGGATCTCGTCGCCTTCACACGATACAGGTGGGTAGACACGTGTGTAGCGCCCCCCGCGCCCTCCCCCTCCGCCGCCGCCAGCGCGGGGGGCGGGCCCCCCGGCGGGGGACTCGACGCCTTCCGAGAGGATCTCGTCGCCTTCACACGATACAGGTGGGTAGACACGTGTGTAGCGCCCCCCGCGCCCTCCCCCTCCGCCGCCGCCAGCGTGGGGGGCGGGCCCCCCGGCGGGGGACTCGACGCCTTCCGAGAGGATCTCGTCGCCTTCACACGATACAGGTGGGTAGACACGTGTGTAGCGCCCCCCGCGCCCTCCCCCTCCGCCGCCGCCAGCGCGGGGGGCGGGCCCCCCGGCGGGGGACTCGACGCCTTCCGAGAGGATCTCGTCGCCTTCACACGATACAGGTGGGTAGACACGTGTGTAGCGCCCCCCGCGCCCTCCCCCTCCGCCGCCGCCAGCGCGGGGGGCGGGCCCCCCGGCGGGGGACTCGACGCCTTCCGAGAGGATCTCGTCGCCTTCACACGATACAGGTGGGTAGACACGTGTGTAGCGCCCCCCGCGCCCTCCCCCTCCGCCGCCGCCAGCGTGGGGGGCGGGCCCCCCGGCGGGGGACTCGACGCCTTCCGAGAGGATCTCGTCGCCTTCACACGATACAGGTGGGTAGACACGTGTGTAGCGCCCCCCGCGCCCTCCCCCTCCGCCGCCGCCAGCGTGGGGGGCGGGCCCCCCGGCGGGGGACTCGACGCCTTCCGAGAGGATCTCGTCGCCTTCACACGATACAGGTGGGTAGACACGTGTGTAGCGCCCCCCGCGCCCTCCCCCTCCGCCGCCGCCAGCGCGGGGGGCGGGCCCCCCGGCGGGGGACTCGACGCCTTCCGAGAGGATCTCGTCGCCTTCACACGATACAGGTGGGTAGACACGTGTGTAGCGCCCCCCGCGCCCTCCCCCTCCGCCGCCGCCAGCGTGGGGGGCGGGCCCCCCGGCGGGGGACTCGACGCCTTCCGAGAGGATCTCGTCGCCTTCACACGATACAGGTGGGTAGACACGTGTGTAGCGCCCCCCGCGCCCTCCCCCTCCGCCGCCGCCAGCGTGGGGGGCGGGCCCCCCGGCGGGGGACTCGACGCCTTCCGAGAGGATCTCGTCGCCTTCACACGATACAGGTGGGTAGACACGTGTGTAGCGCCCCCCGCGCCCTCCCCCTCCGCCGCCGCCAGCGCGGGGGGCGGGCCCCCCGGCGGGGGACTCGACGCCTTCCGAGAGGATCTCGTCGCCTTCACACGATACAGGTGGGTAGACACGTGTGTAGCGCCCCCCGCGCCCTCCCCCTCCGCCGCCGCCAGCGCGGGGGGCGGGCCCCCCGGCGGGGGACTCGACGCCTTCCGAGAGGATCTCGTCGCCTTCACACGATACAGGTGGGTAGACACGTGTGTAGCGCCCCCCGCGCCCTCCCCCTCCGCCGCCGCCAGCGTGGGGGGCGGGCCCCCCGGCGGGGGACTCGACGCCTTCCGAGAGGATCTCGTCGCCTTCACACGATACAGGTGGGTAGACACGTGTGTAGCGCCCCCCGCGCCCTCCCCCTCCGCCGCCGCCAGCGTGGGGGGCGGGCCCCCCGGCGGGGGACTCGACGCCTTCCGAGAGGATCTCGTCGCCTTCACACGATACAGGTGGGTAGACACGTGTGTAGCGCCCCCCGCGCCCTCCCCCTCCGCCGCCGCCAGCGCGGGGGGCGGGCCCCCCGGCGGGGGACTCGACGCCTTCCGAGAGGATCTCGTCGCCTTCACACGATACAGGTGGGTAGACACGTGTGTAGCGCCCCCCGCGCCCTCCCCCTCCGCCGCCGCCAGCGCGGGGGGCGGGCCCCCCGGCGGGGGACTCGACGCCTTCCGAGAGGATCTCGTCGCCTTCACACGATACAGGTGGGTAGACACGTGTGTAGCGCCCCCCGCGCCCTCCCCCTCCGCCGCCGCCAGCGCGGGGGGCGGGCCCCCCGGCGGGGGACTCGACGCCTTCCGAGAGGATCTCGTCGCCTTCACACGATACAGGTGGGTAGACACGTGTGTAGCGCCCCCCGCGCCCTCCCCCTCCGCCGCCGCCAGCGCGGGGGGCGGGCCCCCCGGCGGGGGACTCGACGCCTTCCGAGAGGATCTCGTCGCCTTCACACGATACAGGTGGGTAGACACGTGTGTAGCGCCCCCCGCGCCCTCCCCCTCCGCCGCCGCCAGCGCGGGGGGCGGGCCCCCCGGCGGGGGACTCGACGCCTTCCGAGAGGATCTCGTCGCCTTCACACGATACAGGTGGGTAGACACGTGTGTAGCGCCCCCCGCGCCCTCCCCCTCCGCCGCCGCCAGCGCGGGGGGCGGGCCCCCCGGCGGGGGACTCGACGCCTTCCGAGAGGATCTCGTCGCCTTCACACGATACAGGTGGGTAGACACGTGTGTAGCGCCCCCCGCGCCCTCCCCCTCCGCCGCCGCCAGCGCGGGGGGCGGGCCCCCCGGCGGGGGACTCGACGCCTTCCGAGAGGATCTCGTCGCCTTCACACGATACAGGTGGGTAGACACGTGTGTAGCGCCCCCCGCGCCCTCCCCCTCCGCCGCCGCCAGCGCGGGGGGCGGGCCCCCCGGCGGGGGACTCGACGCCTTCCGAGAGGATCTCGTCGCCTTCACACGATACAGGTGGGTAGACACGTGTGTAGCGCCCCCCGCGCCCTCCCCCTCCGCCGCCGCCAGCGCGGGGGGCGGGCCCCCCGGCGGGGGACTCGACGCCTTCCGAGAGGATCTCGTCGCCTTCACACGATACAGGTGGGTAGACACGTGTGTAGCGCCCCCCGCGCCCTCCCCCTCCGCCGCCGCCAGCGCGGGGGGCGGGCCCCCCGGCGGGGGACTCGACGCCTTCCGAGAGGATCTCGTCGCCTTCACACGATACAGGTGGGTAGACACGTGTGTAGCGCCCCCCGCGCCCTCCCCCTCCGCCGCCGCCAGCGTGGGGGGCGGGCCCCCCGGCGGGGGACTCGACGCCTTCCGAGAGGATCTCGTCGCCTTCACACGATACAGGTGGGTAGACACGTGTGTAGCGCCCCCCGCGCCCTCCCCCTCCGCCGCCGCCAGCGTGGGGGGCGGGCCCCCCGGCGGGGGACTCGACGCCTTCCGAGAGGATCTCGTCGCCTTCACACGATACAGGTGGGTAGACACGTGTGTAGCGCCCCCCGCGCCCTCCCCCTCCGCCGCCGCCAGCGCGGGGGGCGGGCCCCCCGGCGGGGGACTCGACGCCTTCCGAGAGGATCTCGTCGCCTTCACACGATACAGGTGGGTAGACACGTGTGTAGCGCCCCCCGCGCCCTCCCCCTCCGCCGCCGCCAGCGCGGGGGGCGGGCCCCCCGGCGGGGGACTCGACGCCTTCCGAGAGGATCTCGTCGCCTTCACACGATACAGGTGGGTAGACACGTGTGTAGCGCCCCCCGCGCCCTCCCCCTCCGCCGCCGCCAGCGCGGGGGGCGGGCCCCCCGGCGGGGGACTCGACGCCTTCCGAGAGGATCTCGTCGCCTTCACACGATACAGGTGGGTAGACACGTGTGTAGCGCCCCCCGCGCCCTCCCCCTCCGCCGCCGCCAGCGCGGGGGGCGGGCCCCCCGGCGGGGGACTCGACGCCTTCCGAGAGGATCTCGTCGCCTTCACACGATACAGGTGGGTAGACACGTGTGTAGCGCCCCCCGCGCCCTCCCCCTCCGCCGCCGCCAGCGCGGGGGGCGGGCCCCCCGGCGGGGGACTCGACGCCTTCCGAGAGGATCTCGTCGCCTTCACACGATACAGGTGGGTAGACACGTGTGTAGCGCCCCCCGCGCCCTCCCCCTCCGCCGCCGCCAGCGTGGGGGGCGGGCCCCCCGGCGGGGGACTCGACGCCTTCCGAGAGGATCTCGTCGCCTTCACACGATACAGGTGGGTAGACACGTGTGTAGCGCCCCCCGCGCCCTCCCCCTCCGCCGCCGCCAGCGTGGGGGGCGGGCCCCCCGGCGGGGGACTCGACGCCTTCCGAGAGGATCTCGTCGCCTTCACACGATACAGGTGGGTAGACACGTGTGTAGCGCCCCCCGCGCCCTCCCCCTCCGCCGCCGCCAGCGCGGGGGGCGGGCCCCCCGGCGGGGGACTCGACGCCTTCCGAGAGGATCTCGTCGCCTTCACACGATACAGGTGGGTAGACACGTGTGTAGCGCCCCCCGCGCCCTCCCCCTCCGCCGCCGCCAGCGCGGGGGGCGGGCCCCCCGGCGGGGGACTCGACGCCTTCCGAGAGGATCTCGTCGCCTTCACACGATACAGGTGGGTAGACACGTGTGTAGCGCCCCCCGCGCCCTCCCCCTCCGCCGCCGCCAGCGCGGGGGGCGGGCCCCCCGGCGGGGGACTCGACGCCTTCCGAGAGGATCTCGTCGCCTTCACACGATACAGGTGGGTAGACACGTGTGTAGCGCCCCCCGCGCCCTCCCCCTCCGCCGCCGCCAGCGCGGGGGGCGGGCCCCCCGGCGGGGGACTCGACGCCTTCCGAGAGGATCTCGTCGCCTTCACACGATACAGGTGGGTAGACACGTGTGTAGCGCCCCCCGCGCCCTCCCCCTCCGCCGCCGCCAGCGCGGGGGGCGGGCCCCCCGGCGGGGGACTCGACGCCTTCCGAGAGGATCTCGTCGCCTTCACACGATACAGGTGGGTAGACACGTGTGTAGCGCCCCCCGCGCCCTCCCCCTCCGCCGCCGCCAGCGCGGGGGGCGGGCCCCCCGGCGGGGGACTCGACGCCTTCCGAGAGGATCTCGTCGCCTTCACACGATACAGGTGGGTAGACACGTGTGTAGCGCCCCCCGCGCCCTCCCCCTCCGCCGCCGCCAGCGCGGGGGGCGGGCCCCCCGGCGGGGGACTCGACGCCTTCCGAGAGGATCTCGTCGCCTTCACACGATACAGGTGGGTAGACACGTGTGTAGCGCCCCCCGCGCCCTCCCCCTCCGCCGCCGCCAGCGCGGGGGGCGGGCCCCCCGGCGGGGGACTCGACGCCTTCCGAGAGGATCTCGTCGCCTTCACACGATACAGGTGGGTAGACACGTGTGTAGCGCCCCCCGCGCCCTCCCCCTCCGCCGCCGCCAGCGCGGGGGGCGGGCCCCCCGGCGGGGGACTCGACGCCTTCCGAGAGGATCTCGTCGCCTTCACACGATACAGGTGGGTAGACACGTGTGTAGCGCCCCCCGCGCCCTCCCCCTCCGCCGCCGCCAGCGCGGGGGGCGGGCCCCCCGGCGGGGGACTCGACGCCTTCCGAGAGGATCTCGTCGCCTTCACACGATACAGGTGGGTAGACACGTGTGTAGCGCCCCCCGCGCCCTCCCCCTCCGCCGCCGCCAGCGCGGGGGGCGGGCCCCCCGGCGGGGGACTCGACGCCTTCCGAGAGGATCTCGTCGCCTTCACACGATACAGGTGGGTAGACACGTGTGTAGCGCCCCCCGCGCCCTCCCCCTCCGCCGCCGCCAGCGCGGGGGGCGGGCCCCCCGGCGGGGGACTCGACGCCTTCCGAGAGGATCTCGTCGCCTTCACACGATACAGGTGGGTAGACACGTGTGTAGCGCCCCCCGCGCCCTCCCCCTCCGCCGCCGCCAGCGCGGGGGGCGGGCCCCCCGGCGGGGGACTCGACGCCTTCCGAGAGGATCTCGTCGCCTTCACACGATACAGGTGGGTAGACACGTGTGTAGCGCCCCCCGCGCCCTCCCCCTCCGCCGCCGCCAGCGCGGGGGGCGGGCCCCCCGGCGGGGGACTCGACGCCTTCCGAGAGGATCTCGTCGCCTTCACACGATACAGGTGGGTAGACACGTGTGTAGCGCCCCCCGCGCCCTCCCCCTCCGCCGCCGCCAGCGCGGGGGGCGGGCCCCCCGGCGGGGGACTCGACGCCTTCCGAGAGGATCTCGTCGCCTTCACACGATACAGGTGGGTAGACACGTGTGTAGCGCCCCCCGCGCCCTCCCCCTCCGCCGCTGCCAGCGCGGGGGGCGGGCCCCCCGGCGGGGGACTCGACGCCTTCCGAGAGGATCTCGTCGCCTTCACACGATACAGGTGGGTAGACACGTGTGTAGCGCCCCCCGCTCCCTCCCCCTCCGCCGCCGCCAGCGTGGGGGGCGGGCCCCCCGGCGGGGGACTCGACGCCTTCCGAGAGGATCTCGTCGCCTTCACACGATACAGGTGGGTAGACACGTGTGTAGCGCCCCCCGCGCCCTCCCCCTCCGCCGCCGCCAGCGCGGGGGGCGGGCCCCCCGGCGGGGGACTCGACGCCTTCCGAGAGGATCTCGTCGCCTTCACACGATACAGGTGGGTAGACACGTGTGTAGCGCCCCCCGCGCCCTCCCCCTCCGCCGCCGCCAGCGCGGGGGGCGGGCCCCCCGGCGGGGGACTCGACGCCTTCCGAGAGGATCTCGTCGCCTTCACACGATACAGGTGGGTAGACACGTGTGTAGCGCCCCCCGCGCCCTCCCCCTCCGCCGCCGCCAGCGCGGGGGGCGGGCCCCCCGGCGGGGGACTCGACGCCTTCCGAGAGGATCTCGTCGCCTTCACACGATACAGGTGGGTAGACACGTGTGTAGCGCCCCCCGCGCCCTCCCCCTCCGCCGCCGCCAGCGCGGGGGGCGGGCCCCCCGGCGGGGGACTCGACGCCTTCCGAGAGGATCTCGTCGCCTTCACACGATACAGGTGGGTAGACACGTGTGTAGCGCCCCCCGCGCCCTCCCCCTCCGCCGCCGCCAGCGCGGGGGGCGGGCCCCCCGGCGGGGGACTCGACGCCTTCCGAGAGGATCTCGTCGCCTTCACACGATACAGGTGGGTAGACACGTGTGTAGCGCCCCCCGCGCCCTCCCCCTCCGCCGCCGCCAGCGCGGGGGGCGGGCCCCCCGGCGGGGGACTCGACGCCTTCCGAGAGGATCTCGTCGCCTTCACACGATACAGGGGGGTAGACACGTGTGTAGCGCCCCCCGGGCCCTCCCCCTCCGCCGCCGCCAGCGCGGGGGGCGGGCCCCCCGGCGGGGGACTCGACGCCTTCCGAGAGGATCTCGTCGCCTTCACACGATACAGGTGGGTAGACACGTGTGTAGCGCCCCCCGCGCCCTCCCCCTCCGCCGCCGCCAGCGCGGGGGGCGGGCCCCCCGGCGGGGGACTCGACGCCTTCCGAGAGGATCTCGTCGCCTTCACACGATACAGGTGGGTAGACACGTGTGTAGCGCCCCCCGCGCCCTCCCCCTCCGCCGCCGCCAGCGCGGGGGGCGGGCCCCCCGGCGGGGGACTCGACGCCTTCCGAGAGGATCTCGTCGCCTTCACACGATACAGGTGGGTAGACACGTGTGTAGCGCCCCCCGCGCCCTCCCCCTCCGCCGCCGCCAGCGCGGGGGGCGGGCCCCCCGGCGGGGGACTCGACGCCTTCCGAGAGGATCTCGTCGCCTTCACACGATACAGGTGGGTAGACACGTGTGTAGCGCCCCCCGCGCCCTCCCCCTCCGCGCCGCCAGCGCGGGGGGCGGGCCCCCCGGCGGGGGACTCGACGCCTTCCGAGAGGATCTCGTCGCCTTCACACGATACAGGTGGGTAGACACGTGTGTAGCGCCCCCCGCGCCCTCCCCCTCCGCCGCCGCCAGCGCGGGGGGCGGGCCCCCCGGCGGGGGACTCGACGCCTTCCGAGAGGATCTCGTCGCCTTCACACGATACAGGTGGGTAGACACGTGTGTAGCGCCCCCCGCGCCCTCCCCCTCCGCCGCCGCCAGCGCGGGGGGCGGGCCCCCCGGCGGGGGACTCGACGCCTTCCGAGAGGATCTCGTCGCCTTCACACGATACAGGTGGGTAGACACGTGTGTAGCGCCCCCCGCGCCCTCCCCCTCCGCCGCCGCCAGCGCGGGGGGCGGGCCCCCCGGCGGGGGACTCGACGCCTTCCGAGAGGATCTCGTCGCCTTCACACGATACAGGTGGGTAGACACGTGTGTAGCGCCCCCCGCGCCCTCCCCCTCCGCCGCCGCCAGCGCGGGGGGCGGGCCCCCCGGCGGGGGACTCGACGCCTTCCGAGAGGATCTCGTCGCCTTCACACGATACAGGTGGGTAGACACGTGTGTAGCGCCCCCCGCGCCCTCCCCCTCCGCCGCCGCCAGCGCGGGGGGCGGGCCCCCCGGCGGGGGACTCGACGCCTTCCGAGAGGATCTCGTCGCCTTCACACGATACAGGTGGGTAGACACGTGTGTAGCGCCCCCCGCGCCCTCCCCCTCCGCCGCCGCCAGCGCGGGGGGCGGGCCCCCCGGCGGGGGACTCGACGCCTTCCGAGAGGATCTCGTCGCCTTCACACGATACAGGTGGGTAGACACGTGTGTAGCGCCCCCCGCGCCCTCCCCCTCCGCCGCCGCCAGCGCGGGGGGCGGGCCCCCCGGCGGGGGGCTCGACGCCTTCCGAGAGGATCTCGTCGCCTTCACACGATACAGGTGGGTAGACACGTGTGTAGCGCCCCCCGCGCCCTCCCCCTCCGCCGCCGCCAGCGCGGGGGGCGGGCCCCCCGGCGGGGGGCTCGACGCCTTCCGAGAGGATCTCGTCGCCTTCACACGATACAGGTGGGTAGACACGTGTGTAGCGCCCCCCGCGCCCTCCCCCTCCGCCGCCGCCAGCGCGGGGGGCGGGCCCCCCGGCGGGGGACTCGACGCCTTCCGAGAGGATCTCGTCGCCTTCACACGATACAGGTGGGTAGACACGTGTGTAGCGCCCCCCGCGCCCTCCCCCTCCGCCGCCGCCAGCGCGGGGGGCGGGCCCCCCGGCGGGGGACTCGACGCCTTCCGAGAGGATCTCGTCACCTTCACACGATACAGGTGGGTAGACACGTGTGTAGCGCCCCCCGCGCCCTCCCCCTCCGCCGCCGCCAGCGCGGGGGGCGGGCCCCCCGGCGGGGGACTCGACGCCTTCCGAGAGGATCTCGTCGCCTTCACACGATACAGGTGGGTAGACACGTGTGTAGCGCCCCCCGCGCCCTCCCCCTCCGCCGCCGCCAGCGCGGGGGGCGGGCCCCCCGGCGGGGGACTCGACGCCTTCCGAGAGGATCTCGTCGCCTTCACACGATACAGGTGGGTAGACACGTGTGTAGCGCCCCCCGCGCCCTCCCCCTCCGCCGCCGCCAGCGCGGGGGGCGGGCCCCCCGGCGGGGGACTCGACGCCTTCCGAGAGGATCTCGTCGCCTTCACACGATACAGGTGGGTAGACACGTGTGTAGCGCCCCCCGCGCCCTCCCCCTCCGCCGCCGCCAGCGCGGGGGGCGGGCCCCCCGGCGGGGGACTCGACGCCTTCCGAGAGGATCTCGTCGCCTTCACACGATACAGGTGGGTAGACACGTGTGTAGCGCCCCCCGCGCCCTCCCCCTCCGCCGCCGCCAGCGCGGGGGGCGGGCCCCCCGGCGGGGGACTCGACGCCTTCCGAGAGGATCTCGTCGCCTTCACACGATACAGGTGGGTAGACACGTGTGTAGCGCCCCCCGCGCCCTCCCCCTCCGCCGCCGCCAGCGCGGGGGGCGGGCCCCCCGGCGGGGGACTCGACGCCTTCCGAGAGGATCTCGTCGCCTTCACACGATACAGGTGGGTAGACACGTGTGTAGCGCCCCCCGCGCCCTCCCCCTCCGCCGCCGCCAGCGCGGGGGGCGGGCCCCCCGGCGGGGGACTCGACGCCTTCCGAGAGGATCTCGTCGCCTTCACACGATACAGGTGGGTAGACACGTGTGTAGCGCCCCCCGCGCCCTCCCCCTCCGCCGCCGCCAGCGCGGGGGGCGGGCCCCCCGGCGGGGGACTCGACGCCTTCCGAGAGGATCTCGTCGCCTTCACACGATACAGGTGGGTAGACACGTGTGTAGCGCCCCCCGCGCCCTCCCCCTCCGCCGCCGCCAGCGCGTGGGGCGGGCCCCCCGGCGGGGGACTCGACGCCTTCCGAGAGGATCTCGTCGCCTTCACACGATACAGGTGGGTAGACACGTGTGTAGCGCCCCCCGCGCCCTCCCCCTCCGCCGCCGCCAGCGCGGGGGGCGGGCCCCCCGGCGGGGGACTCGACGCCTTCCGAGAGGATCTCGTCGCCTTCACACGATACAGGTGGGTAGACACGTGTGTAGCGCCCCCCGCGCCCTCCCCCTCCGCCGCCGCCAGCGCGGGGGGCGGGCCCCCCGGCGGGGGGCTCGACGCCTTCCGAGAGGATCTCGTCGCCTTCACACGATACAGGTGGGTAGACACGTGTGTAGCGCCCCCCGCGCCCTCCCCCCCCGCCGCCGCCAGCGCGGGGGGCGGGCCCCCCGGCGGGGGACTCGACGCCTTCCGAGAGGATCTCGTCGCCTTCACACGATACAGGTGGGTAGACACGTGTGTAGCGCCCCCCGCGCCCTCCCCCTCCGCCGCCGCCAGCGCGGGGGGCGGGCCCCCCGGCGGGGGGCTCGACGCCTTCCGAGAGGATCTCGTCGCCTTCACACGATACAGGTGGGTAGACACGTGTGTAGCGCCCCCCGCGCCCTCCCCCTCCGCCGCCGCCAGCGTGTGTTGAGCATTATTCGCTTGAGATCGAATTCCGCTATATTTTTCGTGTATATACCGTCTACGCCTTTCCGGGTTAGTTCGTCTTTCTGTTCAGTACACTGGGAGAAAAATGTGACACTCTTTTTTTTTTCAGGGCATTAAGACCGCTAGCAACGCTGTCATATTCCAGCGATGCAATTAACTACTCAACAATAGTATCTACTATAGGTGAGTGCAATAATACTAATATTTAAATTTAACATTGATTAAGTGCATGCCTGTTAATTCTGGATCTTTTTTGCATTTTTATGGATGTCTATGCTTGGTCGTAATCAAATCGTACCATCCGTTTGGGAGCTATAATCCCACAGACACACAATAGTTATTTACGATACAAGTGTGGAAGGTAGGTGATTTCAGACGAGTGTGATTTTTAGTCACGAGCGAGGTACGAGCGAGTGATTAAACAAACACGAGTCCGAAATCATCTTACACACGAGTTCCGTACAAAACTTTACTATGCATGTACGAGAAAATAGAAAATACTTTAATACTCACAAAGACTGTTTACATTGGAAAAAAAGTATTTTGATTTGATTTATCCAACAAGAAGCCGTCGTTCACATTTTTTACTTCTTCAATAACATTTTACGGGTTTAAATTCATGATTCGTCCCTTTATCTCGCCATTATTTCAGCAGATTTGCACAAAACAACTTCAAAATAAACTAGACATCAATAAAAAATGGCGGAGTTATTTGGAAACCGCGCTCCACATAATCTACTACTGCGCATGTGCAAAAGTATTTTTTTAATATTCGTCATATGTCAAAATGGCACAAGCGCGTGTACATTCAGCCAAATTTATTTAATGAATAACGATTTAAAGTTCGTTTATTAATCAAATTTTATATCTAATGTAATTAATGACGTGTTAAATGAATTAATTAATGAAATATTGGTTTTATTGTACTTTTATACGTGATAATAATCGGTATTTGACTTATTTATCAAACTTTTTGTAAATAATAAAACCTCTTTGTGTCAGGTTGTCAGATACGGCTATAAATTAAAAAAAAATTGAAAAGTAAAAAGCACTAGTGCGGAAAAGTAGTACTTTCCGCACAGTTTGAATGCCTAGAATACGCTCTTTTCGAGCACATGCGTTGTAAATACATATGTTAAACTTATAAAACTCTTTTTTGTCGGGGTTAAAAAACAAAACCTCACAACATTTTGTAACCAATCGCAACCGCACTATAATGACATTAGTTTAAATACCTGCATGTCCCTAACCTCGTAATATCATTTAATCGGATGCACTCTTTTCCGGACTGTTTTTCGTGTATTTAGTAAACACGTGTACACTTTATTTATAATATTACGTTCACGACTGTGAATGGTTTTCGCCATTTTCTTTGAATATTTTTAATAATTTGTCTTTTAAACAAACCATTACGAAAGACATTGACATTGTTGACAAACTATCATAAAATCATTGCCAGTGTAAGAAATGAGTTCCATTGAAATTCCGCGATATGGCGCATCCTCATATAATTCTGGCCAGGCTTTACATATCTATATTTTCAGAATTCGACAAAGACGAAGAGTTCTTCGCCATAGCGGGCGTCACGAAGCGGATAAAAGTGTTCGAATACGAGGCGGTGGTCAGAGATGCGGTCGACGTGCACTATCCGTGCGCAGAGATGCAATGCGCGCACAAGATCAGCTGCGTGTCGTGGAACGCGTACCACAAGGTAGGTTACCACTTTTATTGCGTACCACAAGGTAGGTTACCACTTTTATTGCGTACCACAAGGTAGTTTACCGCTTTTTACCGCAAGGTAGTTTGGCTCGGTTTGTAGACACCTGCCTACTGAGTCGGCGGTCCCGGGTTCGAATCCCGGCCGGGGCAAATATTTGTGCAAATATTTGTTCTTGGGTCATGGATGTTATCTATATATGTATTTATATATTATGTATATCGTCGTCTAGTACCCATAGTACAAGCTTTGCTTAGTTTGGGACTAGGTCGATTTGTGTAAGATTGTCCCTTAATATTTATTTATTTATTTTAGGGTTACGTACCCAAAGGGTAAAAACGGGACCCTATTACTGAGACTTCGCTGTCCGTCCGTCCGTCCGTCCGTCTGACACCAGGCTGTATTTCAAGAACGGTGATAGCTCTCTAGCCTCTTTCTGCGAACGCCCGTATAGAACAGACGTGTGTTAGTTTTTGTCCGTAATTATCGAAAATTTAGAGATTATTGCATCGGAATCTGACCTTTAAAAGTATTCTAATTGTTTGCATTATTGCATTTACATTTAAAAATATAATAATCACGCGAGTATACTTGGAATACCGTGCTACTGCGTCTGCGGCCCCGCACTCCACCTCGGGGAAAAGAGAGGTACCTCATAATTTGCCTCCTGCTCGCCCTCACGGCACCGTTCCGACGCTTGCCGACTACACCCGATCCAGTGCTACGAGCTACGAGCTACGCGGCAGGGTTCTACGTCGTAGCAGACCAACCTAGCGCTGCGGTGACTAAGCGTGCTTGTTGCTAATAACTTAAAATAAGCAATGTCGTCGCCCAAGGATTATAACTCGGAGCCTGACCTACCTAGCGTGCATGAAACAACTCCAAAATCTCAAGTTACACTGCGGTCAAAACGAAAGAGGCTGGTTCAGTCTTGGAGCGTGGAGATGACTGAATTGCGTGATGAAATGAAGGACCTGCTGACTGCCTCTGCAGTCAGGAATGAGGCGCAAATGAGTAAGTTATTCCCCATCTTAGCCGGAATTCAAGAGTCTAACGCCAAGATTGAAGGCGCCATAACGTTCCTCACGGCGGAAAATTCTGAACTTAAAGCGAAAGTTGACAATCTTGAAGAGGAGCTGAGGCGCAAGGACCAACAGATGGTGCTGCTGGAAGACAGGCTGGAAGATTGCCTTAGAATGAATTACAATAAACAAATCGAAATTAAAAATGTACCTCTGGAGGACAAGGTCTCCCAAGATTCCCTGGTAGGCATGGTAAAAACCCTCACCGGTCACCTGAAAATGGACTTCTCAAATACAGAGGTTAATGATATATTCTGCATTAAGGGCAAAACCAACAAAACAATAATTATTGAACTTAACTCTAATATTATAAAAAATAAAATTCTGAAATCAGCTAAGGCATTTAATATGCAACATAAACCAGATAAGCTCAAAGCAAGTCATCTTGGCATCAAATCTAACCCTGATTCACCAATATATATTGCAGAAAGACTGACGCCAAAAGCTTCGAGATTGCATTTCCTAGCACGAGATTTGAAAAGATCTAAAAATTATAAACACTGCTGGCCAGCAAACGGACGTATTTTTGTGCGCAAGGACGACGAGTCGCCCGTCATCTGGATAACCAGTGAATATCAAGTTCAAAGACTGTTTAACGAATGACTGGACTTCCTAGGCCTTACGTCCCCTGATCATGTTACCACTAGTTTTAATGTATCGCTGCTTATGCTAACTATTTACCATACTGTTATCTACCTATCTACTGTGCTAATGTGTATTACTACCTATAGAAAACTTAAAATATGTCTCTTAACTAACATTCTCTCACATAAAAACAAACATAATTTTAACCAAAAAAGTGCAGCTTCAAATATTACTTATCTCTATAAACGATCGTCTTACCACACTAAACGATGGATTGTACAACAAAATAAATACCAAAAGACAAATAATATTAGCCTCTTAACAATTGTCATTTTAGATGGACTTAAATGCATGATAGTTACAACTTTGACTCTATCCTTATTAAATGTTACAAGATGATATTTTAAAAGAATTAGACGATGTCGGTAATAATCTCAGTTTTTCATGTAACATCAATGACTTATATCAGAACCTACCAAAAGACAAGCCGTATTATTCTATGATTACGCAAAACATTAGAAGCATCTATAAAAACTTAGATGATTTTGACATAAATCTGAGATCACTTCAACAAACTGTAGATATAATTGTGCTTACTGAGTGTCGCTTAATTGAAGATAAACCAATTCCTATTAAAAATAATTATTCTGGTTACAGCACCACTATGCATGTGACGCAGAATGATGGAGTAGTTGTATATGTAAATGATTTGATCCCCCACCAGGTCACAGAAGTAATTTTAGATGAGGCGTCGTGTCTAAAAGTTTCATTAGCTGATTTTTCCATCTTTTGTATCTATCGCTCCCCGTCAAACACAAACACTGAAAAATTTGTCGTATCACTTGACAGCCACCTTACCAACGATCGACTGACAAATAATGTCATCATCACCGGCGATATAAATATAAATATTATCATGCAAAACAATTCAACTAATAAATACCTCGACACACTAGCTTCACATGGGTTGTTACCAACTCATAGATTGCATACTCGTTTTAACAGCTGTCTGGATCATATCTTGGCTAATATAAATCCTCATTTCTACTACTCTAGAACAGCAATTCTTGATACAACTGTAACTGATCACCATATGACTTTGTTGAATGTCTATTCTATAACCAAATCCTTGCCTAAAATAGCGAGTAAACCGGCCACAGATTTCTCCAAAGCGCTGACGCTCCTTAAGGAATTAAATCTTAATCATCTATTATTATTTACTGACCCTAACTTAATAACTAATAAATTAATTAACTTGATTCAACATACACTACAATCAAGTACTCGATCAGTAAAAATACCATGTAGCAAACAAATATTAAAACCCTGGATTACTCCTGGAATTCTAAAATGTATCCGTAATAGAAATCATATGCAAAAAAATCTTAAAACAGACCCTAAGAATACTGTACTTCAAATAACTTATCGACGATACAGAAATTACTGTAACGATTTGATCAAGAAACTAAAACAAAAATATGAACGTGACCTCCTGAATAATGCTAAAAACAATAATAAAAAATTATGGAACACTATAAAAACCATCACAAACCTTAACACACCCAAAAGTAAAAATGACGAATTAATATCCCTGACTGACTCACCCCAAATGTCGGCAAATCTTGTTAATGAACACTTTGCTAAGACTGGTTTAAATCTAGCAGAGCAAATAAAACATGACTCTGTAACCTTTAGATCTTACATTAACTCTCTACATTCGCATATCTCATCTATTGGTATATTAGAGCCGGATACGGCAGAAATAGCATCTATTATTGATAATCTAAAATCCAAATCGGCTTCTGGCAGTGATAACATACCAACAACATTCTTAAAACTAGCGAAATTTGAACTACTCCCGGTTTTAACTCACTTAATATCTCTATGCCTAAATCAAGGAATATTCCCGACAGCTTTTAAACGTGCCATTATTCACCCAGTGTTTAAGGATGGGGACAGAACTGATTTAAATAATTATAGGCCTATATCGGTTTTGTCTTCTTTATCTAAAATAATTGAAAAAGTCATTAATAGTAGATTAATTAACTACCTAAACAAGTTTGACCTTTTATCACCAAGACAATTCGGATTTCGAGAAGGTAAAAGTACGGAAGAGGCCGTTCTTAAATTGACTGAATCTATCACGTATAACATAGAGAACAAAAATAGGACTTTATGTATATTCTTAGACATAAAAAAAGCCTTTGATACCGTTTCGGTTCCTATTCTTATACATAAGCTAGAAACTATGGGTGTGCGCGGGCAATTTCTAAGTTTGATCAAAAGTTACCTCAGTGACAGGTCACAACGAGTTAAGCTTAACAACGACGTATACAGTCAGGACCAACCTTTGACACGATATGGTATTCCTCAAGGAAGTGTATTAGGCCCGACTCTCTTTTTGGTTTATATAAACGACCTCACAGATTTAAAGCTAGAAAACGGACGTGTTTTCTCCTACGCCGACGATACCGCGTTACTGTTTCACGGAAAGAGCTGGGCCGAGGTCTACGCTAGGGCTGAAGTTGGTTTGTCTAAAGTTGTTTCATGGTTAGAGAACAATCTTCTTAGTTTGAACATTAAAAAATCCAACTACATTACATTTTCAATTCAAAATAGCTCACAACCCAATTTTTCATATACGCTAACCGCCCACAATTGCTTGAATCATGCTACTAACAATTGCTCTTGCTATAAACTTACACGCGTTCCCTGTACAAAATATCTCGGTATCTATATCGACCAGCTACTATCATGGGATAAGCACATAGAGGTCACTGCAAGCAGAATACGAAAGCTAATTTGGATCTTTAAATATCTAAGACACATCTCAGATAGGGAACTATTACTTTATATCTATAAATCCGTAGCTCAATCGATTGTCCTATACTGTCTACCAGTCTGGGGAGGCACATTTAAGAGTAAGATTATTGTTCTTGAGCGTGCGCAAAGAGCAATCCTAAAAGTACTGTTAGGAAAAAACAAAAGGTATAGTACCGTTGATGTTTACAAAGATGCCGACGTTCTCACCATAAGACAACTCTTTATCCTAAATTGTATTTTAAAGATTCATAAAGTGAAAAAACTTGACCCCCGTACATTAGGTAAACGTAACCCTCATTCAGTAATCAAACAACCATCGATTAGTAAAACTTCATTTTCTAGAAGACAATTTACATTTCTATCTATTTCTCTCTATAATAAGGTTAATAGAAAAATTAATATTTATGCTAAAACATATAAAGAGTGTAAAAAAGAAATTAGCATGTGGTTAAAATGTAAAAACTATGATGAAACAGAACTTCTATTATTAAGTTAGAACATAAATGTGCACAGAATTCCGTTTTGGTACCTATATGTTTAACAGTAGTGTAGTACAATTGGACTAATTAGCTTAGTTACTCTTTTTTTTTTCTTTTTGTTAGCAATATATAACAATGTTATCCGTTTAGTAGAATTAAGTAAAGTATTGTATAATTATGTGTAACAGAAACTAACTTCATGTTTAAACCCCAATACTGTATCCCTCTGCATGAAGGAGCGAATACCTCCTAACACAAGCGTTAAGCTTAAAAGGAGGATTCGAGCCAGTTTTGTGTCATCTTAAGTTAAACAATAAATAATTTTAATTTTAATTTTTTTTTTTTTAATAGCTAGACAGTTGAAATTTTCACAGATGATGTAACAACAAATACTAAAAATAAAATAAAATAAATATTTAAGGGGGGGGCTCCCATACAAAAAACTTGTTTTATAGTACGGAACCCTTCATGCGCGAGTCGGACTCGCACTTGGCTAATTTATTGCGTACCTCACCTTACTAGATAAAGAATACCATTAATTGTTTTTATAGATTCCTTTTTAGGGTTCCGTAGTCAACTAGGAACCCTTATAGTTTCGCCGTGTCCGTCTGTCCGTCCGCGGCTTAGCTCCGTGATCATTAGTACTAGAAAGCTGAAATTTGGTATGAGTATGTGTATGTATCACGCCGACAAAACGGTGAAATAAAATCTAAAAAAAATAGATTTTTTCGGGTACCTCTCGAACACCTAAAGTGGGGGTGAATTTTTTTTTTCGTTCCAAAACTAGAGTGTGGGGTGTCGTTGATAGGTCTTTTAAAAATAATAGGGGTCTTCAAACATTACTTTTTGGTAAAGTCAGCAGTTTTTTAAATATTCGCTCCGAAAATTAAAAAAATAGTGTCCCCCCCCCCCCCCCCCCCCCTCTAACTTTTCACCCACGGGTCAAAAAAATATGGAAAAATTCATGAAAATGAGGCCATATAAGTACTTTCAATGAAAACTATATTGAACAAAATCGGTTGAGCCGTTTTTGAGTTATCGCAAAATTTCATAATTTTCTTTAAAAGGACGCAAGTTGACTTCCAGAAGGTAATAAGTAATTACCTACAGTTACATTGGCGTTTACGCCCTTTTTATAGAGCTTAAAATCTTAGTCATATCTTAAACCTCGGGCTTAAAACCGCTGTTTTAAGCCCGTCTATTGTGAAGGATGAGCAACTACGGAACCCTACACTGACCATGGCTCGACATGCTCTTGGCCGGTTTATCTATATTGTTTTAATGTGGAAATACCACATTTTTTATTTTCGTAAATATTGACACAAAGGTTAATTTTGGAAGAAAAAAGTAATGTGATCCACTGCTATGTAAGCAGGAGCATCCGTTGCAGTGAATCACATAGCATTTTTCTTTCATAAATTACCTTTATATCACTATTTAATACCATTCATTGTTTACGCAAGAGTTCATAGGGGAGTTCAAGTCGCACCAGTTTTTTAACTAGTCAATTTATTTCACAGAACGTGTTAGCATCAGCAGACTATGAGGGCACGGTGGCCGTGTGGGACGCGGGCACCGGCCAGCGCACCAGGGCGCTCCTAGAGCACGACAAGCGCTGCTGGTCCGTGCACTTCAACCGAGCTGACGTCAGGCTGCTGGCCAGCGGCTCCGATGACGCGAGGGTCAAGCTGTGGGCTCTCAACGCAGAGAGGTATGCATCACAAGTGACTACTAGATACTGGAGCACGACCAGCGCTGCTGGTCCGTGCACTTCAACCGAGCTGACGTCAGGCTGCTGGCTAGCGGCTCCGATGACGCGAGGGTCAAGCTGTGGGCTCTCAACGCAGAGAGGTATGCATCACAAGTGACTACTAGATACTGGAGCACGACCAGCGCTGCTGGTCCGTGCACTTCAACCGAGCTGACGTCAGGCTGCTGGCCAGCGGCTCCGATGACGCGAGGGTCAAGCTGTGGGCTCTCAACGCAGAGAGGTATGCATCACAAGTGACTACTAGATACTGGAGCACGACCAGCGCTGCTGGTCCGTGCACTTCAACCGAGCTGACGTCAGGCTGCTGGCGAGCGGCTCCGATGACGCGAGGGTCAAGCTGTGGGCTCTCAACGCAGAGAGGTATGCATCACAAGTGACTACTAGATACTGGAGCACGACCAGCGCTGCTGGTCCGTGCACTTCAACCGAGCTGACGTCAGGCTGCTGGCCAGCGGCTCCGATGACGCGAGGGTCAAGCTGTGGGCTCTCAACGCAGAGAGGTATGCATCACAAGTGACTACTAGATACTGGAGCACGACCAGCGCTGCTGGTCCGTGCACTTCAACCGAGCTGACGTCAGGCTGCTGGCGAGCGGCTCCGATGACGCGAGGGTCAAGCTGTGGGCTCTCAACGCAGAGAGGTATGCATCACAAGTGACTACTAGATACTGGAGCACGACCAGCGCTGCTGGTCCGTGCACTTCAACCGAGCTGACGTCAGGCTGCTGGCGAGCGGCTCCGATGACGCGAGGGTCAAGCTGTGGGCTCTCAACGCAGAGAGGTATGCATCACAAGTGACTACTAGATACTGGAGCACGACCAGCGCTGCTGGTCCGTGCACTTCAACCGAGCTGACGTCAGGCTGCTGGCCAGCGGCTCCGATGACGCGAGGGTCAAGCTGTGGGCTCTCAACGCAGAGAGGTATGCATCACAAGTGACTACTAGATACTGGAGCACGACCAGCGCTGCTGGTCCGTGCACTTCAACCGAGCTGACGTCAGGCTGCTGGCCAGCGGCTCCGATGACGCGAGGGTCAAGCTGTGGGCTCTCAACGCAGAGAGGTATGCATCACAAGTGACTACTAGATACTGGAGCACGACCAGCGCTGCTGGTCCGTGCACTTCAACCGAGCTGACGTCAGGCTGCTGGCTAGCGGCTCCGATGACGCGAGGGTCAAGCTGTGGGCTCTCAACGCAGAGAGGTATGCATCACAAGTGACTACTAGATACTGGAGCACGACCAGCGCTGCTGGTCCGTGCACTTCAACCGAGCTGACGTCAGGCTGCTGGCGAGCGGCTCCGATGACGCGAGGGTCAAGCTGTGGGCTCTCAACGCAGAGAGGTATGCATCACAAGTCAAATGACTACTTTAACTCCCAGTATGTTTAGGTGCAGAATAGAACGACCCGTGCGGAACATTAAAACATTGCCGAGAAATTTTCAGGGTCATCTTTTAACTAACAAAGTTCTAAGTAGGTATTGGAGTTTAACGATATGATGCAATTAGTTCAGTGACCTCAGTGGTTGTGCAGCTGGCTACTGAGTTAGCGGTCCTGGGTTCGAATCGCTGCGAAGCCAAATATTTGAGGAATTAACTCCAATATTTGTTCCTAGATGAATGTGTTCCACGTAGTTTGAGACTAGACTGATATGTGTAAGATTCGGGTGCGTAACGATGGCTATAACAACTTTTGATATAATTTCAGTCGGTATAACGCTCATTTGATATAATTATTGAATGATATAACAACACTTAATATATCAACATTTGATATAATTATTGTTTCATATACTGATCATTTTATCGAATAACATTTAATATAACATTCTTTAAGTATAATGCATATTTCTTCTAATGAATATATGGTAATATTTTATTTTATCTAACGTTCAAATGGCATAACGTATAGGGTATAGAGAAGGAGGGGGGCGGGGGGCGGAGCCCTCCTGTGGGGCCCCGCATTAAAAAAAAACTTAAACCAAAAGTTCAATTAGAGACGTAGGTTAGGTTAGGTTAGTAAAAAAAAAGAAAAAGAGGAAAAAAGAGGAAAAAAAAGAAAAAAAAAAGGTTTGAACTGCATCCCCCAGAAAAAATGGACTGCTACCAGAAAAATAGGTTAGGTAAATTAAATTATACCATATTATTAATTCGAAATTAAACCAAATGTTGTTATACCAAATGAACATTATACCATATGAAATTATACCAAATGTTGTTATACCAAATGAATATTATACCATATGATGGTTATAGGAAATAAGTGTTATACCAAATGATAAGTATACGAAATAAAAATAGATATTTTAAAATTATACCAAACGTTTATTATATCAAATGAGTCATTATACCATATGAAATTATATCAAATGTTGTTATATCCAACATACTTATACCATTTATTTTTATATCGATCATTACACACCCGTAAGATTCCTCATTAATATTTGTTTTTATTGCAGGTCTGTGGCGACTCTAGAGGCGCGGTTCAACGTATGCTGCGTGCGATTCAACCCGCGCTCGTCCTGCCATCTAGCGTTCGGGTCCGCGGACCACTGCGTGCACTACTACGACCTGAGGGCTCCCAGAGCGCCTCTAGCAGTGTTCAGAGACCACAGGTAAAGGCTTTTTAGAGCTACGGTACCACTCTAAGGGCCTGTGCACAAATCACGCGAGGTTTGATAGGGGAGGGTCACGAAAAAAATCACGACAGATCACGTTGGAGGAGAGAGGGGTATAAGGAGACATCACGTTTATTTTTCTAAGAAAAAAAATCTACCTCATGAGTAGATACTTTTTCTCGGTTTCGATAAAAATAAATCTTGTTAAATTCTTCAAAATAGCCAGCTTATTTTACGAAATTAAGCAGAAAAAAACACGTGAGTTTAAGAGGAAGAGGGGGGGGGGGGGGGGGGGGGGCAAAGAACCTCAGCAAATACCACCAGGGGGAGGGAGGATCGAAAAGTAGCCGAAGAAACCTCGCGTAATATGTACACAAGCCCTAAGGTGTATAAGAAATGAAGTAATTGAAAAAAAATCTCGGGTATAAGCTTCGGTAGCCTAATAGGTATAGACGCAGATTCGAACCCCTCCTGATTATTGTATTCAATTTTCGCTTCAACATACGCGCGAAAGATACCGTTTATTAGACACCCAGACTAATATACTTTTTTTTTTTTCAGAAAAGCGGTGTCATACGTGAAATTCCTCGACGCACGAACCTTAGTGTCCGCCTCCACGGACTCGCAACTGAAGCTGTGGAAGGTGGAGTCCCCGCGGTGCGTGCGCTCGTTCACCGGCCACGCCAACGAGAAGAACTTTGTCGGCCTCGCCACCGAGTCCAGCGGGCGATACGTGGCGTGCGGCTCCGAGAATAACGCGTTATACGTGTACTATGCGGGGCTGTCGAAACCGCTGCTGGCGCATCGGTTTGACGCCGTCAGAGGGTTCTTGGAGAGAGGTTAGTGCGTGCTTACTTCGATTACTTCCACAGGTAAATGTTATCGATTCATTAAAGACGTGCGACTCGCGTAACAATGCGTCAGAGGGTTCTTAGAGAGAGGTTAGTTCGGGCTTACTTCAATTACTTCCACAGGTTATTGGCATAGGGCATGCTGATCTGGGGTAAAGAAGAGTGAATGTTAATGATTCATTCGTGAGAATCAGATAACAATGTAATATACGTGTATTATGCTGCGCATGGGTTTGACACAGTCAGAGAGTTCTTAAAGAGAGGTTGGTTCCTGCTTACTTCAATTACTTCGTCGGCCTCGCCACCGAGTCCAGCGGGCGATACGTGGCGTGCGGCTCCGAGAACAACGCGTTATACGTGTACTATGCGGGGCTGTCGAAACCGCTGCTGGCGCATCGGTTTGACGCCGTCAGAGGGTTCTTAGAGAGAGGTTAGTGCATGCTTACTTCAATTACTTCCACAGGTTATTGGCATATGGCATGCTGATGTGGGGTAAAGAAGGGTCAATCTTATTGATTTTTTAATGCAACTGGGATAACAATGCACACGTGTATCATGCTGCGCATCGATTTGAAACCGTCAGAGGGTTCTTAGAGAGAGGTTAGTTCGTGCTTACTTTAATTAACTTCTACAGGTTATTGGCATAGGGCATGCTGATCTGGGGTAAAGAAGAATGAATGTTTTGATTCATTCGTGAGACTCGGATAACAATGTAATATACTTGTATTATGCTGCGCATGGGTTTGACGCAGTCAGAGAGTTCTTAAAGAGAGGTTGGTTCCTGCTTACTTCAATTACTTCGTCGGCCTCGCCACCGAGTCCAGCGGGCGATACGTGGCGTGCGGCTCCGAGAACAACACGTTATACGTGTACAAAGGGGGGCTGTCGAAACCGCTGCTGGTGCATCGGTTCGACGCCGTCAGAGGGTTCTTAGAGAGAGGTTAGTGCACGCTTACTTCAATTACTTCCACAGGTTATTGGCATATGGCATGCTGATTTGGGGTAAAGAAGAATGAATGTTTTGATTCATTCGTGAGACTCGGATAACAATGTAATATACTTGTATTATGCTGCGCATGGGTTTGACGCAGTCGGAGAGTTCTTAAAGAGAGGTTGGTTCCTGCTTACTTCAATTACTTCGTCGGCCTCGCCACCGAGTCCAGCGGGTGATACGTGGCGTGCGGCTCCGAGAACAACGCGTTATACGTGTACAAAGGGGGGCTGTCGAAACCGCTGCTAGCGAATTGGTTTGACGCCGTCAGAGGGTTCTTAAAGAGAGGTTAGTTCGTGCTTACTTTAATTACTTCTACAGGGTATTGGCATAGGGCATGCCGATCTGGGGTAAAGAAGGGTCAATCTTATTGATTTTTTAAAGCAACTGGGATAACAATGCACACGTGTATCATGCTGCGCATCGGTTTGAAACCGTCAGAGGGTTCTTAGAGAGAGGTTAGTTCGTGCTTACTTTAATTACTTCTACAGGTTATTGGCATAGGGCATGCTGATCTGGGGTAAAGAAGAATGAATGTTTTGATTCATTCGTGAGACTCGGATAACAATGTAATATACTTGTATTATGCTGCGCATGGGTTTGACGCAGTCGGAGAGTTCTTAAAGAGAGGTTGGTTCCTGCTTACTTCAATTACTTCGTCGGCCTCGCCACCGAGTCCAGCGGGTGATACGTGGCGTGCGGCTCCGAGAACAATGCGTTATACGTGTACTATGCGGGGCTGTCGAAACCGCTGCTGGCGCATCGGTTTGACGCCGTCAGAGGGTTCTTACAGAGAGGTTAGTGCATGCTTACTTCGATTACTTCCACAGATTATTGGCATATGGCATGCTGATGTGGGGCAAAGAAGGGTCAATCTTATTGATTTTTTAAAGCAACTGGGATAACAATGCACACGTGTATCATGCTGCGCATCGGTTTGAAACCGTCAGAGGGTTCTTAGAGAGAGGTTAGTTCGTGCTTACTTTAATTACTTCTACAGGTTATTGGCATAGGGCATGCTGATCTGGGGTAAAGAAGAATGAATGTTTTGATTCATAAATGAGACTCGGATAACAACGTAATATACTTTTATTATGCTGCGCATGGGTTTGACGCAGTCAGAGAGTTCTTAAAGAGAGGTTGGTTCCTGCTTACTTCAATTACTTCGTCGGCCTCGCCACCGAGTCCAGCGGGCGATACGTGGCGTGCGGCTCCGAGAACAACGCGTTATACGTGTACTATGCGGGGCTGTCGAAACCGCTGCTGGCGCATCGGTTTGACGCCGTCAGAGGGTTCTTAGAGAGAGGTTAGTGCATGCTTACTTCGATTACTTCCAAAGATTATTGGCATATGGCTTGCTGATCTGGGGTAAAGATGGGTAAATGTTATCGATTCATTAAAGACGTGCGGCTCGCGTAACAATGCGTCAGAGGGTTCTTAGAGAGAGGTTAGTTCGGGCTTACTTCAATTACTTCCACAGGTTATTGGCATAGGGCATGCTGATCTGGGGTAAAGAAGAGTGAATGTTAATGATTCATTCGTGAGAATCGGATAACAATGTAATATACGTGTATTATGCTGCGCATCGTTTTGACGCAGTCAGAGGGTTTTTAGAGAGAGGTTGGTTCCTGCTTACTTCAATTACTTCGTCGGCCTCGCCACCGAGTCCAGCGGGCGATACGTGGCGTGCGGCTCCGAGAATAACGCGTTATACGTGTACTATGCGGGGCTGTCGAAACCGCTGCTGGCGCATCGGTTTGACGCCGTCAGAGGGTTCTTAGAGAGAGGTTAGTGCATACTTACTTCAATTACTTCCACCGGTTATTGGCATATGGCATGCTGATTTGGGGTAACGAAGAGTGAATGTTATTGATTCATTCGTGAGACTCGGATAACAATGTAATATACGTGTATTATGCTGCGCATCGTTTTGACGCTGTCAGAGGGTTCTTAGAGAGAGGTTAGTTCCTGCTTACTTCAATTACTTCGTCGGCCTCGCCACCGAGTCCAGCGGGCGATACGTGGCGTGCGGCTCCGAGAATAAGGCGTTATACGTGTACTATGCGGGGCTGTCGAAACCGCTGCTGGCGCATCGGTTTGACGCCGTCAGAGGGTTCTTAGAGAGAGGCAAATTCGTGCTTACTTCAGTTACTTCCAACATTATGGCATATGGTATTGTTGAGGGTGGACTGTAGGATTATTAAATAATAACTCAATTTATGAAGATTAAAATCCCGCCAGGCAAGCGGGAGACCGCGATGTGGTCGCTTCGACATACTTGATTCTATACATAAGTTAGGGTTATTTCCCACAGGTATACTGATCTGGGTTAAAGAAGAGTGAATGTTATTGATTCATTTAAGGCGCGCGACTGGGAGAACAATGCCATATACGTGTATTATGCTGCGGAGTCAGTCCGCCGTGCTTACTTCAATTGAGGTCAGGTTGGGTGAGAGAAACACATGGGGGAAGCGGAACACTTTGGAATATTTTCTATATTATAGCTTTAATAGACATAAAACGACCAACTGCAGTGACATTTATTTATTTTTTACCCAGAACTGTTTCTAAAATCGGATTTACCACATATACTGTGATTTATTTTAAGTGTTACCCTATGAGTTCTTAGTGGCGCCGCTACAGAGTATGCTCCCCAGCGGCGCCACAATCAATGACCATTATTTCGTTCCCTGGTACAGGTACGGCCAAAAACATGATACGTACATGGTGTACGTTCAACGTACATCATTTCATCATAATAATTAACTGATTTTCATTATGGTGGCGCCGCCACAGAGCAGCACACAATGAAAGCATGAAATAGCTATGTTACTACCTAGAACTCGGGAAAAAGTTGATTGAAATTATCAATATATTTGTCATAATATGAAAAAAATAGGTATAAGGCCTCTTAAAATATACATATCATAAGTAAATACACTAGGTCACATTTTAAATCCCCGGTTTTGTCTATAGGTACAGGCGGAGAGAGACGTGAAGACGAGCCGTCGGAATTCGTGTCAGCGGTGTGCTGGCGCCGCGCGCCGCCCTCCGAGCGACAGGTCCTTCTCGCCGCCAACAGTCAGGGCACCATCAAGGTGTTGGAACTTGTGTAGCCGCGTAAGGCCAGGTCTACCGGGTGTGGCGTGCAATAGGAGCAATCCATGAAAACATAAATTGTTCCCTTCAAACTGGACATTTGTTGAGCAACTTCTGAAAATAATGTATTAAATGATATTTTGTAGAATAATGTTTAGACATAAGAAGCAATGTATTGCGAAATTTCCTATAGTAGTGACAGCTATGTCAATGTTGGACTTACAATGAAAATACTAATTAAATTGATAAAAAAAACTGAAAACTGATTTTTTTTTAAGTTGCTGAACAAATGTTGTTCAGTTTGAAGAGTATAATCTATGTTTTAATTTATTGCTCCTATTGCAGGCCACACCTAGTATATAATTAACACAAATTATAACGGGTCTCTCGCGATATCTATCTGTTAGACGGGTGATACTATGTCGCGCGACAAAAGTCGCGAACTACAGTAGTTGTGCTAGGACTGGTGAATCATTTCTCCTGTTTTATATACATTTGGTGTTTGGGTCGATTGCAAAAAGCTTAGTTACCAAAAAATCACCATCGCTTCCTTTGTGTGACGAAAGTCAATCATACAAAATGTATGGGAAACTTTCGTCATACAAAGGAATCAATTAAGTTTTGTTTTAATTAAAGCCCTTAATTATGTAATTTTCTTTTGCAATCGACCCGTTTCTCGACTTAATTTCGAATACTCTATTTTGGAACCTTACAGACCTAATGTTATGGTGTAAAAGGTGTAATACGTTCACATTGTCATGAGCGTTCGTTTTATGGACAGAACTGGATTTCAAAGTCAGCATTTAAATACAAAACGTGCCCCCAATGTATATTCGTAATTTGGAACAAATTATAAGTTCTATGACTCACCTTTTGAACGCCAAGCGTTGAAGAAATTCTAATTAACCCTTAAATGCATAGTGTAAGATGCAGCTTACATAAATAAAAATGAATTACTGGTTTAAAACTAGAAACATTTATTTGAAATAAAATAATATTTTATAATATTGTTTTTTTCTTAATTCATGCATTTAAGGGTTAAGTGCTCCAAAATCAAAACGGAGTTAGAAATACTTGTAGCGGTTATTACGATGTTTTTTTATTTATTTGGACGTCGTTTAACCACGTTGGCGTATTCCCCGGAGCCGTGATATGGCGTCTCGGCGTTCAAAAGGTTTAGCCTCTCGACCGTCGGCGGAAAACTGTGTTCCTGACGCCAAGCCGCCAGCCAGTATGGCATTGTATAGCGGCAATTGACGTCGTGGCGTCTAGGGCACAGTTTTCCGTGGACGTGATTTGCCGTCGTTGGTGTTTAACCCTTAAATGCATGATGATGTATCTACACGTTACTAAAGAGACCCAAGTCAAAATCTGAATATCGTCAATAAAGACTTCGTCAAGATTGTCCCGAAATCTTAAATTGACGTGGATTTCATTGCTAATTATGTCATTTCAGAAAGGAGATGAGTTTCAGGGTTAAAAGGTTAAAGATTTATTTGGGTGTTGATGTTGACAACTAAGAAATCGATAGTCTTGTTGTAATGTTTGTCCGAATTCTAGCTAGTCATAATTGGTCATTATTGTATAATATAATAAGTTTTCATCTAATTTTGACCTAATTTCTAGTTTGATATAACTACTTTTTTCTGAAATTATTGCAGTTTATTACCTAACCTAACCTACCCGAACCTAATCTGACAATTTACAAGTTGATATATCGTCGGGGATAGTGCAATACCGCGTAAGTAACAAGTGTAGACACTAATCAATATTCAAACAAATGCTAAGCATTTTTTTTGAAATGAGAACTATATCGACAACCGTTATTTACGCGGAATTGCACTATCCCCGACGATATGGAAATAAATAAAAAACGCGTTATGGCGGACACCCAGTTATAAGCCTTTTTTTTCTCTAAAGCCGTTATTGTTCGTAATGATAAATAAACTTAATTTTTCTCATTTAATTAGATACGGGATAACCGTTTCAAAAGCTTGAAATTTTACGATATACTTAAGAATCAAGACAAACTTAATTCGGACAAACATCACAGTGTAAAGGAGCGACCATACCGCTGCTCAAACGCACCGTAAACGCAGTAAGATGCCCCATGCGTCGTTAAAGTCCCTTTTTTTATAAATATGCTAAAGCCTGACCACTAATATATGAGGATTGTCTAGAGGGCGCTATTTATAAGATTTATATGGCAACAATTTTGCAACTGTCAGTATAGTCCGTAAACATAATATTGGCAACTGATTCTTTTTTTTCTGACATGTTTCCTTGTATTATTTTCTGAATCTCTTATTATAGCAACAAATGAAACAAAAACAGATAAAACAGTCGGAGTCACCCATCATTATTACAACAACCACTTTAATGATAATGACATTAGTTTAAATACCCGTCAGTTCCGATGTTAATTTCGTAATATTATTGAATGGAATTCTCTCTTTTCCTGGCTGTATTTCGTGTAGTGAACACGTGTACACTTTATTTATAATATTACGCTCCCGACTGTGAGTGGTTTTCGCCATTTTGATTTGATATTTTTAAATAATTTTCTTTTAAAGAAACGTAAACAAACCACCACAAATGACATTGATATCCTTGGCAAGCAATCATAGAATCATTGCCAGTGAAATTAGTTCCAGTGAAATTTCGCAACATAGCGCATCCTCATATATTTTCGACTGCGTAAACGCACTGCCTACGTATTTTAACCAGCGATGTTGTCACTCCTTTACTCAGTATTAATGGATATCAAAAATTCTAAATATGTGAATTGTCTTATATCGACCTGAATTAAGAATTGTGATGTAGTTTGAGCATAACGGGGATGACCTATCTGAATCTGAAACACTATTTTTTATTTCCCATATCGTCGGGGATAGTGCAATACCGCGTAAGTAACAAGTGTAGATACGAATCAGTATTCAAACAAATGCTAAGTATTTTATTGAAATGAGAACTTTATCGACATCTGTTATTTACGCGGTATTGCACTATCCCCGACGATATGTAACGTTTCACCAAATTTTCATTTGTCCGGAAGCCATTTTTTTCCAAAACTGTTAATTTTTTAGAATAATTATAAAACAAACCTAACCTAATTATTTTCATAGAATCCTTTTATCGATTCTATTTTTTTTTTTTTTTTTTTTAAACCTAACCTAACCTAACTCGTTTAAAACGATCTTTAGAAAATCCTGAAATTGTTACGCGTTCAAGGAAAAAAATCTTTGGGACAAATGAAAATTTGGCGAAACGTAACAGATGGGAAATAAGGTTGGAGTAGAGATAGGATAACGGCATTTGTAGTGTTAATCCCGTGATTTCGGGGTTAATGCTGCGAATTCCGGATTAGACCTATTTAGGTGTGTGTTAGTAGCGGTTGTACTCGATGAGACAGAGACAGACATGCTCGCAATTTTAACCGGTTTATAAATAGCTAGAAGGCAACTTCTACGGCGTAAAACTGTTTTCTTTATTCTCTCCTCCGCTCCGGTGACTCGGTCGACTCCGCTGGCCGTTTGTCCGTCTGTCGCCAGGCTGTATCTCACGAACCGTGATAGCTGGTAAGCTAGACAGTTGAAAATTCCACAGACGATGTATTACTGTTGCCGCTTCTAAAAATAGAATAAAATAAATATCTAAGTGTGACTCCCATACAGCAAACGTGATCGGTGGCGTTAACTTTGCACCTCATTTGTATGCGGCGCCATACAAACCTAACTTAACCCGTCCAGTTAATATGGATAGTGTTTGTACGGAACCATCGGTGCGCGAGTCCGACTCGCTCACCGAAGATTTTTCCGATATAATGATCCCTCCCCATAGAAAAGTGATACTCGATACAATTTTAAAGCCTGACCAGAATTATATGAGGATGCGCCATATTGCGGAATTTCATTGGAACTAATTTCTTACACTGGCAATGTTTTTATGATGGTTTGTCAACAATGTCAGTGTCATTCGTGGTGATTTCTTTAAAAGACAAATATTTAAAATTAGGCTTCCGGTTCGTGACCTCAAGATGGCCGCATGCGTTTAAGTTTCGTTGTTCATTATTTATTCATTTTTGTTGTTCAATGTGTAGTATTGATAGCGTATTGTGCAGTGATCTAACGTATGAATGAGTGAATAGCTAATGAAGAATTCAACTTGAAGCGTTCATAGCCCTTCCTGGGTCAAGGCCCGATAGACCGCGTGGTTTTTTGTAAATCGCTATCGCTTTACAAAAAGCAAAACCTCACCGAACAACGACATGCTCTACGAGCAAACTCGAAATTGGCGAAATCATCAATAACTTTGATGGAAGCCATATTTTAAAATTAGAATTAGGTATTTAAATTATCCAAAGAAAATGCCGAAAACCATTCACAATTGTGAACGTAAGATTATAAATAAAGTGTACACGTGTTTACTGCACGAAAAACAGTCAGGAAAAGAGTGCGTTCCATTAAATGATATTACGAGGTTAACATAGTGGAACAGACGTATTTAAAACTAATGTCATTATAGTGGGTTGCGATTGGTTGCATAATTGTTGCCATGTAAATCTTATAAATAGCGCCCTCTTGACAATCCTCATATATTTCTGGTTAGGCTTTAGAATTATATAACTATAAATAAGTACTTTGGGATCGGTCTGACTCTGTCTCAAAGCAAATTAACCGTCATCGATTATTACCAATCCCGGATTTTTTATAAAAGCAACGCAAACTTGATCTACTTCTCTTGTTCGACTTTGCCCATATAAAAATCCCGGCATGGAAGCCCTAGACCACACTATCGTGCCAAACTCTTTTATGTCGCTAGCTCCCTGTGCCTCCCGTGTTTGTATTAAGGTGCTAGGGGCGGGAGAGCGGGCATATTCACACAATAAATAAAAAAAAGATAAGATAAGATTTTTTTTATCAATTGGGATTCACTGCAACCACTTTTCCACTTTTTTTATACAATAGTAATAAGTTAATAACATTAACACACAATTACGTACACAACATTTGCAATATTTCCGCGGTAATGCTTCGTCATAAGTATACTATGATAAATTACATGAAAATTATGATATAATTAAAATTACTTTAACCCTCCCTAAACATCAGACAACCACACACAAATCGATCTAGTTGGTTTGTGTTATGGGTACTACTTACTAGACGACGATATACATACTTATATAGAAAAATATATACTTAAATACATTGAACAACCATGACCCAAGCACAAATATTTGCCTTGGCCGGGATTCGAACCCGGGACCGAAATAATCGAAAAATCTAAAGATCTCACACTACACGCTATTAAAGTCATTGAAAATGTAATTTAGAAATAAAGCACATGATAATGACAAATTTGTTTTCTGACCTCGCGCGTATAGTCCATTACGGGAAGGGTATAATTGCCCCTCAAACTAAAAAAAAACGCAATGGAACGGTTTCTTTTATAAGTCAACAAGGTTATAATGAGTACTATTGGGTATGAACATTTTCTAACGGATCTTGAGTGTGCGTTAGGTAGAAAAAAGTTTTTGTAAGCAACCTCTGTAAATCTTATAAAAGATTATTCAAATGCATTTCTTCTGCACTAGGGCATCGCATTTTACTGTTTTAACATTTCGTATTATTTTCTAACAGTTTCATCGAGAGATTATGTCAACGCAATACGGAATGTCAAAACAGGAAAAATGCGATACCCTAGTGCATAAGAAATGCATTTGAATAATCTTTTCTAAGATTTAGAGAGGTTGCGTACAAAAACCTTTTTTTATACCAAACGCACACATAAGATACGTTAGAAAATGTTCATACCCATTAGTACTCAATATACTCTAACTACAAAAAATCACGCACTTGTATATTATTGAAGTTCAAAACCCTTCGCGTATCGAGCTAGTACAGTGCGCCCAAAAAGAGTAGAAATCAAAAAGTGGCATTACTGTAGTGTCGTCCCTGTTTTCTTATATTGATTAGAAAGGACACTACAGTATTGCCACTTTTTAATTTCTACTCTTTTTGGTCAGACTGTAGGGGACCCCCTACCGCCTACATTGTTTGTCCGCCCGCTAGATAGCTCAAACTGTAGCTTATTTCAATACCGAGATTCAATTTTTTTCAGTTTCTTAAATAGCGAGCTAAAAAAAAGTTATAGGTAAATTCAGGATCCGATTCAGCGACATATTTTGAAGTTACCGTCGTCACCGATCGATTTTGGGAAGTCGAATTGCACTTTGAATTCCTCCGGCAGACGCACATTTTGACATATGGCCCATCCGCGTACCTCTCATCTGCGAAACTACAGGCAATGTCACATTTAGGGACTCTGTCTGGGAGTTAAATATGAAGGACGAGAGTACTAATTCATAAATGTATAGTCACAAACACCGACCGGGAGACGAATGGCGAGTGGGAAGCGTGGTTTGGCACATGAGGCGAAAATGCTGACTACACGTTCCTAATCCCTACAGTCGCCCTCCCCCAAAAACAAAAATATACAATATATTTTAGCAATATATAGAAATGTTTTATTTCGAAGTTTTCCTGCAACTTTACCTTGATTTTTCAAATGGTTGAATGAACCACACTTATTTTCAAAATTGCCTCTATTAAAATTATATTAGTTATTAATTTACTACTGATAAAGTCGCAGTCATAACATCATTACAATATAACACACTGTATTAATGTTGAAATTTGCTTACTCTACTAAAGTAACATAGTGTTACCAAACATTGTTACTCGAACGCATTCGTCACTTGATATCAGAAAAAGTACACAATGCAAGTAGCGTTCTAAAAATATCTCTCAACTTACCTGTTGATACTTCACAGTAAACATCATTGTCGCAGTACGGAAAGTTAACCTTTAATAATTTTAGTGTTTCGTGAGACTTCTGTATAGTAGGCTTTTTAATTCATCATCAATTTCCTGTTCGGTAGCTACCTCCGAATAACCAATTAATGTATGACGAATGACAATAACTTCTACTCTCGATAAAGCGTCCGCAACTACATTATCCTTACCTTGGATGTGTCTTATATCCGTTGTGAATTCACTAATAAAAAGTAGTTGCCTAGTTCGTCTGGGAATCTCCTTATTATTATTACCAGTTAATTTACTAAAAGCGTATGTTAACGGAAGATAATCCGTAAATATTATCAATTCTCTACCTTCATGCAAATACCTAAACTGTTGTACTGCCAAGTAAATTGATAAGTTCTCAGTACGTATTGTAGCATAAACTTATTAAGAAAGTCACTTTACAATAATATTTAAGTTTAATTATTAAAAATAAATGAGAACAAAAATATAATACACATTTCCAAAAAACAAGTAATGCCACTTCGCGATAATATTTAAAATTAATTATTAAAAGTCGATAAGAACTAAACTATAATACAGTCCCCTAAAACAAGTATGATACACTTTTATTTACAAAACTGTTAAAACGTAAACAAAAATTAACTTTAAGAGATCGTCGACCCACAGCTGACATCAAAACTCGCGCGCGTAAAAATAAAGGATTTTTTAAGCCACGTAACATAATAGAGGGAAATTTCACCCGTGCACAGTGGAAGGGTTAACCTCCCCACTAAATTTTTAAATAACATTACATAAAATATTGTTGCCGAAATACAACACTAACCGCACTAAATAAAATAAAAACTAACTACTTAAACAACATAAACAAACTAAACTAAAAGCAGCTAAGTTCTTCTGACGGTGGCGTAAAAAAAAATGAATTAGAGCCACATAAAGGTCCGATCTGGTTTTGCGGCCCCGACCGTAGTCAGCTCGGTCGTTGACTTACAATTTGGAAATGCAAACTAAACCTAAAAAAACAATAATAACTAAATCGTAGGCAGGCGGCGAACGGAGTGAATAAATGTAGATATAATAAAAAATAATGTCTATGAAAGCTTGTCAGTCGATCTTAGCTTGAGTATGTGAAGTGCATGTGGAGAAGGTGATGATACTGCTCGGGCTTCCGGGAAAAACTGGCCTCGCCGAGAAAATCAAATTCAACTTAAACAACGCCACCTTGTGGCTCCCGTCGACGACTCATTAGTCCAAACAGCCGTTAGTTATTTAGTTTCCGGGCAGAATACTGGAAATAATATTGTAAACATAAGATTTTTGAACCACTAGAATATCTAAATAAAAACAATATCTTAAAATAAGTCTGGACATGATACCACTTACCTCGGATGCCCAGCCGTTAAAAAACATAGATAGAACAGCCGACCAAAAATACGCAGCTTGCCCCAAGACAACGTTCAACATACAGCACATAAAATTCCAGGCTACAATCAAATATAATTTACTGCAAATAACTTCTCAAAGCGCCTCGAAGTAACAAATCAGAAAAACCAATAATCTTTTTCATGACAACCCGTCAACAAAAAACTAATTTGACAAGAACGAAATTTTAAATAAAAACATGTACTTATTGTTAACGGCCTGTACCACAAAGGAGGTTAGCATGCGATTGATTAAAAAAGGTAAGTATGCAGCGTATTATGCTGCAGTTATCCTCCCACCAAAACAAAAAACCAAAATGACAACCCTAACAATAACTGACACGATAAAAAAATAAGACAAAATGTTAACATCAATCTTCTCTCTCCACTGGTGGTATTGACGCGGTCCAGAACGACAAAGGCCATCCAAATAGGAGAAGAAAACGAGCAACAATAAATCGTGGGTTCCCAAACTACTTTAAGATATCCTTAACGTGGTAAGTCCCAATATGCGGAGAATCAAGGTCCTTCAATTCATAAACCTGAGGAGAAACGACGCGGAGCACACGACACGCAGTGAAACGTGGCGCAAATTTTCCACCCCTCTCCTCGTCAGCTGTTCCTCTGTGGAAATTGCGACGCCAGACAACGTCTCCAACACGCAGTAAAATGGGTCCCCTTCCCGAATTATACCTGTCAGAATTTCTCTGAAAGGCCAGAACCATTGCGTCAGCAACTTTCGCATAGACTTCCCTTAAAGTTTCCAAATTAGCTGCACGCTCACCCCGACTCAGGTCCAAATTGTAGACCTCAGGCTGGGCTCCAACGCGCTCACGAGCTGTGGTTACTTCTCGACCGTACATTAGAAAGTTTGGCGAAAAAGAAGTTGCCAGATTGATACAAGAGTTCAAATACAAGGAAACCCTAGGGAGTTGTCTAGCCCAACTGCGATTATCATCGGCCACCAGAATGCTCAGTGTGGTGATCACGCATTGGTTGTATCGTTCAACAACATTTGCTTGTGGGGTGTAATAGGGAGTAAAGCACGGAGGGGGAATATCGTAGGACGCAAGGAAAGTTGCGAATCTATCACTCCTGAACACTGTAGCGTTGTCACATAAAACGTTGCCCGGTGCACCATACCGCAGAATCACCTCCGATTCCAAGGCGTTAGAGATTGACCTAGCGTCAACCTTTTTTAGAGGAACTAACCACACGAACTTTGTGAACACATCTACCATGGTGAGTATGTACCGGAATCCGTAATACGCTGCTGGCAACGGACCAATCAAGTCAATTGACAACAAATCCATGGGAGCAGAGACGGACCTTGGGTACAAACGCTGGCCGCGCGGTCGCGTATTAGCGATCTTGTAAGCTTTACAGATCTGGCATTCGGACAGCGCCTCGGAGACATCACGAAACATATTCGGCCAATAGTAAAGTTCCCTCATCTTCATATAAGTCTTCATAACTCCAGGATGCACGTTGGGGAATCGTTCATGGACCTCGGCTATGGCTTCACGAACCTTAGTGGATGGAAGCACTATTCTCCAAGGGTTCGGAGCTAACGGATTATTAACAGCCATCTTACGCACCAGCAGTCCGTCACGGATCGTATATGCCTGAAACATACGGGGTGACTCAACCACACCGTTGTAAACTCTTTCAAACCAGGGATCGGGTGTAGGTTCTACACCCCTAACGAAAGAGACTAAACCCACTTGTCGTCTAGACAGCGCATCAGGAACGACGTTTAAGACACCCTTTCGATGTTCGATTTCAAAATTGAATTGAGAAATCATAGTAGCCCAGCGGGAAAGTCTACCAGAGGGATTGTCAAGAGTAATCAACCACTTCAACGCGATATGATCTGTGACGATCTTAAACCTGACGCCATCTAGGTAACCGCGGAAGTGTTTGATTGAATCCAACACTGCCAAGAGTTCACGTTCAGACGTACTATAATTCATTTCAGGTTTGGTAAACAAACGAGAATAATATGCCACTGGACGATCCTCGCCATCAAAAACCTGAGCCAAAACGGACCCGAGACCAACCTTACTCGCGTCGCACTGCAGAATAAAAGGTTTAGAAAAATCGGGACAAGCCACCACCGGAGCACTGAGTAAGGCCGCCTTGAGCCTATTAAAAGCTTGTTCGGCGTCATCATCCCAAAGGATATGATCACGACCTTTCCTTTTTCCGATCAATCTAGTAAGTGGGGCTATAATGGTCGAGAAGTTTTCCACGAATCGTCTGTAATAAGAGCACATCCCGATAAAGGCACGTAAGGCCTTAGCACTGGTGGGTGTAGGATAGTCACTAATAGCCTCTAGCTTTTTAGGGTCGGTTTGAAGACCCTGTTCATTCACTATATAACCAAGATACCTGAGTTCGGATCTACAGAACTCACATTTTTCAAGGTTTACTGAGAGGCCAGCTTCCTTCAGTCGGTCCCGAACCTTACGAATGAGGCGTAAATGACTCTCGAAATCACGAGAAACCAGGATTAGGTCATCTACATACCCGAAAACAAAGTCATCTGATTCAGGTGTAAACTCAAAATTGACAATAAGATCTGTCAAACGCTGCATTTCGGACGCAGCATTGGTTAAACCAAAAGGTAAACGGACAAATTCGAACAGACCCCGCTGCGGCACAATGAAGGCAGTCTTTTCACAACTAGTCTTGTCAGCAAGGGGAATCTGCCAAAAAGCACTTCTGAAATCAAGGGACGTCAAGTACTTGGCACCCCTAAGATTGTCTAAAATATCCTGGACCCTTGGAAGGGGATAAGAATCCCGCACAGTAACGCTATTAAGTTTTCGGCTATCAACACAAAATCGAACACTGCCATCTTTCTTCGTCACCATTACGACAGGACTTGCCCATGGTGAGCGAGAAGGACGAATCACGCCTGACTCTAACATTTTATCCACCTCCTCATTCAGAGTTTTAAGCTTAGCAGGTGATAAAGGGTAGTAGCGTTGACGAATAGGCGGTCCAACGGTCTCTATCTTATGTGACAACCACGATGTACAACCCAAACCAATCTTCTCAGAAGAAATTTCCTCAAAATACTCTATCGCAGACTGAAGCTTGGTTTCCTGCTCCGCAGTCAAAACATGACGCGGATGAATGTAGCGAGCCTCACAAACACTATGAGGTTGACTTTCTGATTGAGGACCAGCCGGAACAAAGAGCTTGCCAGCCGTATCACTCTTAAAAGCCTGACTCAAAATATCAGTCAAACCAAAGGATTTCCAAAATTCAATACCGAGGATAAATTGCGTTGGTAACCCACGGCTTACCAGGCAGGGATGGGCAATCGAAGAACCATTAAAATAAATAGGAATGTCCACTCCACCTAAAATATGAATGGGTGAATTGTCAGCCGATACCACTGACGGCTGGATATCCGTAGAATAAGATATGCCTAGATTAGACAAAAGAGCCACATCAATAACAGAAGCTTGAGCGCCGGAATCCAATAAAGCTTTCACGTTGCTCCCGGCTATGGAAATTTCAATGTACAAACGATTATCTAAGGAGTTATTGACAACTAGCGGCAACACCACTGGACCTGCTGGTGCGCCGTTATCTAGTTTTTTGAATTTGAGGCTTGATTACATTGCGGACAGTCACGAGTGATGGCGCCAACACGATTACACCGAAAACAGACAGGATCAGCAACGTTGGGACACAAACGAAAGTGATGGCCCGTTGACTTGCATTTCAAGCAGATAATGTGAGAATGTGCCACATCAACTGGAGCGATAACTGCCGAAGAAGGTTCCGAGAAAGTTTCGAAATTCCTGGCTATTTCTAGAAGAGCGTCCACGTCTCTTACAATATTAGTCGCAAGACACGCATGGTAACGAGGGTGCAGTCCGTACTTGATAATAGTGAACAAATCACCTTCTGAGATCGGGTTCCTCAACTTTGAATTCAGATCCCTAATGTCAATTACAAAGTCAACTACTGATTGATGTTCACCCTGTCGATGAGTACGGAGTTGTCGCTCGACTTTAAAATCATAATCTGCCACGTCAAAAGTCCTAATAAACGCGGCCTTAAGCTCTGCATAAGACAGTCCTGGTTGTCGAATCGAGCGAAAATACTTCAAGGCGCTATCTGACAACAACTCATGAAACCGTCGGACAACGTAGGCAGGGGTAAATCCACGAGCTATACCTTCTTCTTCGACTCGCGCAAAAAATTCGCGTACGCAGGACTTTCCTGAAAATGACATGTTCCATTTGCTCAAAGACTCGTGGTTTGTTTGAAAGAACGCATGAGGTGGTTGTGGTAAGTCGCGCGCATTCGGCGCCGGTAGCTCGTCATCGTACGAATGCGGTTCCAATACGCGTGGAGACGGAACAAAGGGATTAGAGAAGCGGCGCGGCGTTTCCCGAATAGGTGACTCGCTTGGGTCATCCATTTTAGGCTGCAAGGTATTGACACAAAAACCAGAAAATCGCAAAAAGGAATTTTAATACCCAACAAAAATGTAATAAAAACTATTATTACATTGACTTACTTCATGAGAAAGACTTAACTACAGAAAGGAAAACGGAAATAAATTAAACGGGTACACGTCAATATACAAACAAATAAAAGATGGTTGCAAATAAAAAAATATCGTTTTGTTTAAAAGAACGAAGAGAAAAAAAAAATAATCTGTCAGGCCTCGAAGACGAAAACTTGCGGTTGACCGCTGAATACACCCGATGAGTCAGAGAGACTGGCTGGTACAGTTGGCAGAGGCTAAAAATATTAGAAACAGGAAATATCTGAAAATAGAAAATGAACGCGTTAGCGGACCCCACCCCCCTCTAAAAATGAGAAAAATATCAAGTCAAATTTAATTATAAGTAAAATCAAACAACAAACCTTTTAATTCGGGCGCCATTTTTGTAGCATAAACTTATTAAGAAAGTCACTTTACAATAATATTTAAGTTTAATTATTAAAAATAAATGAGAACAAAAATATAATACACATTTCCAAAAAACAAGTAATGCCACTTCGCGATAATATTTAAAATTAATTATTAAAAGTCGATAAGAACTAAACTATAATACAGTCCCCTAAAACAAGTATGATACACTTTTATTTACAAAACTGTTAAAACGTAAACAAAAATTAACTTTAAGAGATCGTCGACCCACAGCTGACATCAAAACTCGCGCGCGTAAAAATAAAGGATTTTTTAAGCCACGTAACATAATAGAGGGAAATTTCACCCGTGCACAGTGGAAGGGTTAACCTCCCCACTAAATTTTTAAATAACATTACATAAAATATTGTTGCCGAAATACAACACTAACCGCACTAAATAAAATAAAAACTAACTACTTAAACAACATAAACAAACTAAACTAAAAGCAGCTAAGTTCTTCTGACGGTGGCGTAAAAAAAAATGAATTAGAGCCACATAAAGGTCCGATCTGGTTTTGCGGCCCCGACCGTAGTCAGCTCGGTCGTTGACTTACAATTTGGAAATGCAAACTAAACCTAAAAAAACAATAATAACTAAATCGTAGGCAGGCGGCGAACGGAGTGAATAAATGTAGATATAATAAAAAATAATGTCTATGAAAGCTTGTCAGTCGATCTTAGCTTGAGTATGTGAAGTGCATGTGGAGAAGGTGATGATACTGCTCGGGCTTCCGGGAAAAACTGGCCTCGCCGAGAAAATCAAATTCAACTTAAACAACGCCACCTTGTGGCTCCCGTCGACGACTCATTAGTCCAAACAGCCGTTAGTTATTTAGTTTCCGGGCAGAATACTGGAAATAATATTGTAAACATAAGATTTTTGAACCACTAGAATATCTAAATAAAAACAATATCTTAAAATAAGTCTGGACATGATACCACTTACCTCGGATGCCCAGCCGTTAAAAAACATAGATAGAACAGCCGACCAAAAATACGCAGCTTGCCCCAAGACAACGTTCAACATACAGCACATAAAATTCCAGGCTACAATCAAATATAATTTACTGCAAATAACTTCTCAAAGCGCCTCGAAGTAACAAATCAGAAAAACCAATAATCTTTTTCATGACAACCCGTCAACAAAAAACTAATTTGACAAGAACGAAATTTTAAATAAAAACATTTACTTATTGTTAACGGCCTGTACCACAAAGGAGGTTAGCATGCGATTGATTAAAAAAGGTAAGTATGCAGCGTATTATGCTGCAGTATGTACTGTATTTCTTCTGTGTGTCTGTTAGCTTCTTGGAAAAATAAGCTAATGGTTTCCAATTACCCTCTACGAACTGTTGTATTACAGCTCCGCAACAAACATAGCTTGCGTCTGCGCAAATACAAATAGGTACGGTGGGGAGCGGGTATGACAATGTAACCGCGTTTTACAAGATACAAGTACTCTTTATTGCACACCTCATAAAATATACAGGAGAAGTACAATGCATTACAATTAGAGGTAAACAACAGGCGGTCTTATCGCTAAAGAGCGATCGCGTTTTGTAGGCTAAGCTTACATTCCCGGTACGCTTCGCCAGCTTCCTGTGTCCAAGCGACTGGTGTTTTATAAACCGGCGCACTATAATCGATTAGGAAAACATACATTTATGAAACATGTAATGTCTCATTATTTTTAATGTGGGTACATACCACAATTTTTTATATTGATCATCTTTATAAATGAGAGCGCCCTCTCTCGCTTGCTCGTTCACTGCTGTAAAGAAGTGCGGTAAGATGTGTGAATATTTACGTATTCACATTGAGGTCGTCAATGTGTAAAACCTTTTAAATAAACAATGCAAAGATCGACACACAAAGCATAAGGAAAAATTAGAAAGGGTATTTGGCGTTAGGGTGGTGGAGAGGTTAACCCTTTGAACTGGTAATCCAGAGGTACCGGGTTCGATTCCCGGTCTCTTCTGCCAGGTTACATGTTTCAATTTTACTTTGTACTTTTATCGGTGTTCAATGGTTTAACCATAAACACTTTCTATGTTAAAACTTATTGATCGGAATTAGTGTTAAAATACCTACATCTTGTACAAGGACGAACTTAAATAAGATAAATAAAATGTTACCCCTTTTAAATGGAATACGGTAGTCGAAAAATTTATGTTTTTTTTTTATTTGTCTATTTAAACTTTATTGTATGTTACAAAAAAGTACAAATGGCGGACTTAATGCCATAGGCGTTCTCTACCAGTCAATCAGAGACATAGGCACACGATGAAAAAAAATAGATAACATTAATTGCATTGACATATACAATTACGTACTTAAAATTATAATTCTCTAATCTATCTGATATCTTATATGAAAGATATATAATAAATACCACAACCAAGCGCGTAAGAAATAGCTAATGCAAATCCCTTTAAAGCATAAGTCCGCTCTCCCGCCAGGCCGTTCGTGCCAATAGAGATGCACTGTGAATGTTTAGAAATATGTAATTATAAGCGTTTATTCTTATAAGAAATCCTGTAAAAGATGTTAGCAATACTAGATTTCAGTACCATAAGATAATGGATGTATGCGGTAAAGGCCAGAGCATACATTATGCGTGTGCGTGACGTACGCGTTATAATGTATGGATTGTCATAGGAGATGACACACTATTAGCGTAACCTGCGCGTTGAAATTATGGATTCCCAAAGGAGGTGGCACACCGCTCGCTTAAATCGCACTTTGTAAAGTACGGAGTCGCCTATGAGGTAGCACACCGCTTGCTTAACCCGGGCGTTGTAAAGTATGAATTCTCATAGGAGGTGGCACATACGTATAACGCGCGCGACACGCACATGCATCCGGTGTGCTCTGTCTGCTAAGGGAGCGACCACACTGTAGCTCAAAAGACGTTGACGAACCGTAAACGCAGTCACAATGTACAAAAAAGACGGTGCGTATCGGTCGATTGATGTACGGTGTAAAAGTTCATTAAAGGTTTGACATATTTATCAAACAAAAGTAAAAATCATTTATGAAAAAGTTGTTATATTTAATTGTTTATTTTCTATATGAATTCATCGGTAAAAGAGTCTGGCAAAAGCAAAAGATATTATTATGTTGTGTATAGTATAAAATTAGCCAAGAATTGCATAATTAATGCTATTACAACTACTTTGCTTTCCCAAAGTAGTTCCAATACCTTCAACTTTTACCTGGATTGATAACCATGTCAGATCCGGCGGCGTAGGCTGTCCCACTCTGTGACGTAATATAAGAGAGAGATGCAAATAGATATAGCGATCAAGTACGTTTTGTTGTACTATATATCGTCTGTTGAAACCAAAACTCACTAAGTAACAAATACCTACTTAAAACAAAGCTCTTATCTCAGTATCAATCTACATACTAGATACGAGGTTTCGAAGAGTAGTGACAGAAATTTTAGTGAGTTTTCAAGTTTTATCGCCAGGCGATATAATATAAGGAACGTCCAGCGGGACTAGTACAACTTGGCGCGACTTCGCTTGTCGCGCGACTTAACGTCGCCTGTCTTTCTTACACAGTATTGACAGGAAAGTGACAGGTAGTAGGTATATGTCGCGCGACGAAGAGTCGCGTGTCAAAGATATCCCTTCCAGTGGCAGAAACCGGGAGCCGGACCCCACGTCAAGTGGCAGGCATCCGGGAGCCGGACCTGACAAAACAAGCCGTTGAGTGGCAAGGTTTCTGATTGCATGACAGGAGAAGTGGCACAGCCATCTTGGCAAAATATACCGTTAAGTGGCGGGCCTCCCACGGGTGGTCATCGCGAATTTCCGCATGTTACAAAAAATATCTTTTCTCAAAAAAAATATACAGATGTTGTATATAAACTATATATCGTTGGATTCATAATAAAATGCCATATTTATTGTATAGAAATTAATGCCATTCCATTTATAGAAATTTTGCTAGTCTTGATCAATCGTCGAATGACTAAATTTTAACCACTTTATGTATAAAAATAACTATAATCAGGAAAAAAAAACAGTGATCCGTAGAAAAAACTAATTTAATGGCAAATCTATATATTTATTTACACCTATAACCTTTTTTATTACACCTCACTATACAATATTTTCTAACCACAAGGTTTTTAAAATGCTCACGGCTCGGCGGTCGACGCGTAATGGTCGGGGGGTCGGGAAGATGACGCAATTTCTAACGAACTTTGCTTTGCGCGTCAATTCGACCGTTAGTGAATGCCGTCCTTGCTTATTGACGAATGCATGTTACAAGTGTGAGCAAGCAAAATATAGTTTTGACGGTTTTATTTCGGGTGCGAAATAAGACATCGCACAGGGTCCGGGAGCCGGATCCTGCCACCCAACGGCTTGTTTTGTCCGATCCGGCTCCCGGATCTCTGCCACTTGACGTTGGGTCCGGCTCCCGGTTCCTGCCACTTAACGGTAAATTTTGTAAAATAGACGCGCCACTTCTCCTGCCATGCAACTGGTGGCGCTGCCACCTGAAGGGTTATGCTAGACGTGCTGGGAACAAAGTTACAAATAACAAGCACAAGAAAAATGCACTGGTCCCACCGCCGACTATGAGCGAGAAGCGATTGGAACTTACTATTTGACGTGGTTGGCCCTGTTTGTAGTGCGACTGCCTACTGAGCCGACGGCCCTGGCTTCGAATCCCGGCAAGGACAAATATTTTTGTGATGAACTCGAATATTCGTTCCTGGCTCATGGATTTTATATACATTTATGTATCTATAGAATATATATCGTCGTCTAGAACCAATAGTTCAAGCTTTGCTTAGTTTGGGACTAGGTCGATTTGTATAAGATTGTCCCTTAATATTTATGAGTTGGCGAGTAGCGAGAAGCGAGTGTGTAGTTCCGATAGTTTTATCGCTCGGCTATAAGAGAGTTCGAGTACGATTGAGCGAGAAAACAGTCGACAAATCGCTTCCTCGCCCTCGGAGAGACCAGTGCCGAAGACTCTTTCTAATATAAGAAGTTGAAAAGGGACGTCCGCTTGTAATTTGTAACTTGTAGCTTCGTGAAATGGGCAACTGAAACTATAAAAAAATGAGTTAAATATCTCGAGTGAAATGCTGCCCTGTTACGATAAAAGGTCGTATCTTTATACGGATGTCATATGATACGTCCTTTTACCTTAGCATGGCAGAATGGGTGTCCTTAATACCTTATTTACCGATTGCTGAATAATTTTACTCTGACTAGTATACTTCGGTTACTGGATATTTTGTGTATTATAGATAGATGTACGAACTCGCTCCATGTGATGCCAATATAATGGTCCCTACCAGAAAGACGTTTTATTCGCATTCCCCTTTCCTTTAACCTTTTTAACGCTCAGCTCATTGGCGGTGAAAGATATTCAAAATAAAATTTGGAGTTTGAATATTTCTGTCCCTCTAGTTCTCGAGTGGAAATGTGTTTGATTGAGCGAGACAGCGATACGAACTTACCTAGTAACCTATCTATGCTCCAGGTCAGGGGTGGCTGTACTTCCAAGTGCATAAATTTTTTACAGGTGTTTTTTTTTTCTCGGTAGTATACATATAAGTATATGTATAGATAAATATATACTTAAATACATAGTAAGTACATCCATGACCCCGGTGAAAATTAAATTCGAGTTTGTCACACAAATATTTACCCTTGCTGGGATTCGAACCCAGGACCACTAAGTAGGCAGCTGCTACTAGTTACTGCGCCAACTCCCTCTTCAGGATATTTTTGGAAAGAGTTCACAAACAAAGTGGGCGTCTTCCAGACCTTCCAGTGATATCATATTAATTGACATTAGAGTTAATTAATAAACTTTTTTTATTTAAAATAAGATTTATTTATTTCAAGGATAAAAATTAAAGTATAGTCAGACCACACTAAATCTTCCAAGCGAATGAACTGTCAAACCATACAAACTGACTCACTGTATGGTTTGACAGTTCATTTGCTTGGAACAGTTAGCGTGGTTTAACTCTAAACAATTTACACTAAGTATATAATTTGTCAAAAAGTTTGTACAAAATTAAGACTTAAAGTTCTATATCATTTTCCTATTTTGTTAATAATTATTTTAGTAATTTTATATCAATGTTATGGCTATGTTTGATAGTTGAGGTTCTGTTATGCTTATTCTTTTTTAATTATGTATATATAATCTGATATCAATATATAAAATATATTCAAAATCATTATAAAAATTGGTAAAAGAAGTTGGTAAGAGAAATAGAATTGAACATTAATTGACATCTTAATTTTGTAATTTTTTTTTGAGAAACGCTCATAAACAAACTTTCATTTTTAATGATTACAAGTATAAGAATACATTTTAACAAGTTGACATTGGGGCTATAGTCTATAGGTTTGTGCGTGACATTTGACATCTCAGTACTAACTATTCTATTCTAATTTTAAAATATGGCTTCCATCAGGTTAATGATGATTTCGCCAATTTCAAGTTTGCTCGTAGAGCATGCCGTTGTTCGGTGAGGTTTTGCTTTTTGTAAAGTGATAGCGATTTACAAAAAACCACGCGGACTATCGGGCCTTGACCCAGGAAGGGCTATGAACGCTTCAAGTTGAATTCTTCATTAGCTATTCACTCATACGTTAGATCACTGCACAATACGCTATCAATACTACACATTGAACAACAAAAATGAATAAATAATGAACAACGCAACTTAAACGCATGCGGCCATCTTAAGTCACAAACCGGAAGTCCATCTCAGTACATTTTATAACCGAAAGATGTCATGTCACATGCAAGTTATATGAAATAGACTATACATAGATATTATAATTATTTATGAAGGTTACACATTTAAATTTTAAAATAAGAATGATAATTGATTAAAACTATTAAAAGATTAGTTGGACTTCAGCTGACGCACTGCATCCGAATATGGCAGCGAGTAGACAGCCTTAATGGCTGGCAGTTGGTTCACCAGCTCCATGGTTGTGGCAGAGAGTTCAAACTCACCACCGTCTTTAGCATTCAGGATACCAGCCTCGGTCAAAATCTTGAGCTTTTCAGCGTCATCATATATATTAGCATGTATAGCTGCATCTACATATCTAACTGTAGAATTTACCAAACATTCAACTGTTCTTTTCTTCATATCCGGCTTTCTTTGAGGCGACTCGAGGATAAGGGATATCTCCATGCTTAAAATCAGAGTGATTCCCTTTAAATCTTCAGTGAATTGTTTTACCGGAATCAAGCCAGAGAAGATTTGGTGTTGCATCACCAGGGGCAACTCGTGTTTGAAGAAATTGGAAGTCAATATCCCCTTAGATTTCGTCTTCAAGATTTCTATAGCAGTATGCACGGAGTAAGCTCGGACAATTCTGGTCAAAGTAAGATCCCGAGAACATTTTGGTGTTGACTCAATACCATAAGCAGCACATTTCTTTCTGATGACTTCTGCATCCGAAGCAAAAGCCCTCGCCAATATCTTGGACACATTATTTCCGCCTTCGAGGAATAGGTTGATGAAAAACCGCAGGTCTGTGTTAGGCTCACACTTTTCATACAGCTGCATACTTCCGTAGCGTAATGTAGGTTTATCACCAGGAGCGATGCCGTTGTCGACAGCTATGCGGTTAAACCGAGCGGCTGTTGCATGCTCATCAAACTTGTTCCCGTGTGGAAGTACCCATGCCCGAATAGGCTTACCGTCCGGACAATACATGACTTTATCACTCACGTTAGTTTGCTCCATATTCACGGTACGTCGTCGCTTTGGATAAAGCACTTCAAAGATGTAAACTACACGTACACAGTCTTTGTTACAGTATTAAATAAGATTAATACAAAATATTGCGTAATCTATTACTTCTAATGTTTTTAGGGTTCCGTACCTCAAAAGGAAAAAACGGAACCCTTATAGGATCACTTTGTTGTCCGTCTGTCCGTCCGTCTGTCAAGACCCTTTTTCTCAGGAACGCGTGGATGTATGAAGCTGAAATTTATATCAATTACTCAGGTCTACTGTCCCTTGAAGCTGTGAAAAAATCAAACTTCTAAGCCAACGCAATCAAAAGATACAGCCGTTTATGCCGCAAATTTTCGACACTTGCAAGGGAATCAAAACCTACAGGGTGCTTCCCGTGAACTCAGAATCTTGAAATTTGGTACGAAGCAACGTCTTATAGCATAGATAAAGGAATAATTACGAAAACCATAAAAAAAAAATTTAATACCTAACTTTGCACCTAATTTATATGGGGCGCTATACATACCAGGTGCAAACTTAACTTAACCATTTAGGGATGGAAAGTGTTTGTACGGAACCCTCGGTGCGCGAGTCCGACTCGCACTTGGCCGGTTTTTTTTTTATGATTTCTGATACTGGCGGCGGTCGGTCGATACCGATTGATTGCTAATTTGCTACTGCACTACACTACAGCTTGCAGTGCAGCTACAGTACAGAGTGGCTACTTATATAGTAATCTGTGGCGGCTACTCGAATATAATTCGATGTTCGAATTCGACCGTCGAAATTCGAATAGTGCCGTGCCGTCCTTCTCGATCTCCTGTCAAAGTATATTTAAGTGAGCGGGACGGCACTATACGATAGTGGAATTTCTAACATCGGAGTAGCCCTTCTGGTCAGGGTTGCCAGCCGTTCGGGTTTCCCCCAGTATTTGGATGGGACCCTATAGAGTCTGGCTAGCCAAATAATGTTAACAGATATTTCCTTGTGGTATCACCAATTGTCTATGATTTAAGCAATTTAGTAGGTTGGTCCTCTATAAATAATACAACTGTTTTGCATTATAACAAATCAGATATTGTATGTGCTCCAAAACACAACAATAGTTGAAGATCTGTTTGTCATCTGCTGGTGGAAGTGTGGCGACATATTAATATTTACAATAAATATATTATGTTTATAGTTTTTATTATAAAATTACTATCGCACCTTCGCGGCGACGCGCGCGCAGTAGTCCGAGCACTTTATCTATCGGGACGCTTCGTGAAACTTCGGCGAACGCTGTCAGTGATCGCGCGCGCTCGGAAATTCCTGCTAGTCGGCCATAGATAAGAATGTAATAATCGGAAATAGATACGAAACTCTTGCTAGTTTCACGTCGCTACTAGTGCTGCCCCAAGCGGGCGTGCTCTCAACTAATGGATGTTGTATATATAACTACAACCCGTGTATATAGCTTGTATAGGTGCCTACACGCAGTTAAAAAAATTAAGGATGGAAACTGATTTATGTGGTATTTTGTGTAAATGCGTATCTATGCTTTTAACGCATTTGACACAAAAAACCACATAAATCAGTTGTTTTTTATAGTGATAAGGAAAAAATAAAACAAAGCAAATGCTGGTTTTTGTATATTATTTCTCATAAGTAACATCACAAAGTTCATATATTCAATGCGTGGTAATTAATGGAGGAGCAATAGGTAGACTCAAGTCGACACAAATTAAACACAGATATATGCGGTGAACTAAGGAACAAACGTACAAAACACAAAAGCGCGTGCACGGTAACCAGAAAATACCAAATGAGAACTTTGCCAGAACTTCACAAACTTTGAAAATTTGCAAATACAAACGACGGAGTAAAACTAAAACGTCACCGACTTTGTAAGTTTGTATGGTATTGCCACATTTTAAGAAAAAAGTTACCAAAGTTTAAAATACATTTTATTTCCTAGTTTATTGGCACTGTAATATTAGTAACTCTGATAGAAAATTATTATTAAAAATATATTCTCTATAATTTTTTAAAAATATTATGTTTTCTTGAATTCTTTAAACATTTCTGTGATATTTTTTTTCTACCAAATACACACTACAAAATACACAGCAACACTGACGTAGAGTAGACTTGGAATAGAAACAGTAGATGGCGCTGTTTTCTATTACAGGCCATGTCCTAATAGATACCATACCATGTAGTCGGCATTTAACCATTCTCGAGGCTGGACGCTGCGCTCGCGCCGCCCGAGCTAACGGTACATTGTTACGCGAACAGTTTTCGGTTTGCTATCGCGCGCCGCTGTATATTTTAGCTTTTGCTTAAATGTTTTATGTGCTTTCCTATATTCTATGCTTTCTCTGACTTTCCTAAAAACTTCCGTGTTGTGTTTCCTACTATAATTTCTTCTTACTGTGCTGTGACTCTTGTGTATTGCTGTCAAACTATATCGTGTCCTATTGACAATATATTTATAATTAATATGGAGCTAGCCTGTTTTATTTAGGTCGCTAGGCTAGTTACCCATATAGTGGTGACCCCTGTTGAAACGAACATTTGTTTAACGGACATTTTTAAAATTGATGGTCTGACGGCCATTTTTGAATTTTATCTTTCAACGGACATTTTAACATTTTAAATTTTAACGAACATTTTACAATTTTAAGTGTTTTACAAACAAATTCTTTTGAGATTACTAAATTTTATCGGATATTTATTGAGTTTTAACTTTAAACGAATAGTGGATTGTGCAATACTTAATAATATAGTTTAACGGACGTTTTTTAAAATTTCTATAATGGACGGAGGAGATCCTATCACTCCGGGCGTTCCGGTTGCTACTCCTGGTGGCAGTAATATGTCAGTGAGTCATGTTAGCGTGAAAGTGCCTCCATTCTGGCCGGATAAGCCGACTTTATGGTTCGCCCAGTTAGATGGCCAATTTAATTTGTCAAAAATAACAAGTGACACTACAAAATTTTATCACGCCATATCAGTGCTGGATTATAAGTATGCTGCTGAGGTAGAGGATATTATAACCCAGCCGCCTGACACAGATAAGTACGAGACGCTTAAGAAAGAGCTAATAGCTCGTTTGTCAAGCTCTAAGCAGGAGCGTTTGAAGCAGTTGACGATGAAAGAGGAGCTCGGAGATAGAAAGCCGAGCCAGTTTCTAAGGCATATCCGCAGTTTAGCGGGAGCAGATTACCCAGATGAATTTATTCGTCATTTGTGGTCGAGCCGGCTGCCTACAATGCTGCAGAGTATAGTGGCGTTTCAGGACAATTTACCTCTTGAGACTGTTGCACAGATGGCTGATAAAGTTCATGAGGTTACACCGCCCAGTCCTGCTTATCACGTAGCTGCGGCATCTTCATCAGCGGGCGTTCCTACTTCGGTGCTTGACCAATTGCACCGCAAAATCGACGCGTTGACGCAGAGGCTTGACGCGATGTCCACCTCCCGGGGCCGCCAGGATAAGCCCCGGTCGAGGTCCCGCGGCAAGCAGCGTAACCGGTCCAGGAGTCGTTCGCGCGCTGGCAAGGCCAGCGGTGACGGCCAGCGCCTGTGCTGGTACCACTTCAAGTTTGCGGACAAGGCAGATAAGTGCATTTCCCCTTGTGCGTATTCAAAAAACTAGATAGTCGGTCGCTCGCGGCGACCAGTGAAAATGCATCAGTGTCCAACCGTTTATTTGTTACGGATGTTAAGTCCAAGGTTCAATATCTTGTGGACACTGGGTCGGACTTATGTGTTTACCCGGTCAGTTTTTTGCGTGCGCAACGACGTCATAAAACCTCTTATGAACTTTATGCCGCAAATAATACTGTCATTAGTACCTATGGTTGGCTTAGCTTATCGCTGGATTTTAATTTACGGCGTGTGTTTAATTGGCGCTTTGTTGTCGCTGATGTTAGCAAGCCTATAATTGGTGTAGACTTTTTGTCATTTTATAATTTGCTTGTTGATGTTCGTAATGCTTCGTTAGTCGACAATGTAACATCGCTTTCATCAGCCGCTTTTGTTGCTTCAGCTAGTGCTTCTCCGCAAATTAAAGTTATTTCGGGTGATTTGCCATACAAAAGTTTATTGGAGGAGTACCCTGATATTATTAGACCGGTCGGTAACCCTTTGGAGCGTAAATGTAAACACCAGACGCAGCACTTTATTAAGACTACACCCGGCCCACCAGTGTTTTCAAGGCCACGACGTTTAGCACCGGATCGCCTTAAAATAGCAAAGCGGGAATTTGAAGATATGGTGCGCACGGGTATCGCTCGACGATCCGAGAGTCCTTGGTCGTCTCCGTTGCACTTGGTACCTAAAAAGGACAATAGCTGGCGTCCTTGTGGAGATTATCGCGCTCTTAACGCCCGCACCATCCCTGATAGGTACCCAGTGCGGCATATTGCCGATTTCTCGCATAACCTTTTTAATTGCAAGGTATTTAGCAAGCTTGATTTAGTGCGCGCATATAATCAGATTCCCGTTGCTCCAGAAGACGTGCCGAAAACAGCGATCACGACGCCATTTGGAATGTTTGAGCACCCTTTCATGAGTTTTGGATTGCGTAATGCTGCTCAAACATTTCAACGCTTTATGGATGAAGTCCTTAGGGGTCTTGATTTCTGTTTTCCCTTCATCGATGACGTTTTGATAGCCTCAGGCAGCGACACAGAGCACAAAGCGCACTAACGTGCTGTCTTCCAGCGTTTTAATGATTATGGCATATTGCTTAACGCGAGTAAATGCGTATTTGCTGTACCTCAAATTGAATTTTTAGGTTACTTGATCTCCTCGGAAGGTACAAAGCCTATAAATGATAGGGTCAAGGCTATTCAAGATTTTTCAAAGCCCAAAACAATTAAAGAGCTGAGGCGTTTCTTAGGTGCGCTAAATTTTTATAGGCGGTTCATTACTGGTGCTGCTAAAATGCAGGCTCCTCTCCATGCACTACTAAGTGGTCCAAAGGTGAAGAGTACCAGCCCGGTAGTCTGGACTCCAGCTTTAGAAGAAGCTTTCAATGCTTGCAAGGTAAGTATTGCAAATGCCGCTCTTCTAGCTCATCCGGACTCTTCCGCCCCTTTAGCAATAGTGACAGACGCTTCAGATTTCGCAATCGGTTCGGCAATTCAGCAGGAGATTAATGGTCATTGGCAACCTCTTGGTTTTTTCTCGCGCAAGTTAACTCCTGCTCAGACAAAGTACAGCGCCTATGATCGCGAACTCTTGGCTATATATGAGTCAGTGAAGTATTTTAGACATATGATCGAGTTAAGACCTTTTTTTATACTCACTGACCATAAACCAATCGTATCAGCCTTTAAAAAACCCCTCGACTCATGCTCCCCACGGCAGTTTAGATATTTAGATTTTATATCCCAATTTTCAACCGATATTCGGTATATAGCCGGTGAGGAGAATGTAGTCGCAGATTCGCTATCAAGGACTGACGCTATCACTGACGGACTAGACTTACATGCGTTAGCATCGTCACAGGCCACGGACACAGAACTACGGAATTTGATCAAAACCGGTTCATCCCTGTTGTTACAGAAGGTCGACTTTGGAGCAGTTAAATTATTCTGCGATGTGTCCGGGCCGACAAAACGTCCCTTTATAACTTCCGAGTTCCGGAAGTCCATTTTTAATTCCCTCCATGGACTTAGTCATCCTAGCGCTAGGAATACTATTCGGTTGGTGACTGAGCGTTACGTTTGGCCAGGGATTAAAAAAGATTGTAGGGAGTGGGCGCGTACGTGTATCCCGTGTCAAAGATCTAAAGTTTCACGCCACGTACACGCACTAGTTAACGATTTTAAGCCACCTACAGGTAGATTCACTCATGTCCACATAGACCTGATTGGACCCATGCCTGTGTCCAACGGGTATAGGTATTGTCTCACGGCGGTAGATAGGTTTACGCGTCGGCCGGAGGCAGTACCTTTACAAGATATTACTGCAGAAAGTGTGGCAAAAGCTTTTATATCTGTTTAGCTTGCACGATTTGGTTGCCCTCAAAATGTAACCACTGATCGTGGAAGACAATTTGATTCAAATCTGTTTCGTCAAATTGCAGCGATTACGGGGGCACGCCACTTACAAACAACTGCGTATCATCCGGCGGCAAATGGACTGGTGGAAAGGTTTCACCGCCAGCTCAAAGCTGCCATAATGTGCCACGCAGACGAATGCTGGACTGAAACCCTTCCACTAGTACTTTTAGGTATACGTAGTGCATGGAAGGAGGACTTGTCTGCTTCGACCGCCGAGTTAGTTTACGGCGAGCCGTTAAGACTGCCCAACGACTTGTTACAGCCGTCAGCTGACCACTTAGTCAATTATACCGATTTTTTGTCACGCTTACGTCAGCACATGCAGAAACTGCAACCCGCAGCTGTTACGCGTCACGGTTCCGCTAAAGTTTTTATTAATAAGGATTTAGCGACCGCTTCACACGTTTTTTTTACGGCAAGATTTTGTCCGTAGATCGCTTCAGCCGCCTTATGCAGGTCCATATAGGATAGTGGAGAGGTTTGACAAATATTTTAAAATTGACGTTTCCGGTAGAGAAGTTTCGATCTCAATCGATAGATTGAAGCCAGCGTACATTTTATCTGAAGCGCCTGGTACTGCCAAAACGTCATCGACCATTCCGCCTCTTCCAACTGTCGTTCCTTCTGAACCTAGGGTTACGCGTTCTGGTCGCCATGTACGTTTTCCAGATTATTATCGACCCTAAAGGTCTCCAGGGGGGCTGATGTGGCGACATATTAATATTTATAATAAATATATTATGTTTATAGTTTTTATTATAAAATTACTATCGCACCTTCGCGGCGACGCGCGCGCAGTAGTCCGAGCACTTTATCTATCGGGACGCTTCGTGAAACTTCGGCGAACGCTGTCAGTGATCGCGCGCGCTCGGAAATTCCTGCTAGTCGGCATTTAACCATTCTCGAGGCTGGACGCTGCGCTCGCGCCGCCCGAGCTAACGGTACATTGTTATTGCCGGCTTAGTATTGCCTGTTATTGAAATAAATAAATTTGTAATATTTGGATCTTCAATTCTTCTACTTTCAGTTATATCTACTAGTTCCTTGATATGTTTTATTGGGCATAAATTTTCATTTGGATGTTTTTTCAACAGCCATCCCGATTGTCTCCTAATGCCACTGTCCGTCTTGGAACCAAATTTAGGCCATAGAGTGATGGAGTTGTCATCGCTATCCATTATGCAATTGTCCTCGGATACATCAAGAAGTGTCAGATCTTGTGGGTCGTTCTCAAAAAATTTGCACCGCTGCGTTAAATTTGCATTTTTTTTTTAAATTGCGATTTCTTCTTTTATTTTTCATAGGATCGCTAGAAATATATTCAGACAACTGATATTACGTCGAGGGAAGTAGTTAAATTTTATATCTTAGAAGATATAGGTGTTTGAAATTTTAGGTCGACAGGTGAAAGACATCGATGTCAGGTAAACGACATTTGTTACCAAGTTATCGACAATGGGTGCAGGTTTGCGACAAATATGTTCCAACTTCACTGAATTTGTTAGCAGGTTAACGACGACGGTTGCAGGTAAGTGACATTTTAAATAAAATCTACGTTAAACTGTCAAGTAGTGCTTTTTTGATTGTTTTTGTTTTTTTTTTTCCTTATGTTAGTAATTTGCATAAAAAAACAAACATTTAATTCTCATATCACAGGACATTGCTCAGGAGGTTTTTTGAAGCCTGTACTACCCAGAAAGGTCATAACCGGCAAAAAGATGCAAAACTCAAGCATACCTACGTGATTTTATAAATTTCTTATGAAGGTTCGACAGCGAATCATTAAAATAACGTTTCTGCATCCTGATGCTGCCTCGTTTGACATATTCTTTCCAACCCGCTGAGTAACTTACTGCTGTTTTCGTCATCTTCGAGGAATTCCTTCACATCTGATAACCAGAAAGCCTTCGGCTGCGTTAGGTGGGATAAGTTATGGGAGGTATTATAATTTTATGAAACATGTAATGTCTCATTTTTTTATGTGGATACACCACAATTTTATTTAAACCATGAATACAAAGATCAAAGCTTAAAGAAAAATTGAAAAAGGAGCTACCTGGTGGAAGGGACCGGGAATCGAACCCGGTACCTCTGGATTACCGGTCCAGCGCGTTAGCCACTTCGCTACCCTCGCTCCACTCGCTCGCTTTTTCAATTTTTCTTTAAGCTTTGATCTTTGTATTCATGGTTTATGGGAGGTATTGTCTGAAGCTGCCAGCACATCTGGTAACACTTTATAAAGCCTTTACGAGTCTGAACACAGAATGGTGCCAGTAGGAGATGTCACACACAAGAACTTTAAGTTCCGGAAAGGCGTACGACAGGGATGCATAATATCCCCAATACTATTTAACAGATATGGAGCCCTTGAAGGTACGTGGTAGACATCGCCTATTTTGCATCACCCGCAGCAGAAGTGGCCCAACTTTTGGAATGACTCAAAACAACCAGCCTCAAAATGGGTCTCGATATTAATAAATATAAGACCGAGCTGATGATAGTCGACCATTACTAGTCGACAAAGTACTAACTTGCTTCAATAGTTTGAAACTGTTGATCAGTTCCAGTACCTTGGCTCCGTTGTCACAAATAGAGGCACATGGAAACCAGAGATTCGCAGGCGAACCGAAATGGCCAAAACAGCGATGACCCAACGTGGCAAAATATGGAAAGATAGACACATCCCTAACCGAACTAACATGTACCTCGTCTGTGCCCTTGTCTTCTCCATATCTCTTTATGGGGCAGAGACCTGGACGCTCAAAGCCGCTGACAGGCAGAGGATTGATGCTTCAAAATCTGGTGCGGGCGCCGCCTGCTAAGGATTCCTAAGACAGCTTGAAAGTAAAATGGAATACTCAAACTAAGCTACTTCTGTAATATATATATGTTTTTATAACAACGAAACATGAGTTGAGACACCGCGAGTGACCGATAAAACCTGGTTTTCAAGTAATTTTGTATAGGTGTTTAAATAATTGTCGTTCACCTGCCGTATGTGTCGTTCACCTGTTTTTATATAGACAAGTGAACGACATACAGGTGATGGACAAAATGACAGTTATGTCATCAAAACAAATAAAGTATTTCGTTGATGAACTGCATATTTATACACATAAAAGTAGACCATACTTTACGCGTTATAAATTAAAATGAATGCAATAGTACACACGTCAACCAAAATATGGAAGGCAGAATATAGACTACATACCCATTACAAACTCCCGCTCGCGTAAGAGTATGTATCATATTTTTTTAGTGCAGCACACTGACGACTTGCCACTCGGAACAGTGTTAGGTGGCAACTGAAGGTCTCGATTTATGCGGGGTTATGCAGGGGAAACAAAATAGTAGTCACACAATTGTAATGTTTGTCTCATGACAAGTGAACGACAAAAAATGGCGTGGACAAACTTAAATTGCAAATAATTCACAAAATAAGCATAGTATTATCATTCGATATGGTAGTATTCAATCTTCATCATATATGAAAATAAAATGGAGTACTGAACTTAAGCTAAGTCGGTAATGTATATGTTTTTATTACAACGAAACATGAGTACCTCGCGTTGGGACACGGCAAGTGACCGACAAAACCTAGTTTTAAATCGTTTTTTTGTCTATTAAATATACTTTACTTTTTATTGAAAGCATTTGGCCTCTATGTAAAAAGTGTCTTTAGATATGTGATGATAATTGAATATTTGAAATAATGCGGTGTAAAAAACTTCTTCTAAGACAAACCTGTTGACAGGTGGCGGTGCAAATATTTTGAGAACGACCCTTGTATCCTCCTTCCTGACGCTAAGAGGAGGATCAATGCTGTCCGTCTGGACCAGTCAAATGTTGTTCCCACACATGGTGTTACTTTGAGCCAGTTGAAAACTAATTCGGTGTCCCAAATGTGTGGTTTTTTTTGTTTCTGGTTGTGAGATCCTGAATGCTATGGAAATAGCTTTTAAAATTTGTTGAACAAAGAAATTTTTTGTTAGTTCTTCATTTGCTGTATAAGTTACTACTGCTGACTTATTTAGCTGTATGGTTTTATAAGCCAAGTGATCCACTAGGTAAAGATGTGCTAAAAATCTAGCTAAGTCATTTCCATTAGGTGATTTAGGATCTATATGATATGATTTGCACCAGGCAACCCATCACCTTATGGGGGCCCTGTAGGTGTTTAGAGTGGATTCTCGCCAGCTTTTATTTAAAAGATGTTTTTCTTCATGAGACCAATGGGCTATCTCGTTAGCCCACCCCCAACTTTCCACGCTTGGAGTTGTAGGTTCTTGATTTGGGAAGGTGCCCTGCCTGTTGATAGGTCTATTAAGTACCTGTCTAGGTTCTTTATCTGTAATGGTTCGGCTAGGGCCCGTGCACGCAGGTCGGGGAGCCAGAAGCACTGGTCCCACAGCGGAGCTATTATTATGTATGTACCCTTGGCCGAGTTGAGATGTTGCAGAACGCGTGGAATCAGATTGGGTGGTGGAAACACCCATGCGAAATTGAAATTCCACGGTCGACTGGAAGCGTCGCAGAAAATTGCTAATCCATCTCTGGAGTCCCACGTTACATAGTGGTCTACGACTGTTCCTTCCCTTGAAGCGAACGGGTCGATGTCGGGTACGCCCCAAACAGAGAATACGGCCTCCGCGGCCGGGGGCAACAGATGCCATTCCGGCACAGGCTGATTCCTTGAGAGGCGGACGGCTATGCCGTTGTACCTTCCGGGGAGATACGCCGCTGAGAGTGTGATGTTCTGCATCTCGGCCAGCTCCAGTAGCTGTGTTGCTAGTTCTAACAGGGCAAAGGACCTCGTCCCCCCTTCGTTTCTTATATATGCCACCAAGGTTCGGTTGTCCGATTGGACTAATATGTGGGCATTTTGTAAATTGTGCAACTGTTTTTTTATAGCACCGTAAACTGCAAACAGTTCTTTGATGTTCGAGTGCCAGGTTCTTTGACGGCCCGTCCACTGACCCGTCAGGTATCTCTCGTTGAGGTGAGCACCCCAGCCTGTATCGGCGGCGTCGGTCGTCAGGAAATGTGTCACTTCCTTTTTGAATATGCTCACTGAACTTTTGTATATGGCTTTCTGCCACCAGCGTAGTTCCCGTTGTACTAGTTGAGGGAGGTTTTTTCCTATTCTTTGAGTGCGGAGGGTGAACCTTCTCAGAACCCTCTGTGTTTGGCGGCAGTGAAGTCGTCCCAGTGGTGTACATATGTTTGCGAAGTTGAGGAGACCAAGTATGCTCTGTATTTCTTTTAGTGTGGCCTGTCTTCTCTCTAGAATGCTGTTTATAACTTTTCTGGTTTTTTAGATTTTCTCCTCCGGAAGAGCCATTGTTCCCTCCTGGGTGTTCCAAATTAGTCCCAAGTATTCGAGTCTTTGACTTGGTGTTGTAATCGATTTTGTGTAATTTACATGCCAACCTAGGTTTTCCAAGGTCTGTAGCGCTAGTGTCATTTGATTCGCTAACATCTTTCTGTCTTGGTTTGCCAGGAGGAAGTCGTCCAAGTAGACTAAGACTCTTACGCCCTTTTTCCGTAGGATTTCGGCAATCCAGTTGGACAACATTGCGAACGTTCTGGGGGCAGAAGAGAGGCCAAAAGGTAGCGCTGTTAGCTGTAATATTTGTCTGTTGTAAAAGATTCTCAGGAAGCGGCAATGAGATGGGGCAATTGGCAGGTGGAAGTAGGCCTGTTGTAGATCTATCTTCCCCATCCAGTCGTTTTTCTGAAGAAATGTAGTTACATCTTTTTGCGATATCAGGTGGAAGTATCTTTTCGAAATGAACTGGTTGAGGCCCCTGAGATTGAATATGGGCCTCAGAGTTCCATCTGATTTTTTCCTCAAGAACATCTTTGATTAGAAACTTGCATTTTTCTCTAGAGGTTCTAAGATTTTCTTCTCTATCAAGTCCTGTATTATTTTTGTCTTTTCTGGGGATGTAGTTGTTTTGTATTTGTTTAATAATACTGGGGTTAGATTCAGGAGGGTTGGTTTTTGAGTGAAGGGAATTCGGCCTCTTGTTACTATCTCCATGATGTATGGGTGTGCTCCTAATTCCCTCCATGTGTTTGCGTTTTCTTTTAAGCAACCCCCTCTAAATGTTTGTCTCTTGGGTATATAGTCATTTTTTTCTTATTAGTGTTGTCAGCTCCGTTTTTCTTATCGGAGTTTCGAAAGTTATTTCTCTTTTGAAAGCTCTGTGAACCCGATGACTTATTTTTCTGACCGGCTTTAGAATTCTTTTGACTGTATGATATCTGAGATCTTTTTCCTTATAAATTTATGAAACATGTAATGTCTCATTTTTTTAATGTGGTCACACCACAATTTTTATATAAACCATAAATACAAAGATCAAAGCTTAAAGAAAAATTGAAAAAGGAGCTACCTGGTGGAAGGGACCGGGAATCGAACCCGGTACCTCTGGATTACCGGTCCAGCGCGTTAGCCACTTCGCTACCCTCGCTCCACGTAGACCTGACGAATTTTTCCTTATGCTTTGTGTGTCGATCTTTGCATTGTTTATTTGAAAGGTTTTTTACACCTTAGCGACCTCTATGTGAACACGTTAATATTCACATCTTACCGCACCACTTTACAGCGGTGAACGAGCAAGCGAGAGAGGGCGCTGTTAGTTTTATAAATTTATGAAACATGTAATGTCTCATTTTTTTAATGTGGTTACACCACAATTTTTATTTAAACCATGAATACAAAGATCAAAGCTTAAGAGTCCGCAGCAAGGTCCGCTCAACTCCGCGTTGAGATCGCGCGCTTACGCTTTAAAATGTTGTTGTTTCACCTAGAGGAAGACAGGGCGCTAGCAGTAAAGCGAGAGCGCGCTAGCGGCGGGCGGTGCTTACCGCCGCCCCCCCGGACCGTTCCCCGCGCTAGAGTAATTCGCTGCAGTTTCGCAACAATTTTTTGTAATTTATTTTAAGGTTTTCGTAGTTACGCTCTCATTTTAAAACTACGAGATCAATTTTGATAAATCTTTTTTCTTATCAAACTGCATAGTTTAATCGACACCGGAAATAGGTTTTGACTTCAATCTAAACTATATTTTGGTCGTAGTATGCCGCCAAACTGAACAACTTTCTGGGGTCTAAAAATGCAAAACTTGTACTCGCTCTATTTTCTTTCTATTAACATTTCAAGAGTCATAAACTAGTTTTAGCCCTAGATATATCTTATCTCATTATATTTAGAGAATTTCATGATAATGTGACATGTTATATTAAAATAAGGACGTAACTACGTTTGTATGAAGAATCGAGCTTGCTGCGGACTCTTAAAGAAAAATTGAAAAAGGAGCTACCTGGTGGAAGGGACCGGGAATCGAACCCGGTACCTCTGGATTACCGGTCCAGCGCGTTAGCCACTTCGCTACCCTCGCTCCACGTAGACCTGACGAATTTTTCCTTGTGCTTTGTGTGTCGATCTTTGCATTGTTTATTTGAAAGGTTTTTTACACCTTAGCGACCTCTATGTGCATACGTTAATATTCACATCTTACCGCACCACTTTACAGTGGTGAACGAGCAAGCGAGAGAGGGCGCTGTACCAGAGGTACCAGAGGTACCGGGTTCGATTCCCGGTCCCTTCCACCAGGTAGCTCCTTTTTCAATTTTTCTTTAAGCTTTGATCTTTGTATTCATGGTTTATCTTTTTCCTTGTTTATAGTTGTCACCTTGATCTCGGTTGGTGGTCTTCTCCTTTATGTAGGTTGGTTTATTTAACCATGTCTGGAATCCTCCCAGTGATTGGACTACAGGTTGTAGAAGTTCTCGGTTGAACAAGTATTCTGCACTCGGAGGGATTTCCTTTAATGTCTCTCTTAAGGTGTTATTATTAATCTCTCTCAAGATTCTGTCTCTCCTAATTTGTATACACTCTGCTCTTCTTCCGCAGATGATTTGTATTTTCTTTTCCGAGCACTTGTGAATTGGTGAGTCTGGTCCAAGAAGAGATATAATTTTGTCATACAATGATGATGGATTTAGTTCTGTTGTGTTTGTGGCAGCCCACTCAATAAGGCTCTGTAAGCCTGTTTGAAGCAATTCCCGATGTTCTAATTCAGCATTAGTTAATGCCGCCCACAAGTTTTTAGCTGAGGCGAGGTAGTCCTTTGAAGATTTGAAGTGGAGGAGCTCCTCATTTACCTTTAGGCCCACGAACCCAGGGGTCGCCGCGAACTCCCGAAAACTGTCCTGTATCGTAAACCCTTCCAAGCTGGTGTGTTGAATTGCTGCAATTTCATGACTTTTTCTAGTCGTTCTGCTTTAGCTGGACAATCAATTTTTTATTGTCGAAGTTCGTTTCTAGTTCGCCCAACAGCAAGGGTTTCGTCACTTCACCCGGCTTAGATAAATATTGAGCCGCGGTGCCCCCCGTGTGTGGGGTCGTATTTGTCCCGTCCCGGAGGTACTTGGTTGGTCGGTTCTGGCCCCGGCATTTAATTGGTTATTTTGACTTAAGGCAGATATGTAGTGCGGTAATTGCGTCAAGTAGCCCGATATGTAATTAACTTGTCTTGTTAGACTTTCAATTCGAGGGTCCGCATATTTGCGATGTCCCGTTTTGCGCCCGCCAAATTATATTCGAGTTCATCACACAAATATTTACCCTTGCTGGGATTCGAACCCGGGACCACTCAGTAGGCAGCTGCTACTAGTTACTGTTAATTAATAAACTTTTTTTATGTAAAATAAGATTTATTTATTTCATAAGGATAAAAATTAAAGTATAGTCAGACCACACAACTCTTCTAAGCAAATGAACTGACAAACCATACAAACTGACTCACTCAAACTGTATGGTTTGACAGTTCATTTGCTTGGAAGAGTTAGCGTGGTTTGACTCTATGGCGCCGCACTACGAGCGACGGACATCCCTAGCGTCGCCATAACAACGAAAAGCAGAACCGTCAATCACTTCACATTTTCCTCTCGACGCGGCCGTTGCTTAATTTAATTTATTATTTATTATTGTATCTTCTTTTCCTTTAGTAAACGTATTGTTACTCGAGTGTCGCATTTAATTGCAGTAGATTAGCGTACCACAACATACACGCTAAATTGGTGACCCCGACGTGATTAGTTAACAATTATGTCGGAATACGAATCGACGGAGAATACGATACAAGGAGCCGCCGGCCCGGCACAAGAGATGACAGGATCTGTGGAGCGAGTTACTGTGAGGCTGCCGCCATTCTGGGCGGACGACGCCGAGGTTTGGTTTGCCCAGGTCGAGGCGCAATTCGCAATATCGGGCATAAAAACCGACTCAACCAAGTATATCCAAATTATCCGTGAACTAGATCCTAAAACAGCCAAAGAAGTCCGTGACATCATCACAAATCCCCCGGAAAAAAACAAATACGAAATTTTGAAAAAACAACTGTTAATAGACTGTCAATGTCAAACGGCAGTTGCTGCAGCATGAGGAATTGGGCGACCGGAAACCAAGCCAATTCCTTCGTCATCTTCGAGGATTGGCTGGCGACAGCATCAGCGACGATTTTCTTCGCAGTCTATGGTCGTGTCGTCTACCTACGCACGTGCAGGCCATTATTGCCTCACAAACTACGGCTTCATTGGATGACATCGCTGTTCTAGCTGATCAAATTATTGACGCAACACCTAATTCTTTCTTTCAGCAAGTTGCAAGCACAAGCTCCTTTGACGACATGTTGAAGAGGATGGAGCAGTCTATTACGGCGCGCATTCTAAGCGAGTTGACGCAACAAATCGCGCAGTTGAGCGCCGGCTGCAGCAGCGGATATCGGCGGGCGCGTTTCAACAGGAACAGGTCACGCAGTCGCAGCAGGTCCAAATCACACGGTCGGTATCAAGCCATCAAAGAAGGTATGTGCTGGTATCATAGCAATTTTAGTTCGAAGGGAAGAAAATGCATTCCGCCGTGTAATTTCAAACAGGAAAACTAGTACGACAGTCCATCGCGGCGGCAGCAGACTGTCACGCCACAACCAGCCGCCTATTTATAACCGACAGTGTAAGCAAAATTCAATATCTAGTTGATACCGGTTCGGACCTCTGCGTTCTGCCGCGCCGATTCATGCCAAAATGTAAGTCGCCTGACAACTACGCACTCACAGCAGCGAATGGTTCCATAATCCATACCAACGGCATTCTCAAGCAGAAGTTGAACCTAGGTTTGCGAAGGGAATACAGTTGGAACTTTGTCGTAGCAAACGTAGACAAGCCAATTATAGGCGCAGATTTCCTTGCTTATTATGGTTTAGTTGTTGACTGCAAACACAAAAAGCTAATTGACAGCGTGACTACTCTCACAACAACGGGACAACTCAAGCATTGCAACCAAACCAGCGTGAAAGCTATATCAGGTGACAGCGAGTACCACCGATTGCTTGCGGAATACCCCAGTTTGACGAAACCATCTGGATTGCCGCGAGAGGTAAAGCATTCAACTGTACACTAACATCCGGACTACTCCAGGTCCTCCAGCATTTTGTAGGCCACGCCGTCTAGCTCCTGATCGGCTGAAAATTGCGGAGGAGCAGTTTGAAGAAATGCTTCATGATGGCGTAGCACGTCGATCCGATTCACCGTGGGCATCGGCACTGCATCTTGTGCCCAAGAAAGGAAATGGTTGGCGGCCGTGCGGGGATTACCGCGCGCTCAATGCACGCACTATCCCCGACAGATATCCCGTTCGCCATATAGAGGACTACGCCCATCGTCTTGCAGGTAGCAAAATTTTCTCAAAAATAGATTTAGTCAAAGCCTACAATCAAATTCCTGTTTACTCGGACGACATTTGCAAGACAGCTGTCACTACACCATTAGGAATGTTCGAATTCCCTTTCATGCCCTTTGGTCTCCGGAATGCAGCTCAAACTTTCCAGAGATTCCTGGATGAGGTCCTCAGAGACCTGGACTTCGTTTACTCATACATCGATGACGTACTCATTTACTCTAAAGATGCCGAACAGCACTTAGAACATCTACGGCAAGTTTTCGACAGATTTCATGAGTATGGTATGCTCATCAACGAGTCCAAGTGTAGTTTCGGGCAGAAAGAGGTCACATTCCTCGGATATACGGTCTCTGAAGATGGCACACGTCCCATTGACGATAAGGTAAAAACAGTGCAGGAATTCCCGCCACCTAAGACTGTCGGCGGGTTACGCAGATTTCTCGGCATGCTGAACTTCTACAGGAGATTTATTCCTCACGCTGCCGAAGCACAAGCACCTCTTCACGACATGCTATCAGGACCTAAAATCAAAAGCACCACTCCACTTACTTGGACTGAAAAACAATTGGAAGCGTTTCAAGATTGTAAGTCTAGTCTCGCAAAATCAACTCTACTGGCTCATCCCATCATAGACGCACCACTAGCCCTTGTGACAGATGCTTCTGGTACGTCTGTGGCTTCAGTGCTCCAACAATTAGTGGACGAACAATGGCAACCGCTTGCTTTCTTCTCTAAGAAAATGTCACGGCAACAGACACAGTACAGCGCATACGATCGGGAGTTGCTGGCTATTTACGAAAGTGTCAAACATTTCCGGTACATGATAGAAGGCAGACATTTTGTGATATACACAGACCACCAATCACCTTCGCCTTCCAACAAAAAGACAGGAAATGTTCTCCGAGACAATTTAATTACCTTGATTTCATTTCGCAGTTTACCAGCCACATCGGGCACATCTCGGGGAAAGACAACATTACCGCTGACACGCTCTCCCGCATCGAAGCAATTGCCGTGCCTCCAGACTTCGAAGCAATCGCGAAAGCGCAGCAGAGTGACGCAGAGTTGCAAGATCTTATTGCCAAGCGATCTTCGTCACTGAAGTTGGAAAGAGTGCCTGTGCCAGGTACCAATGTTTATTTATATTGCGATACCTCTCAAGCACGGCCCCGACCCTTCATTACCAAGGAGCACCGACGAAGGATATTAGACGCAGTACATGGCATGAGCCACTCAGGTACGAGGTCAACTACTAAACTGGTAACGGAAAGATTCGTATGGCCCTCCGTACGCAAAGATTGCGGTACCTGGGTACGTACATGCGCTTCATGTCAACGCGCCAAGGTGCAACGTCACACATCTTCTCCGCTTGGAAACTTCAAGCTGCCAGAAGACCGATTCAGTCACGTTCATATTGATCTGGTCGGTCCTTTACCACCGTCATCAAACTTTCGTTACCTCTTCACAGCCATTGACAGATACACTCGCTGGCCAGAGGTGAAGCCACTTTCTGACAGCGGAAACTGTAGCTCAAGCGTTCTACGAAACATGGATATCTCGATTTGGTTGTCCACAAACTGTAACAACCGATCAAGGACGTCAATTTACCTCACGTATGTTCAAAGTTTTGACGGAGCTTTGCGGAACCCAGCTGCGACCCACAACGGCCTACCATCCCCAGGCCAACGCCATGGTCGAGCGCCTGCATCGGACTTTGAAAGCAGCCATCATGGCCCACAACAACAAAACGTGGACAGACGTGCTGCCGATCGTACTTCTTGGCATAAGAAGTGCGTGGAAAGAAGACTTGCAGTGTTCAGCTGCAGAGATGGTGTACGGTGAGCCATTGCGCATCCCGGGTGAGTTCTTTCATACTCCTAACTCACGCACACTGCAGCCTGACGATTTTGTCGCACAGCTGAAACGTCATATGTCGCATCTCAAACCTGTTCCCGCATCTAGACAAGGAAATAAGTCTGTCTTTGTACACAAGGACTTAAGTTCATGCACCCATGTTTTCCTAAGAAAGGATACACTGCGTGGATCGTTAGAGGCCCCATACACTGGCCCACACCGCATCTTAAGTAGAACGGACAAGACTGTCACTGTAGATTTACTCAGAGGACCAGTGACTGTCTCGGTTGATCGTGTCAAGCCTGCATATGTTCAGAACGACTCAGCTTCATCTACAACAATTAGCTCTAAACCTAAATCTGTCGTTCCTGTTAGAACCACTCGTTCCTCGTTCTGGTCGAAAAGTCACTTTCCCTTCTCACTTTCAGGCAGGACTTTGAGACTCCCAGGGGGGTCCTATGGCGCCGCACTACGAGCGACGGACATCCCTAGCGTCGCCATAACAACGAAAAGCAGAACCGTCAATCACTTCACATTTTCCTTTCGACGCGGCCGTTGCTTAATTTAATTTATTATTTATTATTGTATCTTCTTTTCCTTTAGTAAACGTATTGTTACTCGAGTGTCGCATTTAATTGCAGTAGATTAGCGTACCACAACATACACGCTAAAACTCTAAACAATTAAACCTAAGTACATAAAAGAATATATATTTCTCAAAAAGTTAGTACATTAAGACTTGAAGTTATAATTATATAATTTTCCTATTTTGTTAATAATTATTTTAGTAATTTTATATCAATGTTATGGCTATGTTTGATAGTTGAGCTTCTGTTATGCTTACCTATTATTTTTTAATTATATACCTATAATCTGAAATCAATACATAAAATATATTGGAAATCACAATAAAAATTGGTATAAACAAGTTGGTAAGCAAGATAGAATTGAACATTAATTGCCATCTTAATTTGGTAACGTTTTTTTTGAGAAATGCTCATAAAACGAACTTTAATTTCTAATGACTACAAGTAATAAGAATACATTTTAACAAGTTGACATTGGGGCTATATGGGGGCTATATTCTTATTCATATACCTTTGTGCGTGACATTTATCATCTCAAGACATTTTATAACCGAAAGGTGACATGTCACATGCAAGTTATATGAAATAGACTATACATCATCATCATCATATATTTAAGAGCTAAGCTCTTGTCGGTGGAGTAATTTCCAGCTTATTCTACATTCCGCCTTCTCTTTTACATCTTTATACAATGAAACATTTATTTTTTCCTTTATTTGCTCCATATATGTCCTTCTCGGTCTTCCCCTCTTCCTTTTCCCTTCTATTTTTAGTAGAGAACTTCAGGCATTGCTGCTAGAAATGAATGAAGTATTTTTGGAAAGGGGTCTCAAAATAGTCAAAATAAATAAAAGCAAAACCAAAACTTTAGTTGTCTCCAAAAGAATAGTCGACAGTACAATTATTTTGGAAAACACAAAAATAGATCAAGTGAAGTCGTTTAGATACCTTGGCAGCATTATTACAGAGGACTCTAGATGTACACCAGATATTATTACCAGGATAGCCATGGCGAAAAAGGTATTTAACACTTAAAGAAGCCTACTTACAGCTAAAATATCAAGCACTGTCAGGAAGAAACTGGTGAAGGTCTACATCTGGATTATAGCCCTCTACGGCTGCGAAACGTGGACCATGACCCAAAGAGACAGAGAGAGATTGGAAGCGTTCGAAATGTGGTGTTGGAGGAGAATGGAAAAGATCAGTTGGACAGAAAAGAAAAGTAATCTGGAAGTTTTAAATATAGTGAACGAAAAAAGATCTTTATTGAAAATAATTGAGAACAGGAGAGGAAAAATGTTAGGTCATCTCTTGCGTCACGATAATTACATGAAGACTATTATACAAGGAAAAATAGACTATACATAGATATTATAATTATTTTATTAGTATCATTTATGAAGGTTACACATTTATTTTCAATAATCAGATTAACATAAAAATGTAATTTTTAAAATAAGAATGATAATTTGATTAAAACTATTAAAAGATTAGTTGGACTTCAGCTGACGCACTGCATCCGAATATGACAGCGAGTAGACAGCCTTAATGGCTGGCAGTTGCTTCACCAGCTCCATGGTTGTGGCAGAGAGTTCAAACTCACCATTTCCTTTAGCATTAAGGATGCCAGCCTCGGTCAAAATCTTGAGCTTTTTAGCATCATCATATATTTTTGCATGTATAGCTGCATCTACATACCTAACTGTAGAATTTACCAAATATTCAACTGTTCTTTTCTTCATATCTGGCTTTCTTTGAGGCGCCTCAAGGATAAGGGATATCTCCATGCTTAAAATCAGCGCGATTCCCTTTAAATCTTCAGTGAATTGTTTTACCGGAATCAAGCCAGAGAAGATTTGGTGTTGCATCACTAAGGGCAAATCCGGTTTGAAGAAATTGGAAGTCAATATCCCCTTAGATTTCATCTTCAAGATTTCTATAGCAGTATGCACAGAGTAAGCTCGGACAATTCTGGTCAAAGTAAGATGCTGAGAACATTTTGGTGTTGACTCAATACCATAAGCAGCACATTTCTTTCTGATGACTTCGGCATCCGAAGCTCCAGCCCTCGCCAATATTTTTGACACATTATTTCCACCTTCGAGGAATAGGTTGATGAAAAACCGCAAGTCTGTGTTAAGCTCACACTTTTCATACAGCTGCATACTTCCGTAGCGTAATGTAGGTTTATCACCAGGAGCAATGCCGTTGTCGATAGCTATACGGTTAAACCGAGTGGCTGTTGTAGACTCTTCAAACTTGTTCTCCATAAACGGTAACATATGTAAATTCCGTATAGCCCGACCGGTCTTCAACCTATACGTGACATTTCTCCCTTCTGAGCCAGTTTTCTGCATAGCCATATTCACGTTACGTCGTCGCTTTGGATAAAGCACTACAAAGATGTAAACTACACTTACACAGCAGTCTTTTTTACAGTATTAATACAGAATATTGCGTAATCTATTACTTCCAATGTTTTTTTATGGTGTCTGAATACCGATTGATCGCTAATTGCTGCAGCTACAGTAACTACGTGACAGTACAGAGTGGCTACTCGAATATTGTTAGATGTTCGAATTCAACCGTCGAATAGTGCTGTGCCGTCCTTCTCAATCTCCTGTCAAAGTATATTTGAGTGAGCGGGACGGCACTATACGACAGTCGAATTTCTAACATCGGAGTAGCCCTTCTGGTCGAATCTAGGGTTGCCAGCCGTTCGGGTTTGCCCCCGGTATTTGGATGGGGCTCTACTGTATATAAACTAGAGTAGAGGAAATGAAACTTAGTAGGAACCCATGAACTATTGCTATCTCTGTAAAGCATTTCAAGTTTCCGTATACAAAACCGAGACGACACTAGGTATTAATACATTGATTTTAAAGCCTGTAGAGTCCCATGTGTAAAATTTTAGTGTTTCCTTTGTTAATGCAATGTCGATAAACTACCACAATATGAATGGCGAATAAATTTATAATAAGTTCCGAAAATTTCATTATTGTTACTCTACACATTATCACGAAATTGACAGAGACAAGAGCTGGCCGAAGTGAGTTTCTGCAGTGAAATGCCTCGATTGATGATTGTTGTATTCGCCCATCCTCGGTACGTAGACTAAATTTCCCTTCGTCCGCGTACGTAACTAAGTTTTGTAACTAGATACGAACTAGGATTTTTTTTTCTTGGTTTGTAACCAGGTTACGAACGAAGAATTCAATTTTGATGGTTTTGTTTGCCTGCCTAACTAGGTTACAAACAAAGAATTTTTATTTCCTTCTACGTAGCTGGGTCACGAACGAATAATTATTTTACCTTATGTTTGTATATAACCGCCTAAGCGATCCCATAATGATGGCATAATTAAAACGATCTTGTCATATTAAGTGAAAATCTTTATTGATTAAAAAATACGCTTAACTAAAACAAAACGTAAAACTTCGTTATAGGTAATATTTAATTTAGTTAGTTCAAAAACTAAAATGAAAATGGACATATACTTTTCTAAGCAATGTCCCGCTATTATTTTTTCTTTTTACAAATCCTGTATCGTGCTAGCTTTCCATTTCTATTTCCTTATAGTTTTTGCTTTTCTTGCTGCTCTGAACACAGCCACTCATATTCACTTTAACACATTTTACTAGAATATCCAGTAGATAAATGGAATGGTGGGATTTTGATGATTGGGATGTATCGATTGAGCCTGTAATGCCAGCCATCAACGTTGAAAAATGAAATGGCTCCTGTTCGCAACACCAACACCACGTATAAGAATTTAACCGTAATTTCACTTAATGATCCATTAATTGAAATTACGGCTAAATTTAGGAACATCGTCACCGCGAGGACGTTTTATCGTATAAAACATAGTATAAAATAAAACAAAGTCGCTTCCTGCTGGCTGTCTGTCCCTATGTATGCTTAGATCTTTAAAACTACGCAACGGATATTGATGTGGTTTTTTAATAGATAGGGTGATTCAATAGGCAGATTTATATGTATAATACATGCATAATATAATTAAGAAACGGATAATTTTAGAGGTTCCGTGCGAAGCCGGGGCGGGTTGCTAGTTCAGAATATATTCAAAACCATCTTCGATGGCTTCAATCGGCAAGCGAACCAGTCCAGTACAAGAAGATCTTCACTTAATATTGGACTCGCCCATCGAGATTGATTTAAAATACTATATTCTTTATGATTTAATTACAGTTGTAAGTTTTCACATTTTTCCCTATACTTTACTTTTAGTATAAGATGACATTATTTGCTAAACACCCCTTCGTTCGCGTACGTAACTAAATTTGTAAGTACAGTGTGTTTGATATTATAACAAACATTTGACAGTTCTCTGTTGATGTTTGTAGTGATGTAGCAAAACCATATTGTTTGCCAAACCTAACGATTATGAATGGTTGATCAAATCGATTTTATCGACGAACTTTTTTTCAAACCTTATCGTTAAATACTTCAACACCGTGATGAGAAAAAATATAACATGAACTCAATAGTATCAAATAGAAAGTGAAAAACGTTTATAGATAGGTACTTGAAAAACCACTATGTCATTCCTTGTTTTTTTTTTATGAAATTCAATGTGTCGCGCAGATTTACGTTGTATGGGTCCTGTGATGTGACAAATGTTTCTTATAATATCAAACAGACTGTACAGTTGCCGAGAAACTTCTTGAGCCTAACCTTGACTGCGCAGTAGCCGATTTACGTACAAATATGCATGCGCAGATCCGCCATTTTGGGTCAAGAAATTTCTCGGCAACTGTAACTAGCTACGCACTAGGAATATGCATTTTAATTATGCCATCATCATAGGATTCGTCTTTTAGGCGGTTATATACAAGGACATAAGGTAAAATAATTATTCGTTCATAACCCAACTACCAAGAAGGAAATAAAAATTATTTGTTTGTAACCTAGTTACGCAGGCAAACAAAACCATCAAAATTGAATTCTTCGTTTGTAACCTGGTTACAAACCAAGAAAAAAAATCCTAGTTTGTAGCTAGTTACAAAACTTAGTTCCGTAAGCGGACGAAAGGAAAAATTTCGTTACACTCGGTTAGGGTTCGCATTCGTCGCTTCCTCGGGAGACCCTTTGACTCGGGTGCAAAAAGTCGACATGGGACCGATCGCAATCGAGACAATACGAGGTAAAGCCTGACTAGAAATATATGAGGATGCGCCATATTGCAGAATTTCACTGGAACTAATTTCTTTCACTGGCAACTATGACTGGCAATGATTTTATGATGGTTTGTCAACAAAGTCAATGTCATTCGTTGGAGTTTCTTGTGGGTTTCTTTAAAAGGCAAATATTTAAAATATCCAAATATTTAAAAATTTACTACACGAAAAACAGCCAGGAAAAGAATGCATTTCATTAAATGAAATATCGTTTACTTTTTTTTTTCTCTGTGTGGCTTTCACTTCTTGCTGGGGAAATATTATTAATAACGAGGTTAACATAGTGGAACTGACCTATGGAACTGACAGGTAGGTATTTAAACATTTTAAACTAATGTCATTATAGTGGGTTGCGATCAAGGAGCTTATATTTAAGACAACAGGAGTGCGAACTCAGAATAAGTGTTCACACAAAATTAAATCTTAGTATAGATACATAAAGTATATTTTACGGCTGAAGGGGTCACGGGAAGACAGAGATAGCTCGCAGATGGGTAGTGTGTCCCTTTCTAATATTGCCAGTCATAAAAAATAGTAATAATTAGTAGTTTTCAAATAAAATGGTAGTTATTAGTAGTATATACTTTTCTTTAAATTAACACTATTCACTTCAAATAATTAAATATTTTATTCGCTAAACTTTCTTACGCGTCACCAAAGAAACTAACGGAAAAAATTATGAAAGTTATACAATCCGTTAGTATATAAAAATAATTGTATGTTAGGGCAGGATAAAACCTTTAAATTTGAAATCTTATTAATATAATTGAAAACTGTCAGCATTTTTGACAGTGCTTAATGGTATCTTTTCTGATTATTTAAAAAATTACATACTTATAATTTCATCATGGTAACTGGAATTAAAGGTTGCAAAAGGAAATGTTTTGGTGGCTATAGTATATTTTTTCAGGTAATATATGGTATCATATATCAATATGAAAGCATGTCAAACTTTTATAAAGTACTAAAAGAGTGACAATGAATTTACAAAATTACCGGATAATTCCGATCTATGTTTTACTTCGAAAATATTATTCGTACTAAAAACAATCTGAGCATTGCACTATTGCAGTAATGTCGTTTTAACTATACTACGATAATCCTTCGCTATCTAAGGGTGGTTAATAGGCGTCGAAATTTCAAAATGGTCGTAGCGAGCTGAAATTTGGTATGTAGGGGGCTTTGGGCCCCCTGATTCCAAAAAAGTTTTTTTTTCTATCATAAAAAAAATGTATGGGATTTTTTTTAAGAGACCCGTATCTCGTAAACGGTTGGCTCAGGTGGGAGGTGCTTGACCAAATGTCATAGGGGGCCTCCACCCGAGTACAGTCGTGAAAAAAAAAATCGAAATGGCGACTTTTTTTTCTAAATTTCAAGTTGGTGCTAGGGGGCTGAAACTCGATATCGGGGGGAATTTGGGGCTCACAAATATGAATCTGGAATCGGTGTCCGAAAATTCGGTCAAATTCGGAGAATATCGGAAAAACAAGATTTGTATGGAGAAAATTTCATATTGGTCCGAGGGGGCTGAAATTCGGTATCAGGCAGTTTTTGGGGCCCCCGAGTCGGAATCTGAAATCGAATTTAAAAAATTCGGTCAAATTCAGAAAATATCGGACAACAAACTTTAATATTTTAGTTCGACCGAGGGCCGCAGGCTTAAGGGCGAACGTCCCCCCACGAGGCCGCAGGCCGAGCTCCATGTAGCACCAAAGGTGCGGAGCGTCCCAGAGACGGCGTAGCGCGCGAGCCCAAGGGCCCGCAGGGCGAGCCCACCTAGAACATTGCTGGGTAGCAATGTTCTAGGTAGCCTAAGTAATCGTAGTAGTAGTATCAATCGTAGAACCGAAGTTAGGAGATAACTCAAACGAGATGTATGCCTTTAAGACCTCCCAGATCACCCCGCCATAAGTATTTTATATGAATCACTAAAAACAAAAAAATATACTTAAATAATATAAAAATATAATAAATGAGTGGTTTGGCATCGTCTTCAAAACGTGATTCAAACGTAATCTGTACTTAATGGGTTATTTTTAGCTTTTTAGTTTTTTTTTGAAGTCGGTTTTTTTTTTGCTTTTTATTTCGCCATATACTTAGTAACCGTTAGTACAGTAATAAAAAGTATTGCGTAGTCTTGCATTGGTAAAACAGAGTTATACAGGTAGTTTATAAAATAACGGTATACTTACAGTTTTACCTCCCTAATTAATTTATGGTACCCTACAAATAACCACTTTTTTATATCCTCATATATGAGTTCATGTCCACGTACATCAGAATATGTTTTTTGTTTGTTTTGTTTTTAAGTATGACTTAACGGAGTTTGTCATTTATCAAATCAAATGAACAGTTACGGGATTGCTGCGTTCTGTTAAAATAACAGGAGCCAAAAGTGTGTTATTGCTGGCATAGTAGCTAACATTCACTATATTTATTTATGAGTTTCCATAGGTATATATAAAATAAATTCTAGCTACAGTGCCAGCCAATATACATTTTTACTTTGTTTTTTTTTATTTTTTTTTATAAATATCGGACAACCTCACACAAATCAATCTAGTCCCAAATTAAGCTCAAGAAGGCTTGTGTTATACTAGACGACGATATACGTACTTATATAGATAAATATATACTTAAATACATAGAACAACCATCACCCAAGCACAAATATTCGAGTTCATCATACAAATATTTGCCCCGGCCGGGAGTCGCACCCGGGACCGCCGGCTCAGTAGGCAGGTGTCTACAAACCGAGCCAAACTTGTAATAAAATGGAGTAAGGATGAGTCCCTCTTTATTGCTAAATATTTGGTTACCCCAGCAGAGTGGGATAAACTGCCCCCTTGGCGGCTTTCTTACTTGGCTCGTTCGAACGAAGCAATGAGCAGTCCAGGTATACTATACTATAGTATTTACTAGGTCCATGGTTGCGATCAAGGAGCTTATATTTAATACAACAGGAGTGCGAACTGAGAATAAGTGTTCACACAAAATTAAATCTTAGTATAGATACATAAAGTATATTTTACGGGTGAAGGGGTCACGGGAAGACAGAGCTCGCAGATAGGTAGTGTGTCCCTTTCTAATATTGCCAGTCATAAAAAATAGTAATAATTAGTAGTTTTCAAATAAAATGGTAGTTATTAGTAGTTTATACTTTTCTTTAAATTAACACTATTCACTTCAAATAATCAAATATTTTATTACGCGTCACCAAAGAAACTAACGGAAAAAATTATGAAAGTTATACAATCCGTTAGTATATAATAGTACATTACTGCAGAGGCCGCGAAATAGGGGATTATTGGCCGAGTAGTAATAGATGGCCGAGTGATAACGAGGCCATCTAGAGATACGAGGCCGATAATCCCTGTTCGCGCCGAGGCTTGTATAGTGCTTTTCTCAAATAAATCCAAGGAAATAATACAAATGATCAACTTATATATTCATATAAAAACAAATTTATTTCAAATTTAATAAAAAAAAACAATTTTTTTTTTTTAAGCTGTTCGGGTCAATGTTTTTGCCACCAAATGTTAAGATGATTCTATTTATTAAAAAATGACAACACCTTATTAAGCTTCAGTACCGTTATTCGAAGCCTAAATTAATATTTGAGAGTGGCAACACTCGTTTGCTGTGACGTGACGGTTGCTGATTGGTTATTACACCCACTCCTTTCACCCCTCCACCGGTTTAACATTCCTGCCACCAGGTGGCGCCGCTACGGCGGGAGCCCGTGCGCGCCCTATCCTCATTGGCGTCTTGTTTGTCGAGACGTACGGTTGACAAATTCTTGGAATTTGTAAGTTATGCTGATTTAATTTAAATTTGATATATATAACGGTGTTACCGTTCGTGTGTATATATTTAAGTTTATTTTACAGATTCTTGTAAGATAAGAATATGACGGACTCAAGTTCATCTAGCTCTAGTTCGTCATCTGTTTCGGAAGAGGAGTTTATACCCACTCCGGGGCCGTCATCGCAGCCACCGCCGCCGCTTGTACAGCCGCCACCAAAAAGAAAAGCAAAAAAGTCGAAATCTGAGCCCAAACGGAAGCGGCAACGACGATGCGATGACATACCTAGCACAATTGACTCAGCAGGTTAGCGAAATTCAAAATTGCATAAGCAATCTCTTACAATCTATGGCCCCCGTAGCACCTTTTGTGAATTTTGATGATGAAATAGAGGGTAGCGTGTGCGGCGAGTTGAATGAGGCTGACGAAAATGAAATCTCGCTTCACCTTGCCAATAAAGTTCTCTTTGAATACCGTTCTTAAAGAACCCTCAATCCCAGATCTCTTCGCCGGCTCACGTTAACCTCGTAACTTCTGTTCAGCACTTTGGTTCAGAAGATTGGTCAAATGTTAAATATTCAGAGGTACAGAAACTTTACTGTTCCCAACCGGCTTTACTGATCTCGAAACAAATGACGAATTGAAACCATATGATAAGTTTTCGAACTTAAGCGTTATTGAGCGTGGTTTTGCGGCCATAACGCTAGCGTTGATAAAACAGGGCGAGGCCGCTGAAACCTCTTTTGACGTGGTCTCGAACCACTACAGAATTGACCCCACAGTCATTACAAGATAAAATCAAAGAGCTTTTTATAGAAGGCAATTTCGTAAAATTTCCAATAATGCGTTACAATTAGCATGCGGTCACCGTGCGGACCTAATTCAAAAACGACGCGATAGTAGTTCAGTAAAAGACAAATTTTTCTAGCTCCCAATTTCTGTTTCAAAAAGATCCATTTGCGTCGGCTATTGAAAAATACGGTGGAGTGTCAAAATCCTTTTGGCCGATTCGACCGGCAATACAAAAGAAACCTGCTGCGCAAGCAGGCTCAAACCAAGCAGCAAATTATGCTCAAAAAGTACCCGCGCAGGGCACTTACGACCCATCTAACTTCTATGCTGGCTGGATGAATATGCCCAGACCTTTCTTACCCTTGCCTGCGCAAGGCAATCATAACATTACCGGGTTGGCGCGACACGTTTCGCCCAATCAAACCAATTTCAACTTTCCAACAGTTCGCCAACAAATCGCGGGGTCAAGGCTACAGGGCCCCTATAGCTACACCCAAGCTATTGGGCGATACCAAGTTCGATCAGCAGGCCAGAACGTCCCGCGCAGGGGCTTTAGTCAAAAGAGAAAGTTGTGACTCTAAAGGGTTTATAGCGGGGCAGTTAAAGTATTTTGTAAACTAATGGAAATCTTTAAACGCCCCTCCAACCCTAATAAAGCTGATTCAAGGATTTCGAATTCCATTTTACTCAAAGCTCCCGCTATGCTTTCCCAACCTGCTTTTCCAAACTCCATATTCAAACGAAATGGAGGAGGCCATTCGACAGTTATTCAAAAAGGGAGTATTGGAGCCTGCGGACAGAGGTCCCAGTTTTGTATCCCCCATATTTCTGACCCCGATATTTCCCGCGTATTTCCGTCTACCAGTCGCAGCAAACCACAAACGGTTTCTCAGACTGATGTTCAACGGCCGTCTGCTACAAATGAACCTGGCCCCCGGGCCTGTGCCCCAAAGATGTTTGCATCTCTGACAAACTGGTTTGCCCAGATTCTAAGAGAAAGAGTCAGGATTACAGTATACTTGGACGACTTTCTACTTATTAGCCAACCAAAACCTCAGACCCTAATAAAACAAGCCCACGAGACCGTACAGATTCTGGAAAGGTTGAGCTGGCAGATCAATCATGTCAAGTCCGTTCTGACCCCTCAAAGAGTCATAGAATACTTAGGGATAGGTTGGGACCCGTACACCAACAGAAAGTTTCTACCGACAAAGAAATGCTTGGTGCTCAAACAAAAAATAAGGGTTTTTGTTAAAGCGCGGCTCAGCAAACATAAAGGAAATTCAAAGCATAGTGGGCTTAATAAACTTTGCCAGTTTTCCAGTTTTGCGGGGACGCTTACATCACATAGCCCTGTTAATGTTTTGCAACAGCCTGTTAAAGCAGCCAACTCTTTGCCGATTCTCTTTTCCGCAGAATGCTCTGCTCGAATTGACTTGGTGGCTAAACAATGTCAAGAGCAACTCAATGATCCAATATCCACCGATCCAACGTTATCTCGTAACCGAAGCCTCAATGTTAGCTTGGTGCGCCCAAATAGACAATACCAAATTATTGGGGAAATGGTCACGTGGCGAGGGAACCCTCCACTCGAATCAGAGAGAAATGCTAGCAGTCCTGTACGCATTAAAGTATCTCTTTCATTACATTACCTAGCGAACTCGTCCCTGATGATACAAAGCGATAACAAAACTGTTGTTTCATTTTTGAGAAACGAGGGAGGGACTCGGTCCCCCGCCCTTATGAATCTATGCTACAAGATTTTACAGCTCGTGGACCTTCACAACATACATTTCCAAATTCATTATATCCCCGGGAAGTTCAATTGCAAAGCAGATCGACTCTCTCGTCTATCTGCCAACCCGGAATGGCATCTCCTGCCCACAATAACAGAGAAAATATTCTCGAAATGGGGCATCCCAATAGTGGACCTGTTTGCATTGGCGAACTCGCATGTGGTTCAGAATTACGTGTCCCTAGAAGTGACAGATCGCCAGGCTCAATATCACGGCGCTTTCAGCCGGACATGGCGCTATCTACTAATTCGTGCCCCCGTTTCTTGTGCCTGGATTTCTATCTCACATGAATACAGCAATAGGGACGTATATATGAATGTAGCCCCAAGGTGGCCGAAGGTGTTTTGGAGGCCCGACCTAAAAAACAGAGCCCTAGCCCCCCCGACGAAACCACGATACTTGCCCTGGACCAAGTCCTGATATACACAGTTACGGGTCAACCACCTCCCCAAATTCAAGACATGACTTTGGAAGTATGGATTTGTGGGGGTGGACGGAGAGCGTAAATAATTGGTCTCAGGAACAAAAAAGTTTATTACGCTCCAGTTGGCTTGAATCCTCGCTCAAAACTTATAAACCAGCCTGGAATAGATGGTGCTCCTGGACGCGTGACAGCAGAGTCAATCCCTTTAAACCTTCTCCTGCTGAGTTAGCCAAATTCCTAATAGATTTGCATCAGAAGTCAGGTCTTTCATATTCCACCATATTGGTGTATAAGTCTGCGATTGTCCCCCTAACAGACCCCGACAGGATATAAGTATGCATTAAAGGCTATTTTCATTAAAACCCCTAAAGTAAACAAAGTTCCCATATGGGACACCGATATTTTAATAGGTTGGTTACGAACCAGCACTATGTTCGGGCCGTAGGGTCCACGACCTTACTTTGCTTTCTATTGGTCACAACGAATGTATCATCTCTGAAAATTCCATCACATTTTGGCCGATCTTTAAATATATAAGACAGATTCTGCTACAATTAGACAGTCGGGATGGCGTCTATTCCAAAATAAAGATTGTAAGAATTTAGATCCTGTATTTTGGATTAATAAAGTTATATCCCTATCGTCAGAGAGACGTAGCATATGTAAATGTAATAACTTATTTGTAACTGCATGCGGGCCCCCAAAGGCCGCATCACGAACAGTTGTCGCGAACTGGGTTAAGAAGGTGCTGCTGGACTGGAGGCAGGCATCCGGGCAAGCCCGTACAGCGTGTGCCCGGCAGTAGCTTCGAAAAATTGGGTGCAAGACTTCCCCTTGGACGAAATTCTAGCTCGCGGCAACTGGCGCTCACAAAATACGTTTGCTAATTATTATTGTAAAGTAATTAAACAATAAGCACCCCCTTCAAATGTCATCCAATAGCTTTACTCCAATAGATGCCTAATTAGGAATATGAATGCACATTTATTTGTTTACTTTTTATTGATTCTTACACTATGTATATAGTAATCAGATATGCCCAGTTATTAAGAAGGAAGGTTATTAAAACACAATTTTGTATTCGTAGAAAGTTTATTATTATCTCATTACTCATTACAACTTAAATGATAAGGCACTAACTGGTCTAATGTTATTACTTACCAGATCGTATGTAGTCGTCTATAAAACCTTGACTTATCATGTTAGATAACAATAAAACGTCGGTGATTTTCTTTATTAATCGGGAGAATTATTGTTAAAGTGTATTAGAAATACCTTAGCATAAATATAACGACTCACAGTTAGGGTCCGGTTACACTTGGTTTTCATTAGGTTGGTTCACCCGCGTGAGTATTCGGGCGAGGAGACAAGGGTTGGTAGAAGTATCAGCCGATCCGTATTCTTCACTTCCTTTGATTGAACCAAACGCACCTGTAACATAAATCTAGAGTAGGTATCTATGACGAATAATCTTGGATTCCCAACTTTTATAACGTTCTACCGCAACACGTGAGGCGCTAGCTTGACATGGAAGAACAGCCGCCAAACGACAGCTGTCAATCCTATATGGCCACATCCTCAGAGTTCGGTATTACGTAGTAAAGAGTTTGGTCATTCAAAAATCAAGAGGCGATACTAGCGCCATCGAGCTAATTCTCTCGATGCGCCGTCACGGCCAACCCTGACAGTCACACGCCCTCGTGTGATTAGACCTTTACAAAGAGTATCTAAAAAGAACGACATGATTTCAAACTAAGCAAGCTCGACCCTTCCTGACCAATATGTTGTCTGCGTCCAGCGTTGCGAAATAGTTGCCTGTCGCATTTTTCTATGTCTCGCAACATGTAAGCAATCTTTTGCTTCTAGGCGAATTTCATAATTTAATTTTCTTGAAGCGCATACTATTCACTAACGCATCTAGCAGATGGCTCGATACCACGTACCTACAATCCGCACCTGCACCCATTCAATACCTATTCAAAGTGCAGACCCAAAGCAGGCCTTGCCTCCATGCCATCCCATGTTTGAGTACCTAAGCTAAACGGCAGCACAAGAACTCCGAACTTCACAGTTCAGAATAGCTCCCCTTCTGCAGTGACATCTGTCGATTAGTATTGTATCCGATAGTTTAACATCCCATTTCAAGCGTTTTTCGCATTTACTAAAATGTAACATTCGCAGCATTCGCTATAATCAACTTATCAGGCTCACACTGCAGTATAAGTCTCAGAAATGGCGTGGACCGGGCGCCTAAAGCCCTTTCGACCAGCGTATCCTCAAATCGCTAGGCCCTTTCGATCAGCCTGCTCTTGCCTGTGGTGCGGCGTAGACCGGGCGCCTGTAGCCCACCGATTAGCCACCTCCCACATACACGGTGCGGCGTAGACCGGACGCCTGTAGCCCATCCGACTAGCCACCTCCCACATACACTTCCATAAAGCATGGACCATGGACCTGGAGCCCCTTCTGACCAGCTTTCAGTACAAGCTCGTGACGCAGACCTGGCCGATAAACTCACGTCGACCAGTCATCATTCACCATCACAAACAGACCATGTAAAAGCACTCTCTGTCTTTTCTGACATCACAAGTCCTTCAAAGGATCCTTCCTACTTACTTCAATAACTGCTCATTAGAAGGCTAACAAGGATTCTCTAAAACAATGATTTTAAAAGTGTAGTTTTTGTTAGATTGCCAAACTTATCGCTCTTTATTTTTGGAACCAGAAACTATTCAGAAGTACTCAATCAGGGTGGTTCATCATTGTCGCTATTTTATCATTAACCGCCGTCTCGGCCTCCTGTTTATCTGTTAAGTAAGTAGTAACTCGAGCAAAACCTCAACACCATTTAACCTGCTTTAACCTTTTCACACTTTGTCAAATACAAAATCTGTCATTCATACGTCATCACATTGCAATGCGAATCGCGATATTGGACTATGAGGCATATAGGTTGATATCGCTCTACACGCCTTAATTGATATATCTGTCGTTGGCGTCCGAAGGGTTAAGGGATAAAATTATCATATCAATTGATAGGCTCCACTCCACCGTTCAAAGCTGTGCACGATGCATATCATTTATATTTTTGATCATACAGTTACCGACAAAGTTATGTTAGTTTTCCGCGTAATGGAAACCACAATTGTTCAAAATAGATGGTGCCCAGGGTCTTATCATAACCCAAAGCTACATGATACATTAGAGTCTTAAATAGTCCTAATTATGAATCGAAACGACGTGGAGCAATGGGCAATTTGTCTAATTAAATTTTACATTTCTCAATAGAATTTCACTACCTAAATCAAACTATACATGAGCAATAGGTACCTTCGGGTAGTAGTGACTTTGTCTGTTTGCTGATTAGATTCTAAATTATACCGACTACCATGAAGCTCTAATAAATAAACAGATTTGTACCGGGTGTTCGGCGTGCTGTCAGTTTTACGCATGTAGGGAACAGTTGCTTTCAAATTAAAGTGAGGTTCACGATAAATAACTTAGCGTGCTACATTCTAGGGTTATACTACTCATTCAACTTAGGGTAAACCCAACACCGATGTACTCGCGGAGGTAAATCAACTTCAGCTTCGAAAGCTATAATGACTTGCTGTCAGTGAAACGGTAAAATGCGGAATCTAAAATCGCAACAACAGTGATGAAGAGGTGATCTGTCCACCTGGTGTTTAGCATCATCTTCATCATTATCATCATTTCAGCCACTGCTAGGCACATACTTTCCCGATACGGCCCTGCGATATTCGCATACAACGAGTGCCTGTACCCTTTACTATTGTAAAGGGTACAGGCACGATATTTCGTCAGTCCAACCTGCAGGAAAACTTTTCCACGTGTCATCCTCCAGCACATGGTCACCGCTCGGGCACCTTTTCGTCCTAGTTGCTACCACCTAATGTTACTCCCACTAAGGCCACTGAATAATTACGTTATTTTTTTTATGTTATACCTAGGTATAGGTCCTATACCTTCACCTTATAGCTTCAATCTCGCAAGTTGGTTAGTGACGTTGAAGACGACAATGGAACATGCTTACCCAGATAGTGCTTATTCACTCTCACTTTTAAAATACTACATTTATAGGCTGCCTGTCCACAGAAATGATAACCGATAGTAGTAGGTATTCTATACCAAATTGGAGTGGTGAGGAGTAGGTACCACCTCTCCTTGAAAATAATCACAAGCTGCTACCAAAAATGAACGTAATGACCTCACCAGATAATGTCGACCTCTCGTTTTACGATTCTTGTAGATTTGGACATCCTTGCACGTGACCGGTTCACTGGCTAGCTTCATCACATCATCGATGCAACTGGTACTGATGTGCCTAGGTTCCATTTTCGTTGGTCTTGTTATCTTGTAGTTGTCGTTGAAGCGTCTTCAGTCATAATGCTCTAAAATCTCGTCAAAACTACATGCAAAATCAGTTATCTGCGAATCAATGAAATTTTCTTAGATAATACACAATTTACACGGCAATAATCTCTACTTTCAGAAAGCTTAATAAAGTTCCACAGACGCATAGCTTCTCGCGCAGTCCCCTTACCTCCAACTTGAAACTCTAGAGTCTAGGACTTCGTCAAAGTAATTTGCATTATCAATATTACAATAAGATTGTTTAAGCCAAGTTTATTTTATTATATACCATGTTAAGCCTTAGTACTATTTGGCAGTGCGGCTCTTTAGAGCGTTCGTTAGGGCTGGTGACAACTCAGCACTTCTAGCACAACTCTAATAGGTACCTCTTGGTCGTGCGAAAAACATTAGCAAATCTCGTTCTTGACAATACCGTGCGAACAGGATAGGAGATGTTGAGGCACGCGACAAACGAAGACGCTGCAAGATGTGCTAGCCGGTAAGCTGTAAGCTGTAAGCTTGGTTATAGACATGCGCAAAACTCAAATGAAAAGAATCGAGATAGTTATCACTCATTTCGTTTAGTGTATCTATAGACTCAAACTGCTCTACCACGTTAAGAAAGTGTAGCATGAATACGAATGACGTAGATATTTGAAAAATAAGGTTACTTCGCGATCTACACATCTCTATTTGGCTATTCACTACAATATCGGTTACCTTGCACAAACACTACATCTGAACCAGCTTCACCTTGATCACACTTGATAAGATTTGTGTATGCAAGACTCGTAGGTGTATTATGTGTTGCCACAATCAACTGAGAGAGCCATGCTCCCATATTACCAAAAAAATATCGCATTTCCGCTATCCGTCCTCATGATGCCGATGGTGTTTCTACTTGTCCCCTCATGATCAAGCCCTCAGATCCCACTTCTGATAACGACTCACAGTTAGGGTCCGGTTACACTTGGTTTTCATTAGGTTGGTTCACCCGCGTGAGTATTCGGGCGAGGAGACAAGGGTTGGTAGAAGTATCAGCCGATCCGTATTCTTCACTTCCTTTGATTGAACCAAACGCACCTGTAACATAAATCTAGAGTAGGTATCTATGACGAATAATCTTGGATTCCCAACTTTTATAACGTTCTACCGCAACACGTGAGGCGCTAGCTTGACATGGAAGAACAGCCGCCAAACGACAGCTGTCAATCCTATATGGCCACATCCTCAGAGTTCGGTATTACGTAGTAAAGAGTTTGGTCATTCAAAAATCAAGAGGCGATACTAGCGCCATCGAGCTAATTCTCTCGATGCGCCGTCAAATACATTACCACCATACTTGGTTTTGAAACAATAAATAAAATGGTTGTAATTGTGTTCATTTTATTTTGATTTGATCTCCTTTTTGTTTACCTTCACTACCTATATCTCTCTAATTCCTTTCATTAAAATGATAACTAATTATCATTGCAAACACAATCACATTGGCGTCTGGCCACCAGGCGATAACAGACAGGTCTCAAATATTAATTTAGGCTTCGAATAACGGTACTGAAGCTTAATAGCAGTGTTTTACCAAACAATAAAACACTTATTAAGCGAAATACCTTATTCGAAGCCTATACTTTTAAGTCTGCTAGGTGGGTAGATTTAAAATCAAATGCAATGTACCATCTACACACTCTTTGCATTATTTCAAAGGTGTTTTTAGGTTTTTTCATTCACATAAGTTTCACTTTTATTTTTTGTATAAACAATGTTGTGGTAACATTGCATTTTTTGGTGTATATTGATTAATATTTAGAGGTCCAATGAGGATAGGGCGCGCACGGGCTCCCGCCGTAGCGGCGCCACCTGGTGGCAGGAATGTTAAACCGGTGGAGGGGTGAAAGGAGTGGGTGTAATAACCAATCAGCAACCGTCACGTCACAGCAAACGAGTGTTGCCACTCTCAAATATTAATTTAGGCTTCGAATAAGGTATTTCGATTTAGGTAATAAGTGTTTTATTGTTTGGTAAAACACTGCTATTAATTAGATATTGTTATATTTTTTAACAATAAACGTGATTCCTTGTTTATTTTATTGAATATCTGATTTAATCTAATTTAATAATCTAGTTAAATATAAGAAATAAAACGTAAATATACATGCACAAACTAAGTTTTTTTTATTGGCAGTATGCCATAGATTATCAATAAAAGAAATAAACCCCACTGAAACAAAAGACAATCTCTTTGTTGGCTACGGCCAATAATGTTGTATGAAATTGCTTTATATCGTTCTAATTTGAAATTAGAACGAATCTTCAACAATTGCTATACAAAGACGTATTTCGCGGTCTATTACCACGATCATAAGAACGACATTTCCTTGGATGTTTGAGAAAAAATAATTTTATGTTAGGGCAGGATAAAACCTTTAAATTTGAAATCTTATTAATATAATTGAAAACTGTCAGCATTTTTGACAGTGCTTAATGGTATCTTTTCTGATTATTAAAAAAATTACATACTTATAATTGCATCATGGTAACTGGAATTAAAGGTTGCAAAAGGAAATCTTTTGGTGGCTATAGTATGTTTTTTCAGGTAATATATGGTATCATATATTAATATGAAAGCATGTCAAACTTTGATAAAGTACTAAAAGAGTGACAATGAATTTACAAAATTACCGGATAATTCCGATCTATGTTTTACTTCGAAAATATTATTCGTACTAAAAACAATCTGAGCATTGCACTATTGCAGTAATGTCGTTTTAACTATACTACGATAATCCTTCGCTATATAGGGGTGGTTAATAGGCGTCGAAATTTCAAAATGGTCGTAGCGAGCTGAAATTTGGTATGTAGGGGGCTTTGGGCCCCCTGATTCCAAAAAAGTTTTTTTTTCTATCATAAAAAAAATGTATGGGAATTTTTTTAAGAGACCCGTATCTCGTAAACTGTTGGCTCAGGTGGGAGGTGCTCGACCAAATGTCATAGGGGGCCTCCACCCGAGTACAGTCGTGAAAAAAAAAATCGAAATGGCGACTTTTTTTTCTAAATTTCAAGTTGGTGCTAGGGGGCTGAAACTCGATATCGGGGGGCATTTGGGGCTCACAAATATGAATCTGGAATCGGTGTCCGAAAATTCGGTCAAATTCGGAGAATATCGGAAAAACAAGATTTGTATGGAGAAAATTTCATATTGGTCCGAGGGGGCTGAAATTCGGTATCAGGCAGTTTTTGGGGCCCCCGAGTCGGAATCTGAAATCGAATTTAAAAAATTCGGCCAAATTCAGAAAATATCGGAGAACAAATTTTAATATTTTAGTTCGACCGAGGGCCGCAGGCTTAAGGGCGAACGTCCCCCCACGAGGCCGCAGGCCGAGCTCCATGTAGCACCAAAGGTGCGGAACGTCCCAGAGACGGCGTAGCGCGCGAGCCCAAGGGCCCGCAGGGCGAGCCCACCTAGAACATTGCTACCCGCCTAAGTAATCGTAGTAGTAGTAGCAATCGTAGAACCGAAGTTAGGAGATAACTCAAACGAGATGTATGCCTTTAAGACCTCCCAGATCACCCCGCCATAAGTATTTTATATGAATCACTAAAAACAAAAAAATATACTTAAATAATATAAAAATATAATAAATGAGTGGTTTGGCATCGTCTTCAAAACGTGATTCAAACGTAATCTGTACTTAATGGGTTATTTTTAGCTTTTTAGTTTTTTTTGAAGTCGGTTTTTTTTTGCTTTTTATTTCGCCATATACTTAGTAACCGTTAGTACAGTAATAAAAAGTATTGCGTAGTCTTGCATTGGTAAAACCGAGTTATACAGGTAGTTTATAAAATAACGGTATACTTACAGTTTTACCTCCCTAATTAATTTATGGTACCCTACAAATAACCATTTCTTTTATATCCTCATAAATGAGTTCATCAGAATATGTTTTTTGTTTGTTTTGTTTTTAAGTATGACTTAACGGAGTTTGTCATTTATCAAATCAAATTAACAGTTACGGGATTGCTGCGTTCTGTTAAAATAACAGGAGCCAAAAGTGTGTTATTGCTGGCATAGTAGCTAACATTAACTATATTTATTTATGAGTTTCCATAGGTATATATAAAATAAATTCTAGCTACAGTGCCAGCCAATATACATTTTTAGACTTTAATTTTTTTTATTTTTTTTTTATAAATATCGGACCTCACACAAATCAATCTAGTCCCAAATTAAGCTCAAGAAGGCTTGTGTTATACTAGACGACGATATGCGTACTTATATAGATAAATATATACTTAAATACATAGAACAACCATCACCCAAGCACAAATATTCGAGTTCATCATACAAATATTTGCCCCGGCCGGGAGTCGCACCCGGGACCGCCGGCTCAGTAGGCAGGTGTCTACAAACCGAACCAAACTTGTAATAAAATGGAGTAAGGATGAGTCCCTCTTTATTGCTAAATATTTGGTTACCCCAGCAGAGTGGGATAAACTGCCCCCTTGGCGGCTTTCTTACTTGGCTCGTTCGAACGAAGCAATGAGCAGTCCAAGTATACTATAGTATTTACTAGGTCCATGGTTGCGATTGGTTGCAAAATTGTTTGCCTTATAAATCTTATAAACAACACCCTCTTGACAATCCTCATATATTTCTGGTAAAACCCGCTCCAGACCTTCCGATCCGATCCGAATTGTCGGAAGAAATCGGATAATGTGTAGTGCAATTGTCCGATTTATCGGAAGAAATCGGATAATGTGTAGTGCAATTGTTAGGACATTTCTTCCGATAAATCCGAATCGGGTCGGAAGGTCTGGAGCGGGTTTTAAAAGCGATTACATCTATTATTTACACTCTTGCGCTCGGCCTATTTCGCCGCAGCCGCAATTACTGCGCAAATTTTGAGTAAAATGAAACGGTTTATCAAACAAGTGTCAATGTCAACATTGTCAACGGTACCCGGAAACGGGGACCACTAATGTACAGCCAAATAATGCTCAACCCAATAATGTACAGCCCAATAATTGGCGTCCATGATGGACGAGGATTATTGGGCTGTACATTATTGGGGTGTACATTCCTGGGTCGAGCATTATCGGTACGGGCCAATAATGTGCGGCCAATAATCGGCGTCTACTAAATGGATTCGAATTATTGGGTCGTGCATTATTGGGATGAGCATTATTTGGCTGTACAAGCTCGGTCCGAGGCAATAATGTGAAGCCACTATTTGGACAGGGCAATAATGTACATCCCAATAATTGGCGTCCAAAAAAGTGGTCGCCAATTATTGGGCTGTACATTATTTGGTCGTACATTAACCGCACTCCCCGGAAACGACGAATCCTGACGAATCCAATCCACAGGCTGTCAGTTAGTGTTTGTTTATTTGTTTTGTTTATAAATAAAAATAACATTTATATGGATTTATAATGGATCAACATCGTCAGTCCTCGAATGCGAAGAGACAACGAAAATTCCGTCTGAAAAAAGTGCTTGAAGACCCAGACTACAAGAAAAAGGAATGTGAGAGGATTAAGATGATACAGAGAAATAAAAAAGACAAGTTGTCTTCAATTCAAGCGGAAGAACTAAAACTACGAAAGAGAATGCAAAAACGATTAGAACGGGAAAGGAAAAAGGTTACAAATGGAAATCAACAGACGAATTCATCTGATGTTCCGACCTCACAGATTCATCCGTATACATCAGTTCAAACGTATCAGCAGGCAATTTCAAAATGCCTGCGAAGTCTACCGTCGTGTCCAAAAAAACGAAAACTAGTTGTTGAGGGTGTATGCAAACATTTGGGTATAAAACTGGCTGACGAAACAGGCAGTTGAGAATCGTTAAGGTGGAAGTAGATTAGGATTATGTAGAAGTTCTTTCAGATATATTACACTACACATTTGTCTAGGACAGGGCAGGGGTGGTCAACTAGAATTGACCTAAGATCTACTATCGAACCAATCTTAGCACAATCTACTTACCAATAACAGTCATTTCAACTATGCACAGTCTTTTGCCCTTTGAACGCCAAGAGCCACTAAAGTGGTTGTGTGCTGTTGTGCCTACCACGCCAATGACCACTAAAGTGGTAATGGCGGATGCTGTCAAGCAATTTTGAATCAAAACCTCATATTTGGTTTGTAGATAGACACTGAGATACAATCATATGGTATTTCTTAATTAGAAAAGAAAAATTACCATAGTGATATGCTTGTCTATTACTCTATATTGGTTCATTCATCAATCAAGCAATCAACAAAATTTTGATAAAAATTGTAAAAAGCTGTGACTTCTATAAGACTACTCTAAATGGGGCCATAGTCCATTTGGAGTTTGTGGATATTGAAGACAGAGTAATTGTTAAAATGCTCAAATAATCATATTTATCTATTTTTTCACATTAGGTGCTGAGATTAAATTCTCAGGAACCTTTTCTTTATTTGAAGCTGGAGTAGGCAGTTAGATGTCCTATTAAAACTGAGATAAGTGAACATTCCTTTAAGATTTTTTTATTTGAAAGTTTTACGACTTAGCCGACTTGTGAGCACTCAAATCTTCTTTCTTCAAATGAAGGCCCGCATGAGGGAAAGGCTGTAGTTATGAACAAACTCATTGAACAGACTCTGTAGGTTTCTAGAGTATTGTTTACTGTAGATTAAAATGAACATGTTCGTGGACACTATAGCAGTCACATAGTTTTTGTTTCCATGACCAAAGACTATATACCCCCTAGACCGATATTCTTCATACTACGCACCGTACTCCGTTTGTTACTATCGTTCTACATCGCTAGATGCCGCTAAGGGTATCAATTCATTCAAAAGTCGAAATTTTTCAATTTCTACTGTACGGTACGCGCAAGCGTGAAGTAACACAGTCGTCAAGCGTTCAACGACATTCAAACTTCCAAGTGATACAGTAAAAAGTGAATAGATGACGTTAGGTGCGACGTTTGTTTACTACGTTCCGTTTCGTCTCATTTCACTATTTGTGTATGTTTTATTTAAACATACACAAATGTCATCGTTTTGACGTAAACTAATCAATATAATAATAATTTTGTCTGGGCCTACGATAGACCTTCACGAAACGCATACCAAACTATTCTTTGTAAAAAAACAATAAATTCTGATATGGAAACACGTAACCGCAAAATTCAATTAATCGCGTAATTTCAAGAATAAAATACATACAATTTTACAAATTTGAAACAATGACATTTGATTTGACGACATCACACACCCATCTGGCAAGACATGTCAAACCAGTGATGCCAGAAGGGCTACCCCGATGTTCAAAATTTGACTGTCGAATTGCGCCATCCTTCTCGATCATCTGTCAAAGAATATTTTAGTGAATGGAATAGCACTATACGACAGTAAAATTTCGAACATCGGAGTAGCCCTTCAGGTAGGTATCACGTTTCGATACGCACATCATCTGAAAATAGTACGAGCTTTGACTATGTACCCCCGCTTGGTAAGTGAATAAAAATAAAGTAATAACTGAGTATGCAAAGATAGGATAATCAACATTATATAAATAATCCTAATAATATTATAAACGTGAAATACGTTCGTTCCTCTTAATTTTAAACGATGATTGATGGACGGTCACCAGTGTTAGGAAATCGTCGTAAACAGCCAATTGTTGAATTGTCTCTTTCTAAAGACCGATGGGAAATAATTATTTACCGCCGAGTACAGTATTAGAGCATAAAGTTTTTGTATTACTCAGATCTTAGACTCGGATACACGACAATGCCCGAATTGTCTGTCAATTATGCACCTAATTCGGGAAGTAGGCACATCGTAAAGGGCACGATTTTAACCATTTTAACGGGAGAAGCCAAGGAACAAAGTGTACTTATACCACGTATTCCAATTATACCGAATAATGGAAGTTGTGTTTTTGTAGATTGATTTTAATTATTATTTTTAAGTATAAAGTAAAATGAAATCAATGAGTTTTATTTTTTCCCTCTTTACCCTTACAAAGTTCACAAATAAATGTGAAGGATGCAACTTGCACTTTTCGCATTAGTTAAATCCATAGGATTTATCTTCTAAGTATCACATTCTATTCTGCTATTTCGCCCCCTGCCTGCTATACATCGAGAAATCGCTTGTTAAAGTTTTGGCAGCGTAGTGCGAGGTAGTAAAAAGGGCCTTACTCCTTGAGCTCCTTTGCTTTTTTTACTCGACATGATATAAAGCTTCTCATGTATTACGTTTTTTTTTAAAAAAACGTGTATAGTTTTTAAGATACGAGGCCTATAAGACAGGTAATTATCTATAAGCTCATGACCGTGGACTAATCAACTCTATGCTCAGCAATAGGGAATTATCGTCCACCTCGGAAGCACTCCAAGCAAACTCAAGAAGCTGAACAATGGACTACCGCTGGGATCGGTCCTGGCCCCGCTCCTGTTTAACCTATATCGTGTATGTATAGGTTGAACAGGAGTGGGGTCAGGACCGATTTCGGAAACAGAGAGTCGGAAATTTATGTATGTTGATGAAATCGCCATCATAAACCAGAATGGCAAATTTAACCGCTCGAAGGAAGCCCTTACTCGCGATCTGGAATGTCTTGAGAAATACTTTAAAAAATGGCTACTGCAGCCCAATGCTAGTAAAATATAAATATTGTTTATCGAATTATACGCGGTGTTGCAACACGCTGTTTTTTTAAAATTTGCCACCATTTTCTAGTCTCTACTTTTATTAGCAAGGATATTTGGGTACATATTTTTGATAACACTCCAAATCTACGATAAAATTTTACAAAGGCTAGGGTAAAGTGACAATTTAAAGTTTCAGTTTTTACGAACAATAGTTTTGTAAGTCATTGCACATATAGAAACACTTTTATGGGAACCACTTGAAATAAATTTCTATTATTATTATAAAGAGTCTGTATTTCAAAAGGCTTATTACCCTAACCTTATCTCTCGTCTAAACGTTGTACTGTATACCTACGGGCCGACGCAAAATTACAGCTTTATAGTACGAGAAGTCTCTAAGCTAAGCCGTGGACGACGGACATGGCGAAACTATAAGAGTTTCTAGTAGTCCTACGGGATCCTAAAAAAAGCAATTGAAATTACCCATATTTGCAGCATCGGAAAACGGGGGAATAAGTAAGTAAGTATACTCGTACTTATGATCATTATTCAGTAGGTATTTGTTTTCTATACTTCGCTTCGTTTTTTTTAAATTCCTAACTACTTATAAATAAATGTCTTATTATGTCTATTATAAATTGCAATATCGAAGGCTCATTATTTATATTATTACATATATATTTTACGATTAACAAATTTCCTACGTAGGTCAAGGAATTTAATTTTATTTATTAATTTAATGTGCTAAAAATTTGACTACATTTCATTATACCTAAATCTCGTTGATTTTTAAGCAAGCATTCTGACGTTCCGCTCGCTTCGCGCGCTCCGCTATCCATGGTCATAAAACAAACCTAACCTAACCTACAGTTTTCGGTCTTACAATATTAGGATAGTTTGTTATGTGTTTTGACTACATGTCATTAAGCATACATCTTGATGATTTTTAGCAAGCAGAGTTTTAAAAGGGTCACAGTTCTAGCTAACACTCCTCCTCGCTTCGCTCGTCGTCGTACCTATCCTAACCAAAATCTGACCTGCCTGAAGGTAGAATACGTAACGATTCTGACTTCACGCCTACCATAGTTTAGTTTAGGTGCTGTAATTTTAGCCAATTTGATAATAGGCAAAATAATTCTTAGGGCAAATCATGTTAGGAATATTATGCTTTAGGTAATTAGATTTTAGTTATCAATATTAGGACAAACTTGATTTAGGACTTTAAGAGTGTATGCGCAAAAATTATTAGGACAAACGAGTAGTATGCCATTCAACAGTATGCCAAACTTTCTCGGCCAAACATTTTTAGGACAAAAAACGTTATGCGATACGACAGGCACCCGAAATTTATCTATACAAAAACTAACAGAACTAACGACAGTGATAATTCAATAAAACCACAATTTTATATACGTTTTTTTTATATTACTTTTAACAAAAACAAAACGAACGAATATATTTTCGCAGGCCGCCTGCATGTAGGCAATTCCTAATTGTTCTAGGGTAAATGTCAAACATTTCCGCAAATCGTCCCGTTGGCGTAAAGCCGTTTTGTCGTCGGCGTTGGTCTTGGGCCATGGCAAACGGACGATGCAATGGTTACTTTGCTTTGCAGTAGATCAATAAGGTTTCCTTCAGCATTATATCGCCGTACCCAACGTCAAACTGTGTCCCTGCTAGCATTGAGCCGACGCGTGATCTCATAAATCCGTATTCCTTCCTGGTGTAACTCCACTCTTTGAGCTCTTCATTGTTTTCAGTCATTATCATTATCTTTTAATAGTTCACGGTTAGCGGCAAGCATTTTATTTTTCATATTAATAACGTTGCTGAAAATTATTTTACGATTTTTTCGATTGACACTGACATATGTTCCTAATTAGAAATTAAAAGCAAATGATAACCTTTCGCGAGGAGGTTTTTGTAAAATGAAGTGACAAATAATAATATTGACATTTCAATACTATTATTGAAATATAATTTTCGACCTTAATGCATTGCGAATGTCTAACGACATTGTAACGAAATGGGTAGGAAATGAAATTCCTTGACTGTACAAAACTTATCTAACAAATATTACGTTACTGACTGTTTGTTAGTGGGAAATGTCGCATGACAATTCGGGCGTAACTTATTTTGTCCATTACATCAGTGCACCAACGCCATCTAGCTATTTTGTGTAGCAAAAATTGGCGAGCCCGCAAGCAACCTTGAGCTATCCAGAGGTAGTGCCATCTATTTTAATACGATCAAACCACGTTGTTGAAGAGTAAAAAATATAATCCTTAAAAATTGTGTATTTAAGTTATATTATCGTATTAAAATAAAGCAGTAATGCGTTTGATTTCAAAAAATCAAAAATCACTTAAAAATGTTGGTGAAAAATAACATTTTTGTCACTTCCAGGCTACGAAGCAGCGCCATCTAGTTTTTATACCGAATTTTGAGCTTTTTCAGAGTTACGTTTTTTTGTATGAGAACATATGTCTAGGGGGTATATAGTCTTTGCCATGACACATGGCGTCTCTTACTGTCCGCGAACGTGTTAAAGAGTAATAATATAATGTCTTATTTGTTAAGTACTAATTTATTTATGTTATAATATTCAAAGCTTTATTTGTTTCCTAATAAATTCCATCAGTGCAAAATCAGTGTTACCTATATTTCCGATTGCAAGTAGAATTACAGTAAGGTGAGTCGGGGCTATTGTAGCTATGGGGTTATTGTATCTTATTACCATTATAATGGTCTGTGTATATATAGGATACACAGACCAATGGTATATATACACAATCCTATATATACACAGACCATTTTAAGGGTCACAGACCATTATAATGGTAAGAAGATACAATAACCCCATAGCTACAATAGCCCCGACTCACCTTAAGGGATAAAATACGATTTTTCCATCACAGATCGACAAATAGTCATTTGTGCAACAAGAGATCAAACTTGATATTGTAGCAAGTGCTTATTTTGAGAGCAAGTGCTCTATGATATTCAATGACCGCTATTACTATGCTAAAATGCTAGACAGCACAAAGTATAGGAATGAAACAAACTGCAGTTCCGATTTAATTTTTATTCATAGAAAATAACGACATAATCTACACTTAATAGAACACAGATCAACCGATTTTCTTAAATGCTTTTTATCTGTACTTAACAGATAAGATAGAAGGTAGTCAAAACTAGACAATTCTTGTAGATATGTCATAATAATAATGTTACCAAGTTAAGTTTGTCAAATAGTACTTGTTTTCAGGACAGGATACAGGACTTCAATCAGAGGGCAATTTCTTGGATGTACAATTTTTTATTGAAAATATCGATTTGGAAACATTGTTTTTCAACTATTTGTAGATTTTGAATGCAAGTAAGTTATACTATGGGAAAATAGTACAATAAGTTAATACCACACCTTTAAAATATATATCCTTTCGAAAACTTAATGTCCCCAATTGCCCTCCGCCTGGATCCACCCTTAAAAAAATTGAATAAAAAACGAAACTAAAATATTTTTCATCCTGATCATATCAGCCGAAATACAGTTTGCCTAAATCTTTCATTTAGAATAACATTGTCTATGAAAAACACATGGTGACCGCATGCATGCGAAAAACGACTGCCATACAAATCTAAGTTTACATAAAGAAAAGGAAGTCATACAAATGTCGAAGCGACATCCTCACATAATAATAAGCAAACTACACGAAGACTCGCAAAACATCAGACTATAGGGATTAATACTTAAAATAATCTTAAAACTATATTGAAATATATTTAATCTGATGTTTTGAAAGTCTGCAAATCGATAACGAAATCCTCAACTATTGTACACATTAAATAGGTTATATTGTTTACATACATAGGTCATAAAATGTTATACACGTAAGTTATGTTGTAACACGATAACATTTACTAACATTACATAGCCTACATTTTAGTCTTCATGAAATGTTGTATAACATTTCGTAACCTCTGTGTGTGAAGCATCATTATAGTTGTACGCATATAAACTTATTCAGTAGCATTAAAAAAAAAAACATTTTCCCTTGTATGCAACTGTACATTAACCCAAGAGTTCCCAAACTGTGAGTTACAGAAAATGGATGCCCGACGTTTGGCATAACGTTTTTTGAACAAATGTAATGTTTCATATAATGTAACGTTTGATATAACGCGTTTTCTTCTTTATTGCCTTTCAAGTAAATCAACTTGTTAATAGTTAGACGAGTTAGGTTATATTACAATAGGTAATGTTAGAAACTTTAAGGCTTTATCCGTTCAACATTCCTGATTGTTTTAGACATTTTTCTCTATGATCAAACATGTTTCTTAACATCAATGTTATTACTTAGAACAGGGCTATTGCAATTTATTGGTATATATTTGAAAACTACACTTTGAAGATTTTATTGGTAAGTAATATTTGTTTTAAAAACTACTCGATATTGACAAAGTTTTGTCACTTTATAGAAGTCAGGGAAAAGTATTTAAAAAGATGGTTGAAATTATAAATATATTTGTCGTAATATAACATTTAAAAGGAACAAGGTCTCTTAATAGTTTTAGAAAACGAGTTACAAGAAGTGTGTTTGATATATGAAACGTTGCAATATGTCAATTATTACAATAGATAAAAAAAAATATTATATAGGTAAAACAGAACAAAGAGGGCGCCTCCTGTACGACCTAACACTCCCGTACCGATGATAAGTTTCCATAAATACGAAACTTCACAAATGGAAAATCTAGATAACTCAAAATTTCTTGTAAACTATTGTGAAATTTTCCAGTAACTTTCCTGTAACACTAACTGTCCGTAACTCGTGATAGTTTAATGATTTTTTCATAAATGATGAATCCTCCTCTTCTTCTGTGGAGTAGGTGTGCTGGTGGCGGGGCGCGAGCGCAGGCGCGGGGAGTGCGGGGCGGAGGGGGGGGAGCGGGAGGGGGCTAGCTTGGAGGGGGAGGCGAGGCGCGGGCGGCGCGGCGATGGTGGTGTACGTTCTAGAAGAAAGCGAAAAGATATGTTGTAAAGAAGTGGCGACGTATGATTAAAAACTGCATTTTTATTTTACCAATACACACGTGCTTTTGAAAAATGTTTAAAACTATGGGGCCAAACATACAAGACACGAACACGACATCATACCACGATGCGTGCTCGCGATACGTTGACGATCGAGTTGCAGCGATTATCTCTCTGGTCCTAACCACTCTTCTCGCTGCTGGACCCGTGCGGGCGGCGCGCGGCGACGCTGCGTACTCGCGATAGACTAAAGTCAAGTTGCGGCGGTTGTCTCTCTCTGGTACTGACCTCTCTTCTCTTCGCTGCTGGACCTGTGCGGGCGGCGCGCGGCGACGCTGCGTACTCGCGATAGACTAAAGTCAAGTTGCGGCGGTTGTCTCTCTCTGGTACTGACCTCTCTTCTCTTCGCTGCTGGACCTGTGCGGGCGGCGCGCGGCGACGCTGCGTACTCGCGATAGACTAAAGTCAAGTTGCGGCGGTTGTCTCTCTCTGGTACTGACCTCTCTTCTCTTCGCTGCTGGACCCGTGCGGGAGGCGCGCGGCGACGCTGCGTACTCGCGATAGACTAAAGTCAAGTTGCGGCGGTTGTCTCTCTCTGGTACTGACCTCTCTTCTCTTTGCTGCTGGACCTGTGCGGGCGGCGCGCGGCGACGCTGCGTACTCGCGATAGACTAAAGTCAAGTTGCGGCGGTTGTCTCTCTCTGGTACTGACCTCTCTTCTCTTCGCTGCTGGACCCGTGCGGGAGGCGCGCGGCGACGCTGCGTACTCGCGATAGACTAAAGTCAAGTTGCGGCGGTTGTCTCTCTCTGGTACTGACCTCTCTTCTCTTTGCTGCTGGATCCTTGCGGACGACGCGCGGCGACGCTGCGTACTCGCGATAGACTAAAGTCAAGTTGCAGCGGTTGTCTCTCTCTGGTACTGACCTCTCTTCTCTTCGCTGCTGGACCCGTGCGGGCGGCGCGCGGCGACGCTGCGTACTCGCGATAGACTAAAGTCAAGTTGCGGCGGTTGTCTCTCTCTGGTACTGACCTCTCTTCTCTTCGCTGCTGGACCCGTGCGGGAGGCGCGCGGCGACGCTGCGTACTCGCGATAGACTAAAGTCAAGTTGCGGCGGTTGTCTCTCTCTGGTACTGACCTCTCTTCTCTTCGCTGCTGGACCCGTGCGGGCGACGCGCGGCGACGCTGCGTACTCGCGATAGACTAAAGTCAAGTTGCGGCGGTTGTCTCTCTCTGGTACTGACCTCTCTTCTCTTTGCTGCTGGATCCTTGCGGACGACGCGCGGCGACGCTGCGTACTCGCGATAGACTAAAGTCAAGTTGCGGCGGTTGTCTCTCTCTGGTCCTAACCACTCTTCTCGCTGCTGGACCCGTGCGGGCGGCGCGCGGCGACGCTGCGTACTCGCGATAGACTAAAGTCAAGTTGCGGCGGTTGTCTCTCTCTGGTACTGACCTCTCTTCTCTTCGCTGCTGGACCCGTGCGGGAGGCGCGCGGCGACGCTGCGTACTCGCGATAGACTAAAGTCAAGTTGCGGCGGTTGTCTCTCTCTGGTACTGACCTCTCTTCTCTTCGCTGCTGGACCCGTGCGGGCGACGCGCGGCGACGCTGCGTACTCGCGATAGACTAAAGTCAAGTTGCGGCGGTTGTCTCTCTCTGGTACTGACCTCTCTTCTCTTTGCTGCTGGATCCTTGCGGACGACGCGCGGCGACGCTGCGTACTCGCGATAGACTAAAGTCAAGTTGCGGCGGTTGTCTCTCTCTGGTACTGACCTCTCTTCTCTTCGCTGCTGGACCTGTGCGGGCGGCGCGCGGCGACGCTGCGTACTCGCGATAGACTAAAGTCAAGTTGCGGCGGTTGTCTCTCTCTGGTACTGACCTCTCTTCTCTTCGCTGCTGGACCTGTGCGGGCGGCGCGCGGCGACGCTGCGTACTCGCGATAGACTAAAGTCAAGTTGCGGCGGTTGTCTCTCTCTGGTACTGACCTCTCTTCTCTTCGCTGCTGGACCCGTGCGGGCGGCGCGCGGCGACGCTGCGTACTCGCGATAGACTAAAGTCAAGTTGCGGCGGTTGTCTCTCTCTGGTACTGACCTCTCTTCTCTTCGCTGCTGGACCTGTGCGGGCGGCGCGCGGCGACGCTGCGTACTCGCGATAGACTAAAGTCAAGTTGCGGCGGTTGTCTCTCTCTGGTACTGACCTCTCTTCTCTTCGCTGCTGGACCCGTGCGGGCGACGCGCGGCGGCGCTGCGTACTCGCGGCACGTTGAAGATCGAGTTGCGGCGATGGCCGGAACGGGATTTGAGTTTGCCTGGAAATTTACAACATTTATTTTTTTTAAGAGGCCTTATTCCTTTTTTTTTCATATTATGACAAATATACCTATTGATAACCTCAACCAATATTTTTAAATTGAATAATAATTTTGCTCGAGTTCTAGAAAGTAACACAGCTATTTCATGATTTTCATTGCGTGCAGTCGAAAATAAGTATTTAAAAAAAAAACAGTTCTCTTTGTCAATTTCAACATAGTTTTTGAAACAAAAAACTTCAATATAAAATTCAAACTGTATACCAATTTATTGGTATATATTTGAAACCTACAGTTAATTGATAATATGTTAAGAGGCCTTATTCCTTTTAAAATGCTGATTGTTTAGACATTTTTCTCTATGATCAAACATGTTTCTTAACATATTATTGATGTTACTACCTAGAACAGGGCTATTGAGATTTATTGGTATATATTTGAAACCTACAGTTTGAATTTTTCATTGATAATTTTTGTTCGAAAAACTACTCGAAATTGACAAAATTCACGTGGAAAATTCGTTTTTTCAACTTATTTTCGACTGCACGCAATAAAAGCATGAAATAGCTACGTTACTACCTAGAACTCGGGAAAAAGTATTATTCACTTCAAAAAGTTGGTTGAAATTATCAATATATTTGTCATAATATGAAAAAATAAGTTTTATAAGAAATAAGGCCTCTTAAGAAACATGTTTGATCATAGAGAAAAATGTCTAAAACAATCAGCGATTTTGATCGGATAAGGAGCCTTACTGTCTCCGCACACTACGGCTTCTTCTGGCCGCGACAGTACATGTCTCTTTTGCACGCTTGAAGTGGGAAAAAAACAGATGTACTGTCGCGGCCAGAAGAAGCCATAGTGTGCGCTGGCTCTAATAATATAATAATTATTTAGTAAAATATTCCGATATAATCAAATAAAGAATAAAAAACGAGATATAACCACACTTTTCATTTCCGAAATATCCTAATTAATGATTAAAAAAACTAATTCTATTTTTAATTGGGCAAAAATTTAAAATAAGATTTGTTTTGACTACTGATTTTGATGACGTCACAAGCCAGTATCTTCATGGAAACTTCATACTAACAGATCGTTCTTGAAATTTCATAACGAGTAAGTAGATGATTTTATGATTTGAGCTGTCATCAACTACCGTATTGGTCACAGCGCAGTAAATCATACAGTAGGAAATGAAAAATATTTGTGTGCGAGCAGGGATAGGACAGATTCAAGTCATGCACCAATGTGGATATGATTCCAAAATAGTAGTTTATGCTACTGTTATATAGTGAGAGGTCAAACAAGAGTTTGGTCTTATAAAACGAGCCGAAGACGAGTTTAATAATAAGCACGGGTTTTTTGTGCACGAATTATTTGACGTCTACTGTTGGTCTAGTGTCTAGACTCTAGTGTTAAATATAAGTATCGGAAAACATCACACAAATCGATCTAGCCCCACAGTAAGCTCTAGTAGGCTTGTGTTATAGGCACTAGACGACGATAAACATACTTATATAGATAAATACATACTTAACCCTTTGACCACCAAAGACGGCAAATCACGTCATCGGGAATTCGTGCCACTGACGCCAACGACGCCTATTGACGTCAAAATTTCGATAGTCAAAAACATGCTAATTCAAACCACTATCTGTTTTTTTCAGTCTCTGTTGATTTTGGAGCACCTTTTTTTTTTGGTTTGGCGTCAGTGGCACGTTGAAAGGTTAAATACAAATAACATCCATGACCTAAGCACAAATATTCGAGTTCATCACACATATATTTGCCCTGGCCGGGATTCGAACCCAAAACCGCTGACTCAGTAGGCAGCTGCTTTACCACTGCGCCAATCGCGTCGCCAAATCGCCGTTCGTCGTCGCGTCGTAAAGTTGTTTTGCATCACCTACTCATTTCTAACTTCTTGATCTACTCCGCTACCTAAAGGTTGTCTGGAAGAGATCGCTATTTAGCGATAAGACTGCCCTGTTGCTAACCTCTGTTTATTTTGTTTACTCGCCCGCGGCCGACAGCGGCCCGTCGCCCGCGGCGTCTGTATGGTACCTATGTTCGGGAATGTTCGGGCCGGTTTAAAACGACCGCGGCCTATATCTCTCATCTTTTGTATCCCTGTGTATTTGAGGTGTGAAATAAAGTGGATTTGTAGGTAATAGCACATTACAAAGCTAGGGCGGTGAATTCGGGAATGTTCCAGATTACAGGTGTTTGTGGCCTGAACCGAAGCGATCTGAGGTTTTACGATACCACCCGTGGTTTGTCTTTAGCTTTATGTCATGCCTTGACCAGGAAGCGAGATTTTCTTCCCGCGTAGCGGCCAGAAAGTCCCACTTACGGCCCAGGGTGACGTAAACTACTATAAGGTTGTTTACCGGTGGCGGCGGCAGCGCGCAGGCGCGACACCTGTGCGGGAGGGAGAGCCAGCGACGCGAGAGACGGCAGGATGTACCGCAGGTAGCGGTTTCGAAGAGAGTGCCACGAACGCGCTGTAAGAAAAAAAAACTTTTATAAAGGATAAAGTAACACCTGATTGGAAGGTCAAGGATGTAGCTCGCCGGTTCAGTAATAGCCTATTCACTCTTGTCCAGAAGAGATCCAAATTATAATTATCTGGAAATACACACGATTTGGAGGCCCCAGCCCAGTCGTCTGCGACCGACTCACGACCGTATCAGGACTTTGGAAAATTGTGCCTCTGACGCCAACGTCGCCTAGAGACGACAAAATTACATTTTTTTTTTATATCAAACCGCTAAGATGTTTTCTTAATCCCTGTTATTTTTGGAGCACTTTATTTTTTTTGTTGTGGCGTCAGGGGTACCGTTAATTTGGTGTTCAAAAGGTTAACACGATAGGTTTGACGTATGACGTGTAGTCACGTCATGACATTAAGGGGCTTGTAAACGGGCCATGTTTTGCTGCAATTTGTGGCCTCTAGCGTAGGGTGTCAGAGGAACGGCCATAGTTGCCGGCCACAAATTGCAGTAAAATATGGGCAGTTTAGAAGCCCCATTACATATTACGCGGGGCCAGCGTCGGGTACCAACGCTCTCGACGGAAATTCACACCATATTCGAGAGATATCATGACGTGTTTTCAGCGGGCCTATGATGGTTGCTTTTATCACGCGATAATAGAGTGACAAAGCATCCGTCATGTTTTGAAAAAAAAAAAAAAAAAACGAGTGTGAGTGACAGATGCTTTGTCACTTATTTATCACGTGCTAAACGCAACCATCATAGGCCTCTAGCTCTCTAATTTACTAAAGAAGATTATATAAGAAATAAAATAAAGGTAAGTATAGGCCGCCAAGCTCAAGTGGGACTGGGCAGGATACGTCTGCCGAATGCATCCGGAACGTTGGGCCAAACTGAGTGGATACCGCAGGATGGGTACCGGTGCAGAGGCAGACCGAAGCGGAGATGGCGGGATGACCTGTACGCATTGAGAACGTTTGTGAGGAACTTGCTCTTCAGCGAGACGACTGGCCAGAAAGAGGAGGGCTTTGCCCAGCAGTGGGACACACACAGGCTAGATAAAAAAAAGTTATGAGACTACCCAATATTGTCCAGATAATTGACTTATTTTTAGGGTTCCGTACCTCAAAAGGAAAAAACGGAACCCTTATAGGATCACTTTGTTGTCCGTCTGTCCGTCCGTCCGTCTGTCAAGACCAGTGGTGGGCAATCTTTCTTCATGGGGGGCCAGAAAATTAAGGAAATTTCTCAGGGGGGCTAGAATTGCAGTAAAAATGTATTATGATTTTAGTAAATCATCAACGAATCATATAAAAGTATATATTTTTCTTTATTTGAAATAGTTTAATAAAGGACGGGTGGCGGGCCGGACAAAGTCCTTTCGCGGGCCGGAGCTGGCCCGCGGGCCGTACTTTGCCCACCACTGGTCAAGACCCTTTTTCTCAGGAACGCGTGGAGGTATGAAGCTGAAATTTATATCAATTACTCAGGTCTACTGTCCCTTGAAGCTGTGAAAAAATCAAACTTCTAAGCCAACGCAATCTAAAGATACAGCCGTTTATGCCGCAAATTTTCGACACTTGCAAGGGAATCAAAACCTACAGGGTGCTTCCCGTGAACTCAGAATCTTGAAATTTGGTACGAAGCAACGTCTTATAGCATAGATAAAGGAAAAATTACGAAAACCATAAATTTTTAGTTACATCACATAATATATTTTTTTTTAATAATTTTAAACTTACTACCCATTTCCTCATAAACGCGTAGAGGTATTAAATTGAAATTCATACCAAATACTCAGGTCTATAATACCTTTAAGCTGTAACAAAATCAAACTTCTATGTCAACGCAATCAAAAGAAACAGCAATTTAAGCTGCATATTTTGAAACTCGCAAGTACTCGCAAGGGAATCAAAACCTAAAGGGTACTTCCAGTCGACCTAGAATCTTGAAATTTGGCATGAAGCAACGTTTTATAGCACACATAAAGGAAAAATTCCGAAAACCTTAAATTTTTAGTTACATTACAAAATATATATTTTTTTGTAAATGTCGATTTCGATTGTCGTAATGAACGAACTTTGTAAACCTTGCAGGTTTGTACGGAACCCTCGGTGCGCGAGTCCGACTCGCACTTGGCCGGGTTTTTTTACTTACTTTGCGAAGTTATCTTCGTGTATTCTTGCTGCAAATCTCGCCAAACAGCATTTCCATTCACCATCCGCTCCCGGCCGCCGACGGATATCCACGCCACTATCGCGTGGTCCTCGAGCGACGTGTATTCACGTCCGTTCGCTACGCTCGACCTGGGTGACGAAAATGTTATTAAACATGGAGCGCAATTTAGAGTAAGGGCCAAAACACAATTGGCATGTTAAATTTTTTTTGGCAAATCAAAAATAACTTGAAGGTTTTCGAAGTCCTAACGTATTTAGTTTAAAAAAATTAAGTTGATTGGATTTTTCTTTATTACATTTATATTACGTATTTCGTCTAGTTTGAAAGCATTGGCTAGTATGAGACTAAATCGATTTGTGTAAGATTTTCTGTTTATTTAGATTTTAATACAAAGGAATTTAACAGTTTGAGCGAGCGGAATTCTCTTTATAACATTAGAAGTTAAAAGGGACTTCCGCTTGAAATTTGTAGCTTTTAGAAAACTGTGCAGTGTTAAGGCCAGGGATCGATACCGTTATTTTGCTCCATACAAAATAACGTTATTATATTCCGGTTTTTCGCTCATTATCACACATGTTTATATTATAGTAGGCTAATTTCAAGGATCTATATCTATAACGAAATTCTATATAATAACATTCGAAAAAAAAAACGCGAAATTAGAGCGTTTTCATGAATACCGGTATCGATCCCTGGTTAAGGCAAATGACGTCGCCTGTCTGCGGCACTCTCTCTGGTGACGTGATTAGACGTCTCGGGCTCTCAAAGTGTTAAAAAACAGGTTATATAAAATAAGATACGCGACATTGTATAATAGTTTTATTGAAATATTTATTACTTCTGTGAATAATTATTACTATATTTATCATTTACTTTGATGAAATTCTCTAATATACTGATTATACGCGTTACTTTTAGATGAAGTCATAATTTAAGACTATAGTTTTTAACATATTTGAAAAAAAAAACAGCCCAATGTAAAACAAAATAATGGTATCCTGTCTCAACTCTGAAACATTATCTGTAAAGTTTCAACAAATTTTCATTTGTCCGAAAGTAATTTTTTACTCAAACTCGTAGTATTTTCAGGATTTTTTAACCATCGTTTTAAAGAACCCATTAGGTTGAGCTAGGTTTGTCTTATAATTATTCAGAAAAAACCCAAAATAATGTATTTGAATACAATTATTTATCTCTGTCAGCCATTAAGAACTTTTAATATCTATAATTATTAAGAATAACTTACTTTTTAAACTTAACTGGCTTAACAAGCATTTTCACAACTGCAGTCTTCTCATTTCTATCCTTATTGCTATTGTCAGTTTCTTTTCTCTGATCACTTTTATTTCTATCTATTTGTTTTTTTTCTTTATCTGTTCTATCTTCACCTTTACCTGCCTTTTCATCTGTCTGTTTATTAATTGTGTATGTCTCATCTTTATTTTCACCATTTCTTTTCAATACCTTTCCGTTTTCCATTCTGCGATCACGCGTCTTACTTTCATTACTATTATTCTCTTTAGTTTTATGCTCGCTGGATTTATTTCCTTTATCATTTTTGTCTTGCTTGCTTTTGCTGCTTTTTTTGACGAATCTGCCTTTTAAATTTTTTATAAGGTCACCAAATGAACGCCGTTGCTTCCTTGGAGATGATTTGGATGTATCGAATGCGTTATCACTGTCGCTTATTACTGATTTGTCTTGTTCTTTCACATCATCTGCTTTTTTGGACGATGTAGGGACTTCTTTATTAGATTTGCCTTCTTTTCGTTTAGTTATTTCTGCTTTACTAGAAGTAGGTTGATCTTTCATAGGAGTATCTGCTTTATTTTTCTCTTTTGTCTTAGTGTCATCAGCGCCTTTCATAGAAGACCTAGTTGTTCTAAGTTTATTAGAATTTTCCACTTTCTTGGTTTTATTATCAGTCTCTTTCTTACTATTACTATCATTGTTTTGTTCTTTTAACACTCTATCTGGACCTGTAGATCTAGTTCGTCTAGTTTTCGATTGATTCTCATCAGTGTTACTATTAACGTCATCACTAACTATAACTGATTTGGTCTGTGCCTTAGCAGCAGTTGCTTTAGATGTACGATTTTTATCCCCATCACGATCAGTATCATCGCTAATGACAACAGAGCTTTTATGTTCCTTCAACACTCCTTTCTCTGGACCTTGAGATCTAGTTTTTCTAGCGGATGTCTGGTTTTCATCTGTGCTCCCGCTCTCATCACTGACTACTACAGATGCATTATTTTTCGCTCTATTTGTTGATATAGTTCTCCTCGTAGATCTCTGGTTTCTATCAGTGGTCTCACTCTCATCGCTCACTACCACAGACTCATTTTTCGCTCTATTCGCTGCTTTTGTTTTTCTAGTAGATTTTCCCCTATTTTCATCTGTATTACTATCACTCTTATCACTTACTACCACAGAATCAATGTCTTTTGCAGATCTATTCGCTGCTCTGGTTCTTCTGGTTGAATTTTCTTTATTTTCACCAGAATCACTATCACTCTCATCACTAACTACCACAGATTTTGTTTCATTAGCAGTTCTACTTTCTGCTCTAGTTTTCCTTCTAGATTTTCCTCGGCTTTCATCACTATCATCACTAACAACTACCGATTCGTCTGCTTTCTCCTTTCTAGCTATAGTTTGTCTAGATTTTTGCTCATTTTCATCAGAGTCACTCTCATCACTGACTAAAACAGATTCATCATTTTTTCCCGTCTTAGTTTGTTTCTCATCATGTCTAGGATTCAGCCTAGCACTTGCCCGTCTTTCTAGGTTCCTCTTGATGTGCTGCTTGACCTCAGTATCACTGTCACTGCTGTCTGGAGAACTCTCTCTGACCGGCTTGGGTATCTGTGGCTTACCTCTCACGTCACTGGATCGAGAGGACCTGGAAACGAAACGGAATTATCAGTAAATTTTTTTATAAAGTCACTATTTATTTTACTCTTAATGAAAACGCTATATTTAAATTTCAACTTGAAACAGATGCAATGAAATAATTCAATAACTTAAGGTGCATCACCACGAGCATTCGTAAGTAATGTAACAAAAATTGGGCAAGTGCGAGTCCGACTCGCGCATGAACGGTTCCGTACCATAATCTAACAAGTTTGTTGTAAGGGAGCCCCCCTTAAATATTTATTTATATTATTTTTAATATTTGTTGTTATAGCGGCAATAGAAATACATCATCTGTGAAAATTTCAACTGACTAGCTATCACCGTTCTTGGGATACAGCCTGGTGACAGACGGACGGACAGCGAAGTCTCAGTAATAGTCCCGTTTTTACCGTTTGGGTTCGGAACCCTAAAACGGCATGAGATTTGCATATTATTTTATTATTGACATACCAAATTTTCTTCCCATCTTTCTTAGAAGTACGGGTAGAATCTCAATTCTAGCGATTTTCCCTTAATTCCGCTGCTCAAAGGTCTCGAAGCAGTCGCTATTTAGCGATAATACCTACTGTTGTCTACCGTTACTTATAAATTGTATTTGTCTTGTTTCCTTTTGTAAACTTTTATTAGTGTATAAAGTATTGTATACCTGAAACTGTTGAAGACTGCCTTGTCTCTGTTCCACAGCTGTCTCCGCTTTGGCTGAACGGCATTTTCATTATCAGTCTCACTCTCACTTGTTACACGGCGAGCTTTCCGCGTACTGTGTCTCATGCGGTACCTGTCCAAACGAAACTTTTGAAAGGGAAACAAGTGTGAACATGTCTAACAAATAATAAGTTTTTGTCAATAAAGTACGGGTAGCAGTCCGAACTCCGTACGAGTTCGTAACATGTCGGGCCGTTTCTGGCAATTTTATGTGAGTGTAAACCGCTTAATACAATAATTAAATGTCTCACGAAAGTTTTAATAAGATTATTAAATAGTATTTTAAGTATTAGTATTTTTTACACATTTATTTAATAAAATAAGTGTGTAAAAAATACACTTAATCATACATCTATGAAACAAGTCTCATTATTTTTTAATGTCACACACCACATTTTTTTTTAATAAACCATTGATACAAAAATCAAAGCACAAAGAAAATTGAAACACGTAACCTGGTGGACGAGACCCGGAATCGAACCCGATACCTCTGGATTAAAATACTGTTTGTTTATATTGTTTTTTTTTTTTTTAAATAGCGTGACAGAGTGGTTCTTTTCAGCGGAGACTTTGAGACAACGGATTTTTGCTTACCACTGTCATGGCATTCTACGAAAAACAAACGTTTGTAGAAAAAATGCTGGTTAGAGAAACTGAAAGATTACATAATTTAATAGATTGATCATACGGGGTTCATCAAAATATAGTGGTAACGTTAATGAGGCGTTTAAAACGCTGGAATAATCACCATAAAAAAGAAGAACGACCCATATACCTGATCATGTTATGGCTTCAGGTGAATACAGGCTTTGCCTATCTTACCTCTTCTCCGGAGTAACATCAGCAACACTCCTCAGGCCGAGCTGTTTGGCAAACTCCTTCAGAGAGACCTGATGCAGGAGGAGTCTCTCCATCTGCCTGCTGCGCTGAAGCGTCACGAGCGGGTTGAGCTTGTAGAACAGACGGGTCTTGTACGCATCGTCGTGGTCGAACCTGGAGTTTCATAATAGCAGTTTATGCAACTGTTACATAATGAACGGTCTTAAAACACGAGTGTGGTTTTATGAAACGAGCCGATGGTGAGTTTCATGGCCGATGACGAGGATCACACGAGTATTTTAAGACCTATTTATGTATGCATACACTACTTTATGTACACACATATTCATCATCATTATAATAGGTTTTATTTTAAGTAGATATGAAGTATTTGGTACAGAGCTAGGAATAATATGAGTTGACCGAGCACCGAGCCCACTACTCACCTTAACAGTATCATTATATGTGTATTTATATACATCATCATATTTGATATCGTTAAGGTGAGCACGCCAAGATATGGTACTGTTATGAAATTACATCTTTGATTTTGGTCACTGCCAATTAAGGTCTTATCTGAAGTTATTATTTTTACAATATGAGTGTAGATAAATGTAATATATACTAGAAAGCAAGTTCATCAGTACAGTCGAGTTCATTTACATCTACACACCTACGAGAACAAAAATATCTGAACACGACCCTATTTTCAGGAGCATAAAATCGTGTTCAGATATTTTTGTTCTCGTAAGTGTGTAGATGTAAATGAACTCGACTGTACACAAAGATAAGTCCTAACCATACTGCGAGGCTTTCCAATCCAAATTTATTTTTGATAAAAACAACCTACCTGTCCAAGTCCACAGCTCCCACAGTCTTCGAAAGGAAGCTCCTCAGCATGGCGACATCGCTCTCGTCTATGATGAGCTCCTTGCAGGGCCCGTCCTTCCTCACCGACACCGTGGAAGAGCTATCCGACATGTAACTCCTGAATTTGGGCCTGCGCGCCGTCTGGGGACGTTTGAACACCTGGCAAAAGGAAATGGATTCATACTCATACTCATTTAATATATAATGCCTTGATCACACGTACCGAGACGGTGGGCGAGACAGTGCTCTCGTCCCTGTCACACACAAGACAAACGGGCGAGACAGAGCACTGTCTCGCCCGTTTACTCGGTACGTATGATCAAGGCATAAGGGCCATTTTTTCTAAAGATGTACACTCCACTTTTTTTTTAATTTTCGATATTTTGGGTATTTTCTACTCAGAATCACGAGCTCTTTCGATCTAATTAGGAGAAAAAAACTGTCCCAATATATTCATAATTTTTTGTTTCTCCATGCCGTTACCGGTGTAGATTTATATGGAACTGGTAACGGAATGGAACGAAAAAACATTGGGACACTTTTTTCTTCCAATTAGATCGAAAGAGCTCGTGATTCTGAGTCGAAAATACCCAAAATATCGAAAATTAAAAAAAGTGGGGTGTACAACTTTAGAAAGAATGGCCCATAAAATGTTTTGCAATGGAGACCAAGCAATTGCAATTTTACATGTCACATAATTCGATACCTTAGTTCACACTCGTACTAATTATAATTATTTTGGCAATTAAATTTTAAGAGTTGTGCACTGACGTCGTAATTACAACGAGTTTCCCCGAAAAGTTAAAGTACGATTGTGTAAGGTATCCATATCATATTAAAACTAGCGACCCGCCCTGAGTTCGCATGGGTGCAATGCTGATAAATTATGCGAGTATTATACATATAATCATTCCTCTTGAATCACTCTATCTATTAAAAAAACCGCATCAAAATCTGTTGAGTAGGTTTAATAATCTAAGCATACATAAGGACAGACAAATACTAATACTTATGCCATCTTAACTGGCCGGTTTAAATTAAGTTTGCTGTTATGTATGTTGGACGACACGGTTAGCTCAGTTTGCAAGCACCTGCCTACTGAGCGGCGGTCCTGGGTTCGAATCCCGGCCAGGGCAAATAATTGTATGATGAACTCGAATATTTGAGCTTGGGTCACGGTTGTTCTATGTATTTAAGTATACATTTATCTATATAAGTACGTATATCGTCGTCTAGTACCCATAACACAAGCCTTCTTGAGCTTAATTTGGGACTAGATCGATTTGTGTGAGGTTGTCTCATATTTATTTTATTTATTTAATCTTTATTGCATAAAAGTAAACTTATCGTACAAAAGGCGGACTTAATGCCATGAGGCATTCTCTCTAATTTATGTATGGCGCCGGCTACAAATTGTAAAGTTAACGCAACCGATCTGGGATGTTATATGGGAGCCCCTTTAAAAATATTTATTTTATTCTGTTTTTAGTATTTGTTGTTACAGCGGCAATAGAAATAAGTCTATCAAAATTTCAACTGTCTGGCTATCACGGTTTATGAGATGCAGCCTGGTGACACAGACAGACAGACAGACGGTGGAGTCTTAGAAATAGGGTCACGTTTTTAAAAACGAGGTGAATTTGTATGTTTCAGACTTCTGGCGTTTAAGGCTGATTTAGACGATGCCAATTTTGAGACGCCTAAATTACGGCGCCAGTGATTACCGCACAGCACACCTCCGACCGTTTAGACAATGACTATGTTCAGCCGCCTAAATCTCGCCGCCAGTCGTGTTTACACAGTGCTTTTTTTCAGTACCAGTCATTAGTGGCAGCGAGAGACGCGGAGGGGGGGTCACTGGCGCCAAAAAATAGGCTCGTGTTCTATTCCGCGCCAGCGCTGGCATGCGGCGAAAAAATGGCGCGGAAAGTGTTTATACGGTGCCTTTTCGAGGCGCCGTAATTTAGGCGACTCAAAATTGGCATCGTCTAAATCAGCCTTAAGGGTGTCGTGTTTCGGCAGTTCTGGGGCAATCTGCCGAATCCTACAACAGATCAGACGACGCAACGGAGCCACGCCGTTATGTCGCCTAAATCTAACTAGTTCTAAGTCTTGTTTATGTATTTTTGTAGTTCACAGTGCCTCGGTTATATTACTGTAATGCTGTGTAACTTATTTGAATAATAATTAAATATACATACCTGTTCTTTTACATTGCCTTCTGAAGAACTATTTTGTAGCAATGACTCAACCACCTTTTCTACTACCTCAGGTCGAACCGTTTTGGATGGCTTCTGAGGAGACTTTTGCGGAGACTTATGTAGCTTCTGTGACTTTTGTTGCTTTCTAGTCTCATCTGAACTACTCTGCAAGAGACTTTGTACGAGTTTCTCCTCTTCTTTGCTCCGTGTCTTCACAACAGTCTTTTCTTCTTTCTTCTGTCGTTCCTTCTTTGCTGGACTTTGTGAATCTTGCGATGATTTGCTACGTAACGCTGCAGACTTAGCTTTCTGTGACCGTTTCGCTTTTCCATTATCATCTGAAGATTGCAGAAGAATGTGTACTAATTTGTCATCTTCTGTTGCTCTTGCATTTTTCTTCTGAGGAGACAGCTTCTTTGCCTGCTTCGCTTTGTTGGGCAGGTCTTCGCTGCTGGATCTCTTGCGTTTCCGAGGTGAACTCACAGAAGCTACGACTGCTGGGAGGGTGGGAGGCTTGGCTGCCAATTCATTGGCATTTAAGTCACACCTGGTAAAAAAAACAAATACAGTAATACCCCGCTTTACGCGATAGATGCGTTCCAGGGAAAATCGCGTAAAGCGAATTTCGCGTATATCGAGGTACTCTGATAAACCAAACAGACGTCCTACATCAGTAGCTATACCACCATTATTCATTTTTGTAATAACTTTTAACTTTTAATTTTAACTCCAAACTCGAGGTTTTACGTTATTTTTTCCTTTCAGGAGGCATTTTAAATACGTATTTACAAACTTATTTTACTTAAAACACTCAATAACCTAATATTACTTCTAGTTAAATACCACCCGAGGTGGCGCGATGCGCCGCGCGCAAATAAGTAACCAATCAGGTATCAATTCGGTTCGGTGACCAATAGAATAGTGCACTCGCGTAAAGCGGGGCATTTTAGCGCGAAAATTTTAAAACCGCGTTATAGCGAATCCGCGTTATACGGGGTCGCGTAAAGCGGGGTATTACTGTATGGAAATAAAAAACAATAACAGTAATCCCTTAATATCTTACGGATTCTAAAATCATGATAGTGGGACTAATCAATGAAAGTATACTCTTTTAAACAAAAAACTGTCCAGTCCACATTAAAAAAAATTATATACACATACCGAAGAAAAGATGAAAAGAAATGAAAAAAAAAATGAAATGGTAATTTATTTTGCTAGAGACATGGTAAACGATAAAGATCTTAGTTACATATGGTAGTGGATCAGCATATCTCGCCAACACTACTTGGGCATGCAAATTTTTTATTCTTAGATCTAGACACTTCAATTTACACATTAAATATTAAATATTAAGGGACATTTAAAAAAAAAAAAATTTTACTATAACTACATAAGCCTTAGTTTCCAAAATAATCCTGTATTGAGTAAAAACATTTATTTACTAACCACTTTTGCAACGCAGATGTAAATGGTTTTAGAGCAAGTTTTCTTATATCACTTGGTAAATTATTATAAATTTTGATTGCCATTGCATAACTATTTTTGCTACAAAGTTTAGTTTTGTATGTGATTGGTAATACTAACTTATCTGGATGTTTTAGACGGTTTATCCCAATTCTGATCACCTTGTGTTTTCAAGATCATTTATAAAAACCAGTAGTGTCAACTATAATTGCAGTCAGAATAGGGAAGGAGGCAAAAAGCTTGTTTTTTTTTTTGTGGGAATAACAAAAAACCAAATTATTTTTATATATCTTTAAAGAAATAAAATCTCCCCGCCTTGTACGAATACCTTGCTAGCTAACTTAGCCGTAATACAATTTGCGATTAAAAAGCAATTACATATTACTGTTCTTACAAGTTTGTTCAATTATTGCAAGCTACTGAAATTTCAGTAACGTCACCTGAGGTAACTGCACCTATGAGGCAAATGCGTGTATCATAGTAGCGGAACATTTGAAGCCCAACCATACCCTTGCTGGCAAAAATTTGGGACTATTGAGTATTAATATGAAAAATAGAGTGGCGTAGAGTATGATATCATCAAAAGGCGCATTTGGGTCAATCAACTATTTTCTGCCACTCGTTGCCATGGTGATTCCCCTGGGTCACTTTTTAAAACTACGATTTTCTTTCCCGTGTATATATTTAGCAAAAGCTTTGTAATGTAAGCAGTTATAAGCCCATTCTTATGTTGGCTATCTCCGGACAATACCAGTAATATCAATTATCAACAGTTTTCTTAGAAATTTAATCACTATTATCCGCTGGGTCAGACATAATAACAGTAAGAAAAAGTTGATCCACCCATTTACCTCATAAAGGCTGTTCAGAAATTACGTCATCAATTTCTGTCCGAGTTAAAGATCCAAGCATACATAGGGACAGACAAGGACGAGACTTTGTTTTATACTATGTAGTGATGATGATACCTGGAGTGTTGGAGGTGGTGCGCGCAACAGACCTGCGCAGGCGCGACACTATCCCGCCTCGGCCTGCACACACAACACACACACTCACACAAACTGCAACAACTGACCCTCATAAATGTTGTATAACAAAATGGGACATAATCGTGTTCAAACAGTTTTTATTTAATTACCTCGACTAGAGATGTGCCGTTTTCGAGAATGTTTCCCGATTTGCATGGGTAGGAGAATGGCACATTCTACAGAATGTCAATACCATCCTTCGAGACCATGGGCAGCATCATGTTCAAATATATTCAGACAAGAATTATATTTTACATAGAAAACTACTATGAGTCTCAAAGATATTTTATTAAAATACATACACGGGTTTACTTACGTTGTAGAAGTCTGCTGCAGCTACTGACCGGCACTCCTGGTGATGATTTGTGTGCAGATTCGTAACATGTTGACCGTTATCAACCGTTATTCTACTTCTACAACGTGAGCAAACCTGTTTCTGTATTTTAATAAGAATTATATTCATGGTCTCCAAGACTGACTTTTTATAACCAAGTAAAGGCTGATTTAGACGAAGACAATTTTGAGACGCCTAAATTACGGCGCCAGTGATTACCGCACAGCACACCTCCGACCGTTTAGACAATGACTATGTTCAGCCGCCTAAATCTCGCCGCCAGTCGTGTTTACACAGTGCTTTTTTTCAGTACCAGTCATTAGTGGCAGCGAGAGACGCTGAGGGGGGGTCACTGGCGCCAAAAAATAGGCCCGTGTTCTATTCCGCGCCAGCGCTGGCATGCCGCGAAAAAATGGCGTGGAAAGTGTTTATATGGTGCCTTTTCGAGGCGCCGTAATTTAGGCGTCTCAAAATTGTCTTCGTCTAAATCAGCCTTTAGTCCCATTTTGCTATAATGATGGGTGAAATTGTGTAAGTTTAAAGTTAGTGAATGTTGCTGATGTAAACAAAGAGGAAACAGAACTAAATATTCCAAGTAATTTTTGCATAATAAAGCCAAAACTATCCACAGTGATGAAAGTCTAGCTTTTTTAATAGGATCCAGTAATTATCTTGCAAGAAGAAATTCAGCATTCCAGTAAACATGTTTTGAATCTGAAGTTTTTTAATGCAAGTATAGGACATATGCAAATTATTGCGTAAAGAAAGTTGATTGTAACGCCACTATCTCTGGGCAAGACCACTTGACAAGTCGTTTTGAAGAGTAGTGACAGAAATTTTAGTATTTTGATTGTCACTTTTGTCCAATCTATTTACCCCAGTTGGAAAATCTAGAGTAGTGCATCTGTACTCAAAAATGTTATTAGATACCAGAAGTGAATGAGATTGAATGACAAAAGCAATGAACATTTAGTCACCTATAAGAACACTGAGATTACATGAAAGCCAACACAAAAATAATCGCGGTAGCAATTGAGAAATGAAAATAGCAGAGCAGTGCCAGAACAGCATTGGTAAATAGCTTGCTAGTTACCTGTGACGGCGCGAGTACGGCAGCGGCGCGGCGTCCCTCGCAGCGCTATCACCACCGGCGGCAAGCGACCTTAACGCCCTAAGAACGGGAGCAGAACGCGACACTTCCAGCCGACCGCCGCGCAAGAAGCAAAAACGCGCGCGTTGGCGCCATCCCGCCACGCGACCCTGTCGAGTGTCCACCTCGCACCACCGCCCGCCAGCGTAAATATAGTACTTCGCCAGCATCCTGCCTGGCTAAATACACTTAACTACCACTTATCCACTAGATATTAACTAAATAAACTTTTAGCAAATACGCGGCGTCTGCCGTTTGACGTTTGCATTTTCCATTACTTTTGTTTTTTTTCGCATTCAAACATGGTAAGGAGCGTTTGAGACCATGTTTTAGACGTGTTAGTAATATTCTTCAGTAGCGACATCCATTGTTGAGTAGGAGGAAAGTTGACAAAAGTCAGCATCTTAACGCGCATCATGCTAGAACTATTTCCAGTGTTTTGATGAAATTTGGTGGTGACGCACTGCATTTCGATTCGCCGAAATAAATTCAGAAAGAGTCCAAATTGTACTTAAACATTACGATTCATTCTTAAAACAGCTTGTAACATCTCATTTTGTTATAAACGTTATTAATATTATTAATATACATATTAAAAACGTATTTTATTTACAAATTTCTAATTTTATAAAGCCTACAATTTCTTAAAACTAGTTTATATTTTGACTTACCTTATTCTTATTTAAGCTATCATCAATAACTTGGACTTACAGTAGTGTCAAAGCTATGTCAATGCCATACCATTAATATTACTGTCATTCCTGTGTCAAAAAACAAGTTCGGTGATTCAGTTCAATCATCAGCTTTTCTTTTATCACAAGAAACTTTCGTAAATAAAATAAATTGTGATTGTATTTACAGAGGACACAACATACAGTGTATACCATTTGGTTCATCTAAAAGGTTGGTTTTATATCCCCTTTTTAGTAGTGTAAAAATTTAAATACAATAACTGGATCCAATTGATTATTCTAGTCGTTTCGAAATATAAAAAGGAAGTGCCTGTGTTGATAACGTTGACCTAAAGCTTTTTGGTACATGTTAGTTAATGATGTCAATCGTATTCATACTATATACAATAGCTATTTAATTGAAACATTGTAATTCAAAAGTGATTGAACTAATTTTCATTAAATACGTCAAATACGTGTTGTTTTGATTATGTCTGATATAATATGTAAATTTTCTTGGTAAATAACTCTTGGCATATTCAATGAAACCACATGAAAAATATGTTTAAAGATATTGATTTTACTCTACAAATACTTAGTGCAATGCAACACCAATTCATTGAATCCAATAAATTAAACAAGGTAGATTCTAGACAAAGCTCCGGGTATCCAACTAACTATAAATAAATTAAATTATCAATGACTAACTGTTTTTACCTGTGGTTTCACATGCATTTGATGCAGTTCCAGCAACTTTGGACACCAAATTTTAGGTATAAAAGCATCCGAATATCCGATGCCTGACACTAACACACAAACTTTGATTTTCATAATATTAGTGGAGTTTATAGGACTAGAACATCTTTGACTAAACCATTGATAGAAAGATCAAAGCTCAAGGAAAAATTGAAATGGAACAAAGTTTTAAATTTTTCTTTAAGCTCTGATCTTTGTATCAATGTGGTTTAATATAAAAAATGGGTGTGTACCCACATTAAAAAAATGCGAGACATTACATTACATGTTTCATAAATTTATCTTTATGGATTTTCATAAGCTTAGTACAGTTTAAAATGCAAAAACTAACAATACATAATTTAATTCCTAGTATTTGCAAATATTTGATTTGGAAGTTATGTGAAAAAAAGATTTTTTTATGAGTTCAGAACGTAAACTTCTTTATCGAACAAAACCCGTAAATACCTAATAGTAATCATTATAGGCCTAATGCGTGGCATCTGTTTTCATAGTAATAATTGAGTGGTATGGCACCGACTTCAAAAGGTGATCTGTACATGCACGGGTTATTTTTTTCTTTTCAGACTTTTTTTAACTTGGTTCTTTTTTTGTTTAAATTTCTTTTACTATACATGCAGCATATTGAGATTGAGAAATTATGGGGAAAACAAAATATCATATTCTGGCTATATTCGTATTTAATTGATAGTTCGTTACAGACGAAATGGAGAGGATGGATATGGACTCCGACAGCCCCTCACGGTCCTGGTTCTTCGAGACTCTGGACAGCTGGTTCCAATTTCGTAAGTCAACTTATGTCTGTGTGTGTCGGAAAACTATCTATACCTATACATACCATTTCAAGGATTGCAGTTAAACCCGATAAGTTCAGAAAATGAGTTATTGAAATGTCTTAATAGTAAGTTTATTAAAAAAATATTGCAAAAAGAAATAAAACTATACATACAAATAAAACTGAATTAAAACGAATCCCCCAGTCCTGATGAGGCCGTCTGAGGCATCGTCCCCAGCACGCTCGCCTCGTTTCCCCTGTGAATTGCGAGGCTCAGTCTTTGAGCAAAAAAGGAGTTCGCTCTGACATCACCTGATACGAGTATTCCGATAAGTTTTTGTGATATTTCTTTGACTTTTTTTGCATCTGGCAACGACGGGTAAATATTTCAACTGCCAGTGCCGCAAATTCATAATTATTATTTGGCGTGTTTGCAGCTCTTGAAATTAGACTTTATTGGCGCGGGGCCAACTTTGGTCTAAGCGCCTACAGCTATGCTACCTGTTAATCCCGCATATTCTGCGGATCCCGCACTCGTATCTAACCTTTGCGGGATCAGATAATGATGCGGGATTAGATTAGATAATGTGTGTAGGTAACTGACTTGTCTGTTGGTAAATTCAAGAACTATGTAAAACGTAAACTTATTTCTAAAGCTTAAGCACACAAGACTACATGAACGATAAAGCGTCGTGGGATAAGTCAAACAAAATCAAAGCAATCTTGTGTGTAATTATTTTTTCTCAAACATGCAATGAAATATCGTCATAAATACGTTAAAACAGGCTTCGAAGTGTCACGTTTTGGGCGGAACAATTCGAGAGAACTGTATAACGGGCTGAATTATGTTTTTTTGTGTGGTGTATTTTTTTATTTTATTGCATATGTTTGAGAAAAGCACTATACGTGCCTTATTTCCCGGCATCTGCAGTAATGTACTTTAACGAGTACCTGTCAAGGTACTGATATTTTAATTTGACATTAAGAATTTTATTCTAGAAACATTCTAGCCTCCGTTTTTTATTAACGGTCCTTTTTGGGATCTTTCTTTTATTTCTATAATGTTATTCTTTATTTTAGATTTAGTAATAATTCTATCAATAAATTGCTCTGCTCTCTGTAATTAACGATTCGAAGGTGCTTGTAGCTAGGCCTACTTGAATAATAGTAGTTTATGTGACTGTACTACATAATGATGGGTGTTAAATGCGAGTGTGGGTTTATGAAACGAGCCGAAAGCGAGTTTCATAATAACATCTCACGAGTGTTTTAATGCCTAATTGCTTGGGTCATGGATGTTATCTATATATGTATTTATATATTATGTATATCGTCGTCTAGTACCCATAGTAAAAGCTTTGCTTAGTTTGGGACTAGGTCGATTTGTGTATGATTGTCCCTTAATATTTATTTATTTAAATATGTACAGTTACATACACTACTTTATCTACCCACATATCATAAGCCTCCATAATGCATTCAGGAGCCGCACATTATGACAAATTTTATCCGGTAATGGCGGTAATGAAGTTTTCTGGCAGCTGTCATAGTTTTTTTTTATTCAGAAACAAACTAGCGTCGGCTCCAACTATCATATCGTTCGATATCTTACTTACAGTTGTCAAATTTGATTGCAAATTGACAATTCATTTCGAACTTAACGTCTGATATTAGAATAGAGGTCAAATCAAATTTCTTTGTTTTTCAGACATATTAGAAATTTGTATGAAATAATATTATCGAAATTGATGTTATTATTTAGCGATAATAACATTTTTACAGATAAGAAATTCGTTCTAACAAAACAGTTTATTTTCATGGTCATAATGTGCGGTTCTTGAACGCATCATGGAGGGTTTGTGATATTTGGATAGACAAAGAATAGTTTGACTTTGACTTTGATGCGGGATCTCGGTATTTCGCGATCGAATAACGATATTGGATGCCCTACTTGGCGCTGATGAGTGTCTGACGTTTCAATCATATTTCAGAAGCGGCATTCCTGATGCAATATGGATGGCACATGCTCGGCGGTCTGATCTGCTCTCTTTTCCTCTGGAACTGGCTGCAGCCGAAGATCGAAGCCTGGAAGCGTGCCAGAGAAGACGCGGCTTACCACAAGGGTAAGTCTTCAGAAGACTTTAGGGAGAACCACGAAATAAAGGCGCAAAATAGTCGAGTTATGTTCATAATTTAACTATATTTGATGCGGTTATAAACGTTAAGTTACTCAACTTTTATGCTCGTCCTCGCTGCGCCGCTTCAAACATCCACAGGTACAGACAGAGCACATCGTATATAAAAAAAAAAGTTCTATCATGAATGTGTGTGATGAATATAGCAGTGTACAGTACATCACTAGGCCTTAGATCACTCGTGTGATTTTATTCCACACTCGTATTTTAAGGCTTCTCATGATCATTATTGTAATAGCTACATAAAGTACTATAATCCATAAAAAAAAATATTTAAATCGTCCTTTTGAGCGCCAAAGGCGGCAAGTCACGTCAACGGAAAGCTGTGCCTCAGACGCCATGACGTCATTTGCCGCTATACAACATCATACTATCTGGTGTCAGCTTAGCGTGTGGGACACAGTTTAACTGTAGATGAGCTGAGCGGGCAAGAGGTTAAAGTATATCGTTACCCGATATAACAACATTTTATTTGTTTAGATCCTGACCGTGTGCTGGCTCGCGAGGAGGCGGTGGCGAGAGCGCGCGCCGCACAAGCCGAGCGGCTGAGAGCGGAGTCTGCGCGCCATGCTGAGCTGCAGAAGGAGGTACCGTCGTTCTATAATAGCCCCATTATAGTATAACTCCTGACTGTGCTGGCTCGCGAGGAGGCGGTGGCGAGAGCGCGCGCCGCACAAGCCGAGCGGCTGAGAGCGGAGTCCGCGCGCCATGCTGAGCTGCAGAAGGAGGTACCGTCGTTCTATAATAGCCCCATTATAGTATAACTCCTGACTGTGCTGGCTCGCGAGGAGGCGGTGGCGAGAGCGCGCGCCGCACAAGCCGAGCGGCTGAGAGCGGAGTCCGCGCGCCATGCTGAGCTGCAGAAGGAGGTACCGTCGTTCTATAATAGCCCCATTATAGTATAACTCCTGACTGTGCTGGCTCGCGAGGAGGCGGTGGCGAGAGCGCGCGCCGCACAAGCCGAGCGGCTGAGAGCGGAGTCCGCGCGCCATGCTGAGCTGCAGAAGGAGGTACCGTCATTCTATAATAGCCCCATTATAGTATAACTCCTGACTGTGCTGGCTCGCGAGGAGGCGGTGGCGAGAGCGCGCGCCGCACAAGCCGAGCGGCTGAGAGCGGAGTCCGCGCGCCATGCTGAGCTGCAGAAGGAGGTACCGTCATTCTATAATAGCCCCATTATAGTATAACTCCTGACTGTGCTGGCTCGCGAGGAGGCGGTGGCGAGAGCGCGCGCCGCACAAGCCGAGCGGCTGAGAGCGGAGTCCGCGCGCCATGTTGAGCTGCAGAAGGAGGTACCGTCGTTATATAATAGCCCCATTATAGTAGCTAGTAGATTGTAGCTCGCGAGGAGGCGGCGGCGAGAGGTACCGTAATTCTATAATAGCCCTATTACTGTACTTATTACTATGTATTTTTAATCCATCGTATTTTATTATTGACGCATAGAGACTCTTTACATCTATGATAGTATTAGGTTAAGAGTTTTCTATTAATGGACCCGGAGACAATATACATCTCCCGGTAAAGTATGCCCAGTGATTTATCTGTTGCATTAATTTACTATTATATTGTTGTGATGTAATCATAATTGTAATTTTATATTTAGTATTGTTATTCAATGACATAGAATCAGACATGTAAAAGTGCCCTTGAGGCCTATTGGCTGAATAAAGATTTGAATTTTGAATACAATTTTGAATATGGTATAGATTTCCATCTTTCACGCCACGGTTCCTATTTAAATTGTGCTACCTGTAGCAATAAGAAAACTGTATTTTGGACGTCATAAACCAATGCTGACTGACAAAGTTAAAGTGCCAACTCATAATATTTACGTTTCATTCACTTTGTATTACAGAAAGAAGAAAAGAAGCGACGCGAAGCGGCCGAGCTACTCGAGAAACATGGCTACGTACCCGGGGGCAAACGGCTCGGCTCTGCTGAGGACGGTAAGTCAATATAAAACTGTAATGGTACATTACTGCAGGCGCCGGGAAAGACGGGCTTGCCAGGCGAGTAGGTATAGACATATGCAGTAGTGTCACTTTTTGGTATAGTATCCATACTAATATTATAAATGCGAAAGTGTGTCTGTCTGTCTGTTACCTCTCCACGGTTAAACCGCTGAATCGATTTTGATGAAATTTGCCATGGAGATAGTTTAAGATCCGAGGAAGGACATAGGATAGTTTCATCCTGGAAATTATCCCTAAAAAGATTGAAAAGTGAGTAAGTAATTCATGATTACATTAATGACCCTGTAGGAAATGTAATTATTAGACCAAAAGCACAATTTCTCTTACATTTGCTTAGGCGGTTTTAATAATCCCTTTTATTAATTAAGGTGATTAGGTGGATATCTATCGTGTTGTACGAGGTTGCTTCCATACTTCCAAGTTCCACGCGGACGTAGTCGCGGGCAAAAGCTAGTACTGTATATTCTACATAACGGTTCTGGGTTCCTTGTTGACTATTGAACCATAAGAATGATTTAATAGTACATTACTGCAGACGCCGAGTAGGTATAGGTATAGACACGGATAGTGATACGAAGCCGGCAAGCCCTTTTCACGGCTAAGGCATCTCTGGATTGTCGATTTGGACCGGTAACTCGTTTAAATTTTTCTTTAAGATTTGATCTTTGTATGAATGGTTTAAATGTAATGTTTCTGTTGGCAGGTTACCTGCCGCTGAGCGGCGGCGGCGCCGGGTCCTCGTACCGCGCGCCCAAGCGGTCCGCATGCTCCGGCGGCGGATGCGGGCGATAGTCTGCTCATTTAATACAGGGTGGAACGGGACGGGGTGTATCCTGAAATATAGTTGGACGTATTTATGCAAAAGGGAACCAGTCCACATATGAAAACTGTTTACATTGAACAGTGTAACTACAGCATAAAGTACAAACGTTTAACGTGGGTTGGTTCCCTTTTGCACAAATACGTCCAATTGACCGAGCGAGCAAAGCTCCGTTCGTAAATGTTTTGAATTTGGTTGACGACAATTCCTTGGCAAATCTCTGCTGACGTTTTATATTGCAAATTCGATACCTTAGAGCACAATTGTACAAAATTTTCGGTAAGTCGTTGCAACTGGTGGTTAAAATTTTATTGGCAAAATGATTGTAATTAGTACGAGTGACAATAATGTGCATACCGTCGGGGATAGTGCAATACCGCGTAAGTAACAAGTGTAGATACGATTCAATATTCAAACAAATGCTAAGTATTTTATTGAAATGAGAACTTTATCGACAGCTGTTATTTACGCGGTATCGCACTATCCCCGACGGTATGCACATTATCGCCATATGAAAACTGTTTGAAGCGCGACACTTGTTGGGCTATACATGTTGTATATATTTTTTTGTCGATTCAGTTCATTTGTACTTATTAATTTGTAATGTGCAATATAATTAAAATAATGAATAGTGTATTTTCTACGATTGTTTAATTTAAGGTTTGTATTGTATTATTTGTCTTGTTGGTGTGCAATAACGAATTGATAAATATTTGGAGAAAAATGTTGAATGGCTAAAAAATGCCACATTTTCAGGAGACCCACCGTTCCGTTCCACCCTGTCTATCTAATTTCTAATCATTTCAAAGGAAAACCAGTTGGAACTGCCTTTTGAGATCATAACCATGTATAGATAAAATAATTGTAACTTATTTTACGTCAACCTAAGCTACGCGGGCAGCAAGACGAAAAGCTTTAGACAAATGACGGGCGGTAATACGCAAAACCCCAGATCGCATATTTATGGCGCTCACCTTAGGTTCGGGCTACAAACTGCGATCTGGGACATTCGCGAATTCACCTTCCTAGGTGGGTCATTGTCAGTTCAAAAAACAAAATTTGTCCCTTCGGTGGTCAAAAGTTAAGAGCTTGTATGAATTTAGGTTATTTTGCTATTACATCGGATTATAGAAGAGGGAACGTTCTTTATTCTCACAGGCATTTAATCAGAAAATTAGGCCTTGGAATCCTTAAATTCGCAAATGTCCACCGGAAAGACGCGCACCTAAATCGTACCTACTATAAATATTAACTCGTTAACTTGTTTGTCCTTGCAAAAAGTAGAGAATATATGTATTTCTTATTGTGAAAAAATCATTATGTCACTTACCCATCAAAACCTCGTATCTTGGCTCTAAAACACCAAATTGAGATACGAGTTTTGTTCCATATAATTATTATTTATTTAACAGTATGGCTTAGATATCGCATAAAACAAAATTAAAACTATAATTATATGAATATAGCACATTGTATTGCAACTGTCTATTTTTCTCTTTATCTCAGTGTACTACGTGTAATAAATTCTAACCATTAACAAGATCTGTGAGGATATCTTATGTAATAATTAAATATAATTTATGTAGCAATAAAAACTGTATTATGTTTATGTAGTTGTTTTTTTTTAGATCCGTCGAAATGCAATCCAAAATAACCAAGGACCGGAATTCTTAGCAAAAAACAAAGTTTTTGAGTTTTCGGACAAGGTGTTTTATCGACTATCGATAAATAATGTTCACTTAATTAACGAATCTTCGTTAAAATAATGAAATCAGCATCATCATTCCATTTGCAATAATAAAATTGGTCAACCGCATCTTACGTTGCTCATCAAATTTCTAGTCATATTTTATATGCAGTTTTATGGAATAAAATAATGATACTTTAACGATAAACGACTTTAACGAGGTGTGAAAATTATTTATCGATACTAGAAAAATTGGGCAAGTGCGAGTCCGACTCGCGCATGAAGGGCTGCGTACCAAAATCTATAACAAGTTTGTTGTATGGGAGCCCCCCTTAAATATTTATTTTATTTTTAGTATTTGTTGTTATAGCGGCAATAGAAATACATCATCTGTGAAAATTTCAACTGTCTAGCTATCACCGTTCTTTTTTTTAACCTATTGACCGCCAAGCGGTCTAGCAATTTACCGTGCCACTGACGCCAGAGTAAAAAAAAAAAGATGTGCCCCAAAATCAACAGGGATTGAAAAATACTTGTAGCGGTTAGAATTACAAAGTTTTCGATCATTGAAATTTGGACGGCTGTGGCCGACGGGGCGTCAGGGGCACGATTTTTTGTTGACGGCCACAGCCGACTGTGGCGGTCAAAAGGTTAATTAGCCTAATTATTTTATTATTCACCTTGTCTAATTCCATATAATATACTTAAGTAATGTTTTACACATTCGGGATGTGACCAAATGAGATCTTTTCAAAAGCACGTATTTATCTATGGAAGCCATACGAAAATAAGCACTTTTGTCCTTTTTATCCTATCTTAACTGCTCGGGTTAAGTTTGCAGGCCCACTTAAATATTTATTTTATTCTGTTGTTATAGCGGCAACAGATATACATCATCTGTGGAAATTTCAACTCTCTAGCTGTCACGGTTCATGAGAGACAGTCTGGTGAATGGTGATAGACGGACAGACAGCCCCGCCCTGTCCCGTTTTTTACCCTCTGGGTACGGAATCCTAAAAAGTGTACGACGTAAGAATATAAACTCGTACATTTTGAATACAAATAACTAATAATATCGGGAAAATCGTAAGGTTCCCAATAGCAGATATTTCTAAACTAAATCGATTTTAAAACTATAAAACAGCGAATAGTTTTGTCAAAAGCAATAGACGGTAAACGTAAGTTTATTTTTTTATTACCTTCGCAAGGCAATGATTGTGTTGCTGTTTTCTTTGTTTGGCTTGTGTTACGGTACTTTTAAAGATGTGGATGAACATTTAACTAGACAGAAGAGACAAATTGATATACCAGATACGTCTGATGCAGGTTGGTGCTTTTATAAAGTCAAACTAGCGACCCGCCCCGGCTTCGCACGGGTGCAATGCTGATAAATTATTCATGTATTATACATATAAACCTTCCTCTTGAATCATTATCATCATATTTATTAAAACTAACCGCATCAAAATCCGTTGTGTAGTTTTAAAAAACTAAGCATACATACAACAGCAGACAGCCTATTACAGACTGACAGACAGAGCAGGAAGCGACTTTGTTTTATATATTACTAGCTGTGCCCCGCGGTGTTACCCGCTCATCCCAAGGGAATACTAAATTTATTCGGGATGAAAAGTATCCTATGTCCTTTCCCGGGTCTCAAACTATCTCCATACCAAATTTCATCTAAGTCGGTTCAGCGGTTTAAGCGTGAGGAGGTAACAGACAGACAGACACACTTTCGCATTTATAATACAAGCTGTTCCCCGCGGTGTTACCCGCTCATCCCACGGGAACACTAAATTTATTCGGGATGAAAAGTATCCTATGTCCTTCCCCGGGACTGAAACTATCGATATACCAAATTTTATCTAAATCGGTTCAGCGGTTTAAGCGTGAAGAGGTAACAGACAGACAGACAGACAGACATACAGACACACTTTCGCATTTATAATATTAATATGGATTAGTATGGATGTAGTGACAATAAATTACGCCCAAGCTGCAAGTTATTCAAAAATTCAAATGTAATCTGTACATAAACGGGTAATTTTTGACTTTTCAGTTTTTTTGAAGTCGGTTTTTTTATTATATATTTTTTTCTTGTTAGTTATTCAATTAAAATACATATAGCGGAGCGATCGGGGAGGTCTTGTTTCCATGCATCTCGTTTGAATTATCCCCTAACTCCTAACCGTTAATAAGGAGTATCTTCTATCATCAGTTCAGCATAGGAGGATGACTATCGGACGCAAATTAAAAAGATGTTCATTCAAGATTAGTTTGTGCAAGATTATAAAATTGTTCATGAACAACTTTACAATCGCGGACAACAGTCGAAATTGAAGTGGGTTCAAATACCAAAACGATCTCTTAAGCGTAACAAATAGTTTTCTGAAAACCGTAACAAAATCGGTCCTCCCAAACGCGAGATAATCGCGGACAAACATATACATACATCCTTCTTTTTTAATCGGTTAAAAATAAAGTCCGGTTATTGTGTAGATCTAGAATTACCTTAGAATTACAGTCCGACCAAAAAGAGTAGAAATTTTACTGTTGTGACGTTCCCGTTTTCAATAGATTGAATAGAAATGGACGACACTACAGTATTGCCACTTTAATTTCTACTCTGTTTGGTTGGACTGTAGGTAGGTATGTTTTATTCTACTGCCGTTTTCCTTCCAGTGTTCACTCCAATAGACAACAAGCAGTTCGGAGCCGTAGAAGTAGCCCCCGCTCCAACGTGGATAGCCCAAGTGCAGCCCACAGCTCCTCTCGCGATCAAGGGCTTAGTGATGTGCTCTGCCGTTTGCGTGAAGGAGCTCGTCTTCATCACCGCTAGTCGTTGTCTTGTCACGTAAGCATTGTATTTTAAAAACAAGTGTGCAACTCCGAAAAATGAAATTCGAAATTCGTTGTCAAATGATATTCCCATCACTTTCACTCTATAATAGAGAGACAGAGGATATACCGTTTGACAACGTAATTCAAATTTCGTTTTTCGAAGTAGTATTATCCCGAGAACCTCGTCCGCGTGGAAGACAAAGTTATGACTTCTTTTGTACCTAGTTGTTTGTTGATGCGTAGCTAGAGCCGTGTTTTAAGAATAATTGAGAGCTTAAGTCTTTTTGAAAAGACATTCCTCAATCGGGCCTGCTGTTTTGGCTTGATTAACGTACATACAAATATACAAAAAACTTAAAAACCGATTTCTACTATTTTTGGCGCAAGGGTATCCAAAGATGATTATGGCGCACTTTATACCCAACTACAGAGAAGCGAAAAGAGTCTAGTTACTCTTTAGCATGGACGATGTTTGGTCGGATCATTCTCTAATCTTTTTAATTTTTGTTACCTATGTAACATCGTCGTCAATTGGGAAGCCAGTTTGAAACTTCTCTCCCTTTTTTAGTGTCGTCGACTGACGTTTATTTGGCTTTCATTTAAATGAAATTCAATTTTGGTTTTTATACCCAGCTACCTAACGGTATTCTACTTACACGAGCTATGATGAGGTGATGAAGGAAATGAGGTCAATGAGCACAGTTTAGCCCTGAAGCAGAGGTGGCTTTCTTTCGTAGATATCCTCTAACTGAGTTAACTGTTAACACATGCAAGAGAGCAGTATCTTAGTTCTAGTACCTAGTAGGAATGCCACGAATTCTACAATCCTACGAGGTGAAAATCTTACATACATTTTCAAATTATCAACGTAAGCAAGACATTCGGAAGATATCAAATCTAGCAAACTGTTTATAAATATTAATAACAGCAAGGGTCTTAAGATAGAGCCCTGTGGCGCTTCAGATGATGGTTCGAATGGGACTGATTTGTACGCATCAATACTTTTGGATAGGATTCAAACCACCACCACCGTGGTAAGCATCCATGACCACATGTTTCTAAGTTTGCCAATTAAGAGGCTATGATATGAGGTGACTGACGCAGTCAAACGCTCTTGAAAGGTCTCTACCTACAGATGGAGTTAACTTATAAGTATTGTATTGTATTAATATTTTCTTTCTAGGCTAAGAGTACCATACACCGCTGTCTTGTACCAAGAAGCAGAACTAGGAGTAAAAGCTTTCGTACGGTCCTCGGCAATTACAAAACAAATGCATAACGACATAAGTTTCATCATCACTGTTTCCCAAGCCAGTAATACATCGCCAAATTGGCAACCCATAGAAATAGCAAACCCCTCTCCCCGTTGGTCTGAGGAATATGAGGGCACTGCAAAAGTGATTGGGTATGTCGCCGATGTCGCAACGGCTGCCGCAATTGACGATTCGAACAAAAAGGTAAATTACTACTTAACATTCTGGAAGAATATATTTTAGTTAATTCTATCATACGCTCAAATTGCGGATGATTATTTATACCTAGGTAAAATCTGAAGTGGAGCGACGAAAATGTAACAATGGCTGCGTCTTTGTTAAGTCCGAAAGAAAAACATGCAAATCTGAGGAATGTGATTTTAGGCAGCGTTTTGGGAGCTGAAGGGCTACTCTGACGCTCACTAAAATATACTTTGACAGGGTTATCACACCTCTAAAGTATGTATTTTATTTAAATCACTAAAGCAAAAACACAATAAAAATAAAAATAGAAACTACTTCAAAATTACTTGAAAAGCCAAAAATAACTATTTCATGTACAGATTACATTTGAATCACCTTTTGAAGTCGGTTCTAAATTGAGCTATGCTCGGAGTTTCCTTGCCGGATCAAATCTGAAATGATGAGATACGCCAGAGAACCAAGGTTGTAGATATAGCTCAGACAGACATCGAACTTAAGTGGCAGTGGGCGGAACAAATTGCTCATAGAACCGATGGCCGTTGTTAAGCTTCTTGAGTGGCGACCATGGACTGGAAGAGGCAGCGTGTAGGCCCCCAACAAGGTGGACCGTCGACCTGGTTAGGATCGCAGGCAATTGGATGAGGGCGCCGCAAGACCGATAGTTGTGGAGAACAGTGGACATCCACCGGCTGATATATGATTGTTGATATCCAAGTATATCATGCATTTATCATTCAACAGGCATTCGATTCTGTTTTTTATTGGGATCAAATGTATATGGCACTACTTAGAGAGTGCGCGCACCACGATTTTATTTATGCGACACGATTTTCGAATCGCGTTGTAAAAATGTCGCAGAAAATTCACTGCGCGCACTGCGATGAAAAAGACGATGGATTGTTCAGTCTCTGCATGGATTTCGTACAAGTTGCTTGTCTTGCCTTATTACTCCTTCGTAGGAGTAGGAGGAAGAAAAAAATAAAAAATAAAATCTTTTTGGCGTTGGAGAGCTCGTACCTTAGGTATAACCTTCTGACAAACCGCCTCCCACAAACGTGTCTTCAAAATGCGATCGCTATATGATTTATTTCGTATTTCTCCCACAAAGGGGATTTTCCTTCTATTTCCGTAATTAAATGGTCAACGTCTAGCGTCTCGTCTTGAGACTCCATCGGAGAAGCAGGTTCTGACATGTTGACGCTTGAAGAGCGGAACGCCGCGTCTGACGCCGCCGCGGCGATTTTATTATCGCAGTGCGCGTGGGGCCATACAACTCCGTATGCTGCATTTTACTTTTGCGACAATCGCGTCGCGAGCCGTCGCAGCAAAATGTGACAAATCACAATTTTAAAACCGCTGCGATTTTTTTCTCGTATAAATGCACAGACATATAAACCCATACGTTGCATTTCTGCGACAAAATAATCGCACGACAAAAAATCGTAGTGCGCGCTTGGCCTTACACTGCTCTAAAATTCAGAAATGACTGTGTCAAAGTTCAACATTCTTACAGACCACTAAAACGCTCCATACAAATCATACAAATGGCCACCTACATGTGTCGTCATCTGTGGGATGGGTACCAATATTTGTATGGAGGCAATAAGTAATTTGCCATTTTCACCGTTAAAAAGTTCGTTAAGTTTATGGTTGTCATACAATTTTTGTTTGGTTAAATTATAAGGATTGTGAAAACATCTTCAAAATTACTTTCGAAAAAAGACACTGTCACCTTCATATATTAAATATTTTTTTTTGTTGTGTGCCATATTCAACTAATTTGATTCATACAACTACACTATCAGTCGCATCCCCTATTGTAGTAGATTTGCGTTTTCAGCCTACCTATAAATTATACGAACTGCCAGTTAAAGCAAGCACAACCGTGTGCGGTGCACTGCTCAATCAACATTACCGGGTGCCGTGTTTCTTCAACTGCACAGTCCAGGAGTACACCCAGAGTAAGCTGAACTGCCAGAGTTACCTCCGAGGATTGGGGCATGCTGTTGTAGAGCAGGAGGACGGGAAAGGGGAAGCCCTACTAATAGGTACAGATTTGCATAAAATAATATAAGGTAAGTAAGGGCAAGTGCGAGTCCGACTCGCGCATAAAGGGTGCCGTACCATAATCTATAACAAGTTTGTTGTATGGGAGCCCCCTTAAATATTTATTTTATTATATTTTTAGTATTTGTTGTTATAGCGGCAATAGAAATACATCATCTGTGAAAATTTCAACTGTCTAGCTATCACCGTTCTTGAGATACAGCCTGGTGACAGACGGACGGACGGACGGACGGATGGACGGACGGACGGACAGCAAAGTCTCAGTAATAGGGTCCCGTTTTTACCCTTTGGGTACGGAACCCTAAAAAACAATGTAAGCTGTAGACCATACTTCATAAAACTAATCATTTTAACATTGACCTCTCTATGTATACCAGAAGCCTGCAACTTCATTAGAAAGCACGCCATATTTATTTACTAAAGCCAAAGACACAATACGCCAGGTCACTAAAGATATAAATATAAGAATAAGGCCGGAGCCCCACTGCTGCGCACTCTACGCACGGACACGCTATACTCGCCGCCCACATGGGTCCATTGTTATAATATTGGTATCAGTGACGTCATTTCGTTTGCAGCATGCTCGTGCACAATTGTGGAAGTATCTACCTACATTTTCATATAAAGCGTTTTTGTACCCACGTGTGTAGCTCGGCTCGACCGTGCGCACCAGTGGGGCTCCGGCTTAAGTTAGCAATAATCTACAAATGTACCACAAAAGCTCACAATCAATGTCCATAACAATATACTTATATAACCAATATACAAGGAAATATATTGGGAGAAGAAAAGTTTCAAGTATTAGTAAATAGACTGAACAAATTTAATAAACATGTTATGCATTAACGAATTTTTTGTAAATAATAAGTAATACCATAAATATTTATTTTTTCAGTATTTTTATTTAATATTTACTTATAGTTATATTATAAGTTAGTTATAAGTAAACTGCTACACCCTTACAGAGTGTCATGATTGTACATATGTATATTAAAAGCATAAGACCTGCTAAATGTAAAACTTCATGAAAGCAATAAAGTTCTATTCTATTCTAGGAATAACCACTTGGGCAGTCATCGACGAGGAACCTCTACCGGTGGGTTTTGCTGTAACAAACGACGCATTTCTCCGTAACATGGACTGTGCTGAAAAAATAGCTCATGACAGATCTAAGACGAAGGATTTGCCAGCAGATTACAATGGGCTGTGTGATACTGGGACCGATCCTTCTGTTATTACGCAATAGGATACCATTATTAAATAAAACAATTTGAATAGATTAACGCCGCGTTTATTTGAGCCTCCCAACGTTTCGGAAATTGTTCAGGTCTCAATTTCTCATGGTTGACTAAGAAAATACAAGATTAATGTTTTCATCACATTTGAGCTTCACCATTTTAAAATACATATAATAAAGCTGAAGAGGATCGAAAGTCTGTACATGGAAGGTCGAAAAAAAAGTTATATTTATAATAGTACCACACTACTAATATTATAAAGAGGAAAGTTTTTGAGTGTGTTCATGTGTATGTTTGTTAATTCTGCACGATCAAACGGCTAGACCAATTTTGATAAATTTTGGTATGAAGGTAGCTGACATCCTAGATTGACACATCGGTTACTTTTTATCACGAAAAAAAATAACGTTCCCGTGGGACGAGCGGGGGAAACCGCGCAGCAAGCGGCAAAAAATTATTGTTCGTATTGACATCCCGGGTTCGAATCCCGGCAAGGGCAAATATGTGCGATGAACTCGAATATTTGTGCCTGGGTTATGGATTTTATTTAAGTATGTATTTATCTATATAAATATGTGTATCGTCGTCTAGTGCCTATAACACAAGCCTACCAGTGCTTGTGCTGTGGGACTAGATTGATTTGTGTGAGGTGGTCCGATATTTATATCTATTTATTATATATTTCTTTTATTATTAAACAATTATATAAAAATATTAAACTAGGAACTATAACTATTAACATTAAAAAATTGGGCAAGTGCGTGTCCGACTCGCGCATGAAGGGTACCGTACCTTAATCTATAACAAGTTTGTTGTATGGGAGCCCCCCTTAAATATTTATTTTATTTTATTTTTAGTATTTGTTGTTATAGGGGCAATAGAAATACATCATCTGAGAAAATTTCAACTGTCTAGCTATCACCGTTCTTGAGATACAGCCTGGTGACAGACGGACGGACAGACGGACGGACAGACGGACTGCAGCGAAGTCTCAGTAATAGGGTCCCGTTTTGAAAGCTGCCCGCGCGTGGATCGCCTGTCGCCTCCCGCGAGCGCTTACTAATACTAACACATTTGACCAGGTGCCGTGCCCCCTGGACGGTGGCCCCACGAGCCGAGTATCTCGATGCCAAACGCCACAAACTCGCACTGGGCAACTTATTTATTTATTTATTCAGCCTCATCAGGCAGCACGTCGACAACAATATTCGTTCTTGCTCCCCCCGCAGCACAGACGTACTCGTAACCAACCCTTATTTCTGGTTCGCTTATAACCCATTTTACTGCATTTTCGTTTAGTGTATATAGTTCTCTCTTAACAATTGATCCGTCCGCGGAAAAAAATAGTTGTTTAGCATCGGGGCCGAAACAAATTATCTCCAAAGGGTTGCCAGATTTGATTTCATATCGAGCATCAGTTCGGCGAAGAACTGGCGAAATAACGGCCATTCTGGGCGCGGCTTCAACACGCAACGTGCTCATGTAGTTGGAAACCACGTCAATGCAGCCGTAAACCAGCTTTCCGACTCTCAAGCTTCCTATAAACGACTTGACAGTAGTTACATTAACGTATTCTGTCAACATTTCTTTATCAATATCTTCAGGACTAACAAGTTTGACAGGTCGCGGTCCAGAGCAGATTACTTCAATAGAGTCTCCAAACGTTACACGGTAAACATGCGTACGTACATACGAGTCAAAATAGTGTCGCGCTATCGTTGTGTTCTTTGTTTTTATGAGTATAGCAGGTTCCACAGTAATACGTTCACTACTACTATAACCAGTAACGACGTCAATGCAAGAATACACAGATTTTTGTAGATCTGGTCGCCTTACGAACCACTTGATCGTGGTTCCGTTGATGTTCTCCGTCAGTAAATGTTGCCCGTTCTTCTTCACGACGAGTTGCGATGCCACTGGCCCGGAGCAGAGCAACGACATTGAGCTTCCATACTGGATGATATGCTCCCCGAAGGACATATCAAAGTTTTCCAGTATCACTTTGAATGCTGGTGTAACTGCAATGATCACTGATAATCTCGTTTGGGAATCGGTGCACACATATTCAGATCTTTCTACATTTGGGGTATTTGTGGTCCACGAGATGGAACTTTCGGTCTCGTTCGTGTGTAACTTCGCTCCATCTTTCGTCATGGCGAGTCTTGAATCACCGAAGCAGGTCACCGTCAATGAGGTTCCGTATGAAACTGTTACTGTAGTTTGGTTCGTTCGGATGTAATGATTGGTCGTCCACCGTCCTTGTCGCGTTGTAACTACGAGTTCGGGAGAGTGTCCGTCGCACTGAGAGGTCTCTCTCTCAAGTTCTGCTAGTACATCGTACGGATAGAGAGCAACACAATTTAGTGTCAGAATGACGACCACGAGGATGAGCCACATCACGTCTCGACGAATACACGGCTGGCTGCAAACTAATGCTTCTGTTTAAGTTGAATAGATAATCAATTTCGTGTCTCGTATTGGAATAACCAATGACTAACACGATTATTAGAACTAAATAACATAAGCTATTTTTCTTTTAAGGTTCCGTAACTCTAATGGCAATTGGCAACATTGGGCGGTCTGGGTTTTGGTCATTGGGTTATTTGGCCATCAATGAAACAGATATATGCGTAAATTGATGAAATAAATAATGACAATTTGTTTTGTTAATGTGGGTTCGCACATTTTTATAGGTATTAAAACAAAAAGAACTCTATACTAATACAAAGATCAAAGCTCAGAGAAAGATTGAAATTAGTTACCTGGTGGAAAGGACCGGGAATCGAACCCGGTACCTCTCCTTCGCGCATTATCATTTCCGCCACCCTAACTCCAAAGCAACCTTTCGATTTTTCCTTATGCTTTGTGTGTGCTTTGTGTTTCATAAATTTATAAAATAACAGCGCCCTCTCTCGCTTGCTCGTTCACTGCTGTTAAGTAGTGCGGTAAGATGTGAATTGTAACGTATTCACATAGAGGTCGCTAAAGAGTAGGGCCTATCAAATAAACAATGTAAAGATTGATACACATTTTATTTTTAGTGACCGACCGAAACACGTTTTTCTGCCGAAACCGAAACCGAAACCGAAGGTTCGGTTCTGATTACAGTTTCGGCCGAAACCGAAACCGAACCTTTTATAAACGTGATTAAAACGTATAAAATGTCAGCGGGTCGTTATTTCTAGATCTAAAATGAATACAATGAAACATGTCGCTGGCATAAGTGACCGATGGAGCAAAGCGTTTCAGTTTCAGCTTGGCCCAAAATTCTTTCGCATCGTATGGACGGACGATTGGATGCTTTTTGGGGTGTTCTCGCCTGGAGGTCGTATTTCTTAACCGATTTTCATGAAGTTTTGTGAGTAGGTTTTACAAGAATATACTTAGATTATTTTTGTCGATTAGAGAAATTTCAAGAAAGTGAAGATGTATATAGAGTGGAGTGGGGGTGGAAAAGGTAAAAAAGTACAAATTTCAGGAATTACACAACAAACTCACGTTTCACTTTTGTTCAATTGATATTTTAACATTGACACTTGGTCTTGGTTCAAATTAAATTACCCAAAAAATTAAAATGTAGCATTAAAAGTTGTAATACTGAACTGAGGCAGCGATCTTTTAATTGTAGATGGTATAAAATAAAACAAGTTTAATAACATCGCAACAAAATAATTGATTGAGTTTCAATTATTATAATTGCAATCAGGTGGTCTCGTAACGCTTACTCAAACGTACTAATTTTATTACATACACGCAACAATGACGAATTCTAAAGTCCTTTTATGAAATAAGTAAACCTCACTTTTATCATCAAGGCACATCAAGGGAAAGTATGTATGTACCTTAAATATCGTAGATAGGATATTTTGCTGAAAGAAGACTTTATGCTATTTCTAAAAGTTAGTAATTCTGCATTTAAAGATTTTCTAAGAATGACTTGCTTCGTCTGGGATCGAACCGACTCAAATGTGAAAAACAAATCACCCCTTTTCATGCTGTCAATCGAAAGAATGGACATAAAATAATCATTCTTCCTAAGTAACATAGTATCTTAAAAGAAAGGAACAACGTAAAATGTTTGAGTCAAATTTCAAAAAAATATTTTTTTTGCTGACGACGACCTATTAAGCAAGTAATTCTTAGAAAATGTTTAAATGCAGAATTACTAACTTTTAAAAATAACATAAAGTCTTCTTTCAGCAAAATATCCTATCTACGATATTTAAGGTACTTTCCCTTGGTGTCCCATAGTCTTGGGATGCCCGGTATACTTATCGAACATATTCACAAAATTTCATGAGAATTGATTGAGAAATTCGACATTAAGGCAAGAACAGCCGGTAAGCGCATGGACATCCAAACGTCCGAGCATACGAAAGAATTTGTGGGCCAACGCTGAAACGGAAATGCTTTTGCTCGCTCGGTCAATTACTTAACATTATTCGGGGAACAAACACAAATGTCACCTCACTGAGCAATGTGATTCAGCGGCCGGCAGAGTCAGGCGAGCGAAGCCATATTGCCAACCGTGCCGACTGCCGAGCGCACCCAACGTTAACCGAACGCGACCCGAAAGTACGATGTTGGTAGTTTCGGTGCGGCCGAAAGGTTCGGCTGTTTTTTGGCCGAAACCGAACCTTTGGCCGAAACATGATTTTTAGGCCGAAACTGGCCGAAACCGAAACCGAAACTTCGGTCGGTCACTACTAGTTTTATTCCATTTTTTTTGGAGCGGAACGAGCGTAGCGAGCGAAGCCATGGATCGACTCGAATGGACTTTGTAACAATGCGCAGATCTCAGCGAGTTCTCAACCGATTTTAGAAATTTTTGTTTTAAAATGCACAAATTAAATTTCGCTAGGTCGTGACGAAGAGAAAATTAAAAAAAAAGAACAAATAAAACTCCGCTCCAATATATGGTGCAAGCTTAGCCGGTGGCTGACTCTGCATCGACCTAGTAATATTTGTTGTTATATAGAAAAAAGAAAATTTTCAACTGTCTAACTAACACGGTTCATGAGACACAGCCTGGTGACAGACGTACAGACAGACGGGCGGACAGCGGAGTCTTAGTAATGTAATAGGGTCCCGTTTTTTACCCGTTGAGTACGGAACCCGAAAAAATATAGAATATTTGTATTGTATGATAAACAATAGGCGGTCTTATCGGTAAAGAGCGATCAGTTCCATAAAATTGCAATGTACCAAGGTATTCATAAAAAATATAGTAGGCCTTGAATTAATGAAACAGGTTTCGATTTAGTGCAGTTTGAACCGGCGTCAATTGTTTGTGTTGTTTCGGGATTCCCGACACGAACTCTTCCCAGAATTTCCGTGTGTGTGTTACCAAATTATCTAGTACCCAATCATCTCTTGGGTGTGTCATTCTGAAAACCCGTGCTAGTATAGCTAGGTCATCCAGCTCAGTGTTTTCAAACTGTGGGTCGCGACCCCGTAGGTCGTTGACCTAGACCTATGTTAACTACTCAGATAGCTACGGAGAGTACCAATCGTACTCAGAGCGGCTGCAGCGGGGCCGCAGACAGCCAGTCGTCATCTCCACGAGCTCCCCGGCCTCCACGCCCCGCAACACGTCAGGTTCGTAAGGTCTCGTGGCATGAGAAAATAAGGTACGCCACTCCGGAATGACAGACGAGGATTTTGATGTCATCGCGCTATGATTGGTTGGTTGGTTCTGTCAGTCCGTTTGTGTGTTGCCAGTTGTGTATCATAATACTCCCCGTTTTCCTTGGTACCTGCATGTACCTGTATCATCATCATATATTTAAGAGCTAAGCTCTTGTCGGTGGAGTAATTTCCAGCTTATTCTACATTCCGCCTTCTCTTTTACATCCTTATAGAATGAAACATTTATTTTTTCCTTTATTTGCTCCATATATGTCCTTCTCGGTCTTCCCCTCTTCCTTCTCCCTTCTATTTTTCCTTCTATAATAGTCTTCATGTAATTATCGTGACGCAAGAGATGACGAACATTTTTCCTCTCCTGTTCTCAATTATTTTCAATAAAGATCTTTTTTCGTTATGTACCTGTATGAATCTCATAAAATCGTGAGTGTTTAAGATTAATTATTACAAAGAACATGACAATTGTGATAAAAAAAATTTTTTTTTGTACGTCTGGCTGCGAAATTTTTTTTTCCTTATTATTATTTTGTTACCATAACACAGCAACTAATCAGTGACGTAGAAGTCTCACCTGCCGGAGTGCCATACCTTATTTTCTTATAGCATGCATGTAGGATATATGGTTATTATTATTTCCTTTATTAATTAGAATTCTTAAGTAAATTAAATTCTTAATTATTATTATTATTATTTTAGGTTAAGATCTGTGACAGGGACTGTGGTCACGAAAAAATCACAAAATATCACGTGAGGGAAGGGGGGTATAAGGAGACCTCACGTGTATTTTTCTATAGTGAACGAACTAAGAAAAAAACGATATTGACGTGACAACGTCTTAAATTAGGTTGCGCTGGGAGTCACTCATGAAAAAGTGTAACGCCCGCTCGCGTCTGTTAGGAGGGCCGGTTGTCCCGCTAAAACTCGAGAACGGCTGAACCGATTTGGCTAATTTTAGTATTGAAATATTTGTGGAAGTCAAGGGAAGGTTTAAACGGTGAGAAAATATAGAATAAATGAGTGGAAAATAATAAAAACGATAATTTTATATTCCCATACAAATACAAACTGTTCGTACTTACCTGTCAAACATATGATGTTTGTTCCGTCGGTTCGGTATTTTTAGAATAATTACATGTAGATGTAGACTAAATAAGGGTTTGGAATCGACAACATACATAATAGTCTGATTATCGCATATTTAGATTTAAAACAGTAGAGAACAGTTTAGGTCAAAAAGTAGCCGAAAAAACCTCACGTGATTTGTGCACAAGCCCTAATCACTCGACCACACCGCGACGGCTGCCTGCGCCAGCTGTCGGTGATCACCGAAACAAAACCTAGGCTATCACATGATATTAATGGAGCTAGCCGCCACGTGTCGCGTCAGGATAAAAAAAAAATAGCCTACGTGTTAATCCACGGTGTCAGCTAGCTCCATACCAAATTTTATCAAAATTGTTCCAGCCGTTTAAGCGTGAAGAAGTAACAAACACCCAGTAAACGTTCGCCTTTATAATATTAATGTGATTTTTGAAGACATGGCGGAGATATGGTGGACGAAAAGGTAAAAAACCGGCCAAGAGTATGTCTGGCCACGCTTAGCGTTGGGTTCCGTAGTTGCCCATCCTTCACAATAGACGAAAATTACGAGAAAGATTTCAAGCTCTATAAAAAGGTCGTAAACGCCAAAGTAACAGTGATTACTTATTACCTTCTGGAAGTTGTCGATTATACGCGCCAGACTGAGGGAAATGTTTTAATACAGTATGGCACTTAACTAATATGTGTAACGTTCGAAGTATAAGGACACCGCGCGGCACTTATGTCATTTTAAAGCATTTTTGCGATAACTCATAATCGGCTCGACCGATTTTATTCAATATAAGTTTTCATTGAAAGTACATTGGCCTCATTTTCATGAATTTTTCCATAATTTTTTGACCCGTGGTTAAAATGTTAGAGACGGTGTTACGAACGGGGGGACGCTATTTTTTTAATTTTCGGAGCGAATATTTACAAAACTGCTGATTTTATCAAAAAATAATGTTTGGAGACCTCTATTATTATTAAAAGACCTATTCAACGACACCCCACACACTAGTGTTCTGTTTTGTAGTGTTTAAATAAAATCACCCCCACTTTAGGTGTTGGAGAGGAACTCGAAAAAAATTTTTTTTTAAAGTTTTTTTTTTTACCTTTTTGACGGCGTGATAAATACACATACTCATACCAAATTTCAGCTTTCTAGTACTAATAATCACAGACAGACGGACAGACGGACATGGAGAAACTATAAGGGTTCCTAGTTGACTATGGAAACCCTAAAAAACTGAGCTCTAAAGGACTAAACTTAGTCAGAAAATAATTGGAGGTACAAAATATGACTCAATTCTGCTCTGAGGATTTTTTATTACAAAATAATTTTTATTTAAAATTTCGCTTAAATTACTTTATGCATTTTTAGGAAACGACTCGGACATAAAACTGAAATGTTGATGTCATATTTTTTACATTTACATCTGTCACTCACACTTGCATTTTGTCATAACTTGACTGTGTCAGACCGTCTGACCAATATTCTTCCCCCACTGCTTCCTTAAGCTTCTGATATACTCGAAACGTGTAAAACTGCTCGGGGCAGGGCAGTTTCAGCTCAACATATGAATAAAAGTATCTAAATGACACCAGTGAGGAGTTGGCATGTACTGGCTCTGTTCCCGAGTGCCAATATTCTACTTTATACTGAAAGTTGCCCGTGTAGGATGTAAGGGGCTCGCCAGCACATGTCATAGATGTTCTAGACCAAGTAAGCATAACATACCCTGGTTTACTATTGTAGAGTGCCAAGCTCCCTGGAGGAGCAGGCTTTACGATCGACACATGGTCAATGACAAACGTCTGATTAAAACATCCAACGGATTTTCTGCACGATTCCATCAAAAAATTAAACACTAATGTCGCTTCGATAGTTCCACGCGCAGAATTCTTCGATCCATGAGTCTAATTGTGTGCAAATATGGACAGAGTTTCCATTTTCTATATGCGATAAAGTATAGTTAATGTAGTAGCAGAGGCCTTATTCCTTTTCAAATGCTGATTGTTTAGACATTTTTCTCTATGATCAAACATGTTTCTTAACATATTATTGATGTTACTACCTAGAACAGGGCTATTGGGATTTATTGGTATATATTTGAAACCTACAGTTTGAATTTTTCATTGATAATTTTTGTTCGAAAAACTACTCGAAATTGACAAAATTCACGTGGAAAATTCGTTTTTCAACTTATTTTCGACTGCACGCAATGAAATCATGAAATAGCTACGTTACTACCTAGAACTCGGGAAAAAGTATTATTCACTTCAAAAAGTTGGCTGAAATCATCAATATATTCGTCATAATATGAAAAAAATAAATTTTAAAAGGAATAAGGCCTCTTAAGGAAGACGTCCAGGAACATCTGAGATACTGCAGGTTGTATGACACGCAGCGGAAACTCGAGGCCATGGGAAGAGCGTGAACAATAACATATATCGCAGACTCTGAATCTCTTTCGTAACAAACACAGTTTGTGAATAGATCCGTAAAATGTTTTACATACCACTTTATAGCAGTTTTGTTCACAATAGTGTAAGATATTTCATTCGGTTCTATCATATAATTCTTATTTATAGTAAGTTGTGTGGCGTCAGGCCCAGAACAAACAATTTCCAAAGTGTCATAATGTTTCATATAATACTCACCTCGCACTTGGCGGATTTTCGGTGATGACACCTCTACTCGAGGGTAGACCATGAGATCCACTGTGCTCATGTAATGAAAACCTTCAATGTTGTCAGTGTCAACGCAGTCAATGGATGACTCTCCTATTTTTGAAACAGTTATTAGCGACCGCAGTCGTCTCGTTGACTTTTTCCGTTAATATTTCTTTGTGAATCTCTGCAACACTGGAGAGTTTAACAGCTCGTGGCCCGGTGCAAAATACTTCAATAGTCTCCATAAATCAATTGATACATCCGCAGCATAATATTAGAGTGGTAATAGAGTGGTCATAGTCTCGCTTCCATGTTTCATTTTGTATCTGAACATACGTTAAGAGTTTAACTCTAAGGTTTACACTATTGCTGGTATTGGCACCGACGTCTGTGCACTCGTACTTCGATATTTATAAATCTGGTTTCTTCTCAAACCACTCGGTTCTAACTTCATCCACTTTAACGCTAACTTTAACTGTTTCCAATTTATCTCGACCCTTCGTCATGATGAGTCGGGCATCCGCCGGGCCAGAGCAGAACACCGTCACAGAGCTTCCATATTGAATGGCATATGTCTTACTTATTTCGTTGAAATCGTCGTAATCCGAAACACCATTGCAGGCGTGACTGAAATAGAAGCCTCCTGTTCGCAGTTAGTTCCATAGTCGGTGCACACGTATTTTGACTTCATTGTACCTGGTTTTTCTATATTCCATCCGATTTGGTAGTCGTAAATGATCGCGGTTTCCAGCTTGGTTCCGTCTTGCGTCATGGCGAGTCTGAAAGCATTGTCACCTTCGCACCTCACGCTAATTGATTTTCCATATGTAATAGAAACGTGGTTTTCATCAGGATGATGATCTTTACTGGAATATACCGTCCCCCCATCAATAACGACCAACAGAGAGAGAGATAATCGCAGTAAGAGGTAGCTTCTCCTATGTTCTCAGTGTAGGTGTCAAGGTAGAGCCCACAATGAGTAAGCCGCAGCTGGGCGAGCCCCGCGCACAGAGCGAGCACTGTCACATACATTCACGACTGGTCGTTTCGATGTAAACAAGCACCAGCAAATGGCATTTAGTTCTGATTTCAACAGGAAAGATCTATAAATAAATCCACCTACATTAATATCGTTTCCTTACCCGTACCTTGAGTTAACGTAACGCTACTGTACTCGCTAGAATATAGTAGTGGAGCGCGCCTATTAGCGGTTACTTTGTGGGATTACAATTCTCGATACAAATCGTTTACGCAGTCGCTAGCGAGCACGGTCACTGTATAAACTAATGGTAAGGGTAATGGTGTCGTCGTTTAAAAGGGTAAGTAATAGAACATATATAAACAATAGATATAACACTATTTTACATAGAAAACTATCGTGAGTCTCAGACATATTAAAATACTCAAACGGGTTTACTCACGTCGTAGAAGTCGAATAACGCTCGACATGTTTCGAATCGGTACGCGATTCATCATCAGGAGAGACGATCGGTCAGGGCGTGACGGATAAAATCGGATACTTGTTACGCCGTAGGTATTGCATCAAGACGATTTTCCGCCCTCATATACAGCTCAGACAGTTGGTGCGTTCCCCCAAAGATAAGGAACCCCTAAGTAATCCTGGCGTATATATGATTCCGTGCTCCTGTGGGAAGAACTATATAGGAGAGACTGGCCGGAACATTTCCACAAGAGTGACTGAACACATACGTAGTATGAAAAATCAGGATACCAGGGGTTCGGCAGTGACGGAACATTCACTGAATTCGAATACGTCTCACTATATTCGGTCGTCGTACCTAAGTACTCCGAATTTTTTTGAAAATTGCGATGATTGAAAATACGAAAGTTTATTATACCAAATGTTAAAATTCCGAAAAAGCTATGAAATTTCGGAAAATTCTTAATCGGAATTCTGTTTTTTTGGGCTAGAGCCACGTCGGGCTTTCTCTTCGATGTTATAATTCTCGGAAATATTTAAAAAACTCGGACTTCTAAATTCGGAATATTAAACGTGGTTTTTAACGATCGGAATTTTATTTCTTTGAATAATGAATAAGCAAAATCGGAATAAAATATTTCGGAGTATTTGGGTGTTTCCTATAAAATGGTACTAGGTACAAGGTATGTCATATTAATATTATTTTATATGATAGATATTTCAAATTATATTATATAATATGTCATAATTGTTATACAAAATACATATTATATCTAAAATTATTAGAGAAAATAACCATTATAACATATGATATTATATGAATTGAATGTTATACCTATCAAGCCTTATATTTCATGAAAATATGGTGTTTCTTATTATATATATCGTACATTATATCGTTTGTATGTTTATAAATTGAAATTATACCAAAAGTTTGTATATAATATGGGATGCACCCCGTTTAAAAAACATCGTAAGTATTTCCTATAGGTTATTGTTTCTTACTTTTTGGCTGTCATTATTCTTGATAATAATAAAAAATAGTTACTGTATTATAAATTGCTAGAATAGATTGTAAGATTAATGTGTGTACACCTGAAAAGGTAGGATTTAATGGAACTATTATGAAATTGTATTTTACTCATCTTGTACTTGACCTGAATTCCTCACACAATAAATGATTATTACTGATTATTATAACAGAGAACTTGGGCGGGGCTTTGGGTTTTTTAGCCATCGATAAAATAGGTACATTTATGTGTTTCCCCATCATATCATCTTGACCGAACGTTGCAACAACAATCCTAAAAATACTTACGGTTTTTTTACAAATTAATTAACGAAACGTTTTTATATCTTTCTTTATAATGATAATGTTGATCAGTTATTGATTAATAAAATATATAGGTACATTGTACAATGTCGTTCTAATACAATGTACATTATATAAAAGGAAACGAAATGCATTTAGGTAGATTTATTTATAGATCTTTCCTGTTGAAATCAGAATTAAATGCAATTTGCTGGTGCTTGTTTACATCGAAACATACACCAGTCGTGATGTATGTGACAGTGCGCGCTCTGTGCGCGGGGCTCGCCCAGCTGCGGCTTACTCATTGTGGGCTCTACCTCGACTCCTACACTGAGAACACGGGAGAAGCTACCTCTAACTGCGGTGATATCTCTCTGCTGGTCGACAGTGATGAGGGGTCGGTATATTCCAGTAAGGATCATTATCCTGGAGATAACGACGTTTCTATTACATATGGACAATCAATTAGCGTGAGGTGCATCGGTGACAATGCTACAAGACTCACCATGACGCAAGACGGAACCAAACTGGATACCGCGATTAATTACGATTACGAAATCGAATGGCATATGGAAAAACCAAGTACAATGAAGTCGAAATACATGTGCACCGAGTATGGAACTAACTGCGAACAGGAGGTTTCTGTTTCAGTCACGCCTGCAATGGGTGTTTCGGATTACGAAGATTTCAACTACATAAGTAAAACATATGTCATTGAATATAGAAGCTCTGTGACGGTGTTCTGCTCTGGCCCGGCTGATGCCCGACTCATCATGACGAATGATCAAGAGAAACTGGAAACAGCTTACGTTAGCGTTAAAGTGGATGAGGTTAGAATCGAGTGGTTCGAGCAGAAACCAGATTTACAAATATCGAAGTACGAGTGCACAGACGCCGGCGCCAATACCAGCAATAGTCTAAACATTAGAGTTAAACTCTTAACGTATGTTCAGATGCAAAATGAAACATTGAAGCGCGACTATTACCACTCCTATACTATAAAGCGGATGTATCGTTTAAAATTTGGAGACACTATTGAAGTATTTTGCACCGGGCCACGAGATGTTATACTCTCCAGTGTTGCAGATATTCACAAAGAAATATTAACGGAAAAAGTCAACGAGACGACTGTTCGGTCGCTAATAACAGTTTCAAAAATAGGAGAGTCGTCCATTTACTGCATTGACACTGTTAACATTGAAGGTTTTCATTACATGAGCACAATGGATCTCATGGTCAACCCTCGAGTAGAGGTGTCATCACCGAAAATCCTCCAAGTGCGAGGTGAATATTATGTGAAACATTATGACACTTTGGGAATTGTTTGTTCTGGGCCTGACAGCACACAACTTACTATAAATAAGAATTATATGATAGAACCGAATGAAATATCTTACACTATTGTGAACAAAACTTCTATAAAGTGGTATGTAAAACATTTTACGGATCTATTTACACAATTTGTTTGTTACGAAAGAGATCGAGAGTCTGCGCTATATGTTATTGTTCACGCTCTTCCCATGGCCTCGAGTTTCCGCTGCATATCGTACAACCTGCAGTATCTCAGATGTTCCTGGACGTGTTCCTTAAGATACTCCATTAACTATACTTTATCGCATATAGAAAATGGAAACTCTTTCCATATCTGCACACAATTAGACTCATGGATCGATGAAGAATTCTGCGTGTGGAACTATCGAAGCGGCATCAAAGTGTTTAATTTTGTGATGGAATCGTGCACCAAATCTGTTGGATGTTTTAATCAGACGTTTGTCATTGACCATCTGTCGATCGTAAAGCCTGCTCCTCCAGGGAGCTTGGCAGTCTTCAGTATAAAACCAGGGTATGTTGTGCTTACTTGGTCTAGAACATCTATGACATGTGCTGGCGAGTACCTTACTTGCTACACGGGCAACTTTCAGTATAAAGTAGAATATTGGCACTCGGGAACAGAGCCAGTACAAGTCAACTCCTCGCTGGTGTCACCTAGATACTCTCGTTCATATGTTGAGCTGAAACTGCCCTGCCCCGAGCAGTTTTACACGTTTCGAGTATATCAGAAGCTTAAGCAAGCAGCGGGGGAAGAATATTGGTCGGACCCCGCCTCTGTAACCTTTTATTCCAGTTTCGAAAGTGTTGATAATGTCGATTCGACTTGTGATTCGGGACCCGAGGAGACGAACGAGGTGATGACATATTTTACTCATAAGCTTAATAATGACGTGCGCCTTGAGAAGCGGAAGTTAAAAAACAAATTGATGTCGTTAAAAGACAAACTAGCTCGGATACGTGGACAGCAAAGGAAAATCGATGAATTGTAAGAAAACAGAAATGTATGATTACGGTGTGTGCTGAAATTTCCACTAAAGTAAAAATAGTGATGTAATAAAAGTCCTCAGAGAAGAAATGAGTCATATTTTTTACCGTATATTATTTTCTGACTAAGTTTAGTCCTTTACAGCTCAGTTTTATCTTTGCCAAATTTTAGGGTTCCGTAGTCAACTAGAAACCCGTATGTATGTATCACGCCGACAAAACCGTAAAATAAAAACTAAAACAATAACTTATTTTCGTGTACCTCTCGTACACCTAAAAAGTGGGGGTAACTTTTTTTTAGTTCCAACACTAAGTGTGTGGGGTGTTGTTGAATAGGTCTTATAAAAATAATGGGGGGTCTCGAAACATTATTTTTTGATAAAGTCAGCAGTTTTGTAAATATTCGCTCCGGAAGTCCAAAAAATAGCGCCCCCCCCCCCTCTAACTTTTAAACCGCGGGTCAAAAAATTATAGAAAAAATCATGAAAATGATACATTATAAGTACTTTCAATGAAAACTATATTGAATATAAAATTGGTCGAGCCGTTTTTGAGTTATCGCAAAATTTCAAAATTTTCTTTAAAATGACATAAGCGCCGCGCGGTGTCTTTATACCTAGTGCCATCCTGCATTAAAACATTTCGCTCAATCTGGCGCGTTTAATCGATAACTTCCAGAAGGAAATAAGTAATTAGTTACTTTGGCGTTTACGACCTTTTTATAGAGCTTGGAATCTTTCTCGTTATTTTCTCGTTAGTCTATTGTGAAGGATGGGCAACTACGGAACCCTAGACTGAGCGTGGCTTTTCGTCCGTTTTGAAAAATTTCGAAAAATAAATAAGTATATGTATACGTACTGAATCTACATACCCACAAAATTTCATAAAAATCGGTTGAGAAATGTGGCCTGTAGGCGAGAACAGCCGGAACATGAACATTCAAAAATCCGGACATACGAAAGAAATTTTGGCGAAGTTGAAACAGAGACGCTGCGCTCGTTCGTTTTAAATGAAAATGACGGTGACGCGGTTGGCTCGGTTTGTAGTGTTGCTGCCTACTGAGCCGGAGTTCCTGGGTTCGAATCCCGGCCAAAGCAAATGTTTAAGTGATGAACTCCAATATTTGTTCCTGGGTCATGGATGTTATCTATGTATGTATTTATATATTATGTATATCGTCGTGTAGTACCCATATAGTACAAGCGTTTGCTCGGAATTGAATATTGTGAATGATTAAATTTCTAAGCTTACAATTGAAATTTCGAACCTTAAAAATACGAATGAAATGTACCTATAAAACAAAAATTGGTATGTTTAAAACTGCCACGGCTTCCGATGTTATAAGGGAAAAACTAAATAATTGATTAGTATAAAATAAAGTTCAAGGAAGACAACTACCTACCTATAGAAAAATCATCATCCTCCTAGCCTTTGTCCCATTTTTTTGAGAATAAATTCTCAATCGGGGTCGGCTACCTAAATCCCAAGATGTGGCGTAGCGTAGGCACTAGTTCTGTTTAACTACCTATAGAAAAAAAAGGAAAAAAAATCTATAGGGAAAAACTGTATTCTCCAAAGTTAATAACAAGGATGTCTTGCACACCAGTTTACAGGAAAATTAATCAACTGCAATATGAGAAGCTCAAGTACGAACACAGTGTGTAAGATCTAGGGAATGCAAATCGTTTTTAACCGAAACCGACAAAATCGGTTATTATCGGTTATTTCAGTCATATCAATAACCGATTATTTTAATTTCGTAATCGGTTATAATCGGTTATTTAATATTTGTTTAAATCATTACATTTTCGTAATTTTCGTAGTACACCGCGAAACCAAACATCATTATAAGCTAAGTAACTTAATAGGTACTGTACTTAAAACAAATTTACGACTACCGTAACTGCCGAGCCCGGACTCCGGGCCCGGAGCCGAGTTCCGAGGAAACTCTCGGAACGGTCGGAACAGGAAAATAATAATACATAAATGCAAATTATTACTTTTTGCGTTTGTGGTATTATAGTTAATAAGTATACCACGGCGCATTGTTTCCTTCTTTGGAGATAAACATCTCCCATCTCTTTCTTACTAATGCGCAGGTAGAGTAATGGATATAGGAGAGGTTTCTTTATCCCGAAGTTGATTTAACTTGAAAAATATTGAAATTAAAAATTATTGTAATTCTTTTTTTGGTTAAAGAATTAGATAAGTACCAAACTTCGTATGTGTTCCATTTATAAGTCGTACGCAGCATAGCTTTCCACGTTTAGACCATATTTCTTAGATTTTTTCCAGTTTGTAATAATCGGTTATAACCGATACATTAATCGGTTATGAAATTTGGTCGGTTTTTGCTTTCCCTAGTAAGACCCTGGAAAACTTTCATACGTCAAGTCTATCAGAGGATGATCATGTGATTCCATTGCAAAAACCTGCCAACGACACGATGATATTTACTGGCGATAAGGAAAGTACCGTAATTACATCTACTCCGAAAAAAACAGGCAGTCAATCACCAGTATCACCACCTCCAGAAAAAAGTTTAAAAGGTCCCACTTCTACTTCTAATTCGAAATGAAATAAACCACAAAATTGCAAGCAATTGCGGCGAAAGCTGTGCATCGTAAGTAGTAACAACAGGAATGCAGTACTCAGAACAGCTAAAAACTTATTTAACTCGAGCGATATCTCTTTCCGTACGGAGGGATTTCACGGTTACTAGAGGGTATCGACATTAAACTGGAGCATTTTACCATGAATGATTTTTGTATTATCCTTTTAGGAAATGAGGACTTTTATAGTACACCTGACTACCACAAAATCATAAATTCCATTAGGAATAAATTAATATCTATAAGACACACTAATGTAATAATCTGTACCTCCACTTTTAAGCTTAAATCATTCTGTAATTTATTTATTAGAAGAATCGAGCTCTTCAGTGAATTGATATATTGAGAAAATGGAAACGGTAACATTTCTTGGCGTCCTTGGGCCGCTCATGTTCTTAATATACCTATATTAATGAACTTCCAAAGATAGTTAATGAACTGTGTGTATTGTTTGCAGATGACGCTACTATACTTTTTTTCGAGTGAAAAATCAAATATTTCCGATCTGGAGTGTTTACTCTGCATAAAATTGTTGAATGGCTTGGAAAACTAAATCTTAATATGAATCTGAGTAAAACCAAACTCATGCAATTTAGAAATAGTAAAACTAGCCCTTTAACCCTAAATGTAAATCAAGCCTGCTTGATCAAGAAAACATAGAAACAGTAAATAGTATTAAGTTTTTAGGTGTTCATATATATAGATCCTAATTTTAATTGGAAATCCCACATATCACTAATCAATAAGAATTTATCGAGTCAGTGCTACGCGTTATCAATACTTTCTGAAACATGTTCAGAACACATTACAAAAAACGCATACTTCGGTAACATTTATCCATTGCTGACTTATGGAATTATATACTGGGGAAATTCTACAGATGTCCAGTCTACTTTTGTTTTACAAAAAAGATGTATACGCACTATTTATCGCATTAGCAACCAAGAATCACTAAGAGAGTTATATTTAAAGAAAAAGGTTTTCTAACTCTCACCTGTATTTATATTTTAGAATTATGTATTTTTCTCAAAAGCAATGTGGAATACTTTACAAAAAATGTGCAGTAAAAAGTAATTTAAGAAACCAATATAAATATAATATTATCCTACCTAAAGTAAAATCAAGTATATACAAAAGGAGTACTTTCATAAGTGCCAGGTATTTAATAAGTTACCGTCCGAACTAAAGGTCTTAGAAGGAACTGCATTTAAAACTAATTTAAAAAATTGGCTGCTTCAAAGAGTGTTCTTTAGTCTTGGTGAATATTTCGCATCTTAGCTATAAGTTAGGTTTTAAGTATAACTATTGTATGCCCGAAGTCAGCGGGAAACTGTTGTAACGAATTCACTTTTCCATCTTAAATATGTACCTAGTAATTCAATAAAAATATTCTTATTCTTATTCTTACAAATTAATTAACAAGGAAACGAAATTCATTTAGGCACATTAATTTATAGATGTTTTCCTGTTGTAATCAGGACGTAATCCTATTTGCTAATGCTATTTTACTTTGAATTATAATATAAACCAGTCGTGATGTATGTGACAGTGCTCGCTCTGTGCGCGGGGCTCGCCCAGCTGCGGCTTTCTCATTGTAGGCTCAACATCTACACTGATTACTCGGAAGAAGCTACCTCTAACTGCGGTGATCTCTCTCTGTGGGTCGACAGTGATGAGGGGACGGTATATTCCAGTAGCGATCATTATCATGGAGAAAACGACGTTTCTATTACATATGGACAATCAATTAGCGTGAGGTGCGTCGGTGACAATGCTACAAGACTCACCATGACAAAAGACGGAACCAAACTGGAAACCGCGATCATTTACGCTTACCAAATCGAATGGCATATGGAAAACCAAGTACAATGAAGTCGAAATACGTGTGCACCGAGTATGGAACTAACTGCGAACAGGAGGTTTCTGTTTCAGTCACGCCTGCAATGGGTATTTCGGATTACGTCGATTTCAACTACATAAGTAAGACATATGTCATTGAATATGAAAGCTCTGTGACGGTGTTCTGCTCTGGCCCGGCTGATGCCCGACTCATCATGACGAATGATCAAGAGAAACTGGAAACAGCTTACGTTAGCGTTAAAGTGGATGAGGTTAGAATCGAGTGGTTCGAGAAGAAACCAGATTTACAAATATCGAAGTACAAGTGCACAGACGCCGGCGCCAATACCAGCAATAGTCTAAACATTAGAGTTAAACTCTTAACGTATGTTCAGATGCAAAATGAAACATTGAAGCGCGACTACTACCACTCCTATTACTCCTATACAATGAAGCGGATGTATCGTTTAAAATTTGGAGACACTATTGAAGTATTTTGCACCGGGCCACGAGCTGTTAAACTCTCTAGTGTTGCAGATATTCACAAAGAAATATTAACGGAAAAAGTCAACGAGACGACTGTTCGGTCGCTAATAACAGTTTCAAAAATAGGAGAGTCGTCTATTGACTGCATTGACACTAACATTGAAGGTTTTTATTACATGAACACAGTGGATCTCATGGTCAACCCTCGAGTAGAGGTGTCATCACCGAAAATCCTCCAAGTGCGAGGTGAATATTATGTGAAACATTATGACACTTTGGGAATTGTTTGTTCTGGGCCTGACAGCACACAACTTACTATAAATAAGAATTATATGATAGAACCGAATGAAATATCTTACACTATTGTGAACAAAACTTCTATAAAGTGGTATGTAAAACATTTTACGGATCTATTTACACAATTTGTTTGTTACGAAAGAGATCGAGAGTCTGCGATATATGTTATTGTTCACGCTCTTCCCTTGGCCTCGAGTTTCCGCTGCATATCGTACAACCTGCAGTATCTCAGATGTTCCTGGACGTCTTCCTTGAGCTACTACATTAACTATACTTTATCGTATATAGAAAATGGAAACTCTGTCCATATCTGCACACAATTACACTCATGGATCGATGAAGAATTCTGCGTGTGGAACTATCGAAGCGGCATCAAAGTGTTTAATTTTGTGATGGAATCGTGCACCAAATCTGTTGGATGTTTTAATCAGACGTTTGTCATTGACCATCTGTCGATCGTAAAGCCTGCTCCTCCAGGGAGCTTGGCAGTCTTCAGTATAAAACCAGGGTATGTTGTGCTTACTTGGTCTAGAACATCTATGACATGTGCCCGTATAAGCCCGGGGTATGAAAAATATGGGGTATAAAATCGAACGTATCTGCCGTGCTAATTTAAAAAGTCGTATCTCAGTAGGTATACGATCGGGGTAAAAATACGACTTCTTAATTTAGCAGGTTATGCGTTAAGCGTTATAGACTAAGATCCCGATATAAAATGACCTTCACCGAGATGTTTATTTGATGAAATGCAGGCCATACACGATCAAGCCCGCCGTCAAGCATGATGCTTGAAGCGGCGTCCGGTAAACTTGTGTATGTGTATCTAAGGACCTACTCCGAACTTCGTATCGTGCCGACCCTTTCACTCATATAGTGTACCACGAGGGTGAAAGGGACGGACTTTAATAAAATTGTTGAATAACGACATGCAAACTTGAACGTCAAGTATGTTAAGAACAAGGAATATAATACTCACAAGGAAAAGAACGGTAACTACGTTCAAAAAAGTTGCCTATCTTTTTTTTTATACTACTAGCGCCACCGTATATGAACTAAGTGACAGCGGGCTATTTTGGCGGGGTTTTCAAATATGCCATATTGAAAGTTTGTTTTTCTAACTTTTCTATTTTACATGCATGCTTATTCAGGTTTAATCCTGCAAATCATTTGTCAACCACTTCCCGGTATACGATTGAGCTGAAATTTAATAGTTTTATAAAAATACAACACAATGAATTACTTTTAAATGGCCTTTATTCATTGTATATCCAAACAGGGACTATAATTTCCAAATGTCTTAAAAAAGTTTAATACATAGGTGCACTATTATTGCATTGTTTTAATAATATATTCTGTTGTTCCTAGAACAGAATACTTGCTCAGGCTTTTTCTACAACTGTCAGTGTAACGGGAATCTTGGAAATGTCGTCCACATAAAACCTTATTCCTTTCGTACAGAGAAGTCAAGGATTCTTGTGAAGACCAGTCGTGCCCAAAATGTAGCTCTGAAATAGGAAATTACATTTTATCAAGTCTACATATCCACATTAATTGAGACCAGCTTGAACAAAATGGACAATAGACATGAACAGAAATATAATGTTAAAATACTAAGCACTTTAAGCTCAGAACAAGTTTGGTCAATGCAGGCCTAAATATCTCTAGCAGAGTTAAAATATTACCTTATGAATAATATTTGAAAAACTATATGTCTGCAGGTACCTAAATACTTGTATTAAAAAACTTTTTGTCTACAGTTGTGGGGTAAGAAGTAAAAGTATCCTATCACCATGTTTGGATGCTATCTGGGATTAAAATATTTAAAATCCGTGCAGCCGTTTTTGTGTGATGAGAGGTTAAAGATATTTAAAACAAACAAACAGAACCTGTGATTTAATAACATACAATAACCGTATTTCTAGGCAAGGTAACCTCACTAAATGTACCTGAAACACGTCTAAAACAAATAGCTGGTAGTTCTTATTTCATGTGTATTTCGTAATTCAAAAATCGCACTAATATTATAAAGGCGAACGTTTTTCTTATTTCTTCACGCTTAAACTGCTAGAACAATTTTGATAAAATTTGGTAAAGAAGTAGCTGACACTGGATTAACAAGTAGGTTACTTTTTATCCTGAACGCGCTGCGGGGCGCACCATATTTTTTGGACCAATTACCTACAAAATAAAATAAATGAAACTCTTAGAGCCAGCGCACACTACGGCTTCTTGTGACCGCCACAGTACCTACATCTCTCTTTTTCTCACTTCGAGCGTGCAAAAGAGACATATGTACTGTCGCGGCCACTAGAAACCGTAGTGTCCGGAGCCAGTAATGAAAATTATATCAAATCATTGTCACTCACGAAATGAAATGAAATAATTTATTCAGTAAGTAGGCCACAGGGGCACTTTTACAAGTCAGATTATTAATCTACCAGCATTTCGCAAGAGGAGACCGCTGTTGAGAAGAAAGCCGAAAAAACTCAACAGAAAGTCATTTTTTCGTAAATAATATTCAAAACAATTACATTACATCTGTGTTATCTTACTCGTATCATTACATGGGTACACGTAAAGGAGAAGTATAGATACTCCAAATCAATGTTAAGTAGGAACATGATGATATGATGGGGAGGCGAGGCGAGGCAACCAGAAATAAGGCTTGGCCACGGCAGTATTGTATGATCTGTGCCACTGCCACCGCTCTATTTGTGCTGCGGGGGAGAAAGGACAAGACAAGTATTGTTCAATGCAATACTCGGTCAATTCGCGTGTAGCTGACACTGTGCAAAGCGATGTCACTGTGCATGCCGAACCGCGGCCCCCCTGCCCCCTCCTAGCGGGGCCTCCCGTCAACGCTTCATCGAAACCACGTCGTCGTTTTGCTGACGTCGTTTCTGCTGGTGAGCCTGTTCCAGCCCGCCGGAAAGCCGCGCCCTCAAAAGCGCGTGAAGTTCGGGATCCTCCAAAAGAGGAAACCCCTCGCACCAGTGTGGACAAGGAGGGTTTCACAACGGTGTCAAGAAAGCGTAACACACGCAAGAGTCAGTGTGGTACTGCAGAACCAGTTGGTTGTGGTCTGCGGGTCTCCACACCGAGCAAGGCGCTATACGTGTCGCGCCTGCATCACACTGCCACCGCTGAAGAAGTGACGCAGTATGTTCGCCAGAAAACCGGCTACTCGCTGAGGGACCTGAGGGTGTTCCAGTTGCATTCGCGCCACTACGTGCACTTCAGCTCGTTTGTGGTGCGCGTGCCGCGGCCGCTCCAGGACACCATCGCGTGTGCTGATTTCTGGCCGAAAGGTGTCGTGTTTCGTCGGTTCCGGGGCAACCTACCAAATCCAACACCCGAGATGTCGGAACAACGGGGCCACGCCGTTTCGCCGTCAAAATAAACATTGTTCGGTTCATGACGCATTGGTGTAAACTGTAATGTTATGTAACCTGTTTTTTTCAATAAATAAATAAATTGTTAAATACACAAACGTGGTTACTCACGTCGTAGAAGTCGAATAACGCTCGACATGTTCCGTGTGTTCGGTTGCCCGCTGCCGCGACTGATCGGCTCTCCTGATGATGAATCGCGTACCGATTCGAAACATGTCGAGCGTTATTCGGCTTTTACGACGGGAGTAAACCCGTTTATGTATTTTAATATGTCTGAGACTCACGGTAGTTTACACGTATTGTCGTTGACGTAATTTTTGGATGTGTATTATATTTATTATTTTCAGCACTGAATGATTACTACTAGGTAGATGTAAGCCATCTAACGGTGGATTCGAGTATCGTTTTATATTATAATTAGGCTTTCAGCCACTGAATATGACTACTAAATTATTTCAATTTTTGTTTTTACGAGTATTAGCTTCACTTGTACTCTTGATAAAGTAAACTAACTAACAATGTAAGAGATATACCAAGAGAAACCATGTTACTATATTGTAGTTTGGTTTGTTTGATGCGTCGTAACAACGATGTCGGGTACGGCCATCGCACTGAGAGGCCCCGTCTCTTTCAATTCTGCGCCATCATCATTCTGACAGTTAGCAACACAATTGACAACATTTTATATTTTTGATCCGTTCCGATATAATCAAATTAAGGACTAAAAAAAAAGACCCGACTCAAATGAGAGAAATGGAACATACAATAAGATTTATATGTATTTCTCATGCAAGCCTCATAACCTAAACGCGGTACTCGACTTTAAGAACCTTCATTGTGCAACGATTGCATAAAATATTATTAAAACTTGACCTAACCAAACATAGCTAAGAACCATCTCCAAAGACATAAAAAACTCATTAAAATCGGACCACCGGTTAGGGAGCTACGATGCCAATGCCATAGACAGATACACGTTAAAAGTTACACTTATATCACCCCTCTTTTTTCGTCGGGGGTTAGAAACAATAACCTAAAGAAATACTTACGGTACCCGTACCATGAGTTTACAGTGACCGTGCTCGCTAGCGACCGCGTAAAAGATTTGTATCAAGAATTGTAATCCCACGAAGGGCGATCTACTATTCTCCATACAAATGTTTAAGCTGTCGCTAGCGAGTATAGCGTCACGTTAACTCATGGCAAGGAAACGATATGCATTTAGGTAGATTTATTTATAGGTCTTTCCTGTTGAAATCAGAACTAAATGCAATTTGCTGGTGCTTGGTAACATCGAAACATACACCAGTCGTGATGTATGTGACAGTGCTCGCTCTGTGCGCGGGGCTCGCCCAGCTGCGGCTTTCTCATTGTGGGCTCTACCTCGACACCTACACTGAGAACACAGGAGAAGCTACCTCTGACTGCGGTGATCTCTCTCTGTGGGTCGACAGTGACGGGGTTACGGTATATTCCAGCAACGATCATTATCCTACAGAAAACGACGCTTCTATTACATATGGACAATCAATTCGCGTGAGGTGCATCGGTGACAATGCTACAAGACTCACCATGACGCAAGACGGAACCAAATTGAAAACCGCAATCATTTACGGTTACCAAATCGAATGGCATATGGAAAAACCAAGTATGAAGTCGAAATACGTGTGCACCGAGTATGGAACTAACTGCGAACAGGATGTATCTATTTCAGTCACGCCTGCAATGGGTGTTTCGGATTACGACGATTTCAACGAAGACATATGTCATTCAATATGGAAGCTCTGTGACGGTGTTCTGCTCTGGCCCGACGGATGCCCGACTCATCATGACGAAGGGTCGAGAGAAACTGGAAACAGCTTACGTTAGCGTTAAAGTGGATGAGGTTAGAATCGAGTGGTTCGAGAAGAAACCAGATTTACAAATATCGAAGTACGAGTGCACAGACACCGGCGCCAATACCAGCAGTAGTCTAAGCATTAGAGTTAAACTCTTAACGTATGTTCAGATGCAAAATGAAACATTGAAGCGAGGCTATCACCCCTCTAATACTATGCTGCGGGTGTATCAATTGAGTTATGGAGACACTATTGAAGTATTTTGCACCGGGCCACGAGCTGTTAAACTCTCCAGTGTTGCAGAGATTCACAAAGAAATATTAACGGAAAAAATCAACGAGACGACTGTTCGGTCGCTAGTAACGGTTTCAAAAATAGGAGAGTCGTGCATTGACTGCATTGACACTGTTAACATTGAAGGTTTTTATTACATGAGCACAGTGTATCTCATGGTCAAGCCTCGAGTAGAGGTATCATCACCGAAAATCCTCCAAGTGCGAGGTCAATATTATATGAAACATTATGACCCTTTGGAAATTGTTTGTTCTGGGCCTGACGCCACACAAGTTACTATAAATAAGGATTATATGATAGAACCGAACGAACTATCTTACACTATTCTGAACAAAACTGCTATAAAGTGGTATGTAAAACATTTTACGGATCTATTGACAGACTGTCTTTGTTACGAAAGAGATCGAGAGTGCGATATATGTTATTGTTCACGCTCTTCCCATGGCCTCGAGTTTCCGCTGCATATCGTACAACCTGCAGTATCTCAGATGTTCCTGGACGTCTTCCTTAGGCTACTACATTAACTATACTTTATCGCATATAGAAAATGAAAACTCTGTCCATATCTGCAAACGATTAGACTCATGGATCGAAGAATCTTGCGTGTGGAACTATCGAAGCGACATCAAAGTGTTTAATTTTCTGATGAAATCGTGCAGCAAATCCGTTGGATGTTTTAATCAGACGTTTGTCATTAACCATGTGTCGATCGTAAAGCCTGCTCCTCCAGAGAGCTTGGCACTCTTTAATAGAAAACCAGGGTATGTTGTGCTTACTTGGTCTAGAACATCTATGATATGTGCTGGCGAGTACCTTACATCCTACACGGGCAACTTTCAGTATAAAGTAGAATATTGGCACTCGGGAACAGAGCCAGTACAAGTCAACTCCTCGCTGGTGTCATCTAGATACTCTCATTCATTTGTTGAGCTGAAACTGCCCTGCCCCGAGCAGTTTTACACGGTTCGAGTATATCAGAAGCTTAAGGAAGCAGTGGGGGAAGAATATTGGTCAGACCCCGTCTCTGTAACCTTTCATTCCAGTTTCGAAAGTGTTGATAATGTCGATTCGACTTGTGATTCGGGACCCGAGGAGACGAACGAGGTGATGACATATTTTACTCATAAGCTTAATAATGACGTGCGCCTTGAGAAGCGGCAGTTAAAAAGCAAATTAAAGTCGTTAAAAGACAAACTACCTCGGATACGTGGACAGCAAAGGAAAATCGATGAATTGTAAGAAAACAGAAATGTATAATTACGGTGTGTGCTGAAATTTAAAGTAAAGTAAAAATAATGATGTAATAAAAGTCCTCAGAGAAGAAATGAGTCATATTTTTTACCTTGTATTATTTTCTGACTAAGTTTAGTCCTTTACAGCTCAGTTTTTACCTTTGTCAATTTTTAGGGTTCCGTAGTCAACTAGGAACCCGTATGTCGCGCCGACAAAACCGTAAAATAAAAACTAAAACAAAAACTTATTTTCGTGTACCTCTCGTACACCTAAAGTGGGGGTATTTTTTTTTCGTTCCAACACTAGTGTGTGGGGTGTTGTTGAATAGGTCTTTTAAAAATAATGGGGGGTCTCGAAACATCATTTTTTGATAAAGTCAGCAGTTTTGTAAATATTCGCTCCGGAAGTCCAAAAAATAGCCCCCCGCCCCCCCCCCCCCCCCCTCTAACTTTTCAACCACGGATCAAAAAATTAAGGAAAAATTCATGAAAATGAGGCCTTCTAAGTAGGTACTTTCAATGAAAACTATAGAATAAAATCGGTCTAGCCGTTGTTGAAAATTTATTTTCAAATTTTATTTCATAATTTTCTTTAAAATGTAAATAAATAATTAAATATTAAGGGACAATCATACACAAATCGACCTAGTCCCAAACTAAGCAAAGCTTGTACTATGGGTACTAGACGACGATATACATAATATATAAATACATATATAGATAACATCCATGACCCAAGAACAAATATTTTGCACAAATATTTGCCCCGGCCGGGATTCGAACCCGGGACCGCCGACTCAGTAGGCAGGTGTCTACAAACCGAGCCAAACGCGTCGTCAATGTGCCGCGCGGTTTCTTTATACTTCGAACGTCTCACATATTAAGCCGGGTACTCATTAGCGAGCTGTAACCGTAACCGTTGCAGTTACTGTAACCAAAAAAACATAGTGTGTACGTGGTTCGCGAGCCTGCTGCGAGCGGTACGCGTGCGGCTCGCAGCGAGCCGACCTTTACAACGTACTCATCTCTGAACCTGTAACGTTGCACGTAACTGTAACCGTTACTGTTACCAAAAACATAGTGTGTACGTGGTTCGCGAGCCTGCAACGAACGCCACACGAGCGACTCGCAGCGAGCCGATGGTTGTCGGTTTTTGCCGCGAATCAAAGGGCGCTCGCGCTCGCAGTGCGCTCGTGGACGTCAAGAGGAGAGGTTGTTGCTAGCCGCTGCGAACTGATTTTCGAGTATCGTCATGAGTGAATGGTCAGAAGATAAATGTCTTTTGCTTTTTACAAGTATGTATGCTGCACAAGCGAGAGACACTTCGTCCGACATCGTGGAGTTACAAACCAAGACTGCGGATCCGGCTTGTCCCACGGTGGCCTCCTCGTACACACTAGAACCTCGTTACTGTATCTGTTTGGTTACAGTTACAGCTCGCTAATGAGTACGCTCGGAGACAGCGAACCGGCGACGTCGCGAGCCTGAACTGTAACACGCGTACACACTAGAACCTCGTTACTGTATCTGTTTGGTTACAGTTACGGCTCGCTAATGAGTACCCGGCTTTAGGTAGTTAAGTGCCATACTGCATTAAAACGTTCCACTCAATCTGGCGCGTATAATCGATAACTTCCAGAAGGTAATAAGTAATTACAGCTACTTTGGCGTTTACGACCTTTTTATACAGCTTGACATCTTTCTCGTTATTTAAACCTCGGGCTTAAAACCGCTGTTTTAAGCCCGTCTATTGTGAAGGATGGGCAACTACGGAACCCTACACTGAGCGTGGCCTGACATGCTCTTGGCCGGTTTTTGAAAACTTTCGAAAAACTTCTTGGATAAATAAATAAATATATGTATACGTACTGAATCTACATACTCACAAAACTTCATAAAAATCGGTTGAGAAATGTGGCCTGTAGGCGAGAACAGCCGGAACATGAACATTCAAAAATCCGGACATACGAAAGAAATTTTGGCGAAGTTGAAACAGAGACGCTGCGCTCGTTCGTTGAATGAATGAATGAATGAATGATCTTTATTTGCATAAAATGTGGTACAAGGTTGTTTATGCTAATAGTTACATGGAAACACACATTTCACCAGCAGCTGGCATGCAAAAATACAATGAAGTATATCTGGTATACCTACATATGATAAGATTTTAATATTAACAATGTCATTTAAAATTATATAGAATATTTAAATGTCGGTGTTATAACAGTAAATGAAATACACAACTAATTAAATAAATTAAATTACTATACCTAAATCAGAAAAATGTCAGATGCTTACCAACATTGCGGATTTACGTTGTCAATAATGAAAATGCATAATTATTAAAATATTTAAACCAATAGAAATACTTTCAGTTATACTAATTAAATAAATATGACAAGCCCAAATACCACCTTATTCATATGTCAATATTTATAGTAGTCAAAAAATTCATCGATAGAGTAGAAACATTCATCTACTAGCCAATTTTTAAGTTTAATTTTGAACAAGTTAATTGGCGATTGTTTAATGTCATTATGCAACTGATTGTAAATTTTAATAGACATGCAATAAGTATTTTTGCCATACAATTTCGTCTTTGCTGCAGGAAATACAAGACGATTTGGATACCTTGTATTAAAGTTACACGTGTCTTTAAAGGTCTTGAACAAATCTGGGTGCTTTTTAACAAACAAACATACCTCATATATGTACATGCATGGCACGGTCAAAAGTTTCAAGCTTCTAAATAGTGGCCTACAGGATGTCATGATATCCGCATTACAAAGAGCTCTGACGCACTGCTTTTGTGCAATTAGTGCATTTCTTGCATGAGCTGAGGCTCCCCAGAGAATAATACCATATCTCAGCAGGGAGGAAACATATCCGTGATAAGCTTGCATTGCAGTCTCTTTGGTGCTAATTTTTGTCAGTCTCCATAAGGCATATGCAAAAGAGTTTATTTTGCTACATAATGTATTTATGTGATCACACCATGAAAATTTATCATCCAAGTGTATACCAAGGAATTTGGTCAGACGGGATTCTGTCAGCATCTGATCAGCAAACGTTACAGTTAGGTCTCGTTTACTAGCATTTTTGTTTACAAACTGTACAAAGGTTGTCTTACTTATATTAACTTTCAAATTATTTTTCTGTAGCCAAGATATTATATTGCTTACTGCTTCATTTAGGTCATTATTATAAGTACCGAAATCACGACATGGTATAACAACGGATAGGTCATCCGCGAAAAGTGTGCAGTTAAACTTTGTAACGTTAGGGAGGTCGTTAATGTACAGTATGAATAGCAGAGGACCTAGGATACTTCCCTGTGGTACACCGACCCCATTAACTTTAGTGAACGACCTATGGGCCGTCACTGCGTTAGAAGAATCGATTTGGGTTACTTCCACAAACTGAGTCCTCCCACGCAGATAGTCTCTCAGCCAAGCATTTACAACACCTCTCATCCCATAAAGCTCACACTTAGTTAGAAGTGTTTCGTGACACACAAAATCAAAGGCCCGGCTCATGTCAAAGAAAATTGCGGTAACAGGCAAGCTGGAGTTCATGTACTCCAGAATTTTATTAGTTAACGTGAAAGCGGCTAAGGACGTTGATTTTCCAGGTTGGAAACCAAACTGTTCCGGCTTTATTATTTTGAACTTAGTAAGGAATGACATTATACGTTCCTTAAACGCCTTCTCAAATATCTTTGAGATAACGGGAAGAAGAGAAATTGGCCTGTAGTTTTCCACACATTCTTTGCTACCTTTTTTATAAAGTGGCTTAATTAGAGAGAGTTTCAATGGTTTTGGGAAAACGCCGTTAGTAAAAGACATATTCACTAGGTAGCTCAAAACAGGAGCAATTTCTTGTTTACATTCTTTTATTATTTTAGTTTGCACCTCGTCATAGCCAGCAGAATTAGTAGAATTTAGGGTAGTAATGAGTCTACATATTTCGCTTTGATCCGTAGGGGTCAAAAACACACTAGCTGTGCTTTCGGTTACCAGTGAAATGTCAGGTTTCGGCTTATTAGTGGTATTTGAATTTGTTAGATTTATATAATAATCGTTAAAAGCATTAGCTATTTCAGATGGGATAGATATTATGTCATCATTAATGGCCACTTTCCCAATGTTTGCATCAGGTATGTTGCTTTTCGTCACATTTTTTATTAGATCCCATGTAGCCTTGCACTTATTTTTAGAATGACTTATGTAATTGCCATTTGCAAGTTTTTGAGCATGATTTATGCATCGTTTGAGAACCTTAGAATAGTTATTGTACTTTATCTTAGTTTTCAAATAGCTAGCATGGTTCTTTGTTTTTTTGTAATACGAAAAACGCAGACATCTTTTGGTTGCAACAGATTTTTTTATACCTCTGGTGAACCAAACACCTTTTAAATGAAAATGACGGTGACGCGGTTGGCTCGGTTTGTAGTGTTGCTGCCTACTGAGCCGGAGTTCCTGGGTTCGAATCCCGGCCAAAGCAAATGTTTAAGTGATGAACTCCAATATTTGTTCCTGGGTCATGGATGTTATGGTATCAGCTTTATTCGTCCCATTCGCTTTTCGTTCAATTCTTATTTCGTCTCATTCTGCATTCGTAACTCATTCTTGTTTCATCGTGTTCGCTAACTGTCCCTATCTTTCTAAGTCCAAATCTGTAACTTGTCTCATTCTTATTAAGTCTTATTCGTTGTTCGTCACCGTCTTCCTTGGGCTCATTCTTCATTCTTCCTTTTAGATTTTCGTCTCATTCACTTATTTGCCTCAATTTTTCCGGAACGTTCGATGCTAGTCAAATTTGTTATTCGTCTCTTTCGTTTTTAGTCCAATTCTAAGTTCGTAACTTTCGTTTTTCGTCACCATCGATATTTTCTATCTTAGCGAATAAAACGTGTATCTTACGAGACGAGTAGCGAACGTACCCAATAATGAACAAGACGATTTGCCAGTAACGCCAAAATAAGAGAGAGACGAATAACGAATGTGACTAAAGATAAAGTGTGAATGATACTAAAAACGTAAGGGACAAACAACAACATAGTCCTAGGAAGATCGTGACGAAAAACGAATAAGACTTAATAAGAATGAGATAAGTTATAGAATTGGACTTAGGAAGATAGGAACAGATGGCGAACACGACGAATAAAGAATGAGTGACGAATGCAGAACGAGACGAAATAAGAGTTGAACGAAAAGCGAATGGGACGAATAAAGCTGATACCGATGTTATCTATGTATGTATTTATATATTATGTATATCGTCGTGTAGTACCCATATAGTACAAGCGTTTGCTCGGAATTGAATATTGTGAATGATTAAATTTCTAAGCTTACAATTGAAATTTCGAACCTTAAAAATACGAATGAAATGTATAAAACAAAAATTGGTATGTTTAAAACTGCCACGGCTTCCGATGTTATAAGGGAAAAACTAAATAATTGATTAGTATAAAATAAAGTTCAAGGAAGACAACTACCTACCTATAGAATTTCATCATATAGCCTTTGTCCCATTTTTTTGAGAATAAATTCTCAATCGGGGTCGGCTACCTAAATGAAATAACCGATTAGATTTAGATTTAGATTTATTTATTTCATAATAACAAATTACATTATAAATTACCTATCCTAAGTTAATTTACATGAATCTTGATATTATGATCGTCAATAAAAACATATAATAAGATAATAATCATTCAATTAAGTCAAATATACACTCATAATATAACTACAACAATAATAATAGAAACATAAAATGCAATGTCAGATAGAACAGAAATATATGTCACTATGAGTAAAAAACTAGTTTACACAACTTATAATAGATATACGTATCTCCCATGGGATCGTCAGAAAAACATTAAATAACTAAATAAACAAATGTCATTTTATAATTTCATGTCCATGTACCCACTAACAGAATAAAATGGATTTTTCAATAAAAAGTTTCTCAATTTTCGTCGAAATGTTTCGTCAGATGGTTCAGTACGTATTTCGGCGGGTAGACGCTCGTAGTAGGTCGGGCCGATGACGCGCGGGTTTTTACCTGCAAGTGCAATGCGACGCGGGACTGTTCTGAGTCTACCTGACGATCGAATCTGTTTGCCCGACACTTCGACACGTGCAAAAGTTGGCAAACTCTTTCTTACGAACATTAAAATTTCAAATATGTAAAGTGAGTAGTGCGTCATGATCTGGTACGTTTCGAATAAATCCTTACAAGAATATCTGGGTTTTACTCCAGCCAGTATTCTCAGTGCGCGCTTCTGGAGAATGAGGACTCGTTGGGCATCAGTAGAATTACCCCAAATGATTATTCCGTATGACATCAATGAATGGAAATGAGAAAAATAGATTATAACCGTTTTTTTCGGTTTCGGTTAAAACCGATTTGCATTCCCTAGAACTTACACACTGTGTTCGTACTTGAGCTTCTCATATTGCAGAGTTGATTAATTTTCCTGTAAACTGGTGTGCAAGACATCCTTGTTATTAACTTTGGAGAATACAGTTTTTCCCTAAAGATTTTTTTTTTCCTTTTTTTTCTATAGGTAGTTAAACAGAACTAACTACGTAGGCACCTACGCCACATGACTACCACAAAATCATAAATTCCATTAGGAATAAATTAATATCTATAAGACACAAAAATGTAATAATCTGTACCCCCACTTTTAATCTTAAATCATTCTGTAATTTATTTAATAGAAGAATCGAGCACTTCAATGAATTGTTATATTGAGAAAATGGAAACGGTAAAATTTCTCGGTGTCCATATTGACTCCTGCCGTCATGCCTGAATGATTACTACTAGGTAGATGTAAGCCATCTAACGGTGGATTCAGGTATCGTTTTATATTATAATTAGGTTTTCGGCCACTGAATGTGACTACTAAATTATTGATATTTACGCCATCTAACGGCTGTCATACATAACTATAGCTCTTATCATCCAATTGATATGTACGTCATCTAACGGAATATAGGCGGATCATTATAGTTAGGCTTTCCACCACTGGATGACACTACTATGTTATTGATAATCACGCCATCTAATGGCCGACAAGTACATCATTATAGTTATGCTTTCCACCACTGGATGTCGCTACTAAGTATTTAACCTATTCACCGCCAAGCGGTCTAGCAATTTACCGTGCCACTGACGCCAGAGTAAAAAAAAAAAGATGTGCCCCAAAATCAACAGGGATTGAAAAATACTTGTAGCGGTTAGAATTACAAAGTTTTTGATCATTGAAATTTGGACGGCTGTGGCCGACGTGGCGTCAGGGGCACGATTTTTTGTTGACGGCCACAGCCGACGGTGGCGCTCAAAAGGTTAATATTCACTCCATCTAACGGCCAATAAGTGCATCATTATAGTTAGGCTTTCCACCATTAGGTGTCGCTACTATGCGATTGATTTTTCTGCCATCTAACGAAATGTAAGTGCAACATTTTAGTTATACTTTTCGTCACTACTTGATGCAACTACTTAGTTGATATTTACGCTATCTAACGAAATATAAGTGTATCTTTATAGTTACGCTTTCCACCACTGGAAGACACTACTAAGTAATGAATATTTACGGATAAGTGCATCATTATAGTTATGCTTTTCGCTACTGGATGTCACTACCAGGTTATTTATATCAACTTTATTTAGCGGCCAAATAATATATGAGCGTTTTTCAAAAAAAGTGTACATGGCAAAATTTGAATGTCCCACACGTTCAACGTGTTTTTTTTTTACTTTACCTTTAGTATTTGGGTATATGAGTGGTATCATTTGATTCTGTAGATGTGGGGCATTCATTTTATATTTCTAAAACGATTATATTATATTTATTACTAGATTTATTGCAAAATAAAGATATGAAAAGTGCTAAAATGGGTATGTCCCACGTCGACTCAGTCATGTTCAGAGGCTTGCAGAAACTCGAAATAAATTTGTATGAATATTGAATGTGGTCACACAGATAAAGTAATGAGTCTAGATTTTAGTCGTGTGCTTTATTTATAAACAAATACGGTTTATAATGCCGAAAAACTACTTTTTCCACTGTCCAAAGAAATCGACAGACCGGAACTTCCGGTTATAGTCACAAGCGATTTTAACATACTTGTGCAATCGATGTTCCCCAAAAAGCGTTAATTTTTCAATCCTGGCAACATTTTAATGCTATAGGCATCGGATTTCATTGCAAATAAAACGTCAGTTCCGTGAAAACGGTGACGAAAGGTGGACGCTGTGTCAGTGCGCTAAAAATAGGATTTCGAGTTAGTAACAGTTTTTTCGGTAAGTAGATTATAATTAACTTTTTAAACACAATTAGACATAGAAGAAACTATCATAGTATCCAAAACTAAACCAAAAACACATTGAATTGGTTCAGAACACGTTGAAATTTTGATTTTAAATCGTCGAGGTAGAATTCGTCACGTCCGGTTAGTGACGTGATATACTACCGGAACGATTTTGTGACGAATTGGAACTATAAAGCTTAGTACACAATCGAAATGTGACCGATGTTTTAACCGACTTCTAAAAAAGGAGTTACTTAGTTTGACCCATATGTTTGTTATACATGCATGTTTATCCGCCATTATCTCGCATTTGTCAGAACCGATTTTGATGCGGTTTTCAGAAAAGTATTTGTTATCTCCGGAAGAAATGACTAAAAAGCAAAATAACAATTAAAACATTTGTAAAAACTGGCTAAGAGCATGTCGGGCCACGCTTACAGTCGAGTTTTTAATTAGGCGAACTAGCTTGACAGCTGAAAGTGTTGTCAGAAATGAAGAAAAAAAATTGTGATTGGTTTATGTCGATATAACCTTAAGTATACACCCATAAACCTTAACATATTGCAATAAGGTTTATATTCGTTTATAACTATCAAGAAAACAAAAGGCAGACAGCGTTCTAAGCGATGTCCTAAAATAAAGTTCGTCCGATGTAAGTATTTTAATTACAACCGTTTTTAGGGTTCCGTACCCAAAGGGTAAAAACGGTACCCTATTACTGAGACTTCGCTGTCCGTCCGTCCGTCTGTCACCAGGCTGTATCTCAAGAACGGTGATAGCTAGGCAGTTGAAATTTTCACAGATGATGTATTTCTATTGCCGCTAGAACAACAAATACTAAAAATAAAATAAAATAAATATTTAAGGGGCTCCCATACAACAAACTTGTAGATTATGGTACGGAACCCTTCATGCGCGAGTCGGACTCGCACTTGCCCAATTTTTTATCAATGAGAATTAAGACTGTTATTCTATATTTTGAAATGTTCATGTTGCTATTACTTGTTAAAGGTAATAGTAACATTGTATGTTTTATTTTAAACATTTTTAATAAAACATTATTAATAATCTATAAAAATAGATAAATAAAACTAATAAAACTTTCAATATTAAGATTGTCATTTACTCGTGAAAGATTTTTATGTAATACATAATAATATACATGGTAAATATTTATTATTACTAGTTTAATACATGTTTTATTATTACATATATAAACTAGTAATAATATATATTATACCTACCATTTTGATACCGTTGCAATAAATACGATTCATAACATAATATTTTTGTGATTTTATTTCAATATATTCAATCTATGTACACTATTCCTTACATTTTCCAGTTAGTCACATGAGATTCCGTTTAGTTACTGTCCCAAGATTTGGGACGTTGAAAATAATTATTTCTGGCTGCTGCAGTGCAACAATTCACATATTTAAGCGTTAACATTACTAAATGAATATTCCTTAATGTAATAAAAAATATTATTCGTTGATTTGTCGCATTTTAATGCAAAAAAATACATGTTTTAGCAGTCATTTGGTGGCGATTGTGACGAACTGGACCTTTATTTTATCCTCAAAGCTTGCTCGTTCCATTAATTCTATAAATTAAACCCATTTTAAATAGTTTAGTGTCTTTATTTTAAATGTGTAAACTAAAACTGGTCCAAAAAATACTACAATCAATTTATAATGAATTTTATATTTGTGACTATCCGGAACTAGTTTCACCACAATCTGAGTTTAAAATGTCGATATTTTCTATATTTTTTAATATTTTAATGTCATTTTCTCAAATAATACACTATAAGTTATGGGGAATTGAATAAGCCAAGAAAATTTAAAATCGGTGTTATAAAAAAAAAACGTTTTCCGGTTCGTCACGTGTACACTTTTTTTGAAAAACGCTCATTGAATACTAATCACACTAAAAATATTATAAAGGCGAAAGTTTGCGCGGTAAAGTGATATTGCCAACTTAATCACTGCCTGCAGCCTTATCCTGATAAGTAACAACCACAGTAACACTATAAATGCGAAAGTTTGTGAGTGTTTTTGTATGTTTGTCACTTCTTCACGTTCAATTAGACCAATTTTGATAAAACTCGTTATGGAGATACTTAACACACGTTAATCCAACACATAGCCCCACTTTTTATCCCGAGCGCGTGGCACAGCTTTAAGTATATATTTCTGAACCTGTTTTAAAAAAAAAACAAATGCGAATACTCCACAGATTTATTAGCCATGAAACTCCAACAGCACATTACAATCCAACAACACTTGTACATCGACTACATCCTGGCCACCACGACAGGCACCACAGTCTTCCCAATCTTGTCAGTCGTTGAGTTCCGTCGCGCGCTGCGCGGATAGTCACTGGTTTTGGTGGTCACCGTCAGCTGTCGCAGCCGCGCTGTGGACGAGTGAGCTTTATAAGAAACTAGCGACCCGCTCCGGCTTCGCAGAGGTGCAATGCAGTACCCAATTAGCACTCAGGCTGCAAAAGCGCTGATACAGCCTTTATTCAGCTTAAATTGTCGGTACCTATAAGCGATTTTGTGCAGCTTATGTGCTACCACAGAATAGATAATTACAAGTGCTACTTGTGTAGGGTTCAGCCAGCGTTTGCAGCGTTTCTCTCCAATATATTATGCATGAACCTTCCTCATGAATCACTATATTTATTTAAAACAAACCGCATCAAAATCCGTTGCGTAGTTTTAAAGATCTAAGCATACACAGGGGCAGACAGACAGCAGGAAGCGACTTTGTTTTATTTTATACTATGTAGTGATAGTGATAGCCTAGGTTTTGTTTTGGTGGTCACCGCCAGATGGCGCGTGACGTGGACGAGTGAGCTTTAAAAAAGAAATAGCCTAGGTTTAGTTTTGGTGGTCACCGCCAGATGGCGCGTGATGTGGACGAGTGAGCTTTAAATAAGAAATAAGCCTATGATTTGTTTTTACTCTAAATTAATGTAAGTAGTGAAAAGTGTTTAATATTAAAGTGTGTGATCTCAACGGGGGTGACATAGTCACTGTGTGACAAAACCCCTTTCTAATAAATAAAGATAATAAAAAAAAAATGTTTTGTTTTGGTGGACACCGTCAGCTGTGATTTATTGGCCAATTTATAAAAGCAAAGCATTTTGTCATTGTTCAATAACTTCAATAATTCATTGTGAGGCATGCTGCAATTACTACGATTTAAACGTGATGTCAAGTCAAACATTTAAGAATCCATTATAAACTAAAAGTAAATTCAACGTAAGGTTAGACACGGATATATGAACTGAACCCAATGCTTAGGCATAGGTACCTACGAGGGATAAGGGCAGAGCAAACCTGACGTGCGTCTCCGTGATGTGCGTACGCAAACCGTGACATCTTTTATGAGGATTCATACAACGCGCGCCACGCAATCGCATCCGGTGTGCCCTGGTCTTCAGTCTATGCATGGTATCATAAAGTAAGGTATAGCACTCCGGCAGGTGAGACTTTATACGTCACTGATTAGTTGCCGCTTTATGGCAACAAAATAATTATGAGAAAAAAAATGTTCGCCGCCAGTCGTACAAAAAAAAAAAAGAATAAATGTGATTTTGTCGTAATAATTGATTTAAAACACTCACGATTTTATGAGATTCATACAGGTAACAATGGAATCGGGGAGTATTATGGTACATTTAAAACACATACGATTTTATGAGATTCATACAGGTACCAAGGAAATCGGGGAGTATTTTGATACACAACTGGCAACACAGAAACGGACTGACAGAACCAACCAACCAATCATAGTGCGATGACGTCAAAAGTCTCGTCTGTCATTCCGGAGTGGCGTACCTTATTATCTCATGCCACGAGTGGTTACGAACCTGACGTGTTGCGGGGCGCGGAGGCCGGGGAGCTCGTGGAGATGACGACTGGCTGTCTGCGGCCCCGCTGCAGCCGCTCTGAGCACGATTGGTACTCTCCGTAGATATCTGGGTAGTTAACATAGGTCTAGGTATACAGGTGTCCCACCGCTATGCCACATAGAGGGAAAGTACCTTAAGTATTGTAGATAGACATTTTTACTGAAAGGAGACATCATTTTACCTTGTTGCCTATCTCTCTCTCTGTTGGTTTTTGCTTTTTCATGTGTATTATTGTATAGTTAAACTCCTTTTTATCGTACATGTTGCTTGGTTTGTCTACCATTTACATTTGTGTTTAGCACTCATTTGCTCAAAGGTTAACTGGAAGAGATCCCTTAAAGGGATAAGTTCGCCTTTGTACATGTTTATTCTTTTGTAATGTGTTTTTGTTGTTTTTATGTACAATAAAGTGTACTGTATTGCTGTGCAGCGGGGAAACGCCGCCAGCATCTTGGGATCATTTCCGCGAATGACAGACCTTGGATAGAGTTAGGTTAGTGTAGGTTTTAGGTTTTTAAATTGTTTTACCACTTAAGTCGAATGTTTTTTTTTAATAAATTTTTTCATAAAGTGTTATGAACCGGAAATCAAACCCTCCCCTCACCCGGAAAGCCCTTCTTTCCCGGCGTCTGCAGTAATGTAGGTACTATAACCGGACGCTTGGGCCTACAGCTACGATTCCCACTAGAGCTGAACGACGCGCGGTTCGCTTTCGATGAATTTTTGGCGAGGACGAATACCGGCTGTAGTCAGTCAGACGAATGCTAACTCTTCCAAGCCCTTTGGCCACTTAGTAACCGGAGTTTCGTAACCAGTTGCGATAGAAAACTTTTTCGGTCTTATACCAAACCAGTTGCGAACGAAAACTATTTTGTTCTTATACGAAACCAGTTACGAACGGACACTTTTTGTTCTTGTCCGAAACTTCAGTGATACTTACTGTACTAAATTTAAAATGCTTTATCAAGTAGTTGAACGTTGTTTACCATGTCAATACCTAAATAACAAATATCCTCAATGAATAGGTACATTTAGCATCATAAACATTATATATACTTTTCGACCCTATCTCCAAGCAATAAGGTAGTTTTCGTTCGCAACCGGTTTCGAACAAGACCGAAAGTTTTCTATCGCAACTGGTTACGAAACTCCGTTTACGTACGCGGCCGAAGGAACAAATTAACTGTCAAACCATACCATATAAGTGAGTCAGTTTGTATGGTTTGGCCCAAGCAGCGTGGCGCTTATATTATAGCTCTACTGGAAATACAGCTGAAAACATCGGACATATCGGGCACCGTAGGCTATTGCTATTTGCATAAACTTTAATTACCTATGTGTTGAATGACATCCATGATGCAGCTGCCGTACCGGTGCTCCCGCGCCGTACTGCTGTCGCTACTCATGGCTGGAACGTGCAAACAGTAGATGGCTTTAAGAGGAGCTAACGTTTCGGCCAAATCGGCAGCAGGTAGCGCAGCGTGGGGCGGAAGTGAGAAACCGCTTCCGACCTCTCGCTTCCATCTTGCCGTTGGTAGCTAGTAGACCTCTCGCTTCCATCTTGCAGTTGGTAGCAGACGAGTCCGCGACATACTTATGGTTATATTTAATGTAGTTCTGGCGCGAAAGAAATCATGATTATCTTTTTCTATCGTGATGAGTATAGCATAACTTAGACACACGACTCTACTATCTGTCCCTTTCCTTTGAATACCGTGCGAGCAAGACAGGAGATGCTCACTCGTGCGACAAGCAAAGTCGGGCATATGGAAACCCTGCAAACATGTCGATGTCTTTAGTATTTGTCGTTTGAAAAGCTATTCATTTTCGAGCGTGACAAGTGGGTATTTGGGGTCGTGCATATAATTTTTTGATGAAAGGTATTTGATCGTAATAATGGAACCAAAGCGAGCTACGAGTAGGGACAAGCTTTTAAAAATCGGTCACTGTGCCTTATCTTCATTAGCCTCTAAATTCTAAGGCAGCTAGTCTCTGTATTTTGATTGTTTGTAGACAGTCCAAGTAGCATTGTTAAAAGACCTAGCCTAGAAAACTTCGAACCTTAAATAGATCCATTATTTTTTATTAAAGCAGTAACGCCTGCTAACCAAACCTGTAAACCACATGTTTACAATGAAGCGAAAAATCGAAAAATTTAATAGTTCAATGGCTCTGACATCTGGTTCGTGGTCCAGTTGGTAGGACGCCCGTGTTGGCCCGGAAAGCCGTTGGAAACGCAGGTTCGAATCCTGGCCGAACCATTCAATTTATCCATTTTTCGCTTCATTGTAAACACTTAAATAGACCAGATAACCTTTGGTTTGTAAACGTTTGGTCCGAAAGTCTTTAAGGCTACTTAACCGTTAGCGATTCAAGCAGTGGCTTTACGGGGTGTCGACCCGGGCGCTGGCTCCTTAAAAGGCGTTTCTTTAGCCAGGTGTAGGGCGCCACAGCCGCACCGCCACCGCCACAATGACTCACCAATGGTATTAAAGCCGGCAATTTAAATGGTGGTGAACTTAAGCAAAAAGCTGACCTCTGTTGTATTGTACGTCTTGGATCATTCAAGGAAAGGGTGGTGAAATCGCAATACTGAAATCTGTTTGCGGCTTATTTCACTATCGTATTACCATTCCAAGGCAGCTAGTACTTACTTTTTTCTTTTAGCAGTATCACCGCCTGCTGACGACACTATTTCAGACAATGTGAGAAAGTTTTGACAGAGTCAGTCTAGTTGAAGTACTGTCAAACTTTGTCATCTTAACTAGATTGCGGCTCCACACTTTTCGCGACGTTGGCCGAATGATAGTGTGGATAAATAAATAGTTTACATGGGGGTTCCAGTCCGTGACTCAAGATGGTCGCATGCCTTTAAGTGTCGTTGTTCGTTATTTATTCATTTTGGTTGTTCAATGTGTAGTATTGATAGAATTGAAACGAATTAGTGAATGGCTACTGAAGAATGAACATAGCCCTTCCTGGGTACGATAGTCAGCGTGGTTATTTGTAAATCGCTGTCACTTTAGAAAAGCACGATTTTTTCAACTCACCGTACAACGTGGTATCAATCCTCTATCTTGTCACCGTGTGCGATTGGCAACGAGACATTGGCAGTAATGGTAGCTTCATTGTGAGCGGTTGTCATTTTTTAAACGAATAGAATAGAACTAGAGGCCCGTTGCGGCGTCGAACCGCCGCTAGAATATGGAAATCCGGAAGTGTTACCGAAAATAACTACTTTATCGATAAGAAGTTTTTGGCGAACGAAGAATAAATACTGTAAAAAAACACGTTAAAACTATGTTTTTTTTTATATATATTTAAAGGGCTTTGTCGCTAAGCGACCACATCGCAATTTCGCAAAATTATTTTTTAAAAACGGTAAAACATGCCAGGCTAGAGCTAGGCCTGATAGCCAACTGCCAGCTTCATCGTGCCAACTTTTTCAACTCTTGTAAAAATAACTTGTGCATTAATGACATGTGATCTGCTGATCTGTTTCACAAATAAAATGCATATTATTCGATTTATGGAAAAATTTAATTCATAAAAATAATCCCATATCTTAAAAAAATAATTGACATATTTTCATATGACCGAACATAAGATTGGTAGAATTTAATTTGTTGTTCTTTCTTCAGGGCATACATTTATCGATTTGATCGATTTCTATCAATTTCCAGAAATAGCACATGAATCGAAACGACAGATTTGGGCACTCACTATTAAAAATAGTGATAATATTTTTTTTTACATAAACTCAATTGTATGAAATAGAGAGTATAAAACGTTTATAGATACACGAAAAACCACTATTATCAACGCTTGATTTTTTTTATGGAATTCAATAGATCGTGCAAATTTTCTTAATATGGGTGCTGCCATGTCATCATCATCAATCAATTTATTCAATAACAATTACACATTGTGTTTGAAATTCTTACGCTAGGTATACTTAATCAAACCCTATTTACTAATCTAAATAAATAACTGTCCAACAATAGGTACTCCACCATAAAAATAAAAAAAAAACGAAAAAAAATGTGTCAAATATGTGTAATAAATAAAATCCAATATATAAAACAGCTAAAAATGTTGAAAAAAGAATATTAAGACATATTTTTTTCAATAAATTTAGAGCTGAAGGCCTAATACCCGCGAATTCCAAATTCAAACTTTCGTCTTTCCTCTCATTGAAATAGTGTCTGACAGAAGAGTGAGGGAGATGCTATCTATACTCTCAAGTCTATGATATAAACCTAATTTTAGGGTTCCTTACTAAAGTCGGTAAAAACGGAAACATTATAAAATCAATTTGTTTTGTTGACAGCAGAATTTGTCAAATTTTATTTTGAATGAGTATAAGAATGATCAGCCAGACGTCATTAATTCAAATATGATTTATTCTTGAGCGCGTCGATTTTTTGAAATTTGCATCATATGTAGGTTATTTCTACCATCAAGTTTCGCATGTTAGGGTAACATGTTAATTATTCCACATTGCCAAATGCCAACTTGTCCACACACCCAACACGTCCACATTGCCAACTCGTTCATACACCCAACTCATCTGCATTGCCAACTCGTCTATATTACCAATTCGTCTCCATTGGCAACTCGTCCATATTCCCAATTTGTCCACAATGCCAACTCGACCATATTTCCAACTCATCCACATTCCCAACTCGTACACAATGCCAAATCATCCACATTGCCCACTCGTCCATAAACCCAACTCATCTACAATGCCAACTCGACCATATTTCCAACTCATCCACATTCCCAACTCGTACACAATGCCAAATCATCCACATTGCCCACTCGTCCATAAACTCAACTCATCTACAATGCCAACTCGTCCATATTACCAACTCGTCTTTATTGCCAACTCATCCATATTCCCAACTCGTCCACAATGCCAACTCATCCATATTGCTAACTCGTCCACATTTCCTACTCGTCCATACACCCAACTCGTCTACAATACCAACTCGTCTTTATTGCCAATCTCGTCCATATTATCAACTCGTCCGTATTACCAACTCGTCTTCATTGCTAACTCATTTATATTCCCACTCATCCACAATGCCAACGCGTTCATATTACTTGCTCGTCCACAATGCCAACTCGTCCACATATCCAACTCGTCCATATTCTCACCTCGTCCACAATGCCAAGTCGTTTATATTACCAACTCGTCCATACACCCAACTCATCTACATTGCCAACTCGTCTTCATTTCCAACTCATCAACAATGCCAACTCGTCCATATTGCTAACTCGTCCACATTTCCAACTTGTCCATAGACCCAACTCGTCCACAATTCCAAGTCGTCCACATTTCCAACTCGTCCATATTCCCAACTCGACGATACACCCAACTCGTCTATACAAACTCGTCCTTATTATCAGCCCGTCTTTATTGCCAACTCGTCCATATTCCCAACTTGTTCATTTTGCCAACTCATCCACATTCCCAACTCGTCCACGTTGACAACTCGTCCGTATTACCAAGTCGTCTTCATTGCCCACTCGTCCGTGTTCCCAACTTGTTCATTTTGCCAACTCATCCACATTCCCAACTCGTCCATATTCCCAACTCGTCCACATTGAAAACTCGTCCATATTACCTACTTGTCCGTATTACCAACTCGTCCATAATGCGAACTCGTCCACATTGTCCCCTTGTACATGTTCCCAACTTGTCAATTTTACCAACTCATCCACATTGCCAACTCATCCACATTTCCAACTCGTCCATATTCCCAACCCAACTCGACGTTACATCCAACTCGTCTACAATACCAACTTGTCCTTATTATCAGCTCGTATTTCTTGCCTAATCTTCCATATCACCAACTCGTCCGTATTACAAAGTCATCTTCATTGCCAACTTGTCCGTATTACCAACTCGTCTTCATTGCCAACTCATCCATAATGCGAACTCGTCCAAATTGCCCACTTGTCCATGTTCCCAACTTGTCAATTTTACCAACTCATCCACATTGCCAACTCATCCACATTTCCAACTCGTCCATATTCCCAACCCAACTCGACGATACACCCAACTCGTCTACAAATACCAACTTGTCCTTATTATCAGCTCGTCTTTATTGCCAAATCTTCCATATCACCAACTCGTCCGTATTACAAAGTCGTCTTCATTGTCAACTTGTCCGTATTACCAACTCGTCTTCATTGCCAACTCGTCCATAATGCGAACTCGTCCAAATTGCCCACTTGTCCATGTTCCCAACTTGTCAATTTTACCAACTCATCCACATTGCCAACTCATCCACATTTCCAACTCGTCCATATTCCCAACTCGACGATACACCCAACTCGTCTACACAATACCAACTTGTTCTTATTATCAGCTCGTCTTTATTGCCAAATCTCCCATATCACCAACTCGTCCGTATTACCAAGTCGTCTTCAGTGCCAACTCGTCCATATTCTCAACTCGACCACATTTCCCATCCCGTCGACATGCAAGCGGAAGGACTTAGTTTTTTCTTGTAAAATACCATTTAATTTACCATGACTCATGCCATTTTCCTTGGAATTATTTTTTTGATGGACTTATATAATCATATTTATAATAATCTATAATAAATTTACTTATTTGAATGACGTTTAAATTAGTTTTACTACATTTTTTCTGCTTTGATTTATTGTAAAACTCGCCTATAAAAATAATCTATTCTTGAATGACGGTCAGTTTTTCTAGTCTTTCGAGTACCAGTCCAACTCGCACTTAACCGGCTTTTTTCTCCACATTTTTAACAGGTATGCGAAAAAAGTTTCCATATGAACATTATAAAAAGAAAAACAACCTGGCAATTTAGAGCATTGACATAATAGCCCCCAATAAAAAAGACATTAAAAGTTGTCAGAATATGGTTACTGTCATTCATTGTCAACAAACTGTAAAATTATTTTTGCATATTCGTACATGTTTTAAGTGTTGCGGATATTATGTTGTCGACTCAAAAATAATATTTCATCATGCTGAACAACTTACTCAGGTTTGTGAGCAAATCATGCTTATTATTATTTGGTCATCTTATATCAAAATAGGGATCACGTGGTTAGCGCACAGTAGTTTTTTCAAATCCATTTTTCAGTACCTTTTCAGAAAAAAATTAAAATTCCAAGAGTTTTATGCACCTCTCCAGCATGAGACGAATCTAATGACATATCATTTATCAAAATCGGACCATAACTGTAGATCTGATGGGATGTACAAAAATCGGCCTCGCGTAATATATATATAGATATGATAGTGTGGTGGGGCGGTGGTAGCCTAGTGGTTAGGGCATGCGACTTTCAATCCGGAGGTCGCGGGTTCGAACCCGGCCCGTACCAATGAGTTTTTGGAACTTATGTACGGAATGTCATTTGATATTTACCACTCGCTTTTCGGTGAAGGAAAACATCGTGAGGAAACCACCTAAGCCCAATAAGGCCTAGTTTCCCCTCTGGGTTGGAAGGTCAGATGGCAGTCGCTTTCGTAAAAACTAGTGCCTACGCCACATCTTGGGAATTTAGGTAGCCGACCCCGATTGAGAATTCATTCTCAAAAAATGGGACAAAGGCTAGGAGGATGTGTGGTGTGTCGCTGCGGAAACTCATACTTGGGTTGGGCCAATCTCGCGAGAAGTGTAGTGCTATAGGGAGAGACTTGGACCTTTTATCCTCCACAGACATGGAGAATTCCGAGGATAGAGTCAAACCACTCTAACTCTTCCAAGCACACAAACTGACTTACTTTGTATGGTTTGACAGTTCATTTGCTTGGAAGAGAGCGTGGTTTGACTATAGAGGATAATGGGGATAAAATTTCTATACTATTATACATTTCCAAAATTGTATTTTAATTCAGTTTTCTATTGGAGTCAGTTTTGTCATTTCTTTCTATGTTTTTCTAAGTTTTTAACTATTGCTTCGTGACAGCGGGCATCAAAATAAAACAAACAAGTACAAAGTAAGTTCTTTATATCTTGGAAAGGTGTAACAATAATTTACTTTATTTTATACGGACAAAAAATAATAAAATTAACATTAAAAATGGCTACCTCGAGTTATTACTAACAAATAACGTGTTCGACAATACTGTGGTAATCTCCAATAAAGTAAATCTTCCAAATGCACTTATTTTAGGTTAAAATATTTACAAATTAAAATAACAAGTAGATTGTATACAAATTACCTACGTCAAGTTTGATTTTATTTTACCGTTATGTTGGCATCTCTGAACAAGACAATTAAAGTTAAGGATATGTTTTGATACTGAAAAAATACCCGATATACTTGAACTGATTATAGCGACCAAAAAACAAATAATTGAATTCTTTGTTGTTAAAAAAATAAACACAAAAATTAAGTAATCGGGTTCTATAACATTTGCAAAAAAATATGAAGCATGATTCTTTTTCACTCATCAAATATAACAGTCAGTTGAATTAGATCCTGGCTTTACCCAGTAGTACATTTAGTGAAAATAATATGTATAATAATTATAATTGAACCTTGTGAGAGAAATAATACTATTACTAATAGAATTGGGACGGTAAAACGGTTAAAAAAATCCAAAAAAAAAGACTAGCGCTTTTTGAATGGAAATATAACTGTTGTCTTTGGTTTCCAGTTCAGATAAGGGTTTATGGCAGACGAAAAAAAGAAAAAATAATGAATTCCATAAATTAAGTAGGCACATGTGCTTAAAAATTACACAAATACTGTACATTTAAACCATATCTTCCTATATCTATATAAGTCAGTCGAGCTTAACTGACTAAAAGTTTATGCTGTACACAATATATACAATAATAAGGATACATTATATTAAAAATAAACCTTGCATTTTCTGTGGTAGTATAGCCATACACATTAAAGACCTTGAACAAACATGTATAATACCACTGAAAACAAATGCAAAAATTACGTTCATATAGTTTTTTTTTCTTACAAACATGGCCTTATTCGAAACTACACACTTGAATTGACAACATTTCATATTTTTAAGACTATCATTTTCTTACTTTTCTGAATTCTGCTTAAAAAGATGAAGTAATCTCTGTTTTTATTTATTTTCTGAGATGATTATTTATTTTATTATTAATTTATAAAAACATACTCATTTTAAAATATGGCAACACCAAAACCAGAACTTAATGGAACGGTTACTTTAGTCGGTTTTCTTATTAAAAAAAAACTTAATAAAACTCGGTATGCATCAAAGAATATAATACTCATGCATCCTGTCATCTGTCAACGTCAAATAAAAAAAATATATATTTTTTTCGCTCGACTTCCAGTTTGTGACTTAACATGGCCGCATGCGTTTAAGTTGCGTTGTTCATTATTTATTCATTTTTGTTGTTCAATGTGTAGTATTGATAGCGTATTGTGCAGTGATCTAACGTATGAGTGAATAGCTAATGAAGAATTCAACTTGAAGCGTTCATAGCCCTTCCTGGGTCAAGGCCCGATAATCCGCGTGGTTTTTTGTAAATCGCTATCACTTTACAAAAAGCAAAACCTCACCGAACAACGGCATGCTCTACGAGCAAACTTGAAATTGGCGAAATCATCATTAACCTGATGGAAGCCATATTTTAAAATTAGAATTAGATTTTTTTCGCTCTTTGGTTTAGACAACAACCCTATTCAGCCCGTATTGTCTTAGATTGCAGTTATTTGATGTATTTTCTTATATTTCTTTAAATACAGAAGAATAAATTCAAAGATTTTTTTTAAGGTACACGACATAAAGCCCTGTCGATCTCTATATTAATTTCCACCTGTTATAAATATGAAATGTTGTCAATTAAAGCTGTAGCATGCGCCAAAAATATGCTTGACTAATATTTCATGAATAATGTTCGATTTGAGCGATGACGTCGCCTTTGACTTGCGGCGTGACGCATGACGCAAGCTTCACCAATATGATTCGTATTTACTGGATATTTCAATTGATACATGATTTGCTGACATCGTTCCATACATGTCAGTACATTAATTTATTTCAGTATACGTATAAAACCCTTTTGCTGGCTGTTTATTTTAAAGATGAATTAAAACAAACCTATATGATTAAAAAATTGACATCATTACGAATCCAATATTACCGACAAATAGACGTACAACATTGAGATAGAAATATGGTTGGATTATTTCAATTGGCTTCGCATGTACATCTAAATGATACCTATTAAGGCATACATTTTATTTAAAACTTATCTACCTACTTCGATTTTGACTAATTTCAAGCATAAAAAAATAATTTAAATGTTGTACTAAGAACTGAAGCGTTACTGGATTAGTTTTAAGCTAACAACGTCCATCTTCAACAGTGGAAACTGTTGTATTACAACATTCTCATGTGTTTTGTTTTATATCTAAGTATAGAATATTTCACTATAGTCAGACCACGCTCTCTTCCAAGCAGAACTGTCAAACTATAGACTGATTCACTTTGTATGGTTTGACAGTTCAGGATTTATTGCAAAAAATTTGTACTTAGTTAACCCCTCGTATGCTTAGACGCGTATCCTTGCCAGTTCATGAACTGCCTAAGCACGGATACGTTCTAGCGGGCAGCATACAATGATGTAACGCGGCCGCACCGAGGTGTCAAATTCTGAATTGGTTGCCGCATACGAGGGGTTAAAAGCTTGGTTAACATAAAATACGATCGCTTCCTTTGTGTTGCGAAAGTTAGTCATACAAAATGTATGGGTAACTTTAGTCACACAAAGGAATCAATAAACGTTGTTTTAATTAAAGCCCTAAACTATGTAATTTTTTTTTTGCAATCGATCCTTCATTTGCTTGGAAGAGTTAACGACTTAACGTGGTCTGACTCTATGCGCATTTAGACATTCGCGCGAATGGCAAGGCGAAAGGAACGCACGTAATCCTAACTTCACGTAAAGGAGCGCTGTCAAACTTATTTCGAAATAGTTATTTTTACTGCGCAATGAGTTAGACACCTCTTTTTACATAAACATAAGATTAGGTATAAACAGGGCATTCGGTGTTCGTGACGAATATTATAGCAGCCATTCGCCACCGGGTCATGCGCGCGTATGTCGAGGCATATCGAGGTGTGTACTGACAAAAAAGAGTAGAAATTAAAAAGTGCCAATACTGTAGTTACGTCCTCGTTTTCTTAGATTGATTAGAAAGGGACGACGCTACAGTATTGCCACTTTTTATTTTCTACTATTTTTTTGTCAGAATGTATGTGGCATGATAGTACCGTAGTTGTAGCTATAGTTGATATTACATCGCTGGTATCGGCACGGAGTGGAGTTGACTATATTATCCGTTTGCATATTGTTTTATCCCTTTGCTTTTCGCTACTAGAAGTTAATCTTATTCCTTACCTCAAAAGTAGTTTACCGCGACACAATAAATCAGGGCTATCTGTGGCATGCCACAACTCAAAAAGCGATGCGTCATGAATGTCATGATCATGACGTTGATTATTTTCATTTGATACTGTAACTCAGACCACTCCGATTTTTACCCTTTTAACTTTTTAAGGACCTACCAACATAAAGACAGTTGTTTAATTCATACTTACGCTATGGAATTGCTTGTTACAGCTCACTTTAATTTAGGCCGCTTTAATTTGACTTTAACTAACTAAATAAAGTTCACACTCCTTACAATATAGTATTACAATTTGGTTAGACAAATATGTCAGAAAAAATACAAATTGCATGTATACTACTATTGCAAACTTTTCTTATTATTTTAATTCAATTTCTAATGCACAATTTTATTAAGCTATTAACTTTAAATTGACCAGTCTTAAAAGCAGCATTCCTTGATAATACTGGGATCTGCTTCAAAATCCTTCGCCTTTGAACGCACACAAAACTTTAATGCCTTGTAGTAATCCTAGATTATTAGATATATTGGGATCTCATTAATAGTTTCCTGGGTTAACAGGTGCGCTTTATCCATAGCCAAGGATTAGAATACCAGGAGACTTATAGCGCCATCTACCGTGATATGGGGAATGGATGAAATAAATAAATAGATCAGATAAAACGAAGCTCTTTAGCACCCCTGCAAAGTCGAAGAAAATATCACTTGCTAACCACTTACAGAAAAATCAGTAACTTTATTTTCTAGAACCCCCCCTGTTTTCACTATAAACAAAAATTTCAAACATTCCCCAATCTGCGACCATTACTTACTAGTCGGAGAAATATCAGTAAAAGTTGACCGACTTGAAAATAGTAAACACTCAATGATTTGAGCAGATCCCATAATATTATCGTACATTGCTTAACATTCACAATAAGCACCTTTGATTAACACTCGATCAATTCCTTTGTTAATAATTAATTTAAAAATACACTTTAAAGCGTTACTTTAGTGCCACATTTTTTCCTATTCCGCCAAAATTTATTCGCACAATTTTGCCCCGAACCCCATATATCAGCGCCGTAGTGAAGAGGTTAAGTCTCTTTATGTCAAGAACACACGCAGTTCTTTAATGGACAAAAAGTCCTTGTTTTATTTATACCAATTAAGTAGAAATTACTGGTCAGTTTCATAAAATTCCAATTCATTTGGCACTCAAAAAAGGTTAAAAATATAATTTCTCAATTACGTGACTTCAATAATGAGCGCTTCAGCTTGAACCATATCAAGTAATAGCTCTTCCTAGTTCAGATGAAGGTGTCTTTTCACTTATGTTTTAAATAAATTTACAAATATACACCAGTCGGAACTGGATGTACCTACTTACAGTAAAAATACCCTTACACTTTAGAAGTTATTTTGACGTCAATTCGTCTGCAATGACTACTTTGACGATTTATAAAAATTACTTTTTTTCATCAATCGTGGTTGAATAATAACCTCGACTTATAGGCACCGCATGAGATAACGACTAACGTAAGTCACGAGATTCACAATCGCCTGGCGGCACATTTTTTTTAATGTCCATAGCATAACTCTCTCAAACTAGTTTGCCTAAATTAAGCATACATTTATTGCTCATTAAAAACGCCACAATGTTATTAAATACCTATCAATTGTTCATTTCACTCAATACTAAGGCTTGGTTAGTTCCCTATTTACATTTTGAGCTTGCACATAACCAAAAGTTTTTCTAGCCATATTATGGCGGCTTTGACAGCCAATTTTGGCGGCAATTTTGACACTTGTATTTTTTCTTTCGTCAGTCGTAATGGCTCGAAGCCAGGCTGGTTCGGGAGGAGTGTAGCGCCGAGCTGTGTTGTGGCATGCTGCTGGGGGGAGGTGGGGGGAGGCGCGCGTTGGCCGTCTGACGTTCCTGCTCCTCTAGCTGGGCGGCAAACTCATCCTCTAAAGCCTGTAGGGAGTTGAAGGAAAATAAAATACTGCACATGTCGATGGATTCAGAATTTCAGATTAAAGACTGAACATTAAAAAAAACTTTTACTAGTTTCGTCTATAGATTACAACTTTAAAAATATGATAATTTGAACAAAATTACTTCACAAAATAAAAAAAACTGGCAACACTATAAGATCAAAAAATTTACAACACCGTGAGAAAAATCGAGATACCACTCAAAAACATGCTTCTTTCCAGTTGATTAGTAAATGGAATGAACATACCGTGTCCGCCGCGGTTTTGTCCGGTTAAGTACCTCGCAGAAAAGCTGTCATGCCGCATGCCGCAGGTTAGAGCTGGTATGGATGCTTGGTCGCCATTTTATAGAGGTACTAATTATGATTTTAAACTGGCAACACTGAATTTTATTTGAAAAATTACAAAATCAATGGCAAATCGCTATGTAAAGCACGCAACGACGCCAGTATTTTATAATGATCTTAAATCATGTATTAATGGAAATCAGGAATAGATCGTCTTATTTTGTTCATATGATATGCCATCATCAGTGTCGCTGTCAAAATTATAATTTGCTCCTTTATAAAACGAGACCTTAAACGAAAGTATTAGAGGCTTCGCAAAGGAGACCAGTCGTTTATCCAACTGTTACATAAAGAGGGCCCTTAAAACATAAGTGGTTTTAGGAAAAGAGCCGAAGGCGAGTTTCGTAATAAGATGACACGAGTGTATTAAGGCCTACTTATGTACACTTGCATACACTGTTTTATGTACATCAGCGGTTCCTAACAGTGTCCCGCCGAGCAGAAATAAGCTGAGCAATAGGCGTAGTTATATACGCCGTAACGTTAGATAATGAAGGCAAATAAGAAACATTGCGGTAGACCCGTTATAATTTGTGTTAATTTATCTATCATGAACAGACCTAGGAATATAAAGGGCAAATTTTAATGACAGCTACTAGCAGCTAGGGATTGCCTATATCGATGAACCCAATTATCGATGCTTATCCCATATCGTCGGTGATAGTGCAATACCGCGTAAATAACAGCTGTCGATAAACTTCTCATTTCAATAAAATACTTAGCATTTGATTGAATATTCGTATCTACACTTGTTACTTACGCGGTATTGCATTATCCCCGACGATATATACCTATACTAGTGCCCCTACTGCCCCTAGCACGCTTTTTGAGTTTGTATTTTCTTGAGTAGGTACTATTCTGGTGACAAACGTCATAATATATTTAATATTAATAATAATGAAATAATGAAAAAATAATGAACTTTATTCTGCAAGTAGGCCACAAGGGCACTTTTACATGTCTGAGTCTACCGGCATTTCACAAGAGGAGACCACAGTTGAGAAGAAACACCGAAAGAAACTCAACAGCCAGTCATTTTTTCATAAAGGATAATATAATAATAATATCTCTTTATAGACCTCTATACATAATTAGATAAAAACTGCTTACCTACTTAGACACTTATAATGAAAGGAGTACTAATTGTCAATGTCGTCGGAATGAGGAAAAATATATGAATGAAGGTTTAAAAACCTTTTGTTATATATATAATTGTAAATTGTTTCATTTGCATACTTTCAATAACTTTTCAATTCAATGGATTTTTATTTTTACAAAAGACGGCGCGGTCCCTAGTATATTATGGGATAAGCATCGATAATTGGGTTCATCGATACAGGCAATCCCTAGCTACTAGTAGTTAGCTGTCATTAAAATTTGCCCTTTATATTCCTAGGTCTGATCATGAATTTTAGTCTAATTTTCGCTATCATTTGTAGCATGTCATGTTTTTGTTTATGAATACCAGGGGCCCATTCATGGAGCTAAGAGTTACAAATTACAAGCGTAAGTCCCTTTTGAAATTCTTATATTAGAAAGAGCCTTCCGCTTGTATTTGTATCTTGCAGCTTCGTGAAATTGACATCAGGTGTCTTGTCAAACTGACTGAATATATTCATTCATCAGTTTATTACTCTTACTGATATCTTATATACACATAAAAAGCAGATTAGTAGCTTCTTTGTAGCTCCATGATTGACAAAGGATAACAAAAAAAAAACATGCATGTATAAAATTACAGCCTTTCCGATTTACTTCGCCGTAGTCCAGCAAAGGGATATTAACCCGATTCTTAGTTCATAAATCTCTTATAAATTATTCCATCGTGACTTTTAGGGGAGAATAAGGAATAGTAATAGTCCCAGTAGTAATTGTGCTTACTGTGCCCTGAGAATAACCGCTTAACTAGATGGCGTTACTAGTGTCAGTCTCTCATACATTAACCTTTTGAACGCCAAATCCCACGACTGCGACCAGCGGAGCGGCGGCCATAGGTGAGAGCAGTTGATCCTAGGACGGTGTCTCGCTCCCTCCTATGGCTGCCGCTCGTCGTAGCCGTGCCGAAAGTCGGCTGTAGCCGACAACCAAACGTGCCATTGACACATCGACCACAGCCGTCCGAATTCCCATGATCAGAAACTTTGCAATTCAAACCACTTTGTATAGTTGTAGTTTAAAAAAATGTTCGTATTCCACTTGAGAGCTTATCTTGTAAACATGACCCCACAAAGCGATTGATTAGGTACTCCTGTATAGAATCTCACTGGGACAAATTGAAGCAGGTAACAAAAAATCGCAAACAAATGTCTTCTTGTTCCAAATGTCTTTTCACAAGGTTGAAATTGCTAACTCATTGGAATATGATACTTTGAGGCTAAAGGCATAAAATTGAGATAGAGTCGCGCTTCTCAAGAGCTATGCTATTCCAATTTCAATCTTGTGACTTAAAAGATGATAAAAACTTGTTTGCGTTGTTTTGTTTCACTGCTTAGCGTCCAATAGGTTAATTGTATTGACAATATAGAAATAGTGGGGTCATCTAGACCCTCGCCCCTTCCTTTCCCTTAGTTCTCTATACCCAGTAGCTCTCTATACCCAGATTTACTTCCCCATCTTATTCATCTATATTATAATTATTATATATTTTTTATGCAGCAGACTAAAGTGAGATTTTATGAATTTCTGTTTTTACCTTTTTAATTATCATACTTGATATCTAGAATCCTATACACACGATAGTGTGTCAGCCAAGTTCCCGTTTCGATGTCAGATCGGATAGTCATTTGTTAATGGGTGGATAAACCTTTTCTTGCTGTTATTCTGTCCCGTGACCCAGGGGACAATAGTGATTAAATGTCCAAGAAAAGTGTTGATAATTTATATTACTGGTGTTGTCAGGAGATAGTCTACATAAGAATGGGCTTATAACTGCTTAAATTACAAAGCTTTTGCTAAATATAACCACGAAAAATCGTAGTTTTAAAAAGTGACCCAGAGGACATCACCATGGCAACGAGAACATTAATGTTTTATCAATAAAAGTCATGAATCATGATAAATGTTTAAAAAATAATGAATCTGTCAGTTTAGTCTGCCGAGAAAAAAAAGGACTGTAGTGATACAGCCCCCTAGCGGTTACTTTGTGGAACTACTGTTCTCCATACAAATCGTTTACGCAGTCGCTAGCGAGTACGGTCACTGTAAACTCATGGTAAGGGTACATGGGCCCCATTTCACGAAGCTACATGTACAAATTATAAACGGAAGTCTCTTTCTTATATAAGAAGTGGAAAAGGGACTTCCGCTTGTAATTTGTAGCTTCTAGCTTAGTGAAATGGGCCCCAGGTACAACTGATTATACTGGATTTATACCCGTCTAATGTACAGTCAATCTTGTTCAGTTTACGAACGTCGTACAAGTCGAATATGGCTCGACATGTTTCGAATCAGTTCGCGATTCATTATCATGAGCGCCAATCAAACACATTCGAAACATGTCGACTGATATTCGACCTATACCTACGACGTGAGTAAACCAGTTCCATATGTGTTTTGATCAACTTAGTGTTAGGAATTTGAAAAAAAAGCAGTAAACGGCCAACTCCTTCACCAAAGCGTAATAAACAGCGAACGATTAGGAAACGCATTTATTTATTTACATCGTAAACCAAAACTGTTAGAAACAAGGCGACTTAAACTTAAAGTAGATATAGTATCGATTTTAAAATGCGGAGTTACAGTTACACGGTAAGTTGTAGTTAAAAATATCATCAAGTAATATTAGTCTATGTACAAAAAATATATCACTAAAAATAAAAACGTGAAGGGAAAATATCGTTAACATAATTGACAACTTTTCATTTGTTTATCAGTCATATTAATTAAGCAGATATACTTAATTGTAACAAAAATCTATCCACTTATTATTTGCCGAAAGTTAGCTATTCAGTGCAAATAAACATGAAAAGTTGACAATTATTTACAACTTTAGTCACTTGTATAAACAACAAATAACTCCTGTTTTTAAATCTCAAGCTGAAATAGAAAAGCACCTTTAGAAATGTGCTTCATAATCCAAATATATATTTATAAATATTGACACATAGGTAAATTAAAATTATGGAAGAATAATGTCAAGTGATCCACTGCAATGTAAGCAGGACTCGAACCTGTGACCCTACGTTTCCGGCGTAGTCCTCTCCCAACTGAGCTATAACATCGTTAGATCAATCACGCCAAATCTTTGATTCCATAATTCTACGCTACTGGAGCGCCCTCTGCGTCATACGTGTTTAAATGTATAGTTTCTCGCTGTGTCAGAAATTGGTTTTATTTTTGTATAATAAGCCCGATAATTTTTGGTGCCTTTTTTTTTTAATTTACGCTTAACGTGTATTTTTATTAGTTTAGTTTTACTGTATGTTATGTAAATATAACCATATCTGCCTGCCTATTTTTGGCATTATAGTTTTCTAACAGATCATATAAGCTACATTTTATGTAACGCCAAAAAGCTAAAATCGAAAGAAATTTATAAGAGAAACACTTACTAAGACGTCACCGTCCTGTATGGTCAAATTGCATACTTTTATTTAGGTTTTTGGTGTAAATAATTAAATAAGCGATAATTATTGTAATATGATTATTCCGTGTGCATTTGCGAAAATTGTATTTAGTGGTTAGTTACAATTATAATTTGCATCGTCTTCAGGAAACTAACCCATTCATTGAAACGTCTTTGGTTTTTTCTTGACAGTTGACTAACTGGGTACAAAACTAGAAAATTAAGGATTTTAAAATTATTATTATAGTTGAATACCTGGGTTATGTGATGTACATATATTAAATACCTAATCCATTGTGGAATGGCTGCTTATAAAACCTATCATTTTATTACAATCGAGTCAGTTTTATACGTCAAATGTATTAAAAGGATAATTGACAACATTAAATTTTTTAACCAGGCCCTTTCCCGATAAAGTCAAATAGAGGATAAAAAATTAAATATAACCACATTTTCACAATTTATAAATAAAACATGCATTTTAAAAGTTTCTAAAAGAGCGTATGCGACATTTGAATGGTTACTGCGCAGTAAATCATACAGTTAGTCCAATACGGGAACGGTATAATTGACCCTCAAACTAAAATAATTCACATTGTACGGATTTATATATTTTTCGCTCGTTTCGTATCGCGCTGACATAATCTCGTCAAAACTGTTAGAAAATAATACGGAATGTTAAAACAGTAAAATGCGATGCCCTAGTGCATAAGAAATGCATTTGTATAATTTTTTTCTAAGATTTACAGATGTTGCATACAAAATCTTTTTTTAAACCAAACGCACACTAAAGATCCGTTAGAAAATGTCCATTTCCACTAGTACTCAATATACTCTGACTACAAAATATCACGCACTTGTATATTATTGAAGTTGAAAACCGTTCGCGTATCGGGCTAAGTCGGACTTTTACTAAGACGGAATTAGTATGGAAATTATACCACCCTTCTTTTTGTAGTTCGCGACTGTCAAATTTTCCACAAGGTGACGTCATTTAAGTGCTGATTCTTACACGAGGCTGCATTCACCTTTTTTTTTAAATATTTTCAAAACTAGTGCGTATAGTTACATAAAAATATAGTTTTGGTTCCTGTGATAAGTAATGAAGTAATGAAATTAGTTAAAACTTGAAAATTTTAAATGTTGTCAATCACTGCGCTGTCATTTGACGTGTAAATTGTCTCGCAATTCTATCACTAGCTATAAAACGTCAATTTGAATAATTTACTAATATCTAGTATAATTTAAAATATCTCCAACGTTAATAAAACTCGTAAATAACGAACAAGGCTTTGGGTTCAGGCACATTAAATACTTATTTGTTTACTCTACGGGCTAATATGTAAAATAAAATGCTTAGGACGGGATTCGAACCCACCTCGAGTTCCCGGCGCCTAAACCTTTTGACCGCCTCTGTCGTTATATCACGACATCAGAAAATTGTGCCACTGACCCCCAACTTCATCTAGTGACGTCCAATTTTCAATTAGTGTTTTTCAATCTCAGTTGAATTTTTCTCTATGGTGTTAGTGGCAAGATGATTGCTTCACCGCTTGGCGTTCAAAAGGTTAACCGTGTAGTTCCCAATTTAGATTTTCATTTCACTTCTTTTTTGTAATAGAAAAATACATCCCCCCTTTGTTAATCCAACCGACTGCGCCAAGTCAACCATGTATCGGTTATTATAACAATACTCAGAATAACAGAGTATTTTAATCTAAGTAATCCTAAATTTAGTTTTTAGCGAATAATTTATCAAGGAATAACGCACCTATGCAGGAATGTTTGCTTACCTAATTTAAACTATACCTAGCATTTAATTGCTTTTTATTTAAGAACACGATTAGGAAGCGAAGCGTTTTTATTTTGGCAAGGTGAAGGAAGTTTTTACCTATTTTAATACTAGATGGCATATTTGACTTTATTATTAATCATACGATTTACTAAGTTTATTTGAAGCCCTGTCCAGCAGTTAGTTTAGTTATATTTAGTTATTTTATATCTTATTACACATAATTGGCGGACTGAAAGCCTAGACTTTATTTTTATATCATGTTTAGATAGAAAGACCTTAAGAGTCTTAATTATTAACGGTCACAAATTATAAGCCATTTTAGCTAAACTGTTATCTTATTAAAGCACTTTTCAAACTAATACCTACTGGAAACACTCCCTATTCTCGGGCTGATCCATTATCGACAACTCATCGTAAGGCACTCACTAGCGTTGTAAAGTTACAAGCTTGGCAAGATTTTAGTTGACAAGACCCCCAACAGACTAATTAACTGTGATGCTAATAAAAAACTTATTTATTTCATATTTTGTGACGTCACTCGTAAATTCCGTACTTAAAAATCGTATTGACTTTTTGGTTTTATCTGTTTCGACTTACCAGTCAAATAGTCTATTGAAGTTTATATATGTACGCTTTAGCAATATCTAAAATCGCATGCGTCTAAAAATTTACAAACTATGTAAAAACTTTTTGCATCCCTCCAGAATTGACAACATTTCATATTTTTAAGACTATCATTTTATTACTTTTCTGAATTCTGCTTAAAAAGATGAAGTAATCTCTGTTTGTATTTATTTTCTGAGATGATTATTTATTTTATTATTAATTTATAAAAACATACTTATTTTAAAATGTGGCAACACCAAAACCAGAACTTAATGGAACGGTTACTTTAGTCGGTTTTCTTATTAAAAAAAAACTTAATAAAACTCGGTATGCATCTGTCATCTGTCAACGTCAAATAAAAAAAATATATATTTTTTCGCTCTTTGGTTTAGACAACAACCCTATTCAGCCCGTACCGTCTTAGATTGCAGTTATTTGATGTATTTTCTTATATTTCTTTAAATACAGAAGAATAAATTCAAAGATTTTTTTTTAAGGTACACGACATAAAGCCCTGTCGATCTCTATATTAATTTCCACCTGTTATAAATATGAAATGTTGTCAATTGATCGCAATTTTGTAAACGGTAGCGAAAAATCTTTACCGATTATGTCTACGAGTATAACAACTAAAACCCCTCGTAGTCCCCGCCGAAAAGTACAAAAATTTAATTTATTAATAAATCGTCATCCCCACAATAAATTCCGTACAGAAATATCAACTACGGGTATATCGACGAATCAACTTTTTGAGTAACTCCGGTTTACAATGAACTGCAGAATTGCATGGCCTATTTACGAATGTTCATTCATAAATGGACCATGCATTTCTGCAGCCCATAATACATATTTTCTGTTCAATAGTTTAAAAAGTTTGGTACATTGAACGTTTAAACGTACACTACAGATTTAAACATAGAAAAATCCTTATATAAAACTGATATTTTACAACGAAGTAAGTTGTAGACAGATTTGGGTAGGTTAAAAAGTTGATTCGCCCCTATGGTGATCGGCCTTGTTACGCGATTGATAAATGACAAAGCATCCGTCAATCTTGTAAACAGGGGGGCTATGATGGTTGTGTTTATGACGTGATAAATAAGTAACAAAGCATCTGTCACACTCGCCTTTGGTCAAAACGTGACGGAAGCTTTGTCACTTATTTATCGCGTGATAAAAGCAACCGTTATAGGCCCGCAGATAAGTGGGTGTCGGAAAGTGACGATGCTTTATCATGTATCTTATTTGTTTTGTTCAATAAGTTTACATATTTATTTATAATACGATTAACGAAACCATCATCGCTGGTTACTTCAATCATTTGTTGAGCCATAACGGTTAGCAAATAGTCCGATATAACGATTCTCATCTACGCTGTCGTGTCAGGCGGTCCCTCCTGTTTCAACGTCTGTAAGTTAACCGTAGAAAGCTGACTGACCGGCACACTCGCCGAGTCACTGTACGTGTTAGACCCTCTAACAGGTCCCCATCTGCTAAAGTGCTTCGTCAGTACACCATCGTAATCCAATTCGCTTCCGTCTTGAGACGAGCTAGCTAGCGTACTAGTGCTTTTCATTGTATCATATTTGGAATTTCCGTCTATGGAAGGCAGGTCTATCATGACAGCTTCCAATGCTCTGTCTTGCTTCAAACTCTGCTGAGATATGCTGCGTTTCATGCCGGTTTCTTCCACCTGCTTAAAGAATTGTTCGGACACGCTCTGTCGGTTTAGCTTCTTATGTGAACTGATCGGACTCTTCGCTCTTATTACAGGCTTGTTAACAACTGGTTTGGATCTCTCTAAACTCTTCCTAGGTTCCTCTTCGATGCTGGTATGATTTTGCCCGAAGAAGTCGTTTCCATAAGCCATGATGGGGTCTCTTCGTTCGTCGCTTCCAGAGAAGACCGAGAACCCTGATATTTTCTCGGAAACCAGCTTCAAATTTGATGTGGAGCCGTATCTTTGATCCTTGGTTAATTTTTCGCGTTTGGTCGTATTATTGGCGCTGGTAGCAGCGGATTTGACCGCTCTATGGTTCCTGACCGGACTTATGCTTCTTCTTCTGTCCATGTTGGGAGTGGACAACATGTTGAGACTTGTCCTAGACCGACTGAGTGACCCGATAAAGGAGGTTCTCTGGTGGTACGCGGACAGGACGTGTTGGAGCACGTTCTTCGGCCACGGCGCGTCTAGATAGACTTTTCTGTCGGGGATGGGCTTGCCGTACTTGGCCTCGTGGTCGTCCAGTTGCTTGGAGAAGGTCTGAATGAGCGTCTGAGAGACAAAGGCTGGTTTAGTGTGGGCGCTGACGGGGACGGCACAGACATGTAGCTACCTGGGGACGGTGGTTTGGAACGCGTACTTTGGAGTTCTTTTTTTTCTAAATTTTTGGCCATTTACTAATAACCGAGAGCATACGACCAAGCCGAAAGGCTGTCACGGTTAGACGCATTTAGAGTAGGCTGAGTTAGCCATCTGAATTCCATTTTGACATCAAATACGAGCGACAGATAAAAGTAAATATTCTATTTTTTAACGAATATGCCGCTGAAATAACAAATATCGATATATAAATAGATATAGATATAATAATACAGATGTACAAAATTGGCAATACTGTTTGAATTGAAAAACAGTAACAAATCAAAAATTTCGGCTCCGTTTAAAAAAAACTGAATTCAATATTTTGGACGAGGTTTTCGCATAAAAGAAATAGTGTCTCATGTAATAAAATAGTATTGTGTAATGTTTAAAAGAGTACATACGCGTTCCAACACCACTTACACAATAAAAAAACGACACAACCTTCAACGTACCATATCCTAGGACGTTTTCCAATGACAATAGATTTTTTGTCATTTCGTAATTTGTCGACTCCATGACACCTTACTTCCAATTTTTGGACCCAACCACCAATTAGTGAAGCTACAGCATGCCACGTCCATGCGCCCGAGTTACATGCTCCAAATCATGCCAGATATGTACAAGGTACACATGCATACATCGCGCAAAGTTCAACATATATCAGATGGTGTTCTGTTGCGAGGTTCTATTTAAACTGATCAGTTTGTAGAAAGGCCTGGTCAATGAGTTCAATACTATTCTCATTGCTGGATTTAAAAGCAAATTTTGTAAAAAGAATAATCTCAAATAAGATAAAACATTTAGTTTTTACGACTAATGAGTTAATGACTCGTGGTTTCAGCCGAAAACCTTACTAAAAATGTCATACCCAAATTAAACCTCCTAAATTGCAACACTAAAATAAAAGATCTACTTGTGGCAAAACTTAATCACTATAGGATAAGTAACGATCACACTTATATTAGAGATGCGAAAGTTTGTGAGTGTGTTTGTATGTTTGTTACTCGTCCACACTGAAACGGCTGGACCAATTTTGATAAAATTTGGTTTTGAGCTAGCTAGCAGAGCTAACTAGTTATTTATTATTGTCGTCGGCTTCTGCGATTACTCATATCACTCAACGGATTATATGTTTTTTTATATTGGTATAGTGGCTCCTCTTCGCCTGATGATAAGAAAAAAGGGGAGGCCAAGTCTCAATAGCAACTGACAAGAAACCAACAGCGCCTTGTCAGTTGACGCTGCCATGCCGCCCTGAGATACTTTTTTTTTTTTTTTTTATTCAAAATAGCCATGCATTTAACCTCGATTGCACCTGATGTTAAGTGACAACTTCTTCAAGCTTTGTTTGTTGTTGTAAGGGCAGCCCCTCGGCCGCAGTTCCCCGTTTAAACAGAACCTCGCATCGTCCACCGGTCCCACGCACGACTCACCATCTTCCTGTCGCCGAGCGTGGCGCGCCACTCTTTCAGCTCGTGCGAGTAGCGCTCCTCGACCGCCTTCATCTTGTTGCCCTCGTGGTTCATCAGCGCCTTGCGCTTCTCGTTCTGGTACTGCTCGAGCTCGCGGAGCAGGGCCTGTGGAACAATCGCTTATTTTAATCTATAATATTAAAATCTACATTTGTATTGAAAATCATATTTCTATGGAGAGGAGAAAAATCTTAATAGCGTGATGCAGGATCGTCATTTGTATTGAGTGCGCGCGCGTTCCCGTGTCAACCTGACGCCATATGTTTTCATACTTTCCTTTTTAGGGTTCCGTAGTCAACTAGGAACCCTTATAGTTTCGCCATGTCCGTCTGTCCGTCTGTCCGTCCGCGGCTTAGCTCCGTGATCATTAGTACTAGAAAGCTGAAATTTGGTATAAGTATGTGTATGCATAACGCCGACAGAACGGCAAAATAAAAATTCAAAAATTTTATGTTTTTCGGGTACCTCTCGAACACCTAAAGTGGGGGTGATTTTTTTTTTCTTTTCAACACTGGTGTGTGGGGTGTTGAATAGGTCTTGGAAAAATAATAGGGGTTACTTAACATTATTTTTTGATAGTCAGCAGTTTTGTAAATATTCGCTCCAAAAACAAAAAAAATAGTGTCCCCCCCCCCTCTAACTTTTCAACCACGTGTCAAAAAAAATCGGAAAAATTCGTGTAAATGAGGCCTTATAAGTACTTTCAATGAAAACTATATTGAACAAAATCGGTCGAGCCGTTTTTGAGTTATCGCCAAATTTCATATTTTTTCTTTAAAAGGACGTAAGTTGACTTCCAGAAGGTAATAAGTGATTACAGTTTCTAGGGCGTTTACGACCTTTTTATAGAGCTTAAAATCTTTCTTAACTTAGACCTCGGGCTTAAAACAGCAGTTTATTGTGAAGGATGAAAAAACTACGGAACCCTACACTGAGCGTGGCCCGACATGCTCTTGGCCGGTTTTCCTCGCATCACGCCGAAACAGCTGAACGGACTTTAACCAATTTCGGTATAGGGACAGATGGACTTCCAAAGATGGTTATAGGATACTTTTTACCCGACTGCGATGTAAAACAATACGCGCACGAAGCTGCGGGCACATTCTGGTTAGTTTATAAATCTTTAGTTGTATATGGAAAAGAGTTGACCGCTGAATGGTTCCTTGAGGAACTCCATATTTACTTATTTTCCTTATGGAGTTTGCCTATAATCTGTTTTTTCTTGGAGTACTCCAAATCCAAGTGCAGTTGTTTTTAACATGTCTTAAAAACTGTATATGAGTAGTAAAGTTTTTAGCACTAACTGTCCGAGAAGATGTGTATAAATAAATAAAAAAGTATCCGACAACCTCACACAAATCGGTCTAGTCCCAAATTAAGCTCAAGAAGGCTTGTGCTATGGGTAACTAGGCCACGATATACATACTTGTATAGATAAATATATATTATGGTTTATTTTCTCCGCTCCGCTTGTGGCAGTCTCAAACAAGATTCTTACCTCGCCGGCAGCCTTGAGCTCCTCCCGCGCTTTGGCGTGCTTGGTAGCTAACCGTTGCTGCTCGGCACGGTACCTTCTCTTCTCGTTCTCTTGGAACTGAAATAAACACTCGTCGTTAATATCACGTGGACATCCACCAATTATCAATTTATCATTATTTACACAGTAATCGATAAACATACACTTTTAGCATCAAAAAAATCCTGGTCACAGCACCAAAATGTAACTCCCTACCCACCCCCATAATAGCATAGGTTTTCAATCTCAAAGAAATAAAAGACGCTCTGCAGTGTGGTTAAGTTTGTGAAAAACCGATGGTTAGTTAGTTTTGTTTGTGCTGCAAATCTTAGTTTTTTTTTTAAATTCAGCAGTGGACTTTATTTGGACTATTTGACATGAGTTTTACTTTCTTAAGCCGCTCGCGTTCATCGTCATGATGCGCGCCGATGCGCAGCGACTCCCGGAACATCATTTCACGCGCGCGCATCTCTCCTCGGATACGCTTCGGCAACGACCGCTTCTCCACAGCCTGGCATTTGGCTAGCTCCTCTTCTTTGCGGGTGTTTTTCCTGTAATAACATGACATTGTAAACGAAAAATACCAGCCAGATGACGGCTAATGCGATATCAGGCTTACTGGACAAGAACTCATCGATGACAGTAAATAATTTTGTTCCTTTTTGTCAAATAAAGCTTACTCCACCACTGCATCGCCATCGAGTTCTGGCAAAGCATTCATGAGTCATGACTGGTCAAATTTGAGAATTTACTACTCGATTTACGTACTTGATAGTAGCTACGCTGTGATAGGCAAACTGTCTCATCTACACGTATGTAGATAGATGTTTAAAACAAGATAAAGTGCCTATCTATCCGATAAGGGATTTCCTCTCCTAACACGTAAAGCACGTAGAATAATAATATATAAAGTTCAGTATTGTAAGATTATGGAAGAGATAGATAGAGATATAGATAGATGAGGTTAGACGGGAGTCGAGATTATAGAGTGTTGTAATATTTACATAAACTATGTAAACTAGTACCGAGTTTCCGTTCCACCTACCACCCCCACGCTACGCATACTACAACGCAGTGTCAGAGGGGCTAGCTAACAAATTACGTCACTCGGCGATTTACGGAAAGAACTAACTATTCTGGATGCATCTTTGAGAGACTATGTTGAAGTTTCACTGACCTCTTTATCTGTTCAAGCTCTTTATCGTGCCGCACCAACATCTGGTGCCGCCGCAGAAGGAACTCCTCTTTAAGCTGCCGCTTGGCCAGCTGATGCCGTTCGTGGATCTGCTTCTCTTCCAACTCCCAGAGCGCAGCTTCGCGAGTCCGCATTATCTGTGGAATAGTGTTATATGAAAAACTGTTCATAACATAAAATGGTCTCTTTCTTATTGTCCGCCTTTTTCAAGAGTTACAAACGGTTTATGGCCCTCCGTTAGCTTGCACCGAGGAATCCGACGTACGCATTCGCGCCAGTTTTAACTGGCTTAGTAGCTTTAGCTACTTATATTATTTTTCAATATGTGTGCACCCGCGTTGGGTAACCTACGCAAGTTAGCGGAGGCCCTACGTCTGCAGTTCTAGCATTTTTTTGTCGCATGACTGGTAAACGGTAATGTGACGAACGAAGTCGAGGTCAGTAGTAGTTCGTGTTTTTAACCCCCGACGAAAAAAGAGAGGTGTTACAAGTTTAACATTTATCTAGTTTGTCGAGACGGTTCTTAGCTTTGTTTCATGAAAATCGGAACTCTCGTTTCCAAGATATTCAGCTTTTAGTAGAACAAGCGACAGGCTCTCAGCTAATATTGAAGCTAGGAATTCCAAATTTTGTTTTTACGTTCAGTTTTATTAGCATTTTCTATATCACACATTAAATCAGGGTCTCATGATGACCAGCTCCTTGTGTTAGGGGTGTTTTTAGTACATTACGTAACAAGGGTGGTAATCGAGGAATTACAAACGAGTGTCTATTAGAAGGCTTTAATGATACGAGTTTGGAACTCTTTTACACCGGAGTCACGTACGACGTTTTTCATCACACTTTGGAGGAAATAAAACAAAAGTAGGTAATAAATAGTAGTCAATACCAAAATTACTTACCGCCCTTGGGCGTAATATACAACTTACCACCCGCTTTTCTAGCATGTAAACGCTTAAAGTGAGATAGAGATTACCTACCACCCTAGGGCGTAATTTACGACTTACCGCCCGCTTTTCTAGCTTAGGAGAAAGTGTGATGTTTTTTTTTTTTAATTTAGGTTATGTCGCTCTTTGTACCATCAACCGCTGTCTGTACAGCGCTAGTGTTACCTGCTGCCGCTGCTGCAGGTACTGCGTGTCGGTGAGCGCCTGCCGCTCGCGATGGTGCTCGTGCATGCGGCGCAGCAGCGCGTCGCCGGCCTCGGCGAGCGACGCCACGAACGAGCGCTCGCGGTCCGCGTGCTCGGCGTCGAGCCGCGCCCGCCGCTGTCTGTACGCGTCCTTGCGACGGTCCTTCGACACTAGCTCCACCTCCTGCAGAAACAAGAAGTTGACATTATAGGTAAAAGAACAATTTTCTCTACAAATGCACCAGAGACATTCAAATGGTAAAAAATATTATATAAAATAGTATTTTGTATAAAACCTTTTTGGTCTTTGCTATCTCTACTCATACGCTACATGACGTAACGTAAGTCAGTCTCCTTTCACATGCCTGGCTCTAATTTGAGCACACACTTCACAATATCTACAAAAAAGACACCAAAGCTAGATAGTAGGCGTATTCACCTGTCTAGGACCCAGAGAAAGCCAGTTTCTTCGCCAGCACCCGCTAGTTAGACAGTAGACGTGTTCACCTGTTTGAGCAGCCGCAGCTCCTGCTTGAGCTGGTCCCGGAAGTGCCTCAGGTCGCGCTCGTGCTCCGCCCGCAGCCGCTTGGCCGCCTGCCGCAGCTCTGCCTCGAGCTGCTGCTCGGCGCGCTCGGCCGCGGCGCGCTGCGCTCGCGCTAGCGTCTCGAGATCGGTCTCGTGCCGCGGGCACCCGCTAGTTAGACAGTAGACGTGTTCACCTGTTTGAGCAGCCGCAGCTCCTGCTTGAGCTGGTCCCGGAAGTGCCTCAGGTCGCGCTCGTGCTCCGCCCGCAGCCGCTTGGCCGCCTGCCGCAGCTCTGCCTCGAGCTGCTGCTCGGCGCGCTCGCTCCAGCGTCTCCAGGTCGGTCCCTTGCCGCGGGCACCCGCTAGTTAGACAGTAGACGTGTTCACCTGTTTGAGCAGCCGCAGCTCCTGCTTGAGCTGGTCCCGGAAGTGCCTCAGGTCGCGCTCGTGCTCCGCCCGCAGCCGCTTGGCCGCCTGCCGCAGCTCTGCCTCGAGCTGCTGCTCGGCGCGCTCGCTCCAGCGTCTCCAGGTCGGTCCCTTGCCGCGGGCACCCGCTAGTTAGACAGTAGACGTGTTCACCTGTTTGAGCAGCCGCAGCTCCTGCTTGAGCTGGTCCCGGAAGTGCCTCAGGTCGCGCTCGTGCTCCGCCCGCAGCCGCTTGGCCGCCTGCCGCAGCTCTGCCTCGAGCTGCTGCTCGGCGCGCTCGCTCCAGCGTCTCCAGGTCGGTCCCTTGCCGCGGGCACCCGCTAGTTAGACAGTAGACGTGTTCACCTGTTTGAGCAGCCGCAGCTCCTGCTTGAGCTGGTCCCGGAAGTGCCTCAGGTCGCGCTCGTGCTCCGCCCGCAGCCGCTTGGCCGCCTGCCGCAGCTCTGCCTCGAGCTGCTGCTCGGCGCGCTCGCTCCAGCGTCTCCAGGTCGGTCCCTTGCCGCGGGCACCCGCTAGTTAGACAGTAGACGTGTTCACCTGTTTGAGCAGCCGCAGCTCCTGCTTGAGCTGGTCCCGGAAGTGCCTCAGGTCGCGCTCGTGCTCCGCCCGCAGCCGCTTGGCCGCCTGCCGCAGCTCTGCCTCGAGCTGCTGCTCGGCGCGCTCGCTCCAGCGTCTCCAGGTCGGTCCCTTGCCGCGGGCACCCGCTAGTTAGACAGTAGACGTGTTCACCTGTTTGAGCAGCCGCAGCTCCTGCTTGAGCTGGTCCCGGAAGTGCCTCAGGTCGCGCTCGTGCTCCGCCCGCAGCCGCTTGGCCGCCTGCCGCAGCTCTGCCTCGAGCTGCTGCTCGGCGCGCTCGCTCCAGCGTCTCCAGGTCGGTCCCTTGCCGCGGGCACCCGCTAGTTAGACAGTAGACGTGTTCACCTGTTTGAGCAGCCGCAGCTCCTGCTTGAGCTGGTCCCGGAAGTGCCTCAGGTCGCGCTCGTGCTCCGCCCGCAGCCGCTTGGCCGCCTGCCGCAGCTCTGCCTCGAGCTGCTGCTCGGCGCGCTCGGCCGCGGCGCGCTGCGCTCGCGCTAGCGTCTCGAGATCGGTCTCGTGCGCTCGCGCGAGCGATGCTAGCTCCGCTTCGAATCTGGAATATAATAATAAGTGTCAGAGCGTGGATCGAGTGTCAGGTGACCGCCAGACGGGATGGTCATTCGACGATCGTAACGGCCTGGCCATCACACATCAGCAGAAACGGCGAGCGACGACTGGTCGGAGCGAAAAACTCCGAGCGCGCAGATAGCACGTAAGGGACTCGCTACATCAAGGGCAATACGGAAGGCAGTACACCTAGACAAGTTCTGCATCGTCAACAGTTGTCTCTTCAAATTCAACCACCGGTAATTTGTATGTTTGTATTTTTTAAGGTCTTCTCTGTGCTTATTTAACTTTACTCTGTATAAAAATACCCTGATTCAAAGCAAACTGTACAAACCAATTTAACAGAGAAACCTCAAATTCTGTGATACACGATTAACGTATGTATAACATATGCACGTAACCATACCCCGGGGGGTTTCGGTGCAGAAATGATTAGACACTAGGACACAGTAGGCGTCAAATCATTCGCGCACCAAAACCCCCCGGAGCATGATGGTAAGCCAGTGCTGACCTCTTGTCCTGCTGCTCTCGCAGCTGCTGCTCCTTGGCGCTGAGGTCCTGGAACTGCTTCTGCTCCTGCTTCTGCAGCATCTTGATCTCGCGGAGCTCCTGTTTGCGCAGCGCGTGGTCGTCCCACGTGCGCCCGCTCTCCTCGTCGCCCCATATCACCTGACAAATTTGATTAATGTTTGCAAAAATTCTGACTCCTACATTATTATAGGGCTTCTAAACGGGCCATATTTTACTGCAATTTGTGGCCGGCAACTATAGCCGTCCTTCTCTGACACTCTAAGGTAGAGCAAGATGTAAATAATGGCCGGGCCACAAATTGCAGCAAAACATGGCCCGTTTAGAAGCCCCTTTATAAAATATTGGCAAACACCACATATTACATCTAGAGAGTATTTATTTTTGTTACACTTAATCTGGGAATTAACTGCGGATTGGGATAATATGAGATCGGGTACAGAATTCAGAACCTAATATGATATCGACGATAGTTTTTATGTGATCGGTAAAGAAATTTCCAGTAAACATTTTGTGATTTTAATTTACCTTGGAAGTGGTTGTGGTGACCATCACGCCGTCGATCTCGAACTTCCTCGTCCGTTTCCGCGTCTTCTTCTTGAGGTTCGCCATTTGGATGTCTTCTTTCGACCTGCGGACAATATGGGAATACAGGTAAGGCTGTGTAAAACGTAGTATCGCGTACAGCAACCGAATTATTCAAATGTTTTAAGGATGCCCCCCCCCCTTAAAACACAGCGACTCATCTAGATTCGACAAATCATTGCAGCGATACAGTCGCAAAAAGGTCGTGATACAGTCGCGATACTGTCGTAGGTCGTTTTTTTGACGTGACAACGTCTTAAATTAGGTTGAGCTCGGAGTCACTCATGAAAAAGTGTAACGCCCACTCACGGCTGTTACGATGAATCACCGAACGAGAGAGAGGCCCGCCGGATCGGCGAATGCCTTGCGTCTCTCTCCCACTCAAACATGATCGGTCCGCCGCGCGTTGTCACGTAAAATCTTCGCCCATAAAACCGACTTTACAGGCAACCAGTTTTTTTTAATGTTATTGGGCAAACGAGCAAACAGATCGCCTGATGGTGCGCGATTACCGTCGCCGTTATACACCTGCAACACTAGAGGCGTCACAAGTGAGGGAGTACGCTTTTTCTTGACGGTTTGATGGTCGTATCGGTCCGGAAATACCGCAAGCGACAATTCATTCCACAGTGTAGTCGTGCGTGGCAGGAAATTTCTAGAAAAACGCACAGTTTAGACTGCAAAATATCTAAGTGGTGAGGATGAAAGGATTGTCGTGTAGAATGGCGGAAAGATGCGGCAGTAATTAATCCGAACAGTTCCTCGGAGCATATATCCCCGCACACGTAAACACGATTCTACATCGCTACTATCGTCTAAAGGCGTATCGATTCAGCATCGATACAGTCGCGGCGCTAATTCATTCAGACTGCACTATCCATGGGACATAAATTGACTATAAATTTCATAGTTTTAAGACTACAATTTTATAACTTTACTGTATTCCGCTTAGGAAGGGGACGTTATCACTGTTTTTATTTATTTCCTAAGATTAATAATTATTTTATTAAAATTTACTCATTCTAAAATGTAGTAACTCCAAAACTATGACATAATGGAATGGTTACTTTAGTCGGCCGTCTAATTAAAAAAAAAATCGAATGACGTTGAGCGTTGAACTTATTGTCAGCTTATTTTTTTTCGCGAATAGTTCGAACACTGCAAATGCTATGCAGGCATAGTTGTCGTAGATTTCGGTTATTTTATTTATTTTTTTATATTTGTCTACATACAGAAAAATCAATTCAATCATTTTTTTAGGGTGCATACACTATATTAATATCTCTATATTAATTTTCATCTGTTAGAAATATGAAATGCTATCAATTGTTTTTTTTTTATTATTCCGCTGCAAATGGAGGAATTTGATTCGAGCCCTACACCCCAGCAGAGGGTAATAGGAAAGACAGAAGAAGATTCTATCAGCCTGTTTGAGTGTCCCACCGCTGGGCAAAGGCCTCTCCCCTTGATTTCCCGATCAGATGCCTCCTCCGGCCAGCCATTGCGGAAATGTTGTCAATTGTAACAAATTGTTATTTATTTATTTATTTACAAAATAATACACAGCATAACAGTAAAAAACTAAAGCACTGTGAATTTCATAACAGGTTTTAAATACACCTAAAAAACAGAGCTACGACATTCATCCATCGTCTCACTAAATCTTAAACATTCACGACATATATTCAACCAACTACTTGCAAAAATATCCCAGTCAGGTGCAGATGCGAGACATGCATTAAGACAGTGTAGAGCTCGAACAAGAGGCGAGCTTCTGTGAGAAACGGTGCGTGTCTCGGGCGCGGCGAGTAAATGCCGATGGCGCGGTCGGAAACAAATTCTTGAAACCAAAGGAACTCGCAAGCGCACCACCTTATTCACCAACTCCACGCAGACACAGTCTCCTCGTAAAATTTTGCAGGCACACGTCAGAAGTTGATAATTACGCCTTACTTCCAGAGAGTTAAACCCTAATACTCCTAGAAGGAATTTAGTCGGATATAAAAACGGGTAATACCCAAAGATTTTTTTGTACAAAAATCTGAGGAATGTTTTTTGAACTTTTTCTAGAAGTAAGACATAAGTAGACTCGTGAGGGTTCCAAACTATAGAAGCAGCTTCCAGCTTACTCCTGACAAGGGCATTATATATCAGTACTATAGCCTGGTAACTGTTAAAATCGCGAGAATTCCGGATAACAAACCCTAACCTTTTAAAACAATCAGACGCCAGAGTTTTAAAATGTTCATGAAAATTCAGCTGGGGATCAAAAGTGACGCCTAAGTCTCTGACAGTATAAACTCGGCTTATGACTTCTTATAACGCCGTACCTTTGTATCCTGTTGTTGGGCTGTCCGTCCTGGTTCTTCCGCCGGAGCACCACCTGCTCTTCCTGGTTGCCGTTTTCCAGGACTTGGCTGTCTTGGTTCACTCTGTAAATAAACATCTCGTCAGTTGCAATACAAAATGTGTCTCAAGGCTATGCTGAAGTGAATCACCGTTGATATCGCGACGCGAGCTAGCAAACCCCTACAGCCCTAGGGTGCGTCTCCACTGAAGGAGAGCGGAGCGGAGACGTGCGGAGTCGACCAATCACAAAAGTAAAGCGGAGCTGAGATACAGATTTCAACTCATGTCTATTCCGCACTACTCCGCTCCGCCTCGCTTCAATGGAGACGCACCCTTACTGCCTGTCTAGGAGCGGAGCGGAGGGGAGCTGTGTGAAATGGACCAATCACATTACTCCGTAAATCGGATCGGAACGAACTACTGTTGGACCCTTTCGGCGGTTAAGGACCACAATGAGAAATGACCATTCTTAAAATGACCACTTCATGAAATGATCATTCTTAAAAAGTCTTGAAATGACCTCACTATGTATAAAGTCGTAGCCTTCAGTGGGCAGGCTGCTTTATTTATCCTTTTGAGACATCTCAATATCCGTCCAGGGCCCATTTCACGAAGTTACAAATTACAAGCGAAGTCTCTTCGAAGTATTTTGTGTTTTTTTTTTTTTATTAAAGCAGTAACGTCTGGTAACGTAAACCAAATGTTTACAATCAAGCGAAAAATTAAAAAAATTAATGGTTCAGGCAGGGTTTGAACCTGCGTTCCTAACGGCTTTCCGAGCCAACACGGGCGTCCGTACCTATTGGACCATTGAACCTGATGCGAGAGCCATTGAACTTTACAACCAGTCGCTTCTTCAACGTCTCAACTTATATGAGATGGGCCACTGATTCCCTGATCGGATCACAATTGTAAATTATCATGTTTAATTTGGAAATAATAGATATGATTACTTACATGACTCCATTATTCCCATTGGAGTATCGACGAGAGTCGTGCGAGTGCGAGGTGGCGAGCGAGTCGGCGTCGGCGCCGCGCCGCGAGCCCTCCGAGGCCACGGAGCCGCTGTCCGACTGCGACCGTCTGGAACTGACATTCTGTGTTACTGCTTCTACATGTATGCTATTATAAAATTCTAGATTCGTATTGCAAATCATGTTTCTCAAACATCCAATGAAACGCCGTCATAACGTGCGTTAAAAGGCTTCGAAGTAACTAGGTTCCGGGCGGAACTACTCGTTCCCTCGAGTATACTGCCGTCATAATTTCATACAAAATTGAAGGCCTAGGCCGGGGAGTAATTTTTTTTAAACACGGTGCCTATGTTCATGAGCAGTTTTTATTTTTATTTCATTGCATATGTTTGAGAAAAGCACTATACATGCCTTAGCCGTGAACAGGGCTTGCCGGCTTCGTATCACTATCCTATTAGCTAGTCTATACCTACTCACCCGGCAAGCCCTTCCTTCCCGGCGTCTGCAATAATGTACTATTTCTATGGAGGGGGTCATGATTTCAGGAAAAATCCTTATAACATGATTCAGGATCGTCATTTGTTTTGTATGGGCGTGGGACGCCGTGCAAAAAAGGGAGCCCAAGTCGCAATGGCAACTGACAAGAAACCAACGGTGCCATGTCAGTTGACACTGTCATGCTGGCCCGAGAGATGCTTCTTCACGCGTCGTGTGAACGGTCCCATGTTATAAGAAGGTGTATGTAATTGTGTGTAGTGTGCGTACCTCTCAAAGCTGTCGGGGCTGAGCCTGGCGAGGCGCGGCAGCGGCGCGGCCGAGTCGCGCACGCGCGGCTCCTCGCTGCCCACCGTCACCACCGACACGTGCGATGTGTCCTGTGAAGCACAAATATATTAATTTTTATATAGCATCCTCTCAGACGTATTTGCAATGATCGACATCATGTCTGCCAGATTCTTCGCTGCTATACAATTTGTATTCAAAATAGACTGTACGTGTAATATTTGGAATGCTGGACACAATGTTGCGTTGCTGCGCAGGAATGACTAAAACTGAGTAAAGCTACGGTCAAACAGAACGAGCGGCGCGTAACGTAAATGCGTTGTGGAGGGTCGCCAGTTATGTGACGGGAAACACCCCGGCATTCGCTGACAAGAGGCAAAGACAGTAACGTCTACCAGAACTTGGCTTCGCGACTCTTGTACTGTGAAGAAAGAGGCAGGTAATATTTCTCGCGCGAGAAAGAGTCGCGTGTCACAGTTGTGCTAGAGTGCTGCTGTCGCAAACTTCACCTTGTCAGGCCTGCGGTAGAACATCTCGTGTCGGTTTAGTTAGCCACCAAAAACGGTGTCTCCCGAACATTACACCATAAATCATCTGCAATAGACGCAAGGGTCTATATACAATTTTTCCTAGCCTCGTTCCGTGGAAATGTGCTCAGCAGGGCGGTTTTTGGCGTACGAAACAAGCTAAAAACCAATGTCCCATATGAGAGAGGAATATGTATAAGCATCGTCGAACATTGCCAAACTTTACACGATTTACGTTAGGTGTAGGTGTCACATAATGAGATAATTTATATTGTAGTAGGTTGTCGTGTTCGTATGGCAGTTGTACTTACGTTAATATTAACGTTGTTGACACTGTCGTCGAACACGCCCGAGTCGCCGGTGGCGCCCGGGCTCAGTATCAACACTTCGCTGCTGTCCAACCGGCGGCCGCGGGTTTTTTCTGCAAACAGTTCGAAGGTTTGTTATGGAGCTCGACGGAATATTCTAGTGTTATGGTTTGTAGATAACCTTACCTAACCTAACCTTAAAACTAACATACGTATCAAATAAAACAATAATATAAAATTAACATAAGCACGTTAGTATGGCGACGTGCGACGTAATTTCTGGTAGCGACGTAACGACGTAATTGCCTCACTCGAATCACAGTGCAAGCCTAGTAACGCATTCTAATCAACTAAAACTTAACAGAGAACCAATCTTCCAGTCACAGTAATAAGGACAACATCACACAAATCAATCTAGCCCCACAGTAAGGCCTAGTAGGCTTGTGTTATGGGCACTAGACGACAATAAACATACTTACGAGGGCTGTTCCGAAAATAGTTAGTCAACGGCGTACTATTAATTGTATTCGTTTAATTTTACTGTAGCCTAAAGGCAAATTTCATTACGAACTCTTTCGCGTAAGAGTCACTGGCCAGTGACATTCAGTTATTTTTATATGAAATCAGAAAAAAAACATGTCTGTCACTTTTTGTTCGCAAAAATGGAGCTAACGCGGGAAGCATTTCGTGCTATGATATATTATGATTATAAACGAGGGTTAACTTACAAGGATTCTCATGAAAATTTAACTAGTGTTTTTGGGGCCTTATCCCCATCTGTTGCCACTGTCAGTTACTGGTTCCGTGAATTTAAGCGTGGGCGGAGCGACATCAAAGATGAGCCTAGACCGGGGCGACCGCCAACGGCAGTCACTCTAGAAAATGTTATCAAGGTGCAATGGCTAATCAAGGAATCTCGAAACATTACCCACCGAGAGATTCAGGACGAACTGAATATTGGATCCCGGGCAGTTTCTACCATTTTGCATGACCACCTTCAAGTTCGGAAGGTTTCGTCTCGATGGATACCACATTTTCTCACACAGGAGCAAAAAGACATACGTGTCGATTGGTGCAAATTTATGCTAAAAAAATTTGATAATGGTAATTCACAACAAGTGAGCTACATTGTGACATCCGACGAATCTTGGATATATAGCTACGACCCATTTACAAAACAGCAATCAACACAATGGGTCTTTGAAGAAGATGATTTACCTACTAAAGTAGTTCGCGGTCGAAGCGTCAACAAAAAAATGGTTGCTGTTCTTTTTCGACGTAGTGGACCTGTAGCCGTAATTCCACTTGAAGATCGGAAAACAGTTACCAGCCAATGGTACACTGAAGTTTGCTTACCACAGGCCTTCCAGGAGCTGAACGTCAGTCGTCCAAGTACTGGAGCTCGGGGCATCATTTTTCATCAAGATAATGCTCCGGCCCACACGGCTGCCAGAACCACGGAATATATTAGCAAATCAGGAGTGCAATTGCTACCACACCCTGCATACAGCCCTGACCTGGCTCCGTGCGATTTTTTTCTGTTCCCCACGTTAAAAAAATCATTACGTGGGCGACGATTTTCGACGGCGGATGAAGCAGTGGACGAATTCAGGCGACTTTTTTTTGACCTTCCGCAAGAACAGTTTTTCTCCTGTTTTGAAAGTTGGTTCAGTCGTATGCATAAGTGCATAAAGGCAGCAGGGGAATACTTTGAAAAGTTGTAAATAAAGTTTTATTATATTCCTTATAGTTTTTGTTTAACTAAAAAATTTCGGAACAGCCCTCGTATATAGATAAATACATATTTAAATACAAATAACATCCATGACCCAGGCACAAATATTCGAGTTCATCACACAAATACTTACACTTGCCGGGATTCGAACCCAGGAGGCTCAGTGTCATAGAGCATCGTATCTTACATTCATCCTTATCGTACCAATAATATGATTTATGTGTTTATATTAAGAACTCTAATTGTTTTATAGGCGCCTAGTGTATATTAGCCTAGTGCAGAGGTAGAGCGACATTTGCGACCGACTATGTATCAAACGTAAACGGAACAAAACAGGACATCCTTTTCAATCTGTTTAATTCCGATTGTCCCACGGTTCTAAATACAGCAAACATTCCGTGAGTAAAGGTGCGTCTCCATTGAAGCGAGGCGGAGCGAAGTGCGGAATAGACCAATCACCTGAGTTGAAATCTGTATCTCAGCTCCGCTTAATTAGTCGATTCCGTACATTTCCTCTCCGCTCCGTTTCAGAGGAGACGCTCCCTAAGGCATTGGTTCCTAGATTACCTGTGTACGAATTGGTGCAATCGAGTGAGTCGAGCGACGACGGCGCGAAGCAATCGTCGTCCGACGACGAACCGGCGCCGACGATGACGACTTCGTCGGCGATAGGGGGCGTCGTCGATATCGTCACCGCGTTAGGCGGCAGCTGTAACAAACATTGTTCTCATTATACTTATTTTCCAACAGCACGTGTAGCATAACTTTTTGTCACGCGACATATACTAACTGTCACTTTCCTTTCAATACCGTGCGAGCATAACTGGTGACGTTCAGTCGCGCGACAAGCGACGTAGTGGTATATGTATGTATATGCTATCATTGCTGCATTGTGCATTGCCGGGGATGGAAAGATTACTAGGGAGTACTGGGTGACCATAACACGACAGGATATTCGCCGATGTATTTACGGCGTCACGTACAGGGCCGCTCTATAGCGCGACATGTGCCAAGCCAGCATGATTCAGCCTGACACTTAGGCTGTCTCTCTACTGGAGCGAAGCTGTGTAAAATGGAGCAATCATATTCCTCAGACTTAAATGCCCTTTCTTTGGTCTTCACAGAGACGCAGGCTGATTGGTTCATTTTCAACGGAGGCCTCAGGCCTGGGTCCCACAATAGGCTGTTAGTCCTTTACTACTTACTGGCTGGTTACTGGCATTGACGGCAGTACAAGCAGCGATATAGTCGGGTTATATGGAGACTACCAGGCGATCATAACACAGTCGGGCACTTTGCCAATGCATCGACAGCGGCACGCACGAAACTAGAATCGGGATTCTGGGGAGCTTGTGTAAGGTAGACTTCCGACCATCGCGGCTTTAACGCAGCGGCCGCAGCGTCTGTGTCGCAGCGGCTCTGACGCTGATTGGCCTCCGAGCAGCGCGACTCCGGAGTCAGTTCCAGTTATATTACGGTAGTGCAGTTGTGTTCTTATATCAAAATGAACCGATTAATTAAAAATATCTTAATAGAAGAAGAGGAGGATGATGATCTTTTGCTTCGTTACTATTTTAGTATGAAACGAAGTCCACCAAACTCAATATTCAAAAGTCGAAAGGAAGAAGGCACTTACAGCATCTTGATAAAAAACCATTTAAATGAGGACGACTAGAAATTCAGGAGCTTTTGTCGGTTTAATAAAAAGCAGTTTAATTTTATTTTATCACTAGTAGGTATTTATATATTAAATCGTACAAAATGGAATGTTGTGACACTAAATTTATCAGTGTTTCGTCTTCTTCATCAGTGAATATGTTATTACGGTCCATTTTTTGATATTTCACCAAATAACAACCTAAAAACCATGTGCGATCGCCGCGATTGCGCGACAGTGCTTGCGCAAACGTGGCACGGCCGCTATCGCCCAGCGTCACTGTCGCGGCGACTGTGACGCCGCGTTCGAACGTTCGTTCATACGTTTCTATACTGTATAATACTATCGCTCTATCGCCGCGTTACTGTCGCTGCGTTAGTGACGCCGGAGCCGCTCCAGTCGGAAGTCTACCTGTACTAGGCTCCCATAACTCATTAGGACACTCACCGGAGCATTAGCAGCTAGCACGGGCGGATGCGTGGTGGTGACTGTCACCAGCCCAGCAGGCGTAGCGGCCAGCGAGTTGGGTTCCGCGGGCTCGACCACCAGCGACACTCGCTCGGTCACGGCGACCATCACCGGCGTGCCGACTGTCACGACCTGTTGGGCGACCGCTGGCGGTGGTGGTGGCGCCACCGGCTTGTGTGTGACTGTTGGTTCTTTGGGTTGGGGCGGCTGGACAAGAAAAACAGATTTATTGCAAATAAGTTTGATATAGCACAAACACAGAGAAAAACCGGCCAAGTGCGAGTCGGACCCGTGCAAGCACTTCCCATCTTAACTGGCCGGGTTAAGTTTGCACCTGGTATATATGGTGCCGCATAAAAATGAGGCGCAAAGTTAACTCAACCGATCACGTTTGTTGTATGGGAGCCCCCTTAAATATGTATTTTTATTATATTTTTTGGTATTTGTTGTTATATACCAAAAAGCATGAAATTAAAGCGGCAATCTGTGAAAAATTCAACTGTCTATCATGGTTCATGTGATACAGCCTGGAGACAAACGGACAGCGGAGTCTCAGTAATAGGGTTCCGTTTTATACCCTTTGGGCACGGAACCCTAAAAAATTATCAGATTGTGATTCTTTTAATTGGCATGGGTTTTAGATGATGAAAAATAAAGGCTATAGACTCGTTTTATAAAACCATGCTCATGTTTTAAGGCCTATCATTATGTAACAGTTTCATAAACTACTATTATTTCATGGACATGGTAACGTATCAGTAAAACTCACCGTAATGGGCCTAATCTCAACGGCATTCGCTTCTTTACTCTTACTCTCTTCCCTTTGCCGTTCTCTACTCTTCTCTCTCCTCTCTTCCCTTGTCCTGTTCTCAATCTCTACGACCGCCTTCTCTACTGAATTCGTCCTCGAATACTTCTTTCCTTCACTAGAATCTGTTCTTGTATATTTCTTTCCTTCTGTGCTGGAATCACTAACTATGGAACTAGGTCTGCTCTTAACTCTTACGCTAATGTCTTTTTCGATGGAATTCTCTGTTTTGGGAGGTTCCTTCTCTGGGCTCGGCTCGGTTTTTGGTTTGTCTTTTGTTTCTTTCTTTTCTGGAGTTTTCTGTTTCTCTTCTACCGCTTTTTCCGCTTCTCGGCACACCTGGAAAATATACGAAATTTATGATAAGTTCACAAAATATGTGGTATTGTAGAGTGTATTTGCGAGACGGTCTTTTACTGTTTATCATTTAGAAATTGATTAGCAATGTGTAAATTAAAATGCAAATGACTCTAATTGTAATCGTTTATTACAATTTTTTTTTGTTTGTAACATAGTTTTCGTCTTTCCTATGACTGAGACGGTTAAATTGTTTTTCAGAAAAATCAAGCTGAAGTTGAATGGAACAAAAGTACTAGGGCGACATAGATTAGTGATAGTCACCTGATCGACTAGCAGTTCGCCGGCGGTCTGCTGCGGGGGCGGCGGCGCGGGCGGCTTGCGCGGCGCGGCAGCGGCGGCGGGTGCGGGAGCGGGCGCCGGAGCTGAAGCGGGGGCGGGAGCGGAGGCGGGCGCGGGGGAGGCCGGCGGCGACGCGCCGGGCGGCAAAGGCGCGGGGCCTTTCTCCTTCTTTGGAGCCTGTCACAGAACAAATATGTTAAAATTTTATTCTAGCCTGCGGCCTCTTCGGGATTCAACGAAAATATATGCTGACGTCTCTTTCTTTTTGTATTTTAACGAGAGAAACACTATATTTAATCTTCGCGGAATCCTCGGTTCTACGGCTGTAGAGCTGTAGGAGACGTTACTCTTAGATAAATAATATCAGAACGCTAATACGATATTAGCGCGACAGGGCTGTTTAACGTAGCGACAACACTGGGCAAGTACCAGGCGGGCATAATAGCACAAGGGGCTCGACTCACGGGTTTCCTGTCAGCGGGCACGTGGTCGTCTGTGTGCGGCCGCTTGGCGGCGGCGGGGGCGGGGGCGGGCGTGGCGGCGGGGGCGGGGCCGGGGGCGGGGGCGGGGGGAGCGGGCGCGCGCGGGGAGGGCGGGGCAACCGGCACGGGCGTCGCGCCTGTCGCCGGCTCTTGCTCGGACACTGGAATGGGCACAGATAATATAAAAAAACAGATACTACTTAATAATTCTTACAGACACATAGTACTCTAACATATCATCAACTATTATGATAAAACTCTAAAATTGTATTGAAACTATTTTTTCCGTGGAATAAGGTCATAATTTCAGGAAAACTGTTAATGCAGGACGGCTTATTTATTAACTCTCGAAGTAGTAAAACTACACTCACTTTTGACGTCCGGAGTGTCCGCCGACCGCACCGAGGTGGAGTCATCTTCCATCTCCATGTGCATCTGCGAGCTGCGGTGCTCCTGTAACATTAACAAACACTATGATAAACTGTTTAATATCTCCATCAATTGACAACATTTCATATTTTTAAGACTATTATTTTATTACTTTTCTGAATTCTGCTTAAAAAGATGAAGTAATCTCTGTTTTTATTTATTTTCTGAGATGATTATTTATTTTATTATTAATTTATAAAAACATACTCATTTTAAAATGTGGCAACACCAAAACCAGAACTTAATGGAACAGTTACTTTAGTCAGTTTTCTATTAAAAAAAAACTTAATAAAACTCGGTATGCATCTGTCATCTGTCAACGTCAAATAAAAAATAAATTTTTTCGCTCTTTGGTTTAGACAACAACCCTATTCAGCCCGTATTGTCTTAGATTGCAGTTATTTGATGTATTTTCTTATAGGGTAAATCGCCAATTACTGGCCACCGTTCAATAACTGGCCACCTCATACTAAAAATGAACTCTGTTTACCTGCAAACTGAATTCATTATAGTATAACGTGGCCAGTTATTGAAGGATGGCCAGTAATTAAAACCTTATACTAAAATGAATTCTGTTTGCAGGTGAACAGAGTTCATTTTTAGTATGAGGTGGCCAGTTATTGAACGGTGGCCAGTAATTGGCGATTTACCCTATTTCTTTAAATACAAAAGAATAAATTCAAAGATTTTTTTTAAGGTACACGACATAAAGCCCTATAGATCTCTATATTAATTTCCACCTGTTATAAATATGAAATGTTGTCAATTCGCATTGCACGGTTTAATTCCGCCATCCCCGTTTCACCATCGGACATCCATGCGAGGGGAGCGAATTCATCCATGTTGTCAGGATGTCACGAGAACAGTCGGGTACGTTTTTGGTCAGATGCGAAATGGTACGTCACGTCAATCTCCAGTTACTGTTTTAAAGCCGTACAAGAAATATATGAGGATGCGTCATATTCCGGAATTTCACTAGAACTAATTTCTTACACTGGCAATGATTTCATGATAGTTCGTCATCACTGTCAATGTAATTCGTGGTGCTTTCTTTAAAAGACAAATATTTCAAAATATCCAAAGAAAATGCCTAAAACCATTCACAATCGTGAGCGCAATATTATAAATAAAGTTTACATGTGTTTACTACACGAAAAACAGCCAGGAAAAGCGTGCATTCCATTAATAATATTACGAGGTTACCATAGGAACTGACAGGTATTTAAACTAATGTCATTAGAGTGGTTGCAATTGGTTGTAAAATTGTTGCCATATAAATCTTATAAATAGCGCCCTCTTGACAATCTTATATTTCTGGTCAGGCTTTAACTATATTCGCTATCAGTCTGGTCATTGATTTACCAGAATCGCTTTCCGTCAAGCCTAATTATTGCCAGATTTGCTTTTAGTCATATCCTTTATTTGTTGCGTCTACACCAAAAAAAGTTTCTTGCCAGATTTGTTAACTGACAGTTGTGTTATTTGTCAGATTAGCTTTGGTCGCTTCCGCTGTCGGCCACAGCCGTCTTTGGAGTCCGAAAAGCTAAAGTATACAATCGAAGCAGGGTTATACCTTCGACGCAGGCGGAGACTCTCGCGGCTGGGCGTCCGGTTCGCATGCAACGTTGCCACACAAACATCACATTAACGTTATTATGAGGGCTACATACAAATATCAATAAATAAAGTGAGTTGATGGAAGTAAATTACTTATAGTATAGCCTACAAGAATAAATAGAAAACAATTGCATATTTTTCGGCTATGTTTAGAAGAGAGTTCGAAAGCAATACTACTACTAATATACTATACGGATATACAGGGCGTCCCAAGACTATGGGACATCAAGGGAAAGTACCTTAAATATCGTAGATAGGAAAGTTTTCTTTCAGCAAAATATCCTATCTATAATATTTAAGTAGAACACACATTCTGATTTACAAGAAAGCGTTCAGAAACGAATGAATATATCGAAAAGCTATATTTCTCTAAATGGTAATATTGAAGCGAAAAGTGAAGAATTTAATGGTTAGGGAGTGGTTCGAACTCTCGTTTCCAAGTTTCAACTTTCTGGGCCAAACTGGGCGTCTTACCTATTAGACCACTGGACCGATACGCGAGCCATTGAATCTGGTTGCAGGTTTTCATCACTCTCTTGTCAACGCGTTTTTAACACATACTTGCATAAATAGTAAATAAATAGGGCTAATAATACTTGATGTATATTATCGTTGACAAAATTAAATACTAACCAATTCTCTGGTAATGCTCCTTGTTCGGCCTTTGCTTGCCTTTCCTTGACTTAGACTTGTGTATAATTCCATACATTTCAGTCAAGGAAAGTAAGCCGATGTTAGTAAGCGTGCGATAAAGCAGAACACAGTGTTAAAATACGTTAGTATATGTTTAAAGATGTTTTACGTCATCCTGGGCCGTAAGTGAGATCTTCTGCCCGCTACGCGGGGAGAATATCTCACTTCCTGACCAAGGCAAAGCGTAAAACTTACCGAGACAGACCGCGGGCGGGAATTCATAAAGCCCCAGATCGCAAATGTATGGCCCTCGCCTTCGGTTCGAGCACAAACACCTGCAGTCTGGGGCATTCATTTATTCACCGCCCTAGGTATGTTATTATAATAATAACGGTTTAAACACATAATATAAATAAGTACATTATTTTTACATAAATGTAGAGATCAAAGGTGAACTTGAGCTATTATAGAATAGAATACTCTTTAGCTATGTCCACACTGTGCCCTTTTCACGTTCAACTTGCGCTTTCGTCTATTGCTATCTTGCTCATTTTTGTACGATGCGAGCGAAATCGCAATAGACGAAAGCGCAAGTTGAACCTGAAAAGGGCACACTGTGGACATGGCTTTTATTGCACACCTCAAGCAGAAAGAAATACAAATACAGATAACACTTAACATTACAATAGAGGCAAACAATAGGCGATCTTATTTTGTTTACCTCTAATTGTATTTCTCCTGTATGTTTTATGAGTTGTGCAATAAAGAGTACTTGTATTGTATTGTATCAAAGCTTGGCCACGGCGGCAGGCGGCGCCCGTAGGTGGGAGCGAGAGAGCGAGCTTCGACCGCTCGCTCTGCCCATGTTCCATGAACTACATTCTACAGATATCCTAGTAGGTATGTAAGACTTATTTTTTATTAAAGCAGTAACGTCTGCTAACGTAAACTAAATGTTTACAAATGAAGCGAAAATTGAAAAAATTAATGATTCGGACAGGATTTGAACCTGCGGCTGCGTTTCCAACGGCTTTCCGGGCCAACACTGGCGTCCTCCCAATTGGACCACCGAATCAGATGTCAGAGCCATTGAATTTTTCAACCAGTTGCTTCGACATGCCTTAGGGTCCTGGGTCGAATCCTGTCCGAATCATTAAATTTTTCAATTTTCGCTTCATTTGTAAACATTTAGGTATGTAAGACTCAGATATAGCAAGGTTACCTCGGAGTCATCGTCCACAAGCTCCTCCTCGACCACCTCGGCCCGGTACTCCAGTAGCAGGTCGCGCAGAGGCTTGGCGTCCAGGTTCCCGGAGACGAACTCGTGCTTCAGCAGATCCATGGAGGTCGGCCTCTTCTCGGGGTCCTGTGGAGTAACATAATGTCACGTTGAATATTTTATCTACTTCAGTTTTTTTCTGAGTTGTACAGCACAGACAACCCCCACTAGACGGAGCATGTAAGGCGACCCGCGCGCGCGAACATTACACTATCAACACGGCGGCCGCCGTTTTGTTGCGTCCTTGTTTATGATCCATGCGTACGTCAACGAAAAAAGATTTTAAATAAATAATATGGTAAATTGTAGTGTTAAGTGGTGTAGAGAGACCTCATAAACATGGACGCAACTAAACGGTGGCCGCCGTGTTGATACTTTAATGTTCGCGCGCGCGGGTCGCCTTACATGCTCCGTCTAGTGGGGGTTGTCTGTGTTGAACAGTTACTAACTCTTATTATAAAGACATCCATTCGCGAGCCTTGTACAAGTCTATAGTCTGGTGCCCAAAAAAAGCACTGAATGTTTTTTTGGCGACATAATAACATCGTTAGCACTCTTTCGGCCGCCATCGCAACTGTGTTTCACAACCAGTTGTCTACGAGGATCTTTTAGTCCTTTTTACCTTTTACCTTCTAGTTTCTACTTTTACTTTGTACTTTTTACTCGACTGTACTTGTCGAAGATAAAGTATTGTATGCAACGTTATATATGTTGGGCAAAAAATGCTCGTGGCATCTTCTCTTTCGATGTTCGCTACGCTCACATGCCTCGCTTGCTCGCTTTTTTGACCTCTCTTATACAACTGTTACATAAAATACTATTTAATAACAGTGAGTTTGTTTCGAAATTTGTAAGTTTTTACGTTTTTAACCCCCATATCTCAACCATTTTGAAAAGCGGAGCGGAACGGATGTGTAAACTGGATAAATCAAATTTCTCAGATTTAAATATTCTTCTTTCGGGCTTCGCAAAGACGCAAGGCAACCTGATTGTTTCACTTTCTGCTACTCCCCTAAGAGTCTCAATCATCGTCATACTTAGTGACTAGATGGCCTACGTACCTTGACTAGTGCTTTGGCGATGAAGTCATTGAACGCGTGGCTCCACTTGCTCGGCTGCTCCAGGGTCGGCGGCTCGCTCTTCTGTATCTTGAGCAGCACGCGCATGGGCGTCATCTGGTGGTCGGGCGGCTAGTGTGATGCCTGGTGACTAGGTGACCTACGTACCTTGACTAGTGCTTTGGCGATGAAGTCATTGAACGCGTGGCTCCACTTGCTCGGCTGCTCCAGGGTCGGCGGCTCGCTCTTCTGTATCTTGAGCAGCACGCGCATGGGCGTCATCTGGTGGTCGGGCGGCTAGTGTGATGCCTGGTGACTAGGTGACCTACGTACCTTGACTAGTGCTTTGGCGATGAAGTCATTGAACGCGTGGCTCCACTTGCTCGGCTGCTCCAGGGTCGGCGGCTCGCTCTTCTGTATCTTGAGCAGCACGCGCATGGGCGTCATCTGGTGGTCGGGCGGCTAGTGTGATGCCTGGTGACTAGGTGACCTACGTACCTTGACCAGTGCTTTGGCGATGAAGTCATTGAACGCGTGGCTCCACTTGCTCGGCTGCTCCAGGGTCGGCGGCTCGCTCTTCTGTATCTTGAGCAGCACGCGCATGGGCGTCATCTGGTGGTCGGGCGGCTAGTGTGATGCCTGGTGACTAGGTGACCTACGTACCTTGACCAGTGCTTTGGCGATGAAGTCATTGAACGCGTGGCTCCACTTGCTCGGCTGCTCCAGGGTCGGCGGCTCGCTCTTCTGTATCTTGAGCAGCACGCGCATGGGCGTCATCTCGTGGTTCGGCGGCTCCATCTGGGCGAACTCGATCAGCGTGATACCCAGCGACCAGATGTCCACCTGTGGAAGCCACAATAGTTCATTATTTTGTGTACAATACTTGTAGCACCAGTATGCGGTTCTTAAGGGCCTCCTAAACGGGCCATGTTTTGCTGCAATTGGTGGCCCGGTCATTATTTGCATCTTGCTCTTGCGTAGGGTGTTAGAGGGATGGCCATAGTTGCCGACCACAAATTGCAGCAAAACATGGCCCGTTTAGAAGCTCCTTTAAGAGTGGAGAAAATCACACTAATATTATAAAGGCGAAAGTTTGTGAGTGTGTTCTTGTGTATGTTTGTTACTTCTACACGCTCAAACAGCAGAACCAATTTTGATAAAATTGAGTATGGTGGTAGCTGACATTTTGAATTAACACATCTCCTGGCGTCGCAAGGGTCCGTAGGCGGCGGTAACTGCTTACCATCAGGCGGGCCGCATGCTTTTTTGGCACTATCGTACTATACAAAAAATAGGCAGATTCCAGGGTCTTTGACAACATTGAACATACCCAGAACCCTGCCATCGCATACACAATTATTTGGACTTGTTCTGTCATTTGTTTAAATGTTTTTTTTTTTTTTTTAAGTTCTGTGCAAACGACGAGCGAAGCTAGGCGTACTGACCTTGAAATCGTACGGGTTGTCGCGGAAGGTCTCGCACAGCACGACCTCTGGCGCCATCCAATAGGGTGTTCCGATAAACGTGTCGTGCTTCTGTAGCGTTGATTTGTTCTTCGCAGAAACGCCGAAATCCGCTGTGGAAGATAACTTATTATTAGTAAATATTCATAAGTTCATAACGATAATAATCTAGCACTTCAATCCTTTGGAACCGTACCGTACGCGACCATAGTACAGGGTGATCAATCCAAATGAATCAGTGAGGAGAAAACGAAAATCATAAGAAATGGTGAAATCTGTTCTTAGGAATAGGAACTATGGCGTCGATTTTAGACTGAATAGAAACTGCATTCCGACTGCCAACTATCTACGTGGTGAGGATGAAAGGATTGCCGCGTAGAACGATGGCGGGAGTTTTATGTAAAGTAAACGTCCGTCCCTGTGCTCGACACTGTCCCAATAGTTGCCATCTTGCATGCATGCATGGTGGAGCATGGTGTCAACTATTAGGCATTCGCGTGTCAACTAACTAACGTGTCTGTACATTTTAGAAATCACCTGTTCAAAAACACCCTCATCTCTTTCCATTACATGACGTCATCATAAAAAAAAAAACAAATAGGCCTAGTAGGAATCCGCTCAAACTATATCAGCCGAGACAAAAAATTTAAATGTTTGGCTCAAATGCATATTGTATGGCTATAAAGTTATATAATAAAGTACCAGAGCAGTTCAAAGCATTACACACACGTGAATTCGAAAAAAAAATGTTTAAATTGCTTTTAAGTGAATGTTTTTATACTGTAACAGATTTTTTAAACTATGACAACTCTGACTATGGTAAATAAATTTCAAATGTATAAATGTTTTATAAGGGTGCATGTTATTTTTTTAAGGTACTTTTATTTTAATTATTTTTAATATTAATTGACATATTAATCGCAATGGTTCTTTAATTGATAGAAATTGACATAATTTTCGGAATCTATTAATTGACACGTGCAATATTAACTTTAATTTAATTTAATAACAATTTAATTTTATAATTTAATTGACATGTTTACTAGCAATACTATAATAACATTTCTACGCCAATACTGGCCGAATATGTAGCACTAAGTCATTTTATAATAACCAAATGTACAGTAGCCGGCAAACAACTTGAACAAAAATGGCGGATCTGCGCATGTAAATTTGTACGTAAATCGGCTACTGCGTAGTCAAGGTCACGCTCAAGAAGTTTGCCGGCTACAGTACCATATTCTTGGAAATAAATAATCATGAATTATGAACTACCCGAGTCTTAAGAAACTTACCCAGCTTGACGCCGCCCTGCATGGTCGCGAGCACATTCCCCGCCTTCAGATCCCTGTGGATGACCCGCCGCGAGTGCAGGAACTCGAGCCCGCGCGTCATCTCGCGGCACACGTACGCTATCTGCCTCTCGCTGAGGCCCTTCTCCAGCTCCGACATCACCGAGTCGAGGGCGCCGCCGTCGCAGTATTCTAGAAGCATCTGGAAATAGATACTATTTGTTAACGTGTGTTTTTAACCCGACGAAGCATGATGAAGAGACAGTTCTCTCTTGTTTTGTATAGAGAGAATATAAGGTTACTAGAAGGTGCCTCGCATATTCGTCTGTGTAAAACCTTTTTCTTTAGCGTTTTCGGGTAAAAAGCATCCTATAACCATCATTGGATATCCAGCTATCTCTGTAGTAAAATTGGTCAAAATTCGCCCTGACGTTTCGGCGCGATTCTTTTTCTATACATTTTGTATAGATTCTAGTACAGATTCATTGTCCTGCGTCAGCGACGCATCCTCACCCTACATTTATTCTGCGTGGCTTTCGCCTTAGAAGTTACCACAAAAAACTTAATAGCACTACATACAGAATGGACACGGATATGCGTCTGAGACAGCCCTGTGCGTCTTACACGCACACATTGACACTAACATTCAAGATTTAGTTTTTAGTAGGCATCGTCCGCCCATTGATATGGTTCTCTGCCTTTTCGCCGAATTACGTTTCGTAAAACGTTTCATTTCGCCAAAAGCATTTTTCACTGAAACTGTAAACTATTTCGAATTGTTATAAAACAAACCTAACCTAATTTAATCTAAAGGATGATATTTACAACAATCTGAAATAGTTTACAGTTTCAGTGAAAAATGCTTTTGGCGAAATGAAACGTTTGCGAAAAATAATTCGGCGAAAAGGAAGTACACCGATTGATCTATCCTTGCCGTCTCACCCAGAGCTTGTTTTCGATGAAGTACGCCTCGTGCAGCCCGACCACGTTGGGGTGCCGGCACTCGCTGAGGATGTCGATCTCGACGGTGAAGTCCGCCAGGTCGTCCTCGTTGTCGAGCAGGCACATCTTCGCGGCCGCGAGCTGACCGGTGGTCTTGTGTTGCGCTTTGTACACCTGAAAAAAAAAAATACATTTAAAAAACGAATTAAATCAATCCGACAATTAAATCTGGCTCTATAATCTGCGAGATTCGGTCTCGCCAATGGCGAGGCATCAAAGTATAGATAAGCCAGTCCATTATTCACAATCGGAGATGCCACGATACTGATGTAATTATACCGAGTATGCCACAAGCTGCCGCGCGCGGTGTCGCTCTAGCGGTTTTTGAAGATTAAAGCGCGGCGCGGCGGGAACAAATGTATCGGCAACAAGGAAAGATGCCACGACTTCAGAGCGGCGCGGGCGGCGACGAGCGCAGACGGATCACGAGGTGTACATGGCATGCTCGCTGCCCCGCGCGCCGACCGCCGCTAATCTTATGATACCTTAGTACTGGCAATGTCCATTAGAACATTTACTGCTAATCTGTGTTATGAATAACTACGTTAAAAATCATGGGCGCGCCTGTGGATGGATGGATTATTGTTAGATGGGTCCAACTGTCCGCTGTTGCCGCCATTGTTCAAATTCACAAGAAGTTTACAATGTCAATCTCATTTTGTATAACCTACTTTACATGTTTTGTTTCTGAAATTATGATTACATCTGACCACGATATATGGCTTGGGTTACCTCTGTTTTGTCTAGACTACTTATTGTTTATTTACCTGTTATAAGATGGCGCTACATTTGTGTCATATTTCAGCATAATGCGCATGGTTAATCAATGTCATACTAGATGTCACTGATCTATCCACGGAATCAGCTGAATCACGCAATTAAGATTTTTCCTGTTTTCATTACTCTGCTCGAATGAACTGTCAAATCAATCCAAAGGTGGTTCCTTTGATGAAAACCGTGTAAATAGTGTCTTTGGGAAAAATTTAACCATACAGAAACGAAGTGAAGTTTCAATTATATTCACATCTGATGTAACTCTTGCTCAGTTTCCCAGAGAACCGACATAACACTCACCTTCCCGAAAGCGCCATCGCCGAGCTCGCCCACCATGTCCCAGACCTCGGTGGGGTCGCTGTTGTCGCGGATGTTGTTGAACACCTTCTTCTTTTTCGCGTCATTTCCGCCGCCGAGGTGGAGCACCTGGAACAGCCATCATGTTTCTTAATACAATGCGGCAGATATAGATAACATAACTTTTTCTCAAACATGCAAAGAAATGTCGTCATAACGTGCGTTATAACACGCTTCGAAGTATCACGTTTCGGGCGGAACAACTCGAGAGAAATGTAAAGGAATTTCATACAAAATTTAAGGCCTAAGGCGGGAGTATTTTTTTAAACATGGCTTCCGTGTTCATGAACAGGCTAAACAGTTGAATTATGTTATTAAAACTATCGTGAGACATCTTTAATAATTATAAAAAACGGTTTAAAATCACGTAAAAATTGTCAGGAACGGCCTGACATGTTTCGTAGTGGGTCGCGAGTCGCGTAGTAGCACGGATAGCTACTCCTGATGAAGAGCCCCAAATGAGTTCGAAACATGTGGGGCCGTTCCTGACAATTTGTACGTGATTATGAACCGTTTTTTATAATGATTACAGTTGAATTGTGTTATTTATTGAGTGGTGTATTTTTTTATTTAATTGCATATGTTTGAGAAAAGCACTATACATGCCTAACCGTGAAAAGGGCTTGCCGGCTTCGTATCACTATCCGGCTCCCATACAGTCGGCCGTCTATGCCTACTGACTGTTTGAGTATTTTTTTGCCTGGTTGTATGTTAATAGAATCAGGCGGGTATTTTGGTATTCTATGTAGACTTACCTTCTTAAGATTATTAAAGAACGACATGTCTGTTGCGTGCGGCGCGGGCGCCTCATCCGTCCGAGCTCATCCTGTCGCTGCGCACTGTCCTCTGGAATAGACGAAAACATACGTTTAATACTGGCACATCATCACCAAAGGTCTTTGGTTTACTAACTAACCACAAAAACAAAAAAAAACACTGGACACAATCATTTTACAAATGGTCATTTGACAAATAAGTATACATTTCATAAACTCTTCATATTACAAATAATAAGGATGCGGTTAAAGCTGATCAATCACTACATAGTATATAACAAATTCGCTTCCTGTTGTCTGACCCTATGTACGCTTAGATCTTTAAAACTACGCCACGGATTTTGATGCGGGTTTTTAAATAGATGGAGTGATCCAAGAGGAAGGTTTATATGTATAATACATGCATATAAACCCGTGTGAAGCTGGGGCACCTCCCAGTATCTTATAAATGCAAGCTTCTTTAAGTTTACAGATGATGGGGCGTATACATAGGGGAGCACCCCAAGACAAGTTTATTGCTACGTAACTCCACGTGCGGATCAAATATCAGAGGGGTCCTTACTTATGAGACCCTAGAGATTCCTGTGCCGCAAACTCATTTCGTTTTATTGGTGCTGATAAATTTTCCTGTTTCGTCTCAGTCCGTACACCGTAGGTAGAGTAGATATACGTATCTAGATACCAATATATGTTGTTAGGCAAAAAAATCATCATTATTCTGTCTACAGCAGCTGTCGAGTGAGGTTGTCTCTGATGACAGTTGTTTGTTTGCAATTTTAATTCTAATATTTTCAAGTCGCGCTACGCCTGCGCCGTAGCGCTGTGTTTATTTCATTATGGCGGTGATGTATTTGCCTACCTAGTGTGGTGTTGTCATTTTTATTTGGCCCCGCCCATGCGGGCGGTGCTGTTATGTCATGTTGTGTTTACATTTTGCTGGTGTTTAATTTCAAGTGCTTTGATACATTACTGGAAAAGTGTTGCATGTTATTGCATGTGTTTATTGTGCGATTGACGCTTATTTACAATTTATTGTTTTGTGACTGTGGCTTGTGGTAGCTTAGTTTATGTTATTTAAATGTGAAAAGATTTACTCAGTTTTTGCGAGAAAAAAGTAACTCGTGCATGAAAAGATTTACTTGCGCTCTACCGAGAAAAGAATATCTCGGCACGAGAAAAGAATAACTCGTTTGTTGTTGTCTTGTTTAAGTATATGTTAAGTTCATTATTGTTTTTATTATTATGTGTAACTAACCTTCTGCTCCTTTGCTGTTTATTTCATGTTTATCATGGAAGGCGGTGTTAAGAAGTCTATTACTCTGGCGAATTTCCTTGTCCAAACGCATCCGGACATTATGAAAGAATACCTGGCTTATACAAGGGAGGAGCTAAGTGCCTGCGAACAAGGTAAGGCGCCTGTCTCTCTCACTAGCCTGACGGTAAATAAGACACTGACTATGACTTCGGGCCATGTGCTGTCATTGACTTCATCATCTCGTACTGACGTTTCGTATGACAGAACACTTTCAGGTTCACTTAGCATGCCTTCCGGGCCGCGGTCTCCTTCTGAGACAGATAGTCCTGCCTCTAGTCCAATACGGAGGGATCCGCGTGTATTTATTAGGGCGAAATCATCTGTGCGCTCGCGCTCGCCTTCTCTTTCTCGACCGTCTTCAGTCACCTCTGGCGGTGATGATGAGGGAGAGGATGTGCATTGTAGTAATAATAGTCGACTTGGTACTGCCGGTACTATCAATACTGTTGACACTCATTTAGATTTGGGCCAACCTACTCCTGACACCCAATTGTTGTTAGGGCAAGATAGTGAATTGGACACGCTTCATAAATATTTTTCGGGAGATGTTCCTCCTCCTCCCATGCTAAATTCATTATCTCTACCTTCGGCTGGTCCTTCTGGTGTGTTGCCTGACACTGCGTCAGAATCAGAAATGGAGTTTGCCTCAGGTGCCTCCGGTGACGAGGAAGGTTTCCAGCCGGTCAAGAATAGCAGGAAGAGGGGTAATGTCAGTCCTTCTGGTTCTTTGGGGAGGAACAAAGGCGCCCCTGTCTCTTCCAATAGGTCTGAGGGTATTAACTCTGTGAGTGGTCCCTCTCCAGCCCATTCCAAGCGTCTTAGGTCGGACGCTCCTTTACCTCCTCCGGTGATTGGGGAGGAGGACATGGATGTGCAGGCCGAGCTGGCAAGGAAGGAGAGGCGTCCTCCCTTGCTGGTTCTCAAAGACAAAGCTAGATGGTTATCCTTAAAAAAGGAGGCTAGCCGTTTAGGTGTTGGGCTCTTCAGAGCCTTTTCATACAGTGATAAGGTGGGATGGCCTGGGGGTATTGCCATTGCTACCTCAAACATCTCCCAATATAAGGCATGGGTTGAGTTAATGGGCGCGGGTTTTCATACCTACAACCCGGAGAAGCTGCTACATGTTGTTATCAAGGGCATTCCTACGGCGATTGATAACGACTCAATATTTGAGGATTTGGTTGAGCAAAACTTACCAGTTAGGAGCATAACAAGGATGCGTAGAGGGGATAGGAGAGAGCCTTTCGAGGCTGTCTTCGTTTCCTTGGAGCACTCTCCTGCTGGTAAGGGTGTTTTTAATTTAAAATTTTGTTGTGGTCTTAGTGGGATTAGGGTTAAGCACCCTATTAAATCAGGGAGAATCCCTCAATGTAAGAACTGCCAATACTTTGGCCACACTCATACGAGTAATAACTGCAAGTTGCCTCCTAGGTGCGTGAAGTGTCCTCTTCCTCATCACACCTCTGAGTGTGTTAGGAAGAAGGATTCAGCAAGTGGTCCACCCACTTGCTGTAATTGTGGTGGCCCTCACCCTGCAAATTTTTGGAATTGCCCGGCTGCTCCAAAACAGAATAAAGAGAAGAAGAAGAAGCAGTCTAAGGCTGTTCGGAAGCAGTTCACTAAGCAGCAGCAGCAGCAGGCTGTTAGCTTTCAAAATGATCAACGTTCTTTTTCATCACATTTGCTCGTAAAAGATGGTATTACATGTAGGTGTACTGAAGGACTAAGGCCTATATTGTTCCCGCGGGAGTTATAAATTGTTATAACTCCCGAGGGAGTTATGGTTTTAGTTTTAAAAATATAGTACGCACTCGCAGTTTACTTCAGACTAAGGAGGTTTCAATCCAGCCAAGGTTTTTTGTTGTACGAACAAAACTTGCCTACCAGCAAATTTTATTGTGTATTGAATTAATACGGTACATGTACTGCATTAATATTTATGTTTTACAATTATTTAAGTGTAATTTGCAATAGTTTTATTAAAATTATTTTTGAATTATCGTTACAATCTGGCAGTATGGCTTGTCATGTTTCTAAACTAAACGCAGTTCTTAGCATTATCTGTGGTAGACGACACAAAAACAGAAAAAAGTTATAATATTATTGGTTAGGTACTATTTAGTTTTGTAACAAAATTACTGTTCGTATTTAAGTTTTATAATATATTACGGTGTTAATTATTCCTGCATAATATTGTTAATTGTTATTTGTTTAATGATAGATGGTAAGATTCTGTGTATATTTGTTTTCTGTTTTAAGCTGATGGCCGTTTTGCCAGTGCTTATAGTAAATTAAAAAAATATATGCAGAAAAAATTAGCTGTCAATCGTTATCGTTTAATTAGTTTAATGTTTATTTTTGTCTTATGTATTTGTTATTTACTCCCAAATGTGATGAAAAATATTGTGTGTATGGCGGGAAGTAAGGGGATTACAAACTCAGGACATTAAAAGCCCTCCGCCTTCGGCGTCGGGCTTCTAATAGACCTTCGTTAGTAATCCCTTACTTACTACCCTTATGACACAATATACTATTTCATCACATTTGCTCGTAAAAGATGGTATTACATGCGGGTGTACTGAAGGACTAAGGCCTATATAGTTCCCGCGGGAGTTATAAATTGACATAACTCCCTCGGGAGTTATGGTTTTAGTTTTAAAAATATAGTACGCACTCGCAGATTACTTCAGACTAAGGAGGTTTCAATCCAGCCAAGGTTTTTTGTTGTATCAACAAAACTTGCCTACCAGCAAATTTTATTGTGTATTGAATACGGTATATGTAACTGCATTAATATTTATGTTTTACAATTATTTATGTGTATTTTGCAATAATTTTATTAAATTTAATTTTGAATTATCGTTACAATTTGGCAGTATAGCCTGTCAAGTTTCTAAACGAAACGCAGTTCTTAGCATTATCTGTGGTAGACGACACAAAAAAAAGGAAAAAGTTATAAAATTATTGGTTAGGAACTATTTAGTTTGTAACAAACTTACTGTTCATATTTAAGTTTTATAATATTATGCTGTTAATTATTGCTGCATAATATTGATAATTGTTATTTGTTTAATAATAGATGGTAAGATTCTGTGTATATTTGTTTTCTGTTTTAAGCTGATGGCCGTTTTGCCAGTGCTTATAGTAAATTAAAAAAATATATTATACAGAAAAAAGTTGGTTGTCAATCGTTATCGTTTAATGTTTATTTTTGGCTTATTTATTTGTTATTTACTCCAAAATGTGATGAAAAATATTGTGTGTAAGGCGGGTAGTAAGGGGATTACAAACTCAGGACATTAAAAGCCCTCCGCCTTCGGCGTCGGGCTTCTGATAGACCTTCGTTAGTAATCCCCTACTTACTACCCTTATGACACAATATACTATTCCTTCCTTGGGAGCCGGGAAGAGGGGGCGTTTGGTTTCCAGTATTCCCAACTCTTTAGGGGGCACAAATTCTCAGCCGCAAGTGGCTGTGTGTGATCCTGCTGTTAACCAAGTTTCTGATGGTGTCCAGCTGGAGGAGGCGGTTCGAGTCTGGTCCGACTCTCAGGATGGTTCTTCCCAGAGAGTCGCGAATCTGTCGGATCTGGCTCCTCATATCAACCAAACCCCTCTTCCTGTTCAAGGGAATTTGAGTGGTGCTCAAGGTGTTTTGTCTGTGAGTTTGGGTAATGCGGCTAATCATGGGGTTAGCAGTCGCTTGAAGGCTGTGGCTACTGCACAGACTCATAATCCTGCTGCCGGCCTTCGGGTTGGTAATAAGGTCGATAATCCAAATTCTGTTTCTGTGGGTTCTCGTGCTGGTGGTTCTGGCAATCAGCGTTTCCTAGTCAGTTCTAGGCAGGGATCCCATATTTCTGGTCACAGTTATAACAAGGTGGCGGCTAATAAGTCCCATGCTGCAGCCATTAATACTGTCAAGCAATCTTCGAGTTCTCGCCCTCATTTCAGTTCTAATGCTGTTGCTGGCTCGGGGAGTCTTGATTTAGACTTGGCCCTGGTTTGCAATGTGGCTGAGAGGATTGACCTTAGCCAGGTTAGTGGGTTTGCCCATGAATTCAGACGTGCATCCACTCTAGGTGGGAGACTAGAAGTGATCAACAAATACTCGGGTCTTATTATGGCAATAAAATCTTTAGGTGTTGATCATGGATAGTATGCCCAGCAGAGTGAAACCGAAACATTTGACGTTTGCCTTTTTTAATGCAAATGGAATTTTAGGTAAAAGGGACGAAATTGCTCTTTTCCTTAGAGAACATAACTTAGATATTCTACTTGTCCAGGAGTCTCACCTTAAGCCTGCGCACAGGAATCCCAACATTGCAAATTATAAGTTAATCAGAAATGATCGTGGTGGTAGTGCTTGGGGTGGGACTCTTATTTACTACAGGAGGGCTTTACATTGTTCGCCTATAAGAGTTGATGATCTTTTGCCTCTGAAGTCTTTAGAGGTATCAATCTGTCAATTAGCTCTTACGGGTCACGTTCCCTTGATTTTAGTTTCGGCATATCTATCTCCAAATAAGGATCTTCACTATTCTGATCTCAGTGCTGTGTTTGGGTTGGGGTCTTCTGTCATTCTGGCAGGTGATCTTAATTCCAAGCACTTGCTCTGGGGTTGTAATTATTCGAATTCAAATGGCTACAGGCTTTTTAGATTTACTAATTCTTTAAAAATTGACGTTGTGCCTCCTTTAGAGGCTACTCACTTTCCTGGTGATGTTGAGAGGAACCCTGATGTTTTGGACATTTTATTTTGAAAGGGGTTTCTCTTCAGCTCAAATCCATTGCTGTTCATCATCAGCTTTCTTCTGATCACAGGCCTGTAATTGTTAAATTAGGTTCTTCCGATGTTTCCCGGCCTTTGAAAACTGTAACGAATTGGGAGAAATTAAGTAGGGTTTTTGCAAAGGAGGATGTTGCTTTGCGCTTCTCCAATATTCCAACTTTTCTAAATTCCAGACTAGACACGGATAATGCCATTGTTACTCTGACTAGTGAGTTGGGTGACTTGGTTGGTGAGTGTTCTAAAGTGGTTACGGCTGATGACCCTAATCACTGGAAACTTCCTAACTATCTCTTACAACTAATCAAAATTAAAAATAAGGCGGTGAAAGTTTATGACAGATTTCCTTCTCCGGCTAATAAAACTACTCTTAATCGTCTGCAGCAGAAGGTTAAAAGACAGGTTCGATTTTTTAATAATTTAAAATGGGACAATTTGCTTTCGGGTATCTCGCCGGGGCACCAGGCTTACTGGAACCTTGCGAGATCCCTGAAGGCTGATACTGTCTCGGATATTCCTCCTCTTTGTTTCCTGGAAAATGGTGTTGATCGGACTGCATTTAGTGACCTTGAGAAGGCTGAGTGTTTGGCTGGTTCCTTGGAGGCTCAATGTTCGCTGAGTGCAGAGCCTTTTGATGCAGAGCACTTCAAAATTGTTAATGATGAGGTTTCGAGGCGTGCCTCTCTGGAACTCTCTTCTCCTCCCTTGGAGCCTATCTGCTTGTCTGAGTTATCTGCTTTGACTAGGAAATCCAAGATCAAGAAGGCGCCTGGTAGAGATGGCGTTTCAAACAGGCTGGTAAGAATGCTCCCGGAGTGTGTTCTTATCATCTTGTTAGCCATTTTCAATGCTGCTTTGGCCAATTGCCATTTTCCGGACATGTGGAAGCAAGCAGTGGTCATTGGTATTCATAAGCCTGGCAAGCCTCGTAACAGACCTGACAGCTATAGGCCTATTAGCTTACTTTGTACCTTTGGTAAGCTCTATGAGAGGCTTGTCAGGGCAAGACTTCTGAAGTTGGTTAGTTCTGAGCACCTGCTGGTGGATGAGCAGTTTGGCTTTAGGGCTGAACACTCTTGTGTCCGGCGGGTGCACAGAATTACAGAGGACATTTTGAGTGCGATGACCACTTGGCGTCGTAAGATTCCAACTTGTGCGGTCTTTCTTGACATAGCTAAGGCCTTTGACCGTGTCTGGCACAACGGTTTACTATATAAATTGTATAGTGCTGGTGTGCCGGATAGGTTGGTCGCCATCATCAGGGACTTTTTGTCTAATAGAAGCTTTGTGTATAGGGGGTCATCCACATATTACGTCACGCAAAATGTCGACTTTTTGACCCCCCCCCCCTATGTCACGCTTTTTTGCTATACCTTTAACATGTACTGTCACGTTTGGTATGACCCCCCCCCCCCCCCTTACGGTGTGACGTAATATGTGGATGATCCCTAGGGTGGAGGGCGTTTGTTCGAGTGCCCATCCAATGACTTGCCAATACATAAATGACTTGCCAAGATCTTCTGGTGTTCGTTATGCTCAATTTGCCGACGATACTGCTATTTACACTTCCTCTTCTCTTGTGCAAACTCTTCACAGACGGCTTCAGTCTGCTGCTGATGCTTTAGGGCTTTGGTGCAGGCAGTGGAGGATGGATGTGAATCCTCAGAAAAGTGCTGCTGTGCTTTTCACGCACAGCACTAACACTAGGAAGTTGGCAAAAGACATCATCCTTCAGGGTGTCCCCATTCCCTGGAAATCTGATGTCAAATATTTGGGGGTTACTCTGGACAGGAGGTTGTCTTTTGCCAAACACATTAAAACTGTTAGGAACCGAGCGGCCTTTTTTATGGCTAGGCTCTCTTGCCTTCTTTCTCGCAAATCCAAGCTGTCGAGAAGGAATAAATTGACCTTATACAAGACCTGCATTCGTCCAGTCTTCTCGTATGCGTGCCCTGTCTTTGCACAGGCCTTGCCTGCGAGGATTCGGACGTTGCAGGTCTTGCAAAACAAATGCCTCAGGAGAATCTCCGGTCTTCCTGGGTATGTCAGGAATATCCAAATTCATGCGGATTTGGGGGTTCCCTCCGTATTAGAGCACTTCAGGACTCTTTCTAAAAAAAATTTTTGAAAAGGCTGCAGTCAGTCCTAATCCACTCATTAGGAGTGCGATTAATTATCAGCCTGTAGTTCCGCCCAAGAATAATCTGAGGCGGCCCAAACATGTTTTGTTGGATCCACTTGACCCTATAACCATTAGACTTAAGCAGGAGGCGGAAATTGATGTTGAGTTGCGTGATCGTTTCCGTCGCCTGCTTCACTACAAAAGACTTAATGACATTTCTTCTGACTGTGACACTGTTGACGCTGACTTTGGCTGTGGTGAGGCAGTCGCCGTACCTGCTGTTGTTGGTGCACCGTCTATAAGGTATAGACCTCTCTTGAGGGCTTTTAAACGCCATAAAGTCCGGGCGCCTGACTACGAGATTCGCCAGGAGCGCGATATTGCTGTTCGTTTTGGGCCCAGAATGTATTGCAGAGGGCAAATACAGCAATAGCCTGCAGAAGGTTGGTTTTTTCCTTGGGAAATTCAAAGTCCTGTACACTCTGTGGTAGGCATTCTCTATGTCTTCTTTTCTGTAACTTGACTCTTCGGGTCAGGCTACAACTTTATTAAAATTAGTAGGTGGCCAGTTTATTGACCAAGCTAATTATAAGACAGTACCAAAAAAAAAAAATAGTATATATGTTGTTAGGCATGATTGTATTCTATCTGTGCTGCGAATATGAATACCTACCCATCCGTACTAATTACCTACTTTTTCAACTGAAGTTAAAAATAAAGGGTAACTAAAGTGAAAGAGTATGTTTTTATAATCATATTAAAATTTTCGTGAGAGATATTTAATTATTGTATTGACACTCACGTGAAACAGTCAGGAACGGCCCGACATGTGTACGGGTAGCAGTCCCTGGTGAGCTCCGTGCGAGTTCGAAACATGTCGGGCCGTTCCTGACAATTTCACGTGTATGTTTTCATGTTGTTACCTAAGAACTACGGATGGCAAGTCTCTGGAAATCTCTGGAAGAATTTACAAGAACATTGCAATTGGGAAATTTTGTAAAGGTATTTTCAGAAATTACCATGAGGAAAGTTTCGCATTTTTGGAACAATTCTGCCGGCACATCATAACTAAAAACTCTGCCGTTTATAAAAAAAAAGTGTATTTTAAACCTACGGTTACTAACTTGTCAGATTTACGATGTGATGATGGGATCTATCATAAATTGACGTAACTGTTCAATTGTATACACATTTTGACGTAAATATTTCATTGTATTAGACAAAGATGTAAGATTGGATAATATTGTTGTTTGCTTTGGTTGTTCTTCATTTGTAATTTTTGTACATACAGTCAACCAATTTGATTTCTAGGCCACTATAGAACCTTGTCACGATGACAATGATATGAGATTTCAAGCGGCTTTCATATTGACGTTCACTGTGACAAGGTACGAAATGGCCTAGGAATCAAATTGGTTGACTGTACGTTATCTGTTTTACGTAATATGAAATACGTAAATACATTTTTAACCCATACACTTGCTCCTAGGATAAGATCGATTTTCGTCGCACTGTGTTTTTTGTTAAATAGTGTTTATCTTCGTATAGGTATACATTTGTTTCCAAAAGTCTTTACTCACCCCAAAACAAATCTTACATTCCAAAAAAAAAGTATATATTACTAAAGTGAGCCGTTACGACATTCTGCAGCATTTAAGGCACGTAGCGAATCATGCGGCATGTCCTTCAGATAACGCGACGGGTGCGACAACGAGCGAAGCTAGATCTTATTATGAACGTGTTAAGGTCGATGTGTGTCGTAAATTGCTTGCGGTGGTTGATATTACGAGTTTACTGCATTCTGTAGTTGTCTATCAATACATACACATTACGTATTTTGAAACAATGTATCTCAATGTAGATACATTGTTTCAAAATAAGCAAACTTCGAATGATGCAAAAAAAACTAAACGCGAGCGAGTTTGTTTCAAAACTGCAGTAATTTGTATTTTTTTAAGTTTGCAACTCACATCTCAATCATTTTAAAAAAATTCGATAAACTGAATCGACAAAAAAATCATCGACAAAAATCACAAAAAATCGACAAAAACGTATCGAACCTACTTATCAATGAAATAGGTTGAGAAATGCGAGCTTTATGCAATAAACAGGGCTTCGCACGCGTTGAAATCGTGTAAACAATGCTACGGGAACCATGCTTATTTCTAGTTTAAAAGTAGCTATGTGTATTAAACTATGTCCATTTCAAAATTCATGCAAATCCGTCCAGAAGTATCAGCATGAAGAAGTAACATACACACAAACAAAAACATTCGCTTTATGATATTAGTCATACAACAAATAACACCATTTTTTAAAATTTTATTTATCCTTTATGGTAAACGGTGGATGATGCTGGATGGACCAGCTGAGGCAGCTGCTAACTAGACAATAATAAAAAATCGGCCAAGTGCGGTTGGGACTCGCGCACGAAGGGTTCCGTACCATTATCTGTAAGTTTGTTGTATGGGAGCCCCCCTTGAATATACATATCTTTTATTTTATTTTTAGTAAGTATTTGTTGTTATAGCGGCAATAGAAATACATCATCTGTGAAAATATCACCTATCACCGTTCTTGAGATACAGCCTGGTGACAGACGGACGGACGGACGGACGAATGGACAGCGAGGTCTCAGTAATAGGGTCCCGTTTTTACCCATTGGGAACGGAACCCTAAAAATTACCACATTAAATCGTCTATTGACAACCAAAACACACTAACTAACAAATACCTAATTAAAACAAACCTCGTATCTCAGTGCCAATATACTGACTAGATACGAGGTTTCGAAGAGCAGGGACAGACATTTTAGTGAGTTGTAGTTGTCGTCAAGCGAAATAAACCGTGAGTCAAATTGCACATGTTCATATTGTAAATGACTAAATATTCCAATGAATAATGATTCATAGTAGACTGATAAAACACCCTCTCTGCTTCCGTTGATAACAATATAGCCATACCAGATATTTATTTAACTTAAGAGGCCTTATTCCTTTTAAAAAAATTTTTTTTCATATTATTGCAAATATATTGATAATTTCCACCAACTTTTTGAAGTGAATAACACTTTTTCCCGAGTTCTAGGTAGTAATATAGCTATTTCATGCTTTCATTGCGTGCAGTCGAAAATAAGTTGAAAAAACTATTTTTACGCGTGAATTTTGTCAATTTCGTGTAGTTTCTGAAACCAAAATTATCAATGAAAAAATCAAGCTGTAGGTTTCAAATATATACCAATAAATCCCAATAGCCCTGTTCTAGGTACTAACATAAATAATACTTATGTTAAGAAACATGTTTGATCATAGAGAAAAATGTCTAAAACTATCAGCAATTTAAAAGGAATAAGGCCTTTTAAGTATAGAAATAATCCTTTTGCTTGAGCGAATCCACTTAGCTTTGTACCCGATGAACAATACTCATTATCTGTATTGTTAGCTGTGCCCACAACTGCCACTTCAAAATGTTAGGCGTTATAAGTGCAAATTACTTTTACACTAAATTAGTCTTTAAGTCAAACGAAATAAGGTTTACTCTTAAACAAAGAGAACAGAGATGTTGGTCACTTCATTGTCATTATAAGCATCGATAGGAACTTCACTGCTCTTTCAGTTAGGAAGTGACCAACATCTGTGTTCTCTTTGTTTAAGAGTAAACCTTATTTCGTTTGATTTAAAGACTAATTTAGTGTAAAAATAATTTGCACTTATAACGCCTTACATTTCGAAGTGGCAGCTGTGGCCACAGTTAACAATACAGATAATGAGTATTGTTCATCGGGTACAAAGCTAATGGGATTCGCTTAAGAAATGGGCTTCGAACTATATTTAATATTACTCGTACAATACACCAGTAGCATTATCTAAAGTTATTGTAGTTTAACGAAACGGCGAAAGTTCGTGTGTTTATGTGTATGTTTGTTACTTCTTCACGCTCAAACGGCTGGAATAATTTTGTTAAATTTTGGTATGAAGGTAGCTGACCCCCTGGACTAACACATAGGGTACTTACTTTTTATCCCGAAAAAATTTAGTGTTCCCGTGGGATGAGCAGGTAACGGGCGGGCTTTTGAGTTTTTGTCAAGATTATTTATGTGCAATAAAGTGTTTACATACGTACAGTAAAGGAAACTGAAACGCGTACCTTTTTAGGGTTCCGTATCTCAATCGGAAAAAACGGAACGGAACGGAATAGGATCACTTTGTTGTCCGTCTGTCTGTCTGTCTGTCAAGACCCTTTATCTCGAGAACGCGTGGAGGTATCGAGTTGAAATTAAAAATTAAACCATATACTTAAGTCTGCGGTCCCTTGAAGCTGTGAAAAGATCAAAAAATCTTCTACGTTAACGTGAAAAAAAGACACGGCCGTTTATGTCGCAATTGACATTTCGACACTCTCAAGGGAATCAAAATGATAGGGTAGGTACTTCCCGATGACCTAGAACTATGAAATATGGCAAGTAAGTAATATCGGCACGGCACATACTAGATATAGATACTTATAAAAATCTGAAAACTATGCATTTGTAATAAAACCATAAAAAATATACTCCTTTTCAAACATCATATTTGGAGAACTTGGTTGCGTTAAGTTTGCACCTCGTTTGTATGCGGCGCCATACATTTCAGGTCAACTCAACCAGGCCAATTAAGCTGGGATAAGTGAAAGTTCGTACGGAACCCTCGGTGTGCGAGTCAGACTCGCACGTGGCCGGTTTTTTTACCCTTATTGGCACTGTACAAGAGCGAAAAAGGTACGTGTTTCAATTCCCTTGTACATACTACGTCATCGCGAGCATTCGCCTGCCGTGTAACAAAAAACTGCATGAAAATGGAACTATATAACGTTTCTTTCCGAAAAAATATGAAAATTCTATTATTAGTAAAAGTATGGTATTTAAACCAGTCTTTCCAGGTAAACTGACTACAACATTACACGTATATAACGTAGCGATTATGACACAAGCGATAGTAAACAATGTTGTAAACCAATGACACACTGACATGAGGTCACAAGTCATTGGTGTAAATACATATAATTAATAGGTATTGTGATATTAATTATTTCAACGGGTTCTTTATAACTGGTCAGTCAGGTTACTATTGTATAATGAAGTTTTTAAACTTAAACTCAAAATTTCAAATGATCATTATGAGGCCCTCATTATAATGAGTCGTATAACAATGATACTAAACCTGAACATAACCACAAAATATGGAATTCTTAGCTTCGACATTGGCTGAGATCCTATCACTTGTTCCAATCACAGCTGTGATGCCCATCTCAACCATGTAGACAAAGATTTTGATTAAAAATAAAACCGCATTCAAATCGGTCCATCCGTTTGGGGTGTGCGTGTGGATTGAGTGAGCACCCTTCAAAAATAAAAAAAAATGTGCTGATCATCAGGGAGCGCAACTTTGGTGCCGGTGACATCATTATGACGTAAAGTCGCATATAGGATGTTTTTTAAAACAAAATTGCAACACCTCAGTGATTCTTTATAATGTAAAAATGGTAATATATATAAATATTATTGTTTATTTATAAAAATGTTTGGTATTTATACAAAAAATAATGTAAATATTGGGCTTGTGCACAAATCACGTAAGGTTCGATAAGAGGTAGTATGGGGGAGGGGGGGTTAGCAAATAACCTCACCAAATATCACCGGGGGGGGGGGGGGGGGGGCAAAAAGTAGCCGAAAAAACCTCACGTGATTTGTGCACAAGCCCATTAAAAAACGATACGAATATTTTTCAAACATAATAATCACATCTTCTTTCTTATTTACATGTAGGAATAACGATGTACGAAAAATAAAACAACACAACAAATATTTCGTTGGATGATGAAGTATGCAGAACGCTTAAAGTTTAAACATAATAATCACATCGTCTTTCTTATTTACATGTAGGAATAACGATGTACGAAAAATGAAACAACACAACAAATGTTTCGTTGGATGATGAAGTATGCAGAACGCTTAAAGTTTAAACATAATAATCACATCTTCTTTCTTATTTACATGTAGGAATAACGATGTACGAAAAATGAAACAACACAACAAATATTTCGTTGGATGATGAAGTATGCAGAACGCTTAAAGTTTAAACATAATAATCACATCGTCTTTCTTATTTACATGTAGGAATAACGATGTACGAAAAATGAAACAACACAACAAATGTTTCGTTGGATGATGAAGTATGCAGAACGCTTAAAGTTCAAACATAATAATCACATCTTCTTTCTTATTTACATGTAGGAATAACGATGTACGAACTTTTGGAGGTGATACAGGGGACTATTTGGAAAAGTTTGAACCTTACGAGTATATATGTACTTTAGACCAATGCGTGTCTTTTTTTTAAATCGAGTTTTTCCAATTTATTCAGTGCGTACCGAAATTTGACATGAAGAGTTACATTTACACGAAACTATGCATTTAATTTACATGTATACGTTTATTAACGCGTTCATTCAGGGCAATATAATTCTCGATCCTCTCGCCAGTTATAAATATGCCAATAAGTTGTCATTTGATTCGGTATCTATAATCTAAATAGAAACACTGTATGTAGCTAGACGTTATCTGTCTGTCATCGGCACCAAAGTTTCGCTCCCTGCTGATCATTTAGTAAAAGTTCTAAAACAATTATAAAACTATTCGATGAATTTGTAAAACGATAAATAAAAAGAATACATTCATTAACGTATGCTCACTCAGTTCTCACAAACAACCAACGAAATCTGTGAATGTGTTTATTTAACATATAATATTTATATCCTAATTTTTAGTAAAACTTATGCTTAAGGTAGGTAATAATTTGTAGATCACCTGGTTACGTATTTAAAGTTTTACAAATAATTTCGTATGCCCACTCAATCCGCACACTTTCGAAAACCCGATTTCTGATGAAAATACTGCAGATTGAAACTTTTATATAGGTATATAATTTAGTAAAACTCATATGGGAATTTGTAAAATACAAAACAAACCGCTAACGTGGCAGATTTTTGGATAATACATGTTTGTAAGTGCTAACTCAGTCCACACATTATTCGTAAGTTAAAAATGTAAATATCTTAAGATTTGTAGTATCTAGGAAACTACAAAGTAGTTCAACTTTTAGTAAAAAAAAATACTAAATATCCACCATCTAAAATGTCATATTCGTTGTCTGCTTTTAAAGATATTCAAATTTCATTTTAAAATACAATCTAACATACAGTCCACATTTTAGATTGTATTTTAAGAAGTGGAGTGTGTGTCGGGTTTTCGAAAGTGTGCGGATTGAGTGAGCATACGAAATTATTTGTAAAACTTTAAATACGTAACCAGGTGATCTACAAATTATTACCTACCTTAAGCATAAGTTTTACTAAAAATTAGGATATAAATATTATATGTTAAATAAACACATTCACAGATTTCGTTGGTTGTTTGTGAGAACTGAGTGAGCATACGTTAATGAATGTATTCTTTTTATTTATCGTTTTACAAATTCATCAATTAGTTTTACAATTGTTTTAGAACTTTTACTAAATGATCAGCACATTTTTTTTCATTTTTGAAGGGTGCTCACTCAATCCACACGCACACCCGTTTGGGAGCTATGATGCCATACAATGTTAAACTTATAATACGGTATTTGACAATAATTAAAATAAATTTTATCATTGAAACCACTAAACACACATTCAAAAATACATGGAACCAAATAAACTATAACGTTATGACATTATATTCTTTTTAATCAGACAAAAACTAAAAAGAAGACGTATTCTGACTACTGATTTTTATGACGTCACAAGCCAGTATCATCATAGAAACTTCATACTAACAAATCGTTTTTGACATTTCATAAAGAGTAGCTGATTTGAGCTGTCATCAAAAACCGTATTATAACACCCCTTTTTATTCGCGGGGGGTTGAGAATTGAGGTTTTTACAAAGTTTAAGAATGAGAGAGAGATTCAACATTACATTGAGAACCTCCTCTTCATTTGAGACGGAATGCAATCTTGGCGGTATAATTCCGCGAGAGGGTTGGTCACAAATATCAATGACTCGAGACGTTAGTCACAATGATGTCATACTGCCATCCTTCATTTAATGACACGGTGACGCGCGGAGCGGGCAGCGATTTTACGTAGAACTAGCGTTTTAAGCAATCTATCAGTACTATAAATATTGACCAGTGGTTCTATAACATCATAGCCCATTATTAGCATGTCTTTTTTTTATACAGACATACTGCACGCTGTTCTACACATATTCTGATCTGGATCCACAGAAGATCAGCGTCGTGGTGCTCACGAATGCTATAATATAAATATGCTGAGTGGACTCCATTTTTGCAACCAACACCTCTAGCCAGGGATCGATACCGGTATTCATGAAACCGCTCTAATTTCGCGTTTTTTTTCGAATGTTATTTATTATACTCGTATAGAATTTCGTTATAGATATAGATCCTTGAAATTAGCCCACTGTAATATAAACATGTGTGATAATGAGCGAAAAACCGGAATATGATAACGTTATTTTGTGTTATTTTGTATGAAGCAAAATAACGGTATCGATCCCTGCCTCTAGCACCACATTGACACGCAACTCTTCGCGCGAGATATGCTACCTATCCTTTTCTGTACACTGTGACGGATGATGCTATGTCACGTGACTTGAGTCGCGAACAGACGGGCAGGACACCGTATCATCCGCTTTAGATGCATTCGAACTTTGGCGACTGCGTCGCGCACTCGCGAACCACTCCTATCAGTGGGTTGGTATAAAACGCTTAAGGATGCAAGCGTGCGAGTATCTTGGGTTGCGCAACCCGGTCGCTTCGAAAGCAGTGTGGTTTTGCAACAGCAATGCTGCAAAAATAAGCTTGGGTCACCTACGCCTAGGTCTTAGGCCTATCCACAGAAGCGAAGGGGAGGCAATAAACCAATCAGGCTAAGTCTTTGCGAACCCTAATAGAAGTGTATTTAAATTTATTTAATTCCTGGTTCATTTTACACATCTCCGGTTTGGTGGACAGATATCAGTCGCATAGCGAAGAGACAGGCCACGAGTAGTACTGAATGCAAAGGCGATTTAGATATTTACGCAATTAGATTGTACCCGACTTAACACTAATTCTATTTCATTTTGTGATTTTTAGACAAGTTACTCAATTCATCGGGTTCGAGGGTCCATCGGTCGCGGTTGCCCCAATCGCAATGCCATATTTTTATTGAATCCATTAACACTTTCACATGTATAAATTGTATAATATTAATAGAATAACTAGGAAGCTACCAAGCTTCAAGCGCGTCCTTGCGATGCGTCAGAGTCAGAGGTTAATAAAATGAAACGTATCAAGTTAATACAAGCGCGACCTTGGCGGTATCGCCCCGCCGACCTCACTATCCGCTCCCTAATCCACTTGGCAGACGATGCGAAAGGCTCGACTCTTAATTGGCTTATCTGGGGGACAGTGAATTAATTATATATGTATAAATAAACTAGAAATTCGTGTACAGTCTGGCAAAAAAGAGTAGAAATTAAAAAGTGGCAATACTGTAGTGCCGTCCCCTTTTCCTTAGATGGATTAGAAAGGGACGTCACTACGGTATTGCCACTTTTTAATTTCTACTCTTTTTTGCCAGACTATAGTTCAAGATGGCGTTATTTTTATCATGATGATACCTGGACTATCAGCAGAGGGTTTGTATAAGGTGCCCGACGTTTGATATAACGCGTTACTTCTGTTTAACTTATTTCCTTTCTATAAAAAAAAAGTCTAAAAAGGTACGCGTCGTTTAGGCCGGTAAGACAACAGGATGTCTTATCGCTAAATAGCGTTCTCTTCCAGGCAACCTTTGGTCATTCATCGAGATTCCTAAGGCCAGACTCTGTTTTTAACACCTTGCAGGTATTCATAATACGCGTATTTATTCCTCGTGACCCTAACTCTCACTACGGCACGGCACACAACCGGTATCCGGGCACCATACGGCACCGGAACCGGTTCCCCGAAATTCGTGTACTATTGTCATTAGAATAATTTGTGCATCTATATTTATTTAGAAATCGACCGAGGCCCACATTCGGGCTTGTTGGTTCAGTTTGACCGGCCCAACCGAGATTTATGTACTGAGTGGGTCGTATATCTGTTTTTTAAGGTTCCGCACCCAAAGGGAAAAAACCGGCCAAGAGCATGTCGGGCCACGCTCAGTGTAGGGTTCCGTAGTTGCTCATCCTTCACAATAAACTGCTGTTTTAAGCCCGAGGTTTAAGTTAAGACAGATTTTAAGCTCTATAAAAAGGTCGTAAACGCCCTAGAAACTGTAATCACTTATTACCTTCTGGAAGTCAACTTACGACCTTTTAAAGAAAAAATATGAAATTTGGCGATAACTCAAAAACGGCTTGACCGATTTTGTTCAATATAGTTTTCATTGAAAGTACTTATAAGGCCGCATTAACATGAATTTTTCCATATTTTTTTGACTTGTGGTTCAAAAGTTAGAGGGGGGGGGACACAATTTTTTTTATTTTCGGAGCGAATATTTACAAAACTACTGACTTTATCAAAAAGTAATGTTTGAAAACCCCTATTATTTTCAAGAGACCTATTCAACGACACCCCACACACTAGGGTTGAAACGAAAAAAAAAAATCACCCCCACTTTAGGTGTTCGAGAGGTACCCGAAAAAAAATTTTTTTTTTAGTTTTTATTTTACCGTTTTGTCGGCGTGATACATACACATACTCATACCAAATTTCAGCTTTCTAGTACTAATGATCACGGAGCTAAGCCGCGGACGGACGGACAGACGGACAGACGGACAGACGGACAGACGGACATGGCGAAACTATAAGGGTTCCTAGTTGACTACGGAACCCTAAAAAGGGTGAAAAGGGGCTGCCATACAACAAACGTGATCGGTTGCGTTAACTTTGCACCTCATTTGTATCCGGCGCCATACATACCAGGTGCAAACTTAATTTAACCCGGCCAGTTAAGATGGGATATAAATATAAGTATTTGTACGGAACCCTCGGTGCACGAGTCCTACTCGCAATTGGCCGGTTTTGTATTATATAGGTAATGTTAAAAATACTTTGCAAAGCTTTAGTTCCATTCGTGTTGATCTGGGAGCACTTGACATGTTTTTATTTCAGTTAGTACCTACTGTCAACAATTCGCAATACATTTTTTTTAGCTAACATGCTTGCGACACGATTTTCGTGTTATCCGAGCCATAGTTAGCGCCGTTTAACCGAGATGCGCGATTACGTCTGGCAATTACAGCGCATTAACTTTCCACCGCGCACGCGCGCATGCAATGGCCGCCGTGGAACTGCCAGTACAGTCGACGACAAAAATCTTTCAGTACGTCAAGAATAACTGTAACACGCGACAATTGCCTGTCACTTTCCTTTGAATACTGTGCGAGCAAGACAGGTCACGCTGAGACGTGCGACCAGCGAAGTTGCGGCAAGATTATTCTATTCTCGTATTATTATTATTTGTATGAGCCTATTATGTCCCACTGCTGGGCAAAGGCCTCCCCCTCTTTTTCCATCTGTCGCGGTTTTAAACTTTATCTGGCCGGTCCATAAAAAAAGTGTCCAAGTCAACACAAAACATTTATTAAAATCATAGAATACCGCATGGGCAACTCGATCTCCACCAACCCCCAGAACAAGCAGGCTTCCGCCCCGGCCTTTCCACCACGGACCATCTACATTCTACACGCATTAAACCAAGTCATCGAAAAATGCCAGGAACATAACCTCTCCCTATATTTAGCCTTCGTCGATTACTCAAAGGCCTTTGACAGCATATCCCACCGTTCTATCTTCTCTGCTTTATACCACCAAGACATAGCCCCATGTTACAAGTTACATACACCTTATAAGTGCTATTTACAAAAGCAGCACAGCCGCCATAAGACTCCAATCATCCGGACCATCCTTTGAAATTCAAATTAGTCTCGTAAGTGAAGAATAATAATATTAATAATGCATCAGTTTTAATGTGTCAAAGCAGTTGAATTGAAGTGTACTAAATAATTCAATATATTCAGTGAATTGTCGTGGACTGTACACTCGCTTGTAATTGCTGAAATAAAAACAAGAGATGCGTCGAATACAGACTTTATCGAAACCGAATATTAAACAGTCGGTCGGGTTATTGCCAATATATTCGGTACAGCCACATTTGGTTTGTGTTGCTTGTACATTATTAGGTATTTCAATTTACTATTGATGTACACATTTATGTGACCATAAGCCGGCGGTCCTGGGTTCGAATCCCGGCCAGGGCAAATATTTGTGTGATGAACTCGAATATATGTTCCTGGGTCACATATGGGAAAATGATTTGATACCGAAAACTGTTAGAAGACTTGCTTTTGAAGTGTTTTCTTGTCGGCTTTAGGTTACAGTCTAACCCAAAAAAGTAGAAATTAAAAAGTGGCTATACAGCAGTATCGTCCCCTTTTTCTTAGATTGATTAGAAAGGGACGACATACTCTACATCTGGCTCTGTGAGCTGTAGACCTTGATATTCTTTTTCAAAATGACATCAATTTAATATTTTCACGTTTTCAACCTCCACCATTAAGAAAATAATCGAAAAAAAAAACAGTTAACGAAATTACTCAAAAAATTTCAGAAATACGACCTGTAGCGACAACTTTCGGAATGAAATCATTTCTAGCAAAGCTGAAACAGGCACTCCTCGCTCGCTCAACTATACTTCTATTCTATTGTTGATATTCATTACTTTGAAACATATTTATTTGTACGATTTGACGTAATCTTCGTCCTTGTAACATTGACATTATCACTAAATGTATGCTAAACTTGACCTACTAATTGACTGAAGTTTTACTTTTGTTTTTGTTCGAGTGGAGAGTTAAAGCCAAATTTTACTCATCGGTAGTTTAAAAAATATCGTTATTAAATTAATATAAAATACCTAATTTAAAAATGTATAATACCCCCGACTCAAGTGGCTGGTCGCCATGAGACCCTCATTCAATGGGTGATATAGAAATTGCTACTAAAACTGAACATAAATATTAAATTTGGAATTCTCAGCTTCAATTTGGCTACGATCTTTTCACTTGTTTCCAGTTAACGCTGAATACCTCGGAAACTACTTACTGGTTTCCACCAAACGTAGTTAAGAATAAGAACCAACTCGATACAAATATAAAAACTCTTTATTGCACACCTCCAACATCAAGGAATATACAACACAACATGAGATACATTCATATAACAGGCAGAGGTAAACAACAGGCGATGCACAGACAACAACAGGTGATGAACAGTCGATGGATATGTCTTTCGATAAAATAAAAAAAAACGCACTCAAATTAGTGTATCCATTTGGGAGACAGACAGACAGACACACATGTTAAACTTATAAATAAATAAATCTAAATAAATATCAGACAACCTCACACAAATCGATCTAGTCCCAAATTAAGCTCAAGAAGGCTTGTGTTATGGGTACGGGACGACGATATACATACTTATATAGATAAATATATACTTAAATACATAGAACAACCATGACCCAAGCACAAATATTCGAGTTCATCACACAAATATTTGCCCTGGCCGGGATTCGAACCCGGGACCGCCGGCTCAGTAGACAGGTCCCTACAAACTGAGCCAACCGCGTCGCCGACTATAACCTCTCTTTTTTCGTTGGTTGTTAATAAAGTAAAGATTAGATTTCCCTTTCAATAGGGTGAATCAACTTTTAAGTCCACCTTGTTGCTATGGTTACGCAAAATTTGTCCCTCGGACAACCTAAGCATTTTTCTATGAAACAGTATGAAGATGTCACTTGGACAACGGGAACAGAGTAAACAACACATTAAAGTTGATTCACCCATACACTTTTGTGAGCAACAGTCCGCGCGACACCTGTACGGTGTGCCGCTGACACGCTTTCGTTCTGTTTTGACCATTCCGGCCGATCCCTAAGCGAAAAGGAATGCGCATTCCGTAAATCGTAGGCCGCTCAACACGGCCTTAGGGTGCGTCTGTACGGAAGCGGAGAGGAGTGGAGACCTGCGGAATCGTCAGCAAAAATAAATTCAATGGTTGTTAAATTGTCCTTTTATTCCCCGTTTTCATAGACCAATTTTTCATACATTTCCGGCAGCTTTCATTTTTCCTACGTTTTCAGTCCTTGGACTGCAAGTTTCTTGAAAGTTTTTACATTTTTTACTGCGTTATATTGCCCGCTTTAATTTGGTACCTCACTTGTCAATCTTGGTTAACAATTTACAAGTTATAGGGTGCAGATGAAAAAATGCAAAGTGATGCAATTATTTTGCTCGGGAGTGTATCCCTCAATTGATCATAACCCTCTTTTTTTGCTTCTCTGTAGTCTGTAGTCGGGTAAAAAGTATCATGTAATCAGGAGATGCACAGATACCCGTATACCAACAAATTGTTGAAATCGATCTAGCAGTTTAGGCGTGATGAAAGAAAAAAAAAAAAAAATTTTTACTTTTTTGAAATATTCATCATTTGCCAGACGGGCAAAGTTGCATGAATAACTTCGTATTTCTATTACTAGCGACATATCATTCAAAAGTAGTCCAATCACGACCAGTTTTCTAGAAGTAATTTTCTGTCCAGGACCTTGATTCGGAATAATCTAATTAGATCGATGTTTTATTTACCACTAGGTATTAATATTAAAAGACATACAATACCTATATTTATAAAACTAAAAACTATAGATACATTTTCTATTAGTTACATTTCTTATTACCACTCAACAACTAGCATTCCTTAGAAGCCTTTAATTACTTAAGTTTAACTGTCGTTTAAATATTCAATAAGCTGGCCGGCCAAGTTACGTTTGCACCCCGATTGTATGCCACGTGATACTTATTAAGTGCACACTTAACTCGGCCCGGTAGTAATAAGACATTAATATGCTTGGGTGAAGTGTGAATGTTTTGTTCGACGAGTCGTGATGCGATGTGTTTCTGATTAGTATTTCTAACTAGGTATTAACATTATAAGAAATTTAAGCTGAATAAAGGCAATATATGCGCTTATGCGACCTCTGTGCTACTGGGGTTGGGTTGCCGGGTGTCCGCTTGATCGGACTTTGATTTGAAATTAAGAAATTTGTAATTTTTTACATTTTCATCCCATATCTACGCCATTATGGACAATTTCTAATAACAGAATCGTCAAAAAGAAATCGAAGCTAGTCACAAAATTTCACGAGAATCGGATCAGAAACGCGATCTCTAGACGAGAATAGTCGGGAATCCGGACTAACGGATCTCAAAACATCCAAACATACGAAAGAATTTAAGACTAAGCTGAAACGAAAGGTTAGGTCAAAAAACATCAAGCTTTCTGAAAATGTTCATCCATTATTCTTTATCCCTCTTGGAGTGTCAACACAACATGAGCTTAAATAAGCGTGTAGACAGTTTTTTAAGATGTCAATCGATTCTAATTTTTAGGGTTCCGTACCCAAAGGGTAAAAACGGGACCCTATTACTGAGACTTCGCTGTCCGTCGTTCCGTCCGTCTGTCACAAGGCTATATCTCAAGAATGGTGATAGCTAGACAGTTGAAATTTTCACAGATGATGTATTTCTATTGCCGCTATAACAAATACTAAAAATAAAATAAATATTTAAGGGGGGCTCCCATACAACAAACTTACAGATAATGGTATGGAACATTTCGTGTGCGAGTCCCACTCGCACTTGGCCGATATTTTTATTGGGATCATATGGACGGTATTGGACTAACTACACTTAGACTGCTTTAAAAGTCAGAAATGGTCGTCAACGTTCAACAATCCTACGGATCGCTAAAAACGTTTCATACGAATTGCCACCTCCACCTACATGTGACTGTGTGTGTGTGACGGTATTTTGTGGGTTCGGTACCAATATTTGTGTGGAGACTTATTGTACAAATATTGGGTAATTAATTTGCCATTTTCACCGTGAAAAAAAGGCGTTTAAATTCATGGTTGTTATACTATTATTGTTTAGTTAAATTATGAGGTTTATGAAAACGATTTCATAAAAGAAACATAACATTTTGACTGGTAGAGAATGCCTAAAGGCATTAAGTCCGCCATTTGTACTTTTTTTTTTTTGTATTGTGCAATAAAGTTTAAATAAATAAATAAACATTTGCAAATGGATATTACAAATGGGTGAAGTTCGTTTTTAATTCGTACAGCTATGCTATCAGCAACTGGCAATACACGTAATCCACAAAACAAATAATTACGCATAACATTATCTTTAGATTACTCGAATTCCTTGTGAATACATTATCTGGTATATCTGGTTGAAATTTTCCAGATACCTGAAATTATCTTGAAGAATGATACAAGTATTGGTACGAAGCTTCAAAATGCTTGCGCGACAAGTTGCCGATGCCGTCTTTAGGGCCTTATCATTATCACACTAAACCTGAGCGTAAGAGAGAGTAAGTACCGTTTTGTTATAACTTAAAATAATGGGCGAAAATCCTGTTAAAAATCAAAATCAAAACGTTTCTTCTGTAAGTAGGCCACAAGGGCACTTTCGCATGTCTAAATCTGAACCTACCGGCATTTCACAAGAGGAGACCGCTTCCTCCATAAAACAGAGATTGGACACTTGTAACAGATTGAGTTACAAAGTTTTTGATCATTGTTTGACGGCTGCGGCCAACGTTGGCGTCAGTAGAGCAATTCTCCGTTGTCTGCCACAGCCAACTGTGGCGTTGAAAAGGTTAGATCGATGTATCCAGCAGATTATCGGGTGAACTGACAATGAAGTCATCGCTAATCTTTTGACATGTAACTTGATCTTTTACAACATTGAATAAATCAGAATGTGTGCGACCTTCGTCTCGCCTTGCATAAATATGTATCGTTATAATATAATTTTTATTAGTTTTGCTAATGTTTGCATAACCTTCTGACTACAGGTCAATACCGAACACCGACATACCGAATTAACCTTTCTAGTGATATAACCCGCCAATTTTACAACTAGACGTTGCCCGTGGCTTCGGTTGGGGAGATTAAGATTGAATACTAGAAACACATAAGGCGACAAATAACCAAGGCGCCATGATGCACGGCTCCGTCTTACCACTTTTTCGGGCAATTTGGCGCGCGTTCAAAGGTTACAGTTTACAAGACGCTTTTGCAAAGATAAAAGTGTCACTGTCAAGTTTATAGTGTCACTGCGTTTTTGAGCATCAATGTGGTCGCACCTTAAGTGAACCTAGTCAGAGGCGTATCTTTCGCTTTACGACGTGTACTCATAAAACCGATTATAACATTTCTAAAATAGAGAAACAAAGCGTATAAACAAGCCTACGCGCACTATTATGACCTACAAACTTCTAGAAATAGTTTTAGGTGTATTATGATGACTATACGCTTTAATAATGGCGCCGCGAACGTGTCTACAATGTTTACATGTGTCTGGGGGAAATTACGCAATATACAAATTAGTAAGTCAAAGATGATATAAAAAAAAACGCTTTGCAGATGTGAGGCGACTCAATAGGCATTTAGCATTTAACCTTTGGTCGTTTAACCCCTCGTATGCGATGTCAAAATTTGCTAATCAAATTGAAATTTACTGATATGTTAACGTAAGGTTCAAATGTCCCGCACGGATCCGTGTCTAAGCATACGAGGGGTTAAGCGCCCAGTAACGTTAGCAAAAACATCCCTGTCGCCAATCAATGACAAATACATTGACTAACACAAAGCATAAGGAAAAATTTGAAAGGTTATCTGTGCGTTACGGTGGTGGAAAGGCTAACACGCTGGGATGGTAATCCAGAGGTACCGTTTTTGATCCCCGGAATCTGCCCGCACTTGACGTATTTAAGATTGTCTTTGAGCTTGGATCGTCGCGACTGTCTTCACAGATTAAGGGTGGGACACATTTTAGGTGTTGTACAGTCGCCATCAGATATATCGCAGCATATAAGGCGATCATAAATATCTGAACACGATTCTTATTGACTGGGCGTTACAGTACATGTTCAGATATTTATGAACGCCTTATATGCTGCGATATATCTGATGGCGACTGTACTACCAAAATTACAATTGGAATTATCGGTGAACCGACTGAAACCACTTCTAGAAGTAACAAAAATAACCAGAGGGGGGGGTTGAAATTTCTACGATAGGGTTCAAAAGGTACGCGTTTCAGTTTCATACATTTTTGTTTCTGTCAATTCACTTGAAACCACTCAAACTTTTCATCTAACCGAATTTAAGAAGGACTAATTCGAATAAATAGATAAAAATGCTTTTTGTCCTAAAGAGTATCCCAGGAATTAAATCGATCCAAAATAGTTACGAAACAGTCAACCAAGTTCAAAGCTGCCTTCTTTTTTAGAAGCCGTTAAATGCACGAATTATTACTAACATTAAGTAGGTACCCGTGGTGACAGACGGACATACTTATTATTAGGTGTCGCTCCACTGCTGATAATGGCTTCCGCTGCCCATAAATTGATTAGCTGTTTATTTTTAGTTCATTTAAAAACGCTGATAAAATTAAAACAGTCATAGGCCATTACATTCAATCAATTTAACTACAGTAACGATAAGCGTTTAAATAAAATCATTATCTTTAGGATTCCGTATTCAAATATTAAGTTTCAGGGGAAAAAACCGAACTATTGATACATAACCTAAATTCAACATTAAAAAAAAACCGATACAATAGGGTGCTTCCTCACAGCGAGCAATAAGCCCGTAATACAACAAATAAAAAAAGTTTTTAACAAAAAAGAACAGAAAAAAAAAACTGAAAATCCAAAAATAACCTGATTACATTTGAATCACCTTTTGCAGTCGGTGCCAAACATACATACATACTTACAGGTCAAACTGAGGACCACTTTTTTTTAAAGTCTGTTAAAAATGATATGAAAATGGCATTCGTTTTTTATTACATTACAGGAGCAAGAGATGAGGAAACAACCCTTATAATAGTTATAATCTGTATTTGAATGAACAGAACGGTGAGGCGGTTTCGAATTCCGTACCCTTACCATGAGTCTACGTAACCCCACTCGCTAGCGACAGCGTAAACCATTTGTACAACACGGTTACAATATCTGTGGACCTCGCTGGAATGTGAAGCCCCTCCCCCTACCCTTGTACCTACCCGCGCTCGCCCCGTCGCGTCGCGCACCGTACCAGAGCGCCGACGTGACGTCATCGACGCCAGGTCCACAGATATTTTAACCTGCACGTCTAGCATAACTTTGACACGCGACTCATGTCCCGCGAGATAGCATCATCCGTCACTATCTCATAGTACTGTACAGATAGAGACAGGTAGTATATCTCGCGCGAGAAAGAGTTGCGTGTCAAAGTTATGCTAGCCGTGCGGGTTGTTTGGAGAATAGTTCAGCGCCCCTAGCGGTTACATTGTTTTTTTTTTTTTTTTTTTTTTTTTTTTTTTTTTTTTTTTTTTTTTTTTTTTTTTTTTTTATGTCATAGGTGGCAAACGAGCAAACGTATCGCCTGATGGAAAGCGATAACCGTCGCCCATAAACACCTGCAACACCAGAGGAGTCACAAGTGCTTGCCTACCCGGAGGACGAAGATAGAATGCCTCTATGCTAGTAACTACAACTCTCCATACAAATCATTTAAGCAGACGCTAGCGAGTACGATCTCTGTAAACTCACGGTAAGGGTACAGAATTTCTGCGTAGTCTTTCGATATGATTGATCGCGTACGGCCCCGGCCACACTAAGGTCTAAAGCTGCGATTCCAGTTTCCACCAGTGCGAGGATGCGTAGCGAGAGCGAGGGATGTGTTTTTTAGCCAATAGAATCAGTTGCGCTGAGCGAGGATAAGTAAACGAAGTCATTCCATTGGTTAACAATAAGTTTCTGTCAAAAATGACATTTTAGTGGCAAGCTTTTATAGCCGACTGTACTTTTCTTTGGATATCCATCAAATGCTCACTGAGACGATTCTAAAGAGCCCAAGCTCGGTAGGATTGCTTTTTCTATTATAGAGTTCCTATGGCCACCTTCCGGCTCCATCATCAGATCAGCCCCATGGTACCATATTATTGTATTGTCAATGACAATTTGTCATCAAAGTTAAGTAAGTATGCAAAATTTCAGCTCAATCGGTTGACGGTATCTGCTTCAAAATTGAGTTGCAAGATTTCACCCGAACAAACATACTTTAAACATACAATGCAAGTTAAATAAAAGCTTTTAAAAACACATCCCTCGCTAGTCGATACGCATACTCGCACATCTTTGGTGGAAACGCAGCCTTGGCGGCGAGCGGCAGCGGTACGTGTGTCTCGCTCACTCGTATGGCCGTCGCGCTCGGATCTCTCGCTCAACCGCTCGCTGCCGAAAGTCATGCCATATCCGTTAGACCTGAGATTCTGCTCAGCATAAGTGAACAGTTGATTCGATCACAAAAATAGTCTAGAAATAAGGAAAGCGGCGATATATCTAAAGTGTCTAGATAATTGAGAAAGCACACAAGATATAGGGTATCTGGGCTAGGAAACTGCGTGGTATCTGATAAGAGCCCATCCAGATAACGGATTTATCGTGTCATGTGAGAAGCGTCGGTGCGTGCGCAGCGAACATCGCAGAGTGACCACTATCTACTCTACTACTTCTTTTTATACTAGGACGGTGGCAAACAAGCATGTGGCCCGCCTGATGAATAGCAGTTAAAGGGACGCTTGCGACGCCAGGAGCATCGCACGAGATGCCGACCCTTTAAGAACATTTTTACTTTGAAGAACCGCATACTGTAGCCCCCGGGGAAAACCTCGGCAGGGAGCTCATTCCATTTCCGGAGCGTTCGCGGTAGGAAATATCTCTGGAACTTCTATGGGCCAATCAACTTGTTTCTGTTCCTCGTTGCCATGGCATGGTGTCCCCTGGCTCACTCTTTCCAACTACAATTTTCGGTGGCTATGGCTATATTTAACAAAAACTTTGTAATCGAAACAGTTATAAGGCCTTGACAAAATCAGTAATAATTACACTTTTAAGGAGTTTTAATCAATATTGTCCCCTAGGTCACGGGACAGAATGACGACAAGAAAAAGTTGATCCACCCATTTACTACTTACGTATACTGTACTAGAAATGTTTAAAATTGTATTGAAAATTTATTTCCCGGTTTCATCATCATCATCATCAGCCCGGAGTCGTCCCGGTTTGGTAACGACATATTTTTGAATTTCAAGTAATTTTGGTACAGGGATTGTTTATAATTATGAGTACATATAAACAAGTTATTCATATAATTATTTAATATATTTGATAAAAGTTAATAATCAACTATTAACGCAGATAAGGGACTAAAAATGAGAATGGTGAACGAGTTGGGTATGAGAACGACTATGGAAAGAGGACTTGAAATTGTGTACAATAAAGTGAACCATTTGATAATATGGACGAGTCCAGCTAGGAGGTGACTAATTAGTAAGGTCGAATAGACCAAGCCGCTCTAAGCTGTGTCGCGTATCGGCTGTCATCCAAGCAAACAGCGCAGCGCGGCACCTGCCTACGACGCTATCGAGTAACGTGGGAACACACGTGACCTGCGCCAACTTAGGGCTCAGACCTGCTGCAGATGACACGAGAGGGATGCAGCAATATGTGAGACACGTATGGAGATACCTCCGTATTACTGCATCCCTCTCGTCAGTGACTAATGTAGTAATGCGTAATAGGTGCATTAATCTTAAGCTGTAGACCGGCGGTTCTCAAGCTGCGTCGCGACGCTCGGAACTTCTAGCACAACCGTGACACGCAACTCAGTCGCACGACAGCGTTGCCTGTCTCTATCGTTACAATACCGTGCGAACAAGAAAGGTGACAGTACTGGTTTCTATGAAATACAATTTGTAGTTAGCGACACGAAGGCAGCGACGTGTCGGCGAGCGGCAGACGACACAGTTGCCAGACCGCAGGTCACTAGTGCACTCGGAACCAACTAAACCTCTAGCACAACTGTCACAAGTGACTATTTCTCGCGCGAGATAATAAACTGTCTCTTTCTGTGCAATAACGTGAGAGGGTGATGGGGAGCGCTAGTCGCGAAGCATAGTTGTGCTAGACTGGCTGGATACAGACTTGCCGCCGGCCGTCGGGTTGGGAATCATCGGAGATGCCATTTGCGCGACAGTTGCAGCGGTAAGGGTGGGTGGTAGGTGTCTCGCTCACTCGTATGGCCGCTCGCTCGAAACTAGCTCAACAGTAAACTCGAGGCATCTCCGCAAAGGCAACATGACGCCACAACGCGTCATGTCTTTCTGCGCCTCTAGCATTAACTGTGAGACGCGACTCTTTGTCGCGCGACAAATAGTACCTGTCACGTTTCTTACAATACCGTGCGAGCAAGACAGGCAATGTGGCAATCGCGGTAAGATATGCTAACCCTGGCTGCTGTCTGCGGATGACTACGAACCGATACCTTTATGTTTATGTATATTATGACGACGCGTTTGGCGCAGTTTGTAGACACCTGCCTACTGAGCCGACAGTCCCGGGTTCGAATCCCGGCCAGGGCAAATATTTGTGTGATGAACTCGAATATTTGTGCTTGGGTCATGGTTGTTCTATGTATTTAGGTATACATTTATCTATAAAGTACTTATATCGTCATCTAGTACCCATAACACAAGCCTTCTTGAGCTTAATTTGGGACTAGATCGATTTGTGATGTTGTCCGATATTTATGTATGAAGTAAGTCAATGACGTAATATTGATCTTCAGTTTATCACCGTATGAATATTATTGAGTCCAATGGAGGTAAATATGATTTATTCACTTCCTTAGAAGCATCATCTTTAATTAGAACTTAGTTATATGTGACACATATGGTATTGACAAATTGGTTGTTGTTAGTATATATTCCTTATTCTATTATGATCCTATGAAATCAACAAGATATCATCTATACTACTATAATTATAAAACTGTGAGTAGTTTTGTCTGTACATTGGAGATATTTTCCAAAAAAGATGCGTAACAAACCAACTACAGTAAAACAAAAAGAGGAATGCTAGTTTTTACTCCCCCGCGTGAATGCATTATTTGCATCTAGTTATCTAATAAAAACTATCGCTTGTCTGAGAATGTACAAAATTTGGCAGTAGGGCTTAGACAGGCAGACAAAAGAATATAAGTTTTCAGTATTAATACATAAGGCTCATAGTTTTAACGGTTTATTTATGTTGTTAATATTAATGAGGCAATAATGACATAATTATTGTATTTGTTTCATGATGATTTCATACAATTAACAGAAGATACCGGTCATTGTCATCCTGTATGAAAGATTTAGTTTCATAGTCATGAATTGTGAATCACTATATTAAATTTGTTGATATGTATGCTTAGATCTTTAAAACTGCGCAACGGATTTTGATGCGGCGTTTTTAAATAGATAGAGTGATTCAAGAGGTAGGTTTATATGTATAGTACATGCATAATTTATCAGCATTGCACCCGTGCGAAGCCGGGGCGGGTCGCTAGTGCATGAATAAAACATTTTCTCCTGGCACTTCTTTGAAGTCAGTTGAAAAATACGGTTTTCGTGGCTATGAGAACAATCTTTAGTCATAAGCCAAAACTGGTAGACAAAAATATATAATTTATGGATTGAATCACACTTTCTTTATCTAAGATGCAGTAGACATACATGTCGCAATGTAACGATTGCGTGCGTTTGCGTGAGCAAAAAGATTATCATTCTGATAGATATCTACTTGAAAAAAATCTTAACAGTAAGTGCAGACAAGACAGGCTAAATTGATGAGTCTAGAAAGTACCAATGTTCAAAGGTTTATCAACTTTTTTATAGTTATGGAGGTATTTTACGCAACGGACCTACGACGGGGCCGTCCGGCCCATATCGTCGGGGATAGTGCAATACCGCGTAAGTAACAAGTGTAGATACGAATCAATATTCAAACAAATGCTAAATATTTTATTGAAATGACACCTTTATCGACAGCTGTAATTTACGCGGTATTGCAATATCCGCGACGATATAGTAACGCGTTTTGGGTGCTGGTAGGGCTGCCCCGCTTCTGTAGCGCATCAGGGATGTTGGGGAAGCAGCCCGACTAGCACAAATATGCTTCGCAACTCTCGTCGCGGATAGCGTCACCTGTCAATATCTCACAGTACTGCACGGAAAGAGATAGAAAGAATGGCGTGTCACAGTTGTGCTAGAGGTCCAGGAATCGACTGTTTCTATGCGAACATGCGCATTTGTGCAAACGCTGCACATCCCTGGTGCGCCGGGTGCGGGCCAGCCCCAACCCCATCCTACGCTCGATTGGGGACAGGTTTGACTATCCCTACATATGACACTGCTGTGAATGATTGGTGTGCTAAATGGTCGAGAACTGTGCGGTTCCAGAGGAGAGTTCCTACATGTGGAATGAGCTCCCTGCCGAGGTTTTCCCCGGGGGGCTACATTATGCGGTTCTTCAAGAGGGGAGTAAATAAGTTCTTAAAGGATCTGCAACGCGCGTGTGATGCTCCTGGCGTCGCAAGCGTCCATAGGTGGCGGTAATTGCTTAACGTCAGGCGGTCCGCATGCATGTTTGCCACTGTCGTAGTATAAAAAGAATAACAGCATGTGTCAAAAAGCGTGTATGCTGTGTATAAGCGTATAGCTGTAGATTTGTACTAACAAATAATATGAGTCACCCTTGTTACTCAAAATAAGTATATTTATTATATTTTCATTTCGTTTAATTTCATAACAGTACCCTAAATGTCTGTAATGTCCATAATAAGCAATATTTTCAAATTTGTGATTTGAAGATCACTTACAAACTGTAGTTCATAAATCATTTTTTCTTTTTACCTTTAAACATATCCTTTAATGTGTGACAATTATGTAGATCCATAGGAATATTCGTTTTTTAACAACTTCCAAAAAGGAGGTACTCAATGCGACTGTATGTTATTTTGTTGTTTACATTACAAATTATTGAACCACCTACTGTTTTGCTCAGCAAGTTAATAATTCGTGAACAAGGTTAATTATTTAAATATTTAATAAAACAAACATGAATTAAAGAAAATTATAGATTTTTAGAGCAATTTTTTACACATTGTACATTACAAGACCTCCTACTGAGCTTGCCTTTCTCGATATACCCATTTTTATCACATAAAAGTAGGACCACCCAACAATTAAAGCTTCCTAAACATACTCAGTATATAATTTTAACATTTGGCAAAACAGAAACATGTTTGAGTGATGACAAACATTAGGAAACCAGTCGGCCATGTTGTTTTTAGCAAGAGATTAGCAAAGAGACAGATTAAAACGGCAGGTTGTGATAATTAACATAATTCAGATGTAATTAGTGTTACTAGAACAGTTTAGTTTTAATGTTACAAGATTAAACTGTTACAAAATGTTTTAATTTAATCTTTGTATCAATTTTGTTTTGAATATGAAAATACCACATTTTATTTTTGAAACTTATTGACACAAAGTTAAACCATACCTAAGAAGCATAATACTGTAAGTTTATGTCTTTATCATATCACTTACTACCTGTTGTTGTTTAGTCTACCTGTTGTCATGGATGTTATCTATATATGTATTTATATATTCTATCTAATACCTACCCTTAGTTCAAGCTTTGCTTAGTTTGGGACTACGTTGATTTGTGTAAGATTGTCCCTTAATATTTATTTTATTATAATTTCTCTGTGAATATCAGTACAATGTTCGTAATAATTTTGTAATCAATTCCCAAAAGTAATAAAACAATATTTTTTTTCAAAGGCAAACTTTTTTCTGAAATGAATTTCTTCTAAGCCTTAGAGCAAAAGAGAGAGTATTTTATATTTATACACATACACTAAAGGCTTGTTACATTTATAATTTCAAATTAATCTTGTTTATTCTTGAGATTAATCTGCTGTTTACATTAGCAAATATTTAATTTTGCAGATCACTGAATAAATCTTAATAAAGAATAATATAAGGATAATATATGCCATTTAATTTTGTATTTTACCATAACGGCCATTTATTTAAAGAAATATGAATGGATTCAAACTACTTGAAAATTTTAAAGAGATATGGAAACCCCAATACGATGAGAATTACGAAAAAGAGTTCTGTAATTGAAATAATCCAGACTCAAATTTCACAATATGCCACACATCTCACTCTCAAGCAAATCTTAAGTAAAAGAAATTAGGCCACTTTGCAATTCATATAAAACAAAGAATTGGTTTTTACATACTTTTTTGTTTACATAAACTCTTCTTTCAGTAGCTCACAATGATTCTGCTATATTTATCTATCTAGCAGTTTAAGTAAAATAATCCTACATGGGAAGTTACTTTATATTAAAATCACATGCATAAGTTGATAACAATCAGTGATAACAAACTAATTTCCGAAACAAATGAGAGAAAATAGACAAATTTCTCTATAAAATACCTTTTTAATTCAAGGACCTGATTCATATGGCTTCTACTATGCGTTAACACGAATTTACCTTATAGAATGCAAAGGAAATCATCCAGAGAGCGCATTTGTAGTCAAAGCACACACAACACTGCAATCCAGAGGTGAAATTGCACACAAACACTGCATTATCCGCGGAGAAATCCGTTGAGGATGCTTCACAACTAATTGAATTAACCACACGTTTGCTACCAATATTAGTACCGCAAATATAGCTAATGCAAACGAACCGAGGTGCGGGCGCGACCAGAATGAACCATTCATGTAAAATGACGACCCGGCCTCGCCTAGTGAGTCTTGCCTCCTCGAGGACGACAAAAAACCTGTTCCACCGATTCACCTACTGAACTAAAGAACGCCGTTTCCGGCACGCACTAAATTAATACCCGCTAACAGGCAATGATATAATTAACGTTATCTCAATGTTTTCTCCGCACAAATGACGATAATTTAATCGTAAACTACTAAATATGATAGGTGAAAGGAGACATACCTTTACAAATAGTCGTGTGTAACGACAAAATGAAACTCCAGTAATTATTTTTCAGGCACTTAAATAGTTTGGCACGATTTGATTGTTCACTTGTAATACTTTTCACTTATATTAGTAACACCCACTATAATTAAAACTATGTCCTGTGTGCGGCGGATATGCGTTATCCCGTGAAAGACGCCATTTTGATTTCGTCAACTAGTTGACTTGACACAGACAAGATAGATCAAGTACGTTTCGTTATCACTGCGAGAGTGTAAGGTAATTTTAACTTAAGGTTTTCTTTTGTGGTTACAAAAAAAATATATGAGAAAATGTAATAAAATTGAAATAAACAAAGGATGTTAATATAATATGCAGATAAAATAAGGTTTGAGAAGTCCTCCCTCGATACAAAATTCATGTTGGAATCTTGTAACAGAATTGTAATTGAAACTGATTTGAACTGATTTAATCTTATAATTTCATCATGCTGGGTTTCAATAATTTTCAAACTGTAAACATCATATAGAGTTAAAATGGCAGATTGGGCAAGGATTGTTGCCTTACAAAAAAAAACAAATTATAGGCTATGTATTAGTAATACCAGACTAAGGATATACCCAAAACTAGAGGAAAATAAATTTATATTATTTACTATTATGATAGTAAGAGTTGTATCAAGGTGATAAAAATGCCAATTATACAGTATAAACTTCGTTTTTTTTTACGTTTTTATTGTTATTTAATTTATCTGAAAGCGCAGGATGACCTTATAATAATAACAGTTTCAAAAATAATTACCTTCTGTTGGGCGTGAAATATAAATGTACTATTTCTAATAAGATGCTTTTTATTTAAAACATAACACATTTATAATAACGTATTTTCTCTAGCTAAATTCGTGACAAGATTGAAGACAAGCTTGACAAATAAAACCATAGAGGTTGCGCCATTCCAACACTCCTCCTCGCGACTCTATGCCAGTCCGAAGTGGATGATCAGCTCCTTGAGCCGTGGCCCTGATAGGCCCTTCGTTAGCAAGTCAGCCGCCATCTTCTTTGTCTCTAGATACTTCAAGCTTATTTGTTTGTTTTGGATACAGTTTCTTATGTAGTGCATCTTTAAGTCAATATGCTTGGATTTTGATGAAACTATAGGGTTTTGACCTAGTTTCAATGCGGCTTGATTGTCATTTAGTATCTGGATGCAATCGATTTGAATACCCAAGTCATTAAATAACAATTTAAGGTGTATAGCTTCTTTTGCTGCTTCAGTACACGCGCAATACTCCGCCTCGGCTGTCGATAGCGCTACGCTCTTTTGTTTTCTCGAAGACCAACTGATACAGCCTCCTGCATATATGAAACAGTATCCGGAGAAAGACTTGCGGTCTAATTTGCAGGCGCCCCAGTCTGCGTCTGCCATGCCGTATAATTCTTGTTCGGTTCTTTTAAAAGTTAGACCCATATTAGATGTGCCCTTGAGGTATCTTAGCACACGTTTGGCACTCTTGAAGTGTTCTGCACTGTAGCTGTCATTGAATTGGGAGAGATAACTAACTGCGAACATAATATCGGGTCTCGTAGCTACTGCTAGATACATAAGTGTTCCAATCAGGTTTTTATATGGCAATTCTTTACCATTATTACTTTTGTCCGCTTCAAGTGATAGGCCTGGTTCTATAGGGGTACTTGTTGCTTTGCATTCATTCATTTTAAATTTCGTTAATGTATCTTTGATATATTTTTCTTGGCAAAGCTTCACTGTCTCGTTGGTGTACTTAAAATCAATTCCGAGCATTCTTTTTGGTATTCCCAGATCTTTAATTTCAAATTTATGGGCAAGCATTGTTTGGACTTTTTGCATCTTCTTGGCACAGTTGTAAGCTATTAGTAAGTCGTCTACCCAGATGGCTGTTATTACTTTAGCTCCTCCTTTCTGTAGTATGTATACACACGGATCTGATTGTAATGGGACGAAACCAACATTTCGTAATTCCGTGTCCAATCGGATGTACCACTGCCTCCCGGATTGTTTTAACCCATACAATGAACGTTGCAATTTGCAAACTTTTTCGCCTTTATTTTCTCTAATACATTTTAGCATGTCTTTAGCTTTATTGTATATAGTCAAGTCATTATTTCCGCTCTCATCGATAATTATTTCTGTTACATACTTTTCCAGGTTTTCCGGTACCTTCATAGTAATGTCTTCCTCTATGTCACCGTTCCGTTCAGATACGCTGTCGTGACATCCATTTGTTTTAATTTCATGCCTTCTTCGACAGACATTCCAACAACGGTTCTGATGGAGCTTAACTTCGCCACAGGCGCGAAAGTTTCATTATAGTCTATTCCAGGTCTTTGGGTGAATCCCCGAGCCACAAGTCTTGCTTTCTTGGTTTCCGTATTGTCCGGTCCAGTTTTTGTTTTCAGAACAAGCTTGTAGTCGATGAGCTTCATGCCACTGGTTTTCTGCGTGATTTTCCACGTCTCATTCTTAATATGTGCTCTTATTTCAGCTTTGATAGCGTCGTGCCAGTCGTCTTCAGTTTCATTTTGTTCAGACAAGTATGACATATCTGACACGAACGTGCTTTCTTCCATATCATCTTGTAAGTGGTAGTCGGTTGTCCATGTAGGCTTCCTTCTATTTCTTGTAGGTCTTTGCGATGTTCTTTCATTTGTTTCGTGTGGAGTTTGGTATCCATCACTCTCAGCCCCTGCATCCTCTTCAAATGAAGTTTGGTCTTGATCAGTAGTTTCGGCCCCCTCATCCTCAGATGGCAATAGATTTTCATTTGTATTTGTTTCAGAGTTGTTGGCATCTGAGGAGGACATATCTGTCAAGGGAAAAGGATCCTGAACCGGTAAGTTAGAATTTTGATAATTTTTCTTATTTTTAAGTTGTATCACCATTTCTTTTCCAGGTCCCTGTATACTGTCGTCAAGAACTGCTTCGGTACGAGCCGTCGTACGAGTGTCATCATAGTACGTCTTCTCAACGAATTTGACATCTCGACTGATTACAACATCGTTTTGGTCAGGTAAATAAATTCTGAATCCTTTAGCATTTTTGGCGTATCCCATAAAAACTCCTTCTATGGCTTTAGGGGAGAATTTGCCTCTTCGTCTTTTATTCAAGATGAATGCTTTGCTGCCGAAAATGTGTAAATGATTTCCAGCTGGATTTCTGCCGACCCATTTTTCGTACGGACTGCTTCCATTTAAGGCTTTTGCAGGACTCCGATTAATTAGATAATTGGCTGTGTTTATTGCTTCTGCCCATAAGCATGAGGGTACATTTGCTTCCATAATTAAACATCTAGCCTTGTCTAGCAGTGATCGGTTTTTTCGTTCACTTACGCCGTTTTGTTGTGGAGTGTATGGTGCTGTCAGTCTCCTCTTGATGCCACATTTTGCCAGCAGGTCATCAAATTCTTTGCTTCTGTACTCGCCACCATTATCAGATTGCAAGTGCTTAATTTTCTTCTTTGTGAACAGCTCCACTCCATTTTTGTATTCTTTAAACTTTTCGATTACTTCACTTTTGTTTTTAATGAAATAGATACAACAGTACCTGGTGAAGTCATCAATGAAAGATACGTAGTATCTGGACCCAGCAAGTGATTCCGTTTCAAATGGTCCACAGACGTCACTGTGTATAATCTCTAAAATTTCAGATGACAATCGGTCATGGCTGGCAAACGGTAAGGATGAAAGTTTTCCTTTTATACAAGTTTCGCAGGTATCTAACTTTACTTCTTTTAAATCTAGTCCTCTCATCATCTGCTTCGAAACCATCATTTTGAGATCTTTTTCGTTGATATGACCCAATTTCCGGTGCCATAACATCGATTCATCTTGCGACTTTGTTGCAAAATTTGCTGATTCTTCCGGTTTGAAATTCAGATAATAGAGCCCGTTTTTATTTCTTGAAGCTTGTAATACGATGCTGTCATCTTGTATAATCGATGCTTTTTCTTTTTCGAATAGTACCTTGTAACCGTTATCAGTTATTTTTCCGACTGATATGAGGTTCGTCGATATTTCCGGTACGTACAACGCATCGTTCAAGTTATATTTTTCATCGTTGGTGGAGATACTAATTTTTCCTCGCCCTTTGATTTGTGTGGTGTGTTTCTTCGACGCGAGGCTCAAAGTGTTAACTTCGGGAGTTAATTCTTCGAATTTTTCTTCCTCGCCAGTCATGTGGGAACTACAGCCACTGTCAAGGCACCACAGATTGTCACCAATGCTGTCTGCAGATGAGTAACAGATATTGAAGTTTTTCTCGTGACTTTTATTTTTCTGTGGGTGAGTAGCTCCTTTCTTCGACCAACATGCCTCTGCAGTATGACCTTTTTTATTGCAGTATTTACAGACGATAACCTTCCTCTTCTGTTTTGCATAAAGTGCTTCGGAGCTTGAGGTTTCGTTCGGTTCTGTTTGCTTTCGGGCCTCGTTCTCTTCTACAATTTTTATTTGTAATTCTTCTGGACCAGACAGCACATCCCGCGACTCAATGTACGAAAGTTTTCGTAGGTTGCTGGTAGGCTGTAGAGCATCATGATACTCAATAATTCTGAGTGTATTTTAACATCCATGTCCTCCAGCTTTCCGACTACATCCATAAAATTATTTAAATGGTCGCGGATATCCTCTTGGGAACTCATTTTCTTTAGAACGAGTTGTTTCAACAGCGTAGCTTTTCTCGCCGGACCAGTGCTCTGATGAATGGATTTGAGTTTGTCCCATATCTCTTTTGAAGTTTTACAACCTTTTATTTGTTTTAATTCCGCTGGTGAGATCAGCAGAATAAGTTCCGATCTGGCTTGTATGTCAAATTTTTCGAACTTACATTTTTCTTCGGCGGTCGATGTTGGCGACAATTTAATTTCGCCGCAAACGTAATCCCATAATTCGGTTTTAATTAGTACGGCCTGAGCTTGTAAACACCAGGTGTCATAATTATTTCTATTTAACGTTTCTATAGACCGATATGCCGAAGACGCCATTTTTTACGTTATTCTATTTTTAGGGTTCCGTAGTCAACTAGGAACCCTTATAGTTTCGCCATGTCCGTCTGTCCGTCTGTCCGTCTGTCCGTCTGTCCGTCCGTCCGCGGCTTAGCTCCGTGATCATTAGTACTAGAAAGCTGAAATTTGGTATGAGTATGTGTATGTATCACGCCGACAAAACGGTAAAATAAAAACTAAAAAAAAAATTTTTTTTCGGGTACCTCTCGAACACCTAAAGTGGGGGTGATTTTTTATTTTCGTTTCAACCCTAGTGTGTGGGGTGTCGTTGAATAGGTCTCTTGAAAATAATAGGGGTTTTCAAACATTACTTTTTGATAAAGTCAGTAGTTTTGTAAATATTCGCTCCGAAAATAAAAAAAATTGTGTCCCCCCCCCTCTAACTTTTGAACCACAAGTCAAAAAAATATGGAAAAATTCATGTTAATGCGGCCTTATAAGTACTTTCAATGAAAACTATATTGAACAAAATCGGTCAAGCCGTTTTTGAGTTATCGCCAAATTTCATATTTTTTCTTTAAAAGGTCGTAAGTTGACTTCCAGAAGGTAATAAGTGATTACAGTTTCTAGGGCGTTTACGACCTTTTTATAGAGCTTAAAATCTGTCTTAACTTAAACCTCGGGCTTAAAACAGCAGTTTATTGTGAAGGATGAGCAACTACGGAACCCTACACTGAGCGTGGCCCGACATGCTCTTGGCCGGTTTTTTATTATTAGCATTTATTTATTTCACATTTTATATTGCATAACCACGCTCTGCTACCAATTGTTGGGCGTGAAATATAAATGTACTATTTCTAATAAGATGCTTTTTATTTAAAACATAACACATTTATAATAACGTATTTTCTCTAGCTAAATTCGTGACAAGATTGAAGACAAGCTTGACAAATAAAACCATAGAGGTTGCGCCATTCCAACACCTTCACAGTCCCAAGTATCAAAAATAACAAAGGGGGTAATTTTAGTCCATAGCGTAGCAACATCTACAAGTAACTGTCAATAAAAAAATAAGCAAAGAACTTGGCAGCTGTAGTGAAATACGTGTTTTTATCCGAGAAATTTGCGAAAATGACAGTGTAGAACAACTGTGAATGCATAACTAAATGTGCAACGTGTGATCAACATGTCGAGCCGTCGCTCAATCCTCGGTTCGACGCTGGACGCGCTGCCTGCACCCACGGATCCTCTTAGAGAATTGTTTGAAGCCTGCAAAACTGGTGATGCTGCGCGTGTAAAAAAGTTAATTACTCCTCAAACGGTGAATGCCAGGGACACAGCTGGTAGAAAATCTACTCCGCTACACTTCGCTGCAGGTATTCACATAAATTAAACCTAGATTGTTTGTGTTATTGTCGTTAAAATCGCGGATATAAGCAAGTGAAAGGAGAGACGTAAGGAAGTCGTTAAATTTGGACATTGCATAATTAGTTACGGTCATGATTGTACTGAATTTCGTGCTTTATGTAGTCCGAAACTATTGTTAGGTCGTAATTCGGAGGTAACTGCTCGCTGTTATGAAATAATTGACACAAATCTAGCATTAGAAAATGGTCAGTGGTTGTACTGTTGATTTAATGACAGAAGTTGTTTTGTTTATGTATAGGTTACATGTTTTGTGTTCGCATATTTAACTTGTGCTGTTATTGAATTAGATCAGTTGGTTTACTGAGAGCATTTTTATATTTGTGATAACTGTATAATCTATTATTAAAATAAAATAAGAACGAAATGTAATAACAAGTGTAAACAAAAATTTTCTTCAATACTGGCCTATTCTTCTGAGGTAAAACTAATGTAAACAAGTCAAGTACAAGTAATAGTTGCACATCAATGCCTCTATAGCATTATATGCTTGTTTCATGTAACATATAGGTGATTCTACACGCGTTTTAACCACCATCAGTCTGCTAATATTAGTCCATAAATATCAAATCTATGTGGGCCATAATATGCTTTAAATTCGATCAATTATGGTAAGAAGTCTGGTTACAGTATGTAATTGCAACTTTGTGTATCTCATACTATCAATATTATTGACAGTGTACTGACAGCAGTTGAAATGCCTGCAGAATCACCCATGTAACATAAATGTCCCACCATACAAATGTGTTAGTTTAGTCCTATGGTTGACTGATAGAGAATAGTTTGTGGCATTAAGTCCGTCATTTGTACTTTTACTTTAGAATTTTCTGCAATAAATAAATAATGCTTAAATCATAGAAATACATGTTGTCTTGTTACGGAATCAATATATTTTCGTATAAACCTTAGGGTAAACATTATAACTTAAAATTATATTCCTTTCAAGGCTATGGTCGCCGGGAAGTAGTGGAACTTCTCATCGGGGCAGGTGCGGCGTTGCAAGCGCGCGACGACGGGGGTCTACAACCACTACACAACGCCTGCTCCTTCGGACATGCTGATGTAGTCCGGGCGTTGCTGGGGGCTGGCGCGGCACCCGCGGCGAGAGACAACTGGGGGTACACGCCGCTACACGAGGCTGCGGCTAAGGGAAAGGTGGATGTGTGTATTGGTGAGTGAGCTACTATTAGAAGTAGAGATGGGCCAAATAGTTCAGTTACATTGCCAAATAAACAAAGTAAGTAACGAGTGGAGGTTGTCTCGTTATTTATCGGATAGAGATTCTATTTCAGCAACTGCCAAAAAGAGATAAATATGTGTCAAAATATATAAATATAATTTTGCGAAAAAACCTTAGCTTAAGTAAAAAAAACCAGTTGCTTTAGGTACCGCCAAAACGTAAACAAACACTACTAGTCAAAAGGTGCGAGCGCGATGGGTCAGAAATGTGCGGAGAGCTGAGTGCAGACCTGTCAAAATCTGTTTCTAGCGACTCGGCCAAGTCCGCATTCAGCCCATCTCGAATTAGAAGCTTGTAGAACGGTCTGCAGCCACACAAAATGCTCCTGCTCCTCAGTTAACTGTTTTCAATTGTTTGTTAGGGCTTGTGCACAAATCATGTGAGGTTTTTACGGCTACTTTTTGAGCCCCCCTCCTCCCTGGTGATATTTGGTGAGGATCTTTACTAACCCCCCATCCCCCTCACTACCTCACTAGTATTTTTTTTCTGCACAAAATTTCGTAAAATAGACTCGCTATTTTGAAGTATTTAACAAGTGAAGATGTATGTTTAACGAAACCGAGAAAAATTATCTTATATAGTCTATACCTACGCATCCGGCAAGCCCTTCTTTCCTGGCGTCTGCAGTGATGTACTATTCTGTTCGTTTCAGCTTTGCTCCAGCATGGCGCAGACCCGAACATCAGGAACACCGAAGGGAAGACGCCACTGGATCTAGCGGATTCTGCGACCAGGCCTGTTCTCACTGGTAAGTCCTTAGTAAATAAATAAATATCGTACAACCTTACACAAATGGAACTAGTATTGTTTTATAGGCATTAGATGACGGTATACATACGTCTATAGATAAATACATACTTAAATACATAGGCAACTTCCTAGCCCAGTAATAAGTATTCAAGTTTATCGCACAAATAGTCCTTGCCCGGATCCCAACCCAACACAGCGCTTAATATAATATAAATCACTGATTAATACAAAGCAATTCAAACTCTACATTAGTTAGAAAGGGTCAAGTATGGAACTCTTCAGGCAATCTTCTCTAAACAATGTCTAATTTTAATCTCTTAAAGGCGAGATCAGGTGAGATTTCTTCGAAAAAAACATTTTATTTATAAGAGCAAATAAATTTGATCTTTGGCTCTTATAACAACAAATAGTCGTCATCATTTGTCTCTTTCATCTATAAAAGATGATTTAAGCAGCATGCAGTAAGTGCCAAAGACGAAATGAGAAGCTTCTTTGGATAAACCAATCTTGATCTATCTAAAACATATCTCAGGCGAGTACTGCGCAGCGGACGTGCTGGAAGCGGCTAGATCCGGCGCAGACGAGAGACTAGCTGCTCTGCTAACGCCTCTGAACGTAAATGTTCACGCGGGCGACGGTCGGCGGTCCACGCCGCTCCATCTAGCGGCCGGGTACAACCGCGCGCGCGCCGTGCGGCTGCTGCTGCAGCGGGGCGCCGACACGCACGCGAAGGACAAGGGGTGAGCGGCTGCCTCCTTACAGTCATGTGGCCCTGGTACTGCAGGTCCACGCGCTGCATCTAGCGGCCGGGTACAACCGCGCGCGCGCCGTGCGGCTGCTGCTGCAGCGGGGCGCCGACACGCACGCGAAGGACAAGGGGTGAGCGGCTGCCTCCTTACAGTCATGTGGCCCTGGTACTGCAGGTCCACGCCGCTGCATCTAGCGGCCGGGTACAACCGCGCGCGCGCCGTGCGGCTGCTGCTGCAGCGGGGCGCCGACACGCACGCGAAGGACAAGGGGTGAGCGGCTGCCTCCTTACAGTCATGTGGCCCTGGTACTGCAGGTCCACGCGCTGCATCTAGCGGCCGGGTACAACCGCGCGCGCGCCGTGCGGCTGCTGCTGCAGCGGGGCGCCGACACGCACGCGAAGGACAAGGGGTGAGCGGCTGCCTCCTTACAGTCATGTGGCCCTGGTACTGCAGGTCCACGCCGCTGCATCTAGCGGCCGGGTACAACCGCGCGCGCGCCGTGCGGCTGCTGCTGCAGCGGGGCGCCGACACGCACGCGAAGGACAAGGGGTGAGCGGCTGCCTCCTTACAGTCATGTGGCCCTGGTACTGCAGGTCCACGCCGCTGCATCTAGCGGCCGGGTACAACCGCGCGCGCGCCGTGCGGCTGCTGCTGCAGCGGGGCGCCGACACGCACGCGAAGGACAAGGGGTGAGCGGCTGCCTCCTTACAGTTATGTGCTCCTGGTACTACAGGCCAGTGAATCAGTCAAAAACTCCTAATTTAACTGTTATTCTTCTCTTTTTCAGTGGATTGGTACCACTTCACAACGCGTGTTCATACGGGCACTACGAGGTGACGGAGTTGTTGGTCCGCGCGGGCGCAGACGTCAACGCGACAGACTTATGGGCCTTCACACCGCTGCACGAGGCTGCCAGCAAAGCGCGGCTCGAGGTGAGTAGCGCCATCTAGTGTCGAGTAGATATCACTTGTCTAGTTGCTCTTCACAATGCGTGTATGGCATGTTCATCAAAATGATCAAAGCTCCTTAATTAGAAGATAAAAAAAACGCTTGTTCGTGTTCGTACGGGCATTATGAAGTTACCGAGCAGCACCTCTAGCATAAGTGTGGCACTTACGCTACCTGTCACTTTTCTGTTAATATCGTGCGAGGAAGACAGGCGATGCTAAGTCGCGCGACTAACGAGGTCGGGGCAAGATATGTTAGCCCTGCCGTTATATCGTGGCGGCACCGACTTCACGTAACCAAACTATGGGTCTCGATCCCGCTGTATGACACTGCGAGTAGTGTAGCTTCAGGTTAGTAGCGCCATCTAGTGTCGAGTAGAGAGTATCACAGTCTCAATTGCGGCCTTAAAAATTCACATAATAAATTTATTACATTTTTTAATCTTCGATATATCATCAAACCAAAGTAGCTGTTAACGGGTGAAGCCACGCGATAGACCTTGTGTAATGTAATTTTATTATTCCATTATTCGTATTTTCAGGTGTGTTCACTCCTGCTAAGCGAAGGCGCCGACCCAACCCTTTTGAACTGTCACGGCAAATCCGCTTTGGACGTCGCTCCTACTAGAGAGTTACAGGAGAGGCTAGCGTGTATGTATTTTTTTATGTATTAGTTATGTAATAATGTTAGATAGAAGACTCACTTTTTTATCGCAACGGACCAAAAGCTGGTATACCGTTATGGTATGAGTTGTTTATAATCAATTTTATCTACACCCATATTGTTAAATAAAGACCTAAATTACTTGGCAGCGACGGCGGTGGGTATGAATTACTAGAATCAGTTTTTTTTTTCGTAACTTTATCTCCGGTGGTGTCGCATCGTCCACTCCTGCGCTCCGCGGGAGCCTTAGGCACGTTTCATAAAACTACACTCGTGTTTTAAGACCTCTCACTATGTAACAGTCGCATAAACTACTATAATACTTCTTGAGCTTAATTTGGGACAAGATCGATTTGTGTGAGGTCCGATATTTATTTATTTATTTATAATATAATTTATAGTGTGTGAAATAAGTTCGCCTTTGTACATGTATTTCTTTTGTTTTAATGTATTTCTGTTTTTGTGTACAATAAAGTGTTTACATACATACATACATAAAACCAGATACCAAGTCACATAATAAAAAAATGTTTAGGTTAATTGTTCTCAAGAATAAACATTACAAAGTTATATATGATGCATTCTGTTATCTTCTTGTCTTTGCCGTCACTAATTTATAAAAAAAAAGGTTTGTAATTTTACATGTTGCACATGATTTTTGTGTTTTTTACAGTCGAATACAGAGGGCACTGTTTATTAGAAGCGTGTCGTCTCGCGGAACCTGCCAGAGTGAAAAAACAACTGTCATCGCTTAATAACCAACCCGTAAGTGTAACTGTAGTTTTTTTTTTGATATTGAGAATTAAAAACAAAAAAAAGAGGGACTGATAAAGGTATACCATATATCTTAAACTGGTGTACGCTATTCATTGTTGTCACCATTAGCGACATCTAGTATCAAGTAGTATGAACCAAGATCTACTTCTAATTTTATGAATGTAAAGATTCATAGATAACACACCTGAGTACATTCGCTTGACGGGATTTTGTGCGCGACTATGTAAGTTATATTCATGTACTAGGAAACTATTATCGTGCATAATGTTTTGTCATCGTACTTTATGAGGAAAGCTCGTATTCTTATCTCAATCTCTTTTTCACTGAAGTTACCTGAGAAAGTAAATTCGTTTCCTGTACAAACTATGCAAGTTCGTTGTTATTACAGATAAACCCAGAGACAGCGTCCCAGAGCCCGGCGCCCGAGGGCTCCGCCCCAGAGTGCACGGTGGAGGCGCTCGCCAACTTCCAGCACCTCGCCACTGGCGACCGGCCGCTACACCGCGCTGCTGGCAGCGTCTACCCTAAGCGAAAACAGGTGAGATATATTAAACTACTAGCGACATCTAGTGGAAATGTAATGAACCTAGGAATACCCAGGATCGGCACTAGAGGGCTGCGCCCCCGAGTGCACGGTGGAGGCGCTCGCCAACTTCCAGCACCTCGCCACTGGCGACCGGCCGTTACACCGCACTGCTGGCAGCGTCTACCCTAAGCGGAAACAGGTGAGATATATTAAACTACTAGCGACATCTAGTGGAAATGTAATGAACCTAGGAATACCCAGGATCGGCACTAGAGGGCTGCGCCCCCGAGTGCACGGTGGAGGCGCTCGCCAACTTCCAGCACCTCGCCACTGGCGACCGGCCGCTACACCGCGCTGCTGGCAGCGTCTACCCTAAGCGAAAACAGGTGAGATATATTAAACTACTAGCGACATCTAGTGGAAATGTAATGAACCTAGGAATACCCAGGATCGGCACTAGAGGGCTGCGCCCCCGAGTGCACGGTGGAGGCGCTCGCCAACTTCCAGCACCTCGCCACTGGCGACCGGCCGCTACACCGTGCTGCTGGCAGCGTCTACCCTAAGCGAAAACAGGTGAGATATATTAAACTACTAGCGACATCTAGTGGAAATGTAATGAACCTAGGAAACCCAGAGACAGCACCCGAGGGCTCTACGCCCAGATGCTTTATATCCGGCATAACTGTGACACACGAGTCTTGACGCGCGACAAATACTACCTGTCACTTTTCCTTCGATACCGTGCGAGTAAGACAGGCGATGCCGAGTAGCGCGACAAACGTCGCCGCAAGATATGCTAGCCCGGAATGATGAAGGCGTTAGTATACTTCCAACACCTCGCCATTATCAATTACGGTGACAGACAATTACATCGGCAGCGTCTATCCGTGGCATAAACCAGTATTTGCCGTGTTAACCTGTATAAATGCCACTGGACTCATTACTAGCGACATCTAGGGGCAACATAATGTATCTAGATGCTTTTCCTGCGGTATCGCATCGAAATACGATACGATATACTACCGCACTCGATAGAGACAAAATAGGAACACTCTACGTGCACACCGTCGCCTTTACCGGCGGGGACAGCTACCGCGATAACCAAATTGTCTACCAAACGACCTAGAATCAAGCTACATGACCTATACCCAGGGTTATTCAACTTTTGGTAAATATCTTAGTCAACTTTTGGTAAATATCTTAGTCAACTTAATTTAGGTAGCATTTAGTCAACTTTAGGTAAATATCTGTCCGAATTTCCGATCCCTGCCTATAAATAGAAAATAAAATAAAATAAAAAACAAACTGACTGACCTCAAAACGACGTTGTCAAGCTGGGTACACGTCCGCTGGTTCAAGCGCCTGTGCACGCCGGCACACACACTATGGAGTGTAGAAGGGGAGAATATTTGAAAAAGTGTCCAGCGGTAAGCAGTAAAAGAGGCCCTTCCGACAATCTACCCCGGGTTGTCACGCAAACTAAGGCAGCTGAAGAGGCCGCAGCTCCGGCTCGTAACTGGAGCGATAACTGGACATGCCCTGCTAAACAACCACTTATTCACTCTAGGTGTTACTGACAGTCCTCTTTGCAGAGCTTGCATGGAGGCTGAAGAGACAGCCGCCCACGTCATTCTCGAATGTCCTGGTGTGGCCAAATACCGGGCACAACACCTCGGGTCTCCGAGGTCACTCCCAGAAGTCGTCGGCAACATCAAGGGACTGCTAAGCTTTCTGGTAGAGTTGGGTTGGCAAGAGTAGTGCTGGGCTTTACGCAAAATAGGCGCATTGTAAGACGTCGAGTTGCGGAAAACTAGCCCGCGATGACCTATAACCTAAGCAGTAAATAATGGTTCCAAAAAGCTCCACAAGCGGTATTGGAATAGCTGGAGGAAGTGAAACTGTCTACCGCCCTTAAACTTCAGGATATTGAACTTCACTTTACGGTTTTTTTATATATAAATAATTTACTATTTCTAATGTTTTCAGGTTATGGAGATGCTGATACGAAAGGGCGCCAGAGTGAACGAGAAGAACAAAGAGGGACAGTCGCCACTACACGTCGCAACGGAGCATTCACATTTAGACGCTATGGACCTACTGTTGCGGCACGGTAAGTTACTGATCTTATGGCGCCATCTAGCGGACAAGGAACACTAAATTCCAAAAGATCAAGGATTTTAACGCTTTTACTCGCTAACGATATGAGCGCTGTGTCACTAATTGTAGTTGTGACGAACAATAATAATAATAATAAATATAATAATTTGTGTATAAGTGATAATGAGTAACAATTTGGAAGAGCTTCTGTATAATTAGCTAAGTTTTGCGTTGTTCACTTATGTAAATAGGTTTCAGCCTTGAAAAACCGCTGAAAAGATAAAATCCGATTCTAAAATCTGAGTTGTACTCTACCGTCGAGACTCTGTAATAATAAATAAATAAATATTGTATTTCCAGGTAATTGTAATTAAGGTATCAACAAATATCTTTGACGCCGTAGCCATTTATCATCAGGTTTTTATAAAAAATAACCCACGTTTCGCAATTATTAGTCTGTTGTGTAACTACAGTTTATTATTCTAGGTGCGAAAGTGAACGCGTGCGACGGCCGAGGCGAAAGCGCACTATCGTTGGCAGCGCGCAAGGATTCCGCAGCGGCGTGTCGACTACTACTGGCCTGCGGCGCGCATGCGCAGCCAGAACCACATTACCCCCTACCTATGGGTAACTAAACATTAAATAATTCTATATACCAGCCGAGTGGTTACTCCTACTGGACACTAGATGTCGCTAGTGGTAGTAGTCAACCTATGACGGACGGTACGAAAGCACACTGTCATTGGCGGCGCGGAAGGATTCCGCAGCGGCGTGTCGACTACTACTGGCATGTGGTGCACACGCACAACCAGAACCACACTACCCCCTTCCTATGCTATATCCTATGGGTCAATTCAACATCAATTTATTCTATGTACCAGTTGAGTGCTTACTACTACTGGACACTAGAGGTCGCTAGTGGTAGCAATCAACATGTGACGGATGGTACGGAAGGATTCCGCAGCGGCGTGTGGACTACTTCTGGCCTGCGATGCACACGCACAGCCAGAACCACAACTCCCTTCCTATGGGTAACTAAACATCAATTTATCCTATATATTAGCCGAGTACTAACTCCTACTGGACACTAGATGTCGCTAGTGGTAGCAGTCAACATGTGACGGACAACATAGTCGTCTTATAACACTAACTTATCTATTTATGCTACTCTTCGATTCTTGTGAGCCTCAGTCATATTAAAACACAGCAACAGGTTTACTCTCATCGTATCGCTTGACATTCGGTTCGCGATCCATCAGTCGTGGCGGTGGTCAATCGACTAACCTTCGGTTATTTATCCGAATTGTTCCTTGATCATTTTTTTATTTCCAGACGCGTGTGCCAACGCGGCAGCCCTGCGCCTGCTGGAGGCGGCGCGCACGGGAGATGTGGAGGCGGCGCGCAGCGCGCTGGACGCGCGGCCGCGGCTCGTCAACTGCCGCGACGTCGACGGCCGACACTCCACGCCGCTACACTTCGCGGCCGGGTGAGTGTCGTTCGACAAATACGGTATTTGACTATAGTGAAAATAAATCGAGGAACTGTTTGACATGATGCCCACGGCCACTTTCTACCATCGCACTGCTCGCCATCTGCTGGGTGTTCGTCCACACACACTCGAGCCTAAGTGGTCGAAAACTGCGGTTCCAGAGGGATTTCCTAACGCTCCGCTCCGCATGGCACATTTTTAACCCCCGACGTAAAAAGAGGGGTGTTAAGTTTAAAATGTGTATCTGTGTCTATCTTTGGCATTGTAGTTCCTAAACGGATGGTCCGATTTGAATACGGCTTCATTTAATCGTACGCCCTGCCTGTCGAGATGGGTCTTAGCTATGTTTATTGAGAATAAAAGCAGTTGTTTCCAAGATATATTCATTTATTAAAAGGCAAAAACTTTGCAAAATACATACCACAGCACAGGTTTCGTCCATTCACAAATATATGTATTCACCATAGGTTTCGTCGACGTCTTATTAGATGTTTCTTCTTACCAGTTTGATCTTTGTAACTTACTGTCACCAATAAATATCAATAATAAGTTTAATAATTTTATTAAAACTTTCGTGACACATATTTAATTATTGTATCAATTGTTGTGACAATTTCACGTGAGTGTAAACCGCTTAATACAATAATTAAATAAGTTTAATATCTAATACTATATTTATATGACGTTAGTATGTCTTGTTTCAGTTACAACAGGTTACCACTCGCCCAACTCTTACTACAGAGGGGTGCAGATGTACATGCGAAAGACAAGGGGTGAGTATTTGACTTGTATTATAAAATTCTAGATTTGTATTGAAAATCAGTTGAAGTAGGATATGATTTCAAGAAAAAAATTGATAACGTGATGCAGGATCGTCATTTGTTTTGTATGGGCGCGCGGCGTCACGCCAGTTTGATGCCATCTGTCCTCGCATCTAGCCAAAACGGCTGGACGGATTTTAAACATTTTTGGTACAGGGTATAACTGGACATCCAAATATGGTTATAGGTTACTTTCTACCCGTGCACGGTAAAGAAAAAAAAAACGCGGACAAAGTTGCGGGCGCCTCCTAGTTAATTGATATAATTGACAACATTTCTTATTTTTAAGACTATCATTTTATTACTTTTCTTTTATTAATTTTCTGAGATGATTATTTATTTTATTATTAATTTATAAAAACATACTCATTTTAAAATGTGGCAACACCAAAACCAGAACTTAATGGAACGGTTACTTTAGTCGGTTTTCTTATGAAAAAAAAAACTTAATAAAACTCGTTATGCATCTGTCAACGTCAAATAAAAAAATATATATTTTTTCGCTCTTTGGTTTAGACAACAACCCTATTCAGCCCGTATTGTCTTAGATTGCAGTTATTTGATGTATTTTCTTATATTTCTTTAAATACAGAAGAATAAATTCAAAGATTTTTTTTTAAGGTACAGGACATAAAGCCCTGTCTATCTCTATATTAATTTCCACCTGTTATAAATATGAAATGTTGTCAATTCAATGATGCTTATTATAAGACATGATGCTACTTAAGACGCGACGCGGCACAGCATAGCATCTTAATCATATTTGGCCGCTGGTTTCCTAAAGTATGAATGACGTATTCCAGCGGCCTGGTTCCCCTGCACAACGCGTGCTCGTACGGGCACTACGAGGTGACGGAGCTGCTGGTGTCGTGCGGCGCCGGCGTCAACGCGGCCGACCTGTGGCGGTTCACGCCGCTCCACGAGGCCGCGGCCAAGGGGAAGGCGGATATAGTCCGATTACTGCTCAAGGTGAGTCTTACGAAGGCTAAGAGTGCTTTAGAACGAGTTATAATCGAAGCTTCGTTACTGATGCACCCAAATATGGTATTGGTGCCGTTTTTATCTAATCATTTTTAAAGCAATATAAAGTCAAAGTGAAACATTCAATGTAGTAGACTTGTGGCGTTTTACGCGTCTTCACGAGGCCGCGGCCAAGGGGAAGGCGGATATAGTCCGATTACTGCTCAAGGTGAGTCTTAAAATGAACACAATTCGAGTTAAAATCGGAGCTTCATTACTGATGCACCCAAAGATGGTGTTGGTGCCGTTTTTAAACTAATCATTTTGAAAGCAATGTAAATTTATTTATTTATTTAATCGTATGGCGCTTAATACAATAAAAAATAGGCATTTAGTTAAAATTTCAATGTCACAAAATTACACTAAGATTAGATGTCAACATTCAATGTGTGGAGCCACGCAATTACGTCGGGTGTTACGCGCAGTAGGTCTTCTGGGGGTCCCGAGTACGAATGAAGAGGACATCGCTGAATTATATGCTCCATAGTCTGGGCTTCTTCGCCACACTCGCACATTGCAGAATCTTTCCACCCCCATTTATGTAGAAAGTAATTGCAGCGGCCGTGACCCGTTCTAAGTCTATTTAAGCGACACCACAGTTTCCGAGGAAGGTCGAACCCCGCTGGCTTACAGGTCGGATCTATGGTTACCACGAGAGAACCAGCAGTAGCAGCGGTCCATTCTGTTTTCCAGGACTCGGTTACATTGAAACTGGTGAGGCCTTGAGCAGCAGCATACGCAGGGTTTCGGGACTTTAGGCGTTGGGGCGGTGGGTAGAGGAACTCATTGTGGACTGGTAGTGCAGTTTTGGAATTGATCTTCTCAGTTTCCCTCTTCAGTGCATGTTTTCTCCTAAGATGTGGAGGTGCTATGTTGCATAATGTTGGTAGCCAATGGGACGGAGTCGATTTAACTGTTCCTGATATACACCGCATAGTCACCTCGTTCAGTTTGGTATCTACCTTGGCCACGTGTGCGCTTTCCGACCACACTGGGGCACAGTATTCCGCTGCCGAATATACCAGCGCGATACCAGTAGTGCGTAGACAATCGGTAGATGCACCCCACGAGGTTCCACATAGCTTATGCAGGATATTGTTCCGCGTCGATAGTTTCTGAGAGAGCTTCATAAGATGTTCCCTAAACGTCAGAGATCTGTCCAGAGTGACTCCGAGGTATTTTGGGCGTTGGTTGTATTTGAGCTTTTCGCCATTGAAGTAGACCGTAGATTGATAGTTGGCCATTTGGTTACTCAGATGTGTAGGCGACGCGTTATCTATTTTTGTAATGCTTTCAATTTTTAAATGTTATTTTTAATAAATAGAGGGTGGATGGAAGTTGGAGTGGTATGTGCCGAGCATGGGCGTCTGAGGGGTAAGGTGTCCGCGGGGAGGGTCGAAAAAAGTTGTCGCCATTGGCCTAGAGTCAGTCGAGCTATGATACGCGCTGAGACACACGTCACTCTCTGTCCAACCATCCTTACGTTTTTCTGTCAAAATTTGCATTTATTTTCATCCCGTCAGCTACAAGCTGGTCTTCGAACCGAATCTTGAGTCCCTAAATGTACTGGACTCCGCCGCGCACAATGGTGAACACACGGAGCAGTGCAAAAAGACAAGAAGAAAAGCAGAAGGAGTTACAGGAGCCGAAACAAGAGCTACCATGTTGTTCTGTTAGTCAAACTGAAGGTCCCGGAAAAATAAATCAGCTGGGACAAACAAAGAAGCAACTGGACAATACGACTATTATGGATGTGGGTAGTGTTAATGAAAAAGAAAAAAATAACAAAATGGATGATTTCACACAAACTAAATCTATAAAATCCCTCCGAAAGTCAAAAACATCTAGTTCTGCATGTTCATCAGTTTCGGCCAGGAAAAAGAAGCTGGAGTTAGAGGCAGCAGAAGCAAAAGCGCGTATACAAATGGAATTAATCGACAAAAAACTAGCGGCGGACCTAGCACTATTGGAAGAAGAAGAAGAAATAGAATACAGTTCACAATCGACAGTTAGTGACATTCATACTAACAAGGAGGTGGAGAAGTGGCTAGAACGCAGTCACCAAGAACTAGAAGCGCAGCATGTTCCACTACCGGAAAAAAAAATGGACAAGCAGCACCCGTCACCTACCCCAGCAGCGCCGGCTCCGCCGGCCCCGGGCGGTATCGAGGGCACGGTTCACCTGTTGGCAACTGCACTAAAGGATATGGCCGCGGTCTCCGCCACAAATGGGCCTAACGCTGGAATGTTAAGCCGCTTATGTACTCCTCGAGAGTTACCCCCATTTTCTGGGGACCCAATGGAGTGGCTCCAGTTCAAGCAGGCGTACGTCGAGTCAACTGAAGTATGCAATTTCAACTCAAAAGAAAACTTATGGCGGCTGCGTAAATGCCTGCATGGACCGGCTAAAGAAGCCGTAACCGCTCTGTTGATCGGAGCCACTGAACCAGATATTGTGATATCTACGCTGGAGCTTCAATTTGGAAATCCTGACATTATCATTTCGAAGATTGTACAAAGTGTCAACAAGCTCCAGCCGATGTCTCAAGAATATCATAAGGATATCGTACCATTTTCTATTAAAGTCAAAAACTACGTTGCGGCAGTCACAGCCATCGGACATGATGAGTACCTGAAGGGGATGAATATCGTATCCTTAATTTTGTCTAAGATGCCAACATTATTAATATCTAAATGGGTGGACTATAGTTACCCACTCATCAATGAAGGCACGAAGTCGCGGCTCGTTATTTTGTCGGACTTTTTAAATGACGAAGCTATCAAAACATCGAAGACTTCTGTGATTTTATCGAACACTTACAGTGATACAAAACGTAAACAAGCTGATTTTAATCACCGCTCACAAACCGTGTTAGTACAAAACGAACTAAGTGACGATAAGTGCAAATTCTGTCGTACGTCTAAACATGCCCTGCCAGACTGTAGAATGTTCAAAAAAACATTACGTAAAGACAGGTGGACATTTGTAAAGCGCCATGGATTGTGTTATAAATGTTTAGTGTCGCGACATAACAAAGAAACGTGCCCCGCTGCTCCGTGCGATAAGGATAACTGTGGTCAATCTCATCATCGTCTGTTGCACTACACTCCGCGTGTAAATAACACCGAACAATCAAGTGTAAACATTACGGAAATAATAGACACTGATGTGAGTGAAACGAAATCGGACATTATCACGCATATTAACTCCAAAAGCTGCAAAGTGTTGTTACAAACTGTGCCTATTAACATCCACGGACCTAACGGAATTATTAGCGCAATGGCCTTGATGGACTCTGGGTCAACTTTGTCCCTCATAAGTAACGAGCTGGCAGCGCGCGCCGGACTGCGTGGTGACAAACAAACAATGCGTGTGAGCGGGGCGTGGAGTAATACCGAACTTACGTGCGAAAGTGAGATCGTGAAATTGAATGTGTCAAATAAAGACGGACAGATGTTTACGTTGCAAGCGCGAAGTGTTACCGAACTAAACTTACCTGCTCAAAATGCATCAATTATAAACCTTATGCAGTACGACCTAAAGCCCGATATAAGAAGCCAGCTATGTGACATTAAAAATGAGAAACCGCAAGTGCTTATAGGGCAGGATCACTATCATTTATTGCTGCCTATACAAACAATAAAAGGCGGACTAAACCAACCTTATATTACAAAATGTGCTCTTGGCTGGTCCATCCACGGCTGCGTCAATGTGCCAAGTGACAAGTACCAACGCGATTCGACTTTATTTGTCACCGAAAACCAGGAAATTGAAAATGAGCATACACTGCGGGAAATTCATGAAGAAGTACGTCGGTCCTTCACTATTGAATCCATGGGCGTCTCCTGTACTCCGCGCCAGAACTCTGAGGACCTGCGAGCGCAAGAGCATCTGGAACGAACGGCTAAGTTGATAGACGGCAGATGGTATGTCGGACTTCCTTGGAAAGATATTAACTGCAAGACAACAGAATCTTATGGAAATGCGCTATCTAGACTTAGGGGCGTCGAAAGAAAAATGAAAAGAGACGACGGCTATGCTTCGAGGTACACCGAAAGAATAAATCACCTGTTTACAAACGATTACGCTACTGTACTCACCGATCCTAAAGAAACGCCAAAAACCTGGAATCTGCCACATTTCGGAGTCGACAACCCAAACAAGAAAAAATTGCGACTCGTTTTTGATTGTGCATCAAGGAGCAATGGTGTATGCCTAAATGACTACCTATACAAAGGACCAGACCTACTAGTATCGTTGTACGGCATAATGCTTCGTTTCCGCGAGAATAAAATTGGCGTAACAGGAGACCTCCAAGATATGTTTTTACGAGTTAAAATCATCCCTGAAGATCGAAATGCCTTTCGTTTTTTATGGAAGACGAGCCCCGAAGGCTCCACTATGCCAGAGGGTCCTGTAAAAACATACATAATGAAATCTTTAATCTTCGGAGTTAATTGTGCGCCGTTTATCGCCCAATTCATAAAAAACAAGAACGCCCAGCGCTATGAGTCATCTATGCCGGCCGCTGCATCTGCGATTTGTAAACAACATTATGTCGACGATTATATTGACAGCTTCGAAGACGAAGAAACTGCAATTCGCGTTGTTAATCAAGTGACCCATATTCATAAACAAGGAGGATTTAACTTACGTAACTTTACAAGCAACAACGAAACTTTAATAAATGCTTTACCGAAAGAAAGCTTGGGGTCCACAGCCATAAGATTCAAAATCGATCAACAAGACGATGGTGAACGCACACTCGGACTTGTGTGGTATCCAAAAGACGATCTCCTGGGCTTTGACGTCTCTTTCAAACGTATACCTGAAACTATAATATCTGGACAAACGAGACCTACTAAACGAGAGATGTTGCGAGTCGTAATGTCCATTTTTGATGTCTACGGATTTTTATCCCCAATAACCATAAGGGGTAAAATTATAATAAAAGAGACTTGGAGGCAAGGAATACATTGGGACGACACTATCACAGATGATTTATATACAAAATGGATAGAATTCCTCGAACTGCTTAAACGTACGCGAACAGTGCGCCTGCCCCGATATTATCAAGCTGCAGTGCGCGCGAGCGAGATGGAGAATGCACTGAATGCACCGAATAGCAGCAGCGGCCGGGCGGCCGCCTATACAAACCTACAAATGCATCTCATGTGCGATGCGTCATCGCAAGCGATTTGTGCCGTTGCCTACTGGCGTTGGTTAGATAACAACAATCGATGGCGATTAGCGTTCATTTCGAGCAAATGCAGAGTTTCGTCTTTAAAACAAAAAAGCATACCGAGGTTAGAACTGGAAAGCGCTTTATTGGCTGCGAGATTGGCGAATACCATAAAAAAGGAACACAAAATGTTTACACATGAAATATATTACTGGAGTGATTCGACAACTGTTTTGCACTGGATATATAACGATGCGCGCACTTATAATGCGTTTGTGGCGCATCGCCTCGGCGAAATAGACGAATTAACGGAATCTAATCAATGGAGATACGTACCTACCAAGTTGAACGTAGCCGATATTGCAACAAGGGATACTTGCGAACTTAAGGCACTAGAAAACGAATGGTTCCACGGCCCTTCGTTTTTGTATAACTCTGAGAACACATGGCCCTCTAACATACAACTACCTAGACCTGCCGACGTGGACCTGGAATGCATAATGACTATTCACGTTGCGCCCGAAGACTTACCTCCAGTTCCAGAACCTGAAAGGTTTTCGTCATGGCTAAGACTACTCAAGGCTACCTGTGCGATGTTATTGTTCATCAATAAGTGCAAGAAACTCACCGGGAATATTAATGGAGAGCTGATGGAAAAAGCAGAGCGCTTGCTTATAAAATTTTCTCAAACGCAGTCGTTTCCTGAAGACCTGGAACACCTGAAAAATAAGAGAGAATTAAATCGGAAAAGTAAATTACTTACCTTATCCCCTGTACTCGACGAATGCGGTATCTTGCGCGTTGATGGCCGAATTGGAGCGGCTTTGGGCATTTTACCTGAAACAAAGCGACCCGTCATCCTCGATGGTCGTAATCACGTCACCAGGCTGATTGTGAGACATTATCACGTAATGGCTGCTCATGGGAACCAGGAGACAGTGGTTAATAATCTGAAACAAAAATATTGGGTTATTCGAATTCGACCGACAGTGAAACATGTGAGCAGTAAGTGCATGATCTGCAGAATAAAGAGAGCTAGACCGCAACCACCTAGAATGGGAGACTTACCTCTTGCACGGATGGCCCATCACCAACGAGTGTTTACCTTTTGTGGAATAGATCTATATGGCCCAATGGAAGTGTCAGTTTTGCGCCGACGGGAAAAGCGATACGGGGTTTTGTTTACATGCCTCACAGTACGAGCTGTTCACATAGAGATAGTGACAAGGCTCACGACTGATGCTTTGATAATGGCCTTGAGAAGGATGGCGGCTCGTCGTGGATGGCCTCAACAGATCTTTTCAGACAATGGCACCAATCTGAGGGGCGCTGACAATGAGCTCAGAAAATCTATTTGTGAACTGAACGAGGACGTGTTAAAGAGTTTCGCTTTAAATTATGGCACGACCTGGAACTTTTTGCCGCCAGCTAGCCCACACTGGGGTGGGGCATGGGAAAGGCTAATTCGCTCAATTAAGACTTCACTTAAAGTGGTTCTAAAGGAACAGGCCCCACGAAATGAAGTTCTGAGTACACTAATGGCAGAAGTGGAACAAATAGTAAACAGCCGGCCCCTCACACATGTCACAGTCGAGCCACAGAGCGATGAGTCATTAACGCCGAATCATTTTTTGCTGGGCGGATCTTCTAATTTACCGATACTCGGCTCTTTTGACCACTCTGACATGTTTTTACGCAAACAATGGCGAATCTCTCAGAGGCTGGCGGACCTATTTTGGAAGCGCTGGGTACGAGAGGTACTGCCACAGATGATACCGAGACAGAAGTGGCACCAATACCAACGACCCTTACAAGTGGGAGATCTGGTATTGGTTGTAGACCCTGAGTCACCCCGCAATGTTTGGCCAAGAGGTATTGTTCATGAAACAATTCCGGGCAAGGATGGTCGCATTAGAGTTGTTCACATAAAAACCAAGACCGGAATATTACGGAGGTCAGCGGCACGCGTCGCATATGTACCTACTGCAGATGATTAAGTGCTGATGCAGCACTGGGGTGGGGTTTGTAGGCGACGCGTTATCTATTTTTGTAATGCTTTCAATTTTTAAATGTTATTTTTAATAAATAGAGGGTGGATGGAAGTTGGAGTGGTATGTGCCGAGCATGGGCGTCTGAGGGGTAAGGTGTCCGCGGGGAGGGTCGAAAAAAGTTGTCGCCATTGGCCTAGAGTCAGTCGAGCTATGATACGCGCTGAGACACACGTCACTCTCTGTCCAACCATCCTTACGTTTTTCTGTCAAAATTTGCATTTATTTTCATCCCGTCAGCTACAAGATGGAAACACGAAACCTTCTTGCTTGCACTAGGTATTAGGCGCCAGTGTTTGAAATATTTCGTTAGGCTTTCTAGATCGTTTGTTAGGGTGGTTTCTCCTGACGAGAAGGTTTTGCTCTGTGCGACTAGTGCTATATCATCAGCATAGATGAATTTAGTAGCGTCTGTAGATGGGAGGTCGTGGATATATAGATTGAAGAGCTGAGGAGCTAAAACTGACCCCTGTGGCAATCCATTATTCAGTTTCTACCTTTTGCTTTTGGCGTCGCCCAGAAACACTTCGAACTCCCGTTCGCTCAGCATACTTGTTATAAGGTCTCCTATCTCCTTGCTTGGGATAACCGATAATATTTTATAAACCAGACCTTGCTTCCACACCGTATCGTACGCAGCTGTCAAATCTATAAACACTGCTGTTGACTTCAAGGCTTTTTGGTATCCAGCTTCAATATGAGTCGTAAGGGCCAGTACTTGATCCGTGCAGCTTCTTCCAGTTCGGAACCCAGCTTGTTCAGGTGGAGTGGCAGCTTCTATGTACGGTTCAACTCTAGTTAGAATTAATCGTTCAAGTAGTTTAAGTATGCAGCTAAGAAGGGAAATTGGTCTGTAGCTTTCAGGTTCATGCTCGGGCTTTCCAGGTTTTAGTACTGCGACTACTTTTGCTAACTTGAACTGTTTTGGCAGTTTGTTATTCTGGAGGATATAGGTAAACAGCGCAGATAACCAGCTCACAGCAACCGGACCCATGTGACGGATGAATTCGTTATAAATGTTGTCAGGGCCAGCAGCTTTATTCGTTTTGAGTGTTTTAATGGCATTTACCATTTCTCTAAGTTCAAAAGGCCTGGAGAGATGTTGGTTCCTTGGCGAGTCGTGTTTCAGTACTTTTAGGTCCTTCTTTATTTTCATGGTGAAAAGTTTATCGCGTTTGGCTCTGGTTACTTCAACCATGCGTTCGGCAATAGCGTCTGGTTTAACACTGCCCGTTTGCTTTTTGTGGTGTTGTTTACCTGTCAGGCTATCTAGAACTCTCCATGTCTTACGGCTAGACTGCTTGAAATCCATATCCTCGACAGTTGACCTCCATTTATTTTGCCGTGCAGCATCCAAGGATTTCAGAAGGTCGGACCCTATATTATGATCGCCAGAGCTTTGATATTGTTTGTATAATTCCTCGCTTTCCGAGTTCCAGCCGGGTATATATTCCTTTCTGTAGCCTCTGGGTATGTTTGACTTCGCTGATTTTAGTACAAGCTCTACGAATTCTCCGTAATTTGTAGCAATGGGTTCTAGGTGAGCTGCTGTAAGTTTGAAGTCCAACTGTTTTCGGAAATCTTCCCAGTTTGCTCGATTGAAATTCCAGCGGGGTAATGGCATCGAATTCATGAGTGGCAGCTTCAGGCCAACATGCAGGATAATTGACCTATGTTGGCTATTAGGGAAGACAGTTAGCAGGGTGCGATGGCACGGTAAAGGTTGCAGGAGATGATCTTTAGAGACGAAAGTTAAATCTGGGTTGTACTCTTTATTCCATCTGGCGGAACGGAAAGTACCTTTGTCTTTGGCACAGTAAACGAGATGTAGTCGCAGCGCTCTGCCCACTGGGCTAGAGCCTCTCCATTTTCATCACATTGCCGATAGCGCCAGTTAGTGTGGTGGCTGTTGTAATCACCAGTATATACGCAGGGATGAGGTTCTTTTGTCGGTAAATATTCTCCCCAGTTTACCCTTGGAGGCTTATAGATATTCGTAATGGTCATGTCTCCTATGCGCATAACTATGGAAAAGATCAGATTATGGTCACTGAAGTTCACAAGATGTACGTCAGCAAGACTGGATTTCACGTAACTGGCTACGCCATACTTGGGGTGATGGACAGCCTTCACTAAGGTATACCCAAGAAGTCGGCCTCTTTTCTCGAGATCTGCGTCATCTTTGCTGTGTGTTTCTTGAATGTTGACTATGTCTATTTTGTTCTCATGCAGTAGTTTGAGCAAGTAGTCGCTTTTTGCGGCACTTATTCCTTCTATATTTATCTGCAAGATGCGGATTGAAGGTCCGACATCTCTAGTCATAGTGCTCTGTGAGCTAATCGCATTTGTGTTCGCATTCATCGCAATCTTTGCCTATTATTTTCGCCTATGTGTTTGTTACTCTTTAGCACCACCCAGGGGACACGTGCAGGGTTGTGGGAGGTTTTTCCTGCGGACGCGAGTAACATTCGTCCCCCAATGTCCCCCAGCAATGTAAAGTCAAAGTGAAACGTTCAATAGTCGACTTACGGCGTCTTCACGAAGCCGCGGCCAAGGGGAAGGTGGATATAGTTCGATTACTGCTCAAGGTGGTTCTTAAGAAGGCTAAGAGTGGTTTAGAAAGAGTTAAAATCGAAGCTTCTTTACTGATGCGCCCAAAGATGATATTGGTGCCGTTTTTAAGCTTATTATTTTTAAAGCAATTTGAAGTCAGACAAACATTTAATGTAGTGGACTTATGGCGTTTTCCGCCTCTTCATAAGGCTGCGGCCAAGGGGAAGGCGGATATAGTTCGATTACTGCTCAAGGTAGATGTTAGAAGGCTACTAGTGCTTAGAAAGAGTTAAAACCTAAGCTTCGTTACTGATGCGACCAAAGATACTATTGGTGTCGTTTTTTAACTTATGATTTTTAAAGCAATGTAGTGGACTTATGGCATTTTACACGTCTTCACAAAGCTGCAGCCAAGAGGAAGGTGGATATAGTCAAATTACTGCTCAAGGTGGGTCTTAAGAAGGCTAAGAGTGCTTTTGAAAGATTTAAATTGAGGTTTCATTACTTAAGTGCTGTCCTGTGTCTCAAGGAGATTGTGAAGTACTACACCAATAGAAAAACGCCAGTGTACGCTGTTTTCCTTGACTTGTCAAAAGCCTTTGACCTTGTTTCATACGACGTACTCTGGGGGAAATTAAATACTGAAACAGGCGTACCTAAAGAAGTGACATCCTTGTTTATGCACTGGTATAATAATCAGAGCAACTGTGTAAGATGGGCACGCTCTTTCTCTGATGAGTACGGGTTGGAGTGCGGGGTGAGGCAGGGGGGGATGACGTCTCCCACGCTCTTCAACCTGTACGTCGACACGCTGATCAGGGAGCTCAGTGGCACCGGTATTGGCTGCCATATAAATGGAGTCTGTGTCAATAACATTAGTTACGCAGATGACATGGTGCTGCTGAGCCCCTCGAGCGGTGCACTGAAGAAACTACTACACACAATTCAACAAAGCTCTAGTTAATTGTCAATTTTCCTTGGTTTCTCTCCCTTAGGTTTAACCACCTCTAAGCCAGAGATCTCTCCAGAGATCTAGTAGATTAGTTTAGTTTTAGTTTAGATAAGTTAGGATTAGTCAAACTCCGGTGCTTCTCCAAGCGGAGTAGCACGCCTGGCCCCAGCAGTGCCAAGGGTCCGTCGGACCCGCAAGCTCACCAAGGAATAAAAAAAAAAAAAAAAAAACTGAAGAAACTGCTCAGTATGTGCGCGTCCTATGCGGTGGCCAATGGACTCAGGTACAACGCTCAAAAGAGCGAGTTTATGATGTTCAAACCAGACAACATCCGTTATACTGACGCTCCTGAGGTGTTACGCCTCTATGCTGCGGCGCGTGCGCGATAGCTGCAACACGCTCCTGCGCGCTGTTGTTGTCGAACGATGGGACTCGCCAGTGCTGAAGCGGTGGATTGGGCTCCATGCCTTTAAATAATGCTGTACTTTGTCTTCTGTTTTTGTAGTTTTAACGTTTTATTGTCTAACACTAGTTTTAAGTCTGCACAACCTAACAAAATATGGATCTTTGGTCTGAAATCAATTATTATTATTTGTTTTTACATTTTTATTTCTCAGCCTGAGCTGGCGATTTATGTTATCTACGGGACAATGCCAAGTAGATAACAAAATATTTTCGTATATTATTATTATTATTATTACTGATGCACCCAAAGATGGCATAGGTGCCTTTTTTAACTAATATTTTTTAAAGCAATGTAGTAGACTTATGGCGTTTTACAAGCAAATCGTTTACGCTGTCGCTAGCGAGCAGTCACGTTAACTCATGGTAGGGGTACAGGTGATACTGGGACCGATTGATATCATTAATATTTCGATATCGAGTATATTACTGATTATCTATAAAATAAATCAATAAAATATTTATTTTCAGCACGGGGCTGATCCGACGCGACGTAACCGCGACGGTCTTACCCCATTACAATTGGTCCGGAGCGGTGACAGCGACACCGCCGACGCGTTACGCGGCGACGCGGCGCTGCTCGACGCCGCCAAACGCGGCGAACTCGCGCGGGCCAGGTACCCAAAGTATTCTTTACGTCACTCTTGGCTGTAACTGGGATTTTCTGCCCTTGGGAGAAAAATCTCACTTCCTTGCCCAAACTAGACGAAAAACTTATGACAAACCACGGGCGTTAATTCGTAAAGCCCCAGATCGCATATAACCTTCATCCTCGGTTCGGGCCACCAACACGAATTCACTTTATTCACCGCCCTAGGTATGTAATGTACTATATTATTCAAGTAGACCTAGATACTAGCACTTTCGAATCATCATTTATGGCCCGAGAGCAGACTAATTTATTGGTAGTATTATTAAACAAAATCGTATCACTATCCCTACTCACCCGGCAAGCCCTTCTTTCCCGGCGTCTGCAGTAATGTACTTATTGTCAATCGTGTTGCAGGAAACTCATCACACCACAGAACGTGAACTGCAGAGACGCGCACGGGCGGAACTCCACACCTCTACACCTGGCTGGTGAGTGTTTATAACCAGGATAGTCAGCCATCGAAGTCCGTTATTTATTACATTATACCGTATTGTAAATTTATGATTTCCAAACGGAATGAGCTGGGTTTTGTTCATTGGATATTTTAGTAAGAGCACTGCATATATTGTTTTTAAGATCAGAAGCGTTTGACGATCACGTCAAAATATTGTAGCGTCGTCAGCAAACAAAACGCACAATTCATTTGCAACACTAGGAAATTTATTTAAATAAATAAGGAATAAAAGCGGGCCTAGCACGCTTCCTTGTGGCACCCCAACTACTACTTCGTAGCATGACAAAACGTGCTCGATAGTTTTATTTTGTTTATTTTAACTATCTATTTGTATTCGTTGTTTCGTAAATAAGTTTGAAATTATTATAAAGCATTTCCCCTTATCCCGGTATGCTCCAACTGTTTCAGCATTATTTCATGCACAACACAATCAAATGCTTTTGACATATCAAGTATGAGAGCAACGCAGATGTTTCTAGAATTAATTTTAGTATCCCATATATTTTGGTTTATCGATATATTTAGTATGACAATGACAGTATTATTGCCCCAATTAAAGTACAGTCCGTGATCAGAGAATGAAATTTTAACCTATAAAAAGTCAAATTGCAATGAAGTTATAGCAACTCAATATCTATTAAGTTAGGGTTTATTTTACATTGACGGTTCTTCTTTACTTAACTTGTTAAGGTAAATTTAAAAGTTTAGACAGTCAGCAGAACAGCAATATCACGTTCGTGTGTCGTTGCTACATGAAGTTTCTATCTAAAACGCGGACTGTTCATGTAGATGGAGTTTAATATTGCCAAAAATCGTCTATCATTTCGTTATCCAACTCTAGGTATAGAACGTGACTTTGTAAACGCATTGTCAGTTATTTCATACACATATCTGTTTTCAGCGGGCTACAACAACCTGGAAGTAGCCGAGGCGCTCCTCGAGGCTGGTGCGGCGGTCTCGGCGCGCGACAAGGGAGGCCTAGTACCCCTGCACAATGCTGCCTCCTATGGCCACCTGGAGCTAGCGGCCCTGCTGTTGAGAGCGGGGACTCCGCCGAACGCGGCCGACCGCTGGGGCTTCACGCCTCTACACGAGGCGGCGCATAAGGCTAGGACGCAGCTGTGTGCGCTTTTGGTGGGTACCAGGGTAGGATATAAGTCTAGTAGAAGTTCCAATACTCCAAAATATGGTGACCTGCTTTCAGCCAATAGGCTATTTGACTGATGTTGAATTCTACAGCGTACTGTAGTTATATGAATAAAATTAGCTAAATATATCACGAAACAAAGAAAAAAAATCCAGAAACATATATCTTTTTTGGAAATATGTGACTTCAAAGGTACGCAAATTTTATGTTTTTTTTTTTAATCCAAAATTAATTTTGAAAATGTTTTCAGAATCCTCATAATTTTACGAAACAATAATTGTATGACAACTATGAACTTAAACGCACTTTTTCACGGTGAAAATGCCAAATTTCTTAATTTTTCCATACAATTATTGGTACCTATACCGGCCTGTGACGTCACTAGCCTGACGCGTTTTGTATGGAGCGTTTTTAGCGCTACGTAGAAATGTTGAACTTTGACGGTCATTTCTGACTTTTAGAGCAGTTTAAGTGTAGTCAGTCCCATATAGACATTTGATCACAATAAAAAATAGAATCGATTGACATCCTCAAAAAAAATTAGTCAACATGTCTATTGATAGGGTGACGTTGTTTAGCTTTGGGAGGTTCACGAGACTCGAAAGTAGCGATGTTCGTTATTGGTGAGTACCAGGGTGACATAAGAGAACGACAAGTTCAGAGCCAGACAATAGACCAGTCCCCTTACACGTCTCCTTCGGTCACCTGGAGCTAGCGCCCCTGCTGTTGAGGGCGGGGACTCCGCCGAACGCGAATATTTTTTTTTAACTTTGTAACAGATAATTGTCATGCGAATATATTTGTATAGAGAACGTGCAGAAAATATAGGTGGCAGCACTATAAATGTCGATTTCAAGTATTGCTAAGGTAAAAGATTCAGTTAGCAGGACTTTCGTTGTGTACGTTCCATATAGATATCAGATGTAAAATCTTATCTCTCAAGTCATGAAAACCACCAATAAAATCACATGGGCCTTTGAGTCTGTTCAAAAAAATGTGAACCCTAAAGCATTAGTACCTAAATATGGATTAATCTTCCAGTTGGCACACGGTGCGGACCCTTACCTCAAGAACCAAGAGGGCCAGACGGCGCTCGACCTGGCCGGCGCGGAGGACGTGCGCTCCCTGCTGCAGGACGCCATGACGTCAGCCACTCGGGCGCCGCCGCCGACTGTCGCCGCCGCGCCGCTCCCGCCTCCACAGCTGCCTGTGCTGCTGCCGAGCGGGGACACCGTGCCGCTACCGCTGCCGGTCAGTACCAGGGGGTCAGAAGTGTCCAGGAGATTGAGTTAGCCAGTCTCTGCCGTGATCCGTCCAGTAGTGAGTACTAGGAGCACAGAGGTATCCAAGAGACTAGCTTGAAAAGTATGCAATAATGTCAGCAACTCGGGCGCCGCCGCCCACCGTCGCCGCCGCGCCGCTGCCGCCTCCGCAGCTGCCCGTGCTGCTGCCGAGCGGGGACACCGTGCCGCTACCGCTGCCGGTCAGTACCAGGGGCTCAGAAGTGTCCAGGAGAGAAGCTCTGCAGTAGTGAGTACTAGGAGCACAAAGGTATGCAAGAGGCTAGCTTGAAACAAATGATATGACGTCAGCGACTCGGGCGCCGCCGCCGACTGTCGCCGCCGCTCCGCTCCCGCCTCCGCAGCTGCCGAGCGGCGAAACCGTGCCGCTACCGCTGCCGGTCAGTACCAGGGGGTCAGAAGTGTCTAGGAGATTGAGTTAGCCAGTCTCTGCAATGATCCCTCCAGTAGTGAGTACTAGGAGCACAGAGGTATCCAAGAGACTAGCTTGAAAAGTATGCAATAATGTCAGCAACTCGGGCGCCGCCGCCCACCGTCGCCGCCGCGCCGCTTCCGCCTCCACAGCTGCCTGTGCTGCTGCCGAGCGGGGACACCGTGCCGCTACCGCTGCCGGTCAGTACCAGGGGGTCAGAAGTGTCCAGGAGAGAAGCTCTGCAGTAGTGAGTACTAGGAGCACAAAGGTATGCAAGAGGCTAGCTTGAAACAAATGATATGACGTCAGCGACTCGGGCGCCGCCGCCGACTGTCGCCGCCGCTCCGCTCCCGCCTCCGCAGCTGCCGAGCGGCGAAACCGTGCCGCTACCGCTGCCGGTCAGTACCAGGGGGTCAGAAGTGTCTAGGAGATTGAGTTAGCCAGTCTCTGCAATGATCCCTCCAGTAGTGAGTACTAGGAGCACAGAGGTATCCAAGAGACTAGCTTGAAAAGTATGCAATAATGTCAGCTACTCGGGCGTCTCCGCCGCGCCGCTCCCGCCTCCGCAGTTGCCTGTGCTGCTGCCGAGCGGCGACACCGTTCCGCTACCGCTGCCGGTCAGTACCAGGGGCGCAGAAGTGTCCAGGAGAGTAGGTGTAGGTACAGTTGAGTTAGCTAGTCTCTGCAATGATCCGTCCAGTAGTATCCGTCTAGGAGCACAAAGTAAGAGACTAGCTTGAAACAGATGCGATGACGTCAGCAACTCTGGTGCCGTCTGTGATAGTTGCAACTGCGCCTCTACTACGTGTCCAACTACTCTACTTACGTATATGTTGTTACAGAGATGCCTGGATACGGTCCGTCGCCACTGCCGGTGAGAGTACTAGGGATTCAGAAGTGAAACTGAGTTTAGCACGAAGTACTGGAGTCGGTACAATCTGCACTCGTTAACGATACTAACAGCTGAGGTGCAGTGGCACTTCCAAATCGCTCCCAGCTTACCTTGGTATTTTGTTTCACGCACCACTGCAATATAGTTTAGCAGGACGCAAAGAATACTTGTTGTGCAGACTAAAAATACCGACCCTGTTATTGTTACGAAATTTTTAGAGACTCCAAGATGTGCAGGAGACTTGCTGCCAAGTTCGCTGCGAACAGACTTCCAAAAAGTTTCTCACTTCTTTGTTATCTGTAGGTGGTGCCAAGCAACTACTGGGCAGAGGGTTCCCGAGGCAGTCTAGAAGACGCTGCCGGTCGGCCAGCTTCCGCCCTCTCCACCTCCGAGTCGCTACAGACCTTCCTGTCTAGGTAAGTATGTGCTCATTATACCAGAGGGTATGGATGGAATTAATAAAATCAGCCCAATAAAAAAAAACATCATTCGGTGTACCTATTAAAAATAATCAGCGGTAATAGCAACATCTATTAATATAGTTTTTTCTATGGACACGTCTATATAACTATAATCTATTTCACATGGCTTTGTGCGTGTGACATCTGTCATAACAGTACATTTTATAACCTAAATGCGATTAAAAAGTATTTGAGATGACAGATGTGAAACGCATAAAGTTATCTGAAGTAAACTATAGTCTAATCCAGAAATTAGTAGGGATTCAATTCCTGCCCTTTCACCAGAGCTAAACTTGGTAATCAAAATGTAGTAGCGTTCGGGGATCAGGGCATCTCATATTGGTTTATTTTCCTCGCTTAGTTGAGTAGTTTAGCTCTGGTTGAATCCAACGTAAATGAAACATTTCTGCTGTTCCAGTATCGGTCTAGAGCAGCTGACGCCAGTGCTAGAACGAGAGCAGATCACAGTGGACATCCTGTCGGAGATGTGCCACGAGGACCTGCGCGCTGTGGGCGTGGCGGCATATGGCCACAGGCATCGCCTGCTCAAGGCCGCGCGCCAGTCCGCGCAGGCCGCGTCGGGTGAGTGCACTAGTCTAACTAGTCTAGAGGTATGTCGTTGAAGAATTCTCTTGGTCACTTCTAGAATAAACTAGAAGAGCAAGATGGGCTAGGGGCCCTTAATTTGACTCAGAATGTACTAGGAGTTCATAACTTTCTAGGAAGTTGTTCGTATTCAGTAATACAGCAGTCTTGATATAGAAGAAGAAGGGTTCTTTAGTTGGCAAAAAGTACCAGGAGATCAGTTGAGTGTAATTCAAAATGGGCTGGAAGCTAAGGAGTTCCCAATGTCGTAGGAAGTTGCCGCGATTCTACAACAGCATAAATGTAACGCGTAAGGTACTAGGGTCTCATAAGTGTGCAAGGTATCGCCATGTCCCGTCAACACTGGAACCAGCCGCTAGGTTACATAACCGTGTAAGAAGTTGTTACTTACCAATTCTTATCTTATCAATCTTTCCTAGACCAGCAGCGGTAGAAGTTGGTAGACAGTTTCTTTAATGGCGTTGTCCCCTTTGATTAGAGTTGGCTAGCCGTAAAAGGAAGTTGTAAACCATTACACACGACCTTGAATTTAAATATTATTATTTCTTTGACAGAATGGTACGGCGGCACGACACTGATCGACGTGACGCCCACATCGAGCGACGAGTGCGGCGAGAGCGAGCACGCGATAGTGGAGAGGGAGATGCAGGCGTCGGTGCGCGAGCACCGGGACCAGGCGGGAGGCAACTATTCACACTACAACGTCGTCAGGGTTGGTATACTCGACGCCACGTAGCTTGGCAATAGCGACCGATGACTCCTCCTACCATGAAACTCAATTTCTAATAACGACACTTTTGTTTGATCCCCGTAACGACCATTTTTACTTTTATTGCTACACCGTGGTAGAGGGTGTCTGGGCGTGGAGGGAGCGGTCATATGTTCACGACTTTTTTAAGCTTATCGTAATCAGAATCGTTTGTATAGTTCTTCGGTAGGTTGTGTACGATCTCATTAAAGAAAACAGTACTATTGTGTGGGTTTGTACCTCATTATCGTCTATAAAAGAGAAGCGTGTTTCATAGATAACGCGTCATTTTGGTTTATCAACTCTAAGGCCTTTGCTAAGAGTTAAAATTGCTTTAAATAGTAATCGCGCTTAGCTGACTATTTGAGGTTCTCATCCTAAAATACACGGAACTCTATGAACTACCACTAACTTTTACACATCATACTTTTTTTAAAGTCTGACCAGAAATATATGAGGATGCGCCATATTGCGGAATTTCACTGGAACTAATTTCTTACACTGACAATGATTTAATGATGGTTTGTCAACAATGTCAATGTCAATAGTATGATGACGTGGAGCTGATCTGATGATGGAGCTGGAAGGTGGCCATAGGAACTCCTTAATAAAAAAACCATCATATCGAGTTTGGGCTCTTTAGAATCGTCTCTGTGAGCAATTGATGGATGTTCAAAGAAAAGTAGAGTACGGCTATAAAAGCTTGTCACAAAAATGCAATTTTTGAAAGATACTTATTCAATTGGAGTATAAATTAAAAGAAGACTGATTTTTATGACTTAACAAACCAGTATCTTAATACTAACAGATCGTTTTTGAAATTTCATAAAGAGGAGCTGTTTTGAGCCGTCATCAAATCCATACTATCCATATCCATACTAATATTATAAATGCGAAAGTGTGTCTGTCTGTCTGTCTGTCTGTCTGTCTGTTACCTCTTCACGCTTAAACCGCTGAACCGACTTAGATGAAATTTGGTATGGAGATAATTTGAGACCCGGGAAAGGACATAGGATACTTTTCATCCCGAATAAATTTAGTGTTCCCGTGGGATGAGCGGGTAACACCGCGGGGCACAGCTAGTCCATACTAATATTATAAATGCGAAAGTGTGTCTGTCTGTCTGTCTGTCTGTCTGTCTGTTACCTCTTCACGCTTAAACCGCTGAACCGATTTATATGAAATTTGGTATATAGATAGTTTCAGTCCCGGGGAAGGACATAGGATACTTTTCATCCCGAATAAATGTAGTGTTCCCGTGAAAAACGGGATTAAACTTTGTATGGAGAGCAAATCATTGTAGTTGCAACAACTCCCTACATGTCATCGTTTTGACGTAAACTAATCTACCTACGATAGACCACCAAACGCATACCAAACTATTCTTTGTAAAAAAACAATAAATTCTGATATGGGAACATGTATCCGCAAAATTCGATTAATCGCGTAATTTCAAGAATCAAATACATAAAATTTTACAAATTTGAATCAATCACATTTGATTTGACAAACGTCACACACCCATCTGGCAAGACATGTCAAACCAGTGATTGCAGAAGGGCTACTCCAATGTTCAAAATTTGACTGTCGAATAGTGCCATCCCTCTCGATCTCCTGTCAAGGTATATTTGAGTGAATGGAATAGCACTATACGAAAGTAAAATTTCGAACATCGGAGTAGCCCTTCAGGTAGGTATCACGTTCCGATACGCACATCATCTGAAAATAGTGCCTACGAGCTTTGATTATGTACCTCCGCTTGGTAACTGAGTATAAATAAAGTAGTAAATAACTCAGTATGCAAAGATACGATACTTAAAATATATAAATAATCCTAATAATATTATAAACGAGAAAGTATTTACGTTCATTCCCATTTCATTCATCTTAATTTTAAACAATGATTGATGGAAGGTCGCCAGTGTTCGGAAATCGTCGTAAATAAACAGCCAATTGCTGAATTGCCTCTTTCTAACCCATAATTTGGCGTGATGGTAGGGTGAACAAATTCTTTGACCATCTTTTTCCATATATTATTTTCGAACCAGAATATTTTGCTCAATTTTACCATAACGAGGCTTGAACCAGCGACCTTCGTCATCTTTTGTCAAATTAAGGGCTAAAGACCGATGTGCAATATTTATCGCTGAGTACAGTATTAGTGCATAAAGTTTTTGTATTTTTCGGATCTTAGACTCGGATACTCGACAAGACCCGAATTGTCAATCAATTATTATGCTACATAATCGACGTGCTTAAGTCAAGGGCCTGACACGCTTTGATGGAGAAGGATAACCTTATTATGATACTTATAAGGGGAAATAGAAAAAGTGCAATTTTTTGGCTCTATCACCGACCGAGCATTTTTTCATGGTCGGTTTATAGGCACACTTATATTCATGACGAAAACTGGCTATGTGAAAGAACCATATTGGCATCAAAAATGATATTGTTTTCAAAATCAACAAAAAAAGTACCAGTTTTGTTAATGCGCAACTTAGACGCACCCAAATTTGGCAACGGCGCTAGATTGAGAATCACCTAATTAGGGAAATACATTGTGAAGGGCACGATTTTAACGGTAGAAGCCAAGGGACAAAGTGTACTTATACCACGTGTTCCAATTATACCGAATAATTTACCATTTAATTTTAAACGTCTACAGTTTCCATTAAAAGTTTTTAACATTTTCTATGACTATTAATAAATCAAAGGGGCGAACATGACGAGGCACGAAATGTTTTTCTCATGAACAGTATGTAGCTTGCTCATGTCTCCAAATCAAAAAAATTACATGTTTTTACTGACCTAAATAAATAATTTAGGATAATTTATTGAACTATACTTCAATAAACTAAGTTGTAAAAACCAAGTTAGAAAAATAATAGTAGCTACCTAATAATTATTTTGTCCCAATTTCATAATGTGAAAAAATTCTTTGGTGAATAGAACCATACCTTCTTCGTCAGTTGATTATGGACCGTCACCATCTCGAGCCATTTCTGAGCATAGCTTATGGAATCGAATAGGACTTAGCCTCGGATAACTTATTGAATCGAATGGGACTTAGCCTTGCAACTCCAAAAATATTAAAAAAAGGATGTTTTGCATTTTGTCCATGGCTTTCACCCAATAGCCCAGAACTAAACTACTAACTAGATTCCATTCGAGTATTGAATACCTGAAAGGGTTAAAAGTCTAATTGTTTCTTTTTTTTTATTGTCAATATCAATTAACGAGTTCTACGCGTACGAAGTCGCGGGCAAAAGCTAGTAATATTATAAATGCGAAAGTGTGTCTGTCTGTCTGTTACCTCTTCACGCTTAAACCGCTGAATCGATTTTGATGAAATTTGGCATGGAGATAGTTTAAGACCCGAGGAAGGACATAGGATAGTTTTCATCCTGAAAATTATCCCTAAAAAGATTGAAAAGTGAGTAAGTAATTCATGATGACATTGATGACCCTGTAGGAAATGTAATGATTAGACCAAAAGCACAATTGCTCCTACATTTGCTTAGGCGCTTTTAATAATCCCTTTTATTAATTAAGGTGATTAGGTGGATATCTATCGTGTTGTACGAGGTTGCTTCCATACTTCCAAGTTCCAAGCGGACGTAGTCGCGGGAAAAAGCTAGTAGTATATATGTATCAGAAAAGTGCAGTCCGCAATGAACGCGTGTCTCGGAGATACCCTTTTAGTTTTTGACCAAATCTTATTGTAACTTACAGATACAGAAGATAGTGAACGGGCGTCTCTGGGAGCGCTACCAGCACCGGCGGCGCGAGGTGGCGGCGGAGGCCGGCGGGGCCCACGAGAGGATGCTGTTCCACGGCTCGCCCTTCATCAACGCCATCGTGCAGAAGGGCTTCGACGAGCGGCACGCGTACATCGGTAAGGGCTCGTCCGGAAATCATGTGATCATATTACGCCTACTTTTGAGATGACTCTCCACGTCACGCTAACATCATCCAATGTCCAACCCCCCCTAGTTTGACATTCTGACAAATATTTAAATATTTACAACAGTTCCATCTCTCTCGCCGTCTTAACGATGACTTTCAATGACTTTCTAGTGAAAAAAAAAAAAAATCTTTAATTACGTAATACTCTAATGCGTGTATGTGTGCGTGTGAGCGTGTCTGTGTGTGGGGGTGTATGTATGTCATAATCAGGGAAGCCTTTTCATCAATATTTCGATATGGTATGCCCTTGCCCCGCCAGCACTTGCACTGATTGACTTTTCCAGGCGGTATGTTCGGCGCGGGCATATACTTCGCGGAACACTCGTCCAAGAGCAACCAATATGTCTACGGGTTTGGAGGCGGCTCGGGATGCCCCGCGCACAAGGACCGCAGCTGTTACCTGTGTCACAGGTATTTATACTTAGTATTTGTACCCGATATGTTGATGCTTCGCGGAGCCCTCGTCCAAGAGCAACCAATATGTCTACGGCTTTGGAGGCGGCTCGGGATGCCCCGCGCACAAGGACCGCAGCTGTTACCTGTGTCACAGGTATTTATACTTAGTATTTGTACCCGATATGTTGATGCTTCGCGGAGCCCTCGTCCAAGAGCAACCAATATGTCTACGGCTTTGGAGGCGGCTCGGGATGCCCCGCGCACAAGGACCGCAGCTGTTACCTGTGTCACAGGTATTTATACCTAGTATTTGTACCCGATATGTTGATACTTCGCGGAGCCCTCGTCCAAGAGCAACCAATATGTCTACGGGTTTGGAGGCGGCTCGGGATGCCCCGCGCACAAGGACCGCAGCTGTTACCTGTGTCACAGGTATTTATACCTAGTATTTGTACCCGGTATGTTTATACTTCGCGGAGCACTCGTCCAAGAGCCTACCTACCTACCTAGTATTTTTATAAAGTAGTATGTGTACGACCTTATGGATTATCATGCGCACAAGGATTGCAGCTGTTATGTCTGTGAGTTACATGTGTACTTTGTAGTTTTCACTAGTAGGTATTTATATTTTTTTCTAATACAAAAATCTTTCATGTATTTCTAAAAGTTTCATTTAATGTCTGATAAAATGAAAATAAATGGCATCATTGAAAGCACTAAACACTAATTCAAAAATACACGGGACCAAATAAACTACCACTAACTTTTGGTAGTTTTACTATTTTTATTTGGAGAAAAAGAAGTCTTAAAAGAAGACGTGTTTTGACTACTGATTTTGATGACGTCATAAGCCAGTATCTTCGTAGAAACTTCATACTAACAGATCGTTTTTAACATTTCATAAAGAGTCGCTGATTAGCTGTCATCAATACAGTATACTGTCATTTGAAAGTTGACAACCTAATAATACAGATTTGAAAGACTTTAATCGAGTAAACTGGTAATAAACTATAAGCAATTTTCCAGACAACTCCTCCTCTGCCGCGTGACGCTCGGCCGAGCGTTCCAACTGTCAGCGGCGCTGAAGATGGCGCACGCGCCGCCCGGACACCACGCCGTGTCCGGGCGGCCCACGCAAGGCGGGCTCTGTTATCCGGAACACGTCGTCTATCGTGGCGAACAGGTAATTTTAACGAGTATTTTGGAATAGCGATTTTACTTAGTATTTTGGAACAGGTATTTTTATGAAGTATTTTAGATTATATAAATCAATTGATAAGAAATCGTAATTTTCAAACATAATCATCATTTACATAAATTTACAGAAAATATTACAGCGAGACACACTAAATTTAAGATTGGTTTTAAGCTACTTTTGATCATTACTATAAATACATTTATGTATGTATGTATTAATAGTTTATATGTGTAATTATTAGTAGTCTTATTATTTTAATACCTTTTTGTACACGGTGTTAGTTTGTCTATCTTCTTCTCGTACTCACTGAATTGCTCAAAGGTTAACTGGAAGAGATCCCTTATAGGGATAATCGGTTCGCCTTTGTACCTATATGTTATTTGTGATAGATGTATTTTTAACTGTTTTTGTGTACGATAAAGTGTTTACTTACTTACTTTACATTTTGAGCGTGAATTATTAATTAAATAAGTTATCTTTATCTCTTAATCACAACCATTTTTCTTTCCAGGCTTACCCAGAATACCTAATAACGTATCAAATAGTGGGCGGCGAGGGCGGCACGGGCGCAGTATAAATACCAAGTATTTTACCTGGTACCAAGTACCTAAATGAGAATATTTTTGAATATTGTTTAGTTGAAACTGTAACTTAACCTTTGAAATGATAATAACTTAAGGAATGCCCTTGAGTGAACGAAAAGGATAGATGAAACTATCTTTTTCCATACTCATAAATACGAGCAATTTGACTGAGCGAGCGAAGTGCCTCCGATTAAGCTTGGCCAAAAATCCTTTCGTATGTCCGGACGTTTTGCGGCTGTACTCGCTTAGAGTTCGTTTTTCTCAACCAATTTTCTTGAAATTTTATGTGTATTATATAGTTGTATTTTGTCGACTGTTTTTTTTTTAATGGGATTTGAAAAATTACAATTATCAATTATTATTTTTTAATCAAACTGTAAGCTATAGATTACAGAGCCACTAGTTTAATTTTATGGTCACAATTTTTTGTCTTTTTTTTTTCAAAATGGGGTTTGGAAAATATTATAAATTTGTTTTTTTTTTTTTCAATTAAATTCGTGAAGTCTACAGCCAACAGAGGCACTAGTTTAATTTTATTGTCACAACTATAAACACAGAAGGGGCGTTCCTTTTTTTACCTATAAAACATAGTGTTTGACACCTTGTAGTGTCGAAACCGAATATGATCTATACGAGAGCGGAGTAGGTATATATAGCTCTGCGCTTTATCACAGATATATCTGTCGTTTAATGGGTACATTGGGTTAATCAACTTTTTCTGTTGCTCGTTGTCATGGAGATGTCCCGCGGGTCACCCGTTAAAACTACATTTTTGGCGATTATATTTACCAATAACTTTATAATTGCAACAGTTATAAACTCATACTCATATAGACCATCTGATTATACCAGTTATATAAATAATCAATGCTTTTGTAAGAAATTTTATCATTATTGTCCCCTGGGCCGCGAGACGATAACAACAAGAAAATGTTGATCCACTCAAGTGCAATGAGACAAACTCATATGTACGTAGATACATATATTGATTGGTAGTCTAACACATAGCATTATCAATAAATATCATTAAAATATCCAATTTTGGTATCTGCAAAGCCTTATGAAAAAAAGGTAAAGAACATAGGTTCAATCAAACATGACATTTAGTCACCGTACATCAAAGGTTTTATCTTTAAATGACTCAAATTGTACATTGTATTATCAACAGAACACACAATCAACTTATTTCTGTTGCTCGTTGCCATGGTGATGTCCCCTGGGTTACTATTTAAAACTACGGTTTTCGGCGGCAATATTCAAATAAAAAGGTTGTAATTGCAGCAGTTATAAGCCCATTCTTATTTAGAATATCTCTTGAAAATATCAATATTATAAATTATCAACACTTTTCTAAGAAGCTTAATCACCATTGTCTCCTGGGTGACGGAACAGAATAACAGCAAGAACAAGTTGATCCACACATAAATCACACATATAGTGAAAGAAAAAGCGATAACGAGGGTGTTGTATTTACATTTAACCTCTGTATCAATTCTTAAATCTCATTGTTACTCTGAATACTCAATACTCTCCAAGTCCCTTGAAAGCCTGTAGCACTTCAATAACTAGTTATCCAACTGTGGAATATAGAACAGAATAAACAGAAAATGTTGTCCCTACTTTCTGTGGTGGTACCACATTTCTTATTTATATATAAATACAAAAGAATAAGAAATCCAAGCCAAAATTTTACGCAATCCACTGAAGTGCAAGTAGGACTCGGAAATGAAGATTTTTTTTCGGTCCTATAGCTCAGTGGTGAGAGCACTGTTCCGGTCAAGCAGAGGTCGTTCGATCACTAGCACTTTAGTGGGTTGTGTTAAATTTTGGGCTTCTTGTTTAAACCTTTGTATTTATTATCAAAATGTGGAATGTTACATTTTAAAAAAGGTTGTGTATATTGTTATTTGTTGTATATACTGAATCGCAAGAACGAATATTTAGTTTCTAGCCGGTTGTAAATGAGCCTGAAAACTAAAATGCTATAATTATTTTTTATTAAAAGCAGTTAACATCTGCTAACGTAAACTAAAATGGTAACAATGATGCGAAAATTTGAAAAAAAAATAATGGTTCGGGCGGGATTCAAACCCGCGCTTACAACTACTTTCCGGTCTTTAAGAAATGAAGCAACTGATTGACAACTATCCCCTCGTATGCACGTCAAAAATTTGCCAATCGAAATGAAATTAGCTGATATTTTAACGTAAGGTTCAAATGTCCCGCACAGATCCGTGTCTAAGGGGTTAAAGGATCTCGCATCGGTTCGATGGCCTATAGCTTGATCGTTATGCAAATTAGATTATCATATATATCAGATTTATATTGGCTCGAAAACGCTAGTTTTCCATAAAACACGGCGTAGTTAGCACTTTTTAGCCTTTTGAACGCCAAAGACGGCTGTGGCCGACAGCAGAAGATTGCTCCAATGACGCCAACGTCGGCCACAGCCGTCCAAATACCAACGATCAAAAACTTGGTAATTCGAACCGCTACAAGTACTTTTCAGTTTTCAATTCCTTTTGATTTTGGAACATAATAATGATAGATTGGGGTTTCTTTGATCTAGATGGTAAAATGGATGATCGATTTTTAAATTGATATTTGAATGTGTTTTTAGGGATGCCAACATTAACAATAAAGCTTATAATGTAATATATAGCCCTGCAAGGGGTTTTACAAACCACACCATATGCGGATTTTCAGTGATACCAAGTGTTACTAAATTATTTTACTGGCAACGAATAATTTTTGGTTTGATGTATAAAGGGGAAACAGGACTAAATATTCGGCTAATTTAAGTAATTTTTGCATAATAAAGCCAAAACTATCCACAGTGATGAAAGTCAAGTTTTTAAATAGGATTCAGTATTTATTTCGCAAGAAGAACGAAGGATTGAGTAGCATTCCGGTAAACAATGTTTTGAATTTTGATAATGACAAATCCTTGACTGATGTTTAATATGCAAATATATGACTGAAAGCTGTTTGTAGCGCCAGTATCCCTGCGGGACCGACGCAAAGTCAAAGTCAAAGTCAAAGTCAAAGTCATTTATTCTGCTTAAAACGTCGTACATAAGATGTTCAGACAGGTAAATAGAGAAACACACATTTCACCAGTAACTGGCATGCAAAATGGACACATGAAACAATAGACTTTACATATAGTCATCATCTCAAATTACAATATTACTTACAATGTCGCTTGCTAGGCTATAGCCAACAAAAAGTTAATGTTACCACGCGAAGCAAAGTAACCCCAGTCCCCAGTCTACGTAATTCTATAGGCATAAATATGTGTAACAATTTATGTTGTTCCATTTTGATGTGACCACCACTTAATAATCGAGAATTGTAATACATAGCTGTACATCAGTCTCAATTTAATTAACCACTCTATTATAATTTAACGTTAAAAGATATTTGAAACGTAAATCTATGGCATATGAAATTAGATTTAATGATGAAATTGTTGTATAGTGACCTGTTTGGAAAACTTAAACATTTAATATGCATTTGTTTGTGAAACAAACTTGTCTCGAATTGTTAGGGAGAAAAATGGATATCTAAAAAGCTTGTAATCTTTTTTATTTTGAAAATGTTCGGATGTTTCTTTATGTATACACCAGTTTGGCGATATAAGAATAAGTATGTATTATTATTGTAATATTACTAAAACTATCGTGAGACATCTTTAATAATTATAAAAACGGTATAAACTCACGTAATAATTGTCAGGAATGGCCCGACATGTTTCGAACTCATATAGAGCTCTTCTTCAGGGACAGCTATCCGTGCTGCTACGACTCACGGCCCACTGTACTGGTTTTCGCTCTCCTGCCAATTCCTATAAATTTTTACGTGAGTTTAAACCGTTTATTAAGTGTATTATTATTGTATTGAGTTTTTGCGTACAAAAACCAAGAAGCATTTTCACCGTGACAAACAGTCTTTTCTTTCTCTTATTTATTGCCAAATACTACAATAAGTTACTGATTTGACGTGTCAGGTTTGAGGCTAAAATTATGTTAAGTGCCTATTGAAAAAGTCTTCGTTTTTGTATGTTCAATATATTCTTGCCTTTACTTTATTTTCGACGTTTACAACAACGAAAAGCGTGTGGTGACATAAAAATATGCTCTCATAATCTGAAGTAACTTAGTATACATTTACATTTTGTGATCATGTGATATTGATATCACGATTGGTCAGTTTGCATCACAGAAGCAAAGAAAACTCGGAGCATTAGCATTACATAACATACGGCGGACTTATCATTATAATCGTTCTTATTTAGATACCGTATGGAAATGCAAGAAAAATGCGAGCGAAGAAAGTATCTATTTTTCTCCCTAAAGCAATATTTGTTTGGTTATTTATCGAGTATATGTATATACGCGTTAGTGTAGACGTAGGAGGTAAGGTTGGAAGAATAAATTTTGATTTTTTATTTTAACTGTGATTTTATTGCAATATTCGATTAAAAACCATAATACACCATTATGCTTAACTAAATTGCTTACACATTTAAGGCGTTTTTTACTGTTCATACAATATAAGTTAAACTTACTTTTACCGCCCTTTTACAATATGATGCGAAATAAAGTGTTGACTAAAGCCTGACCAGAAATATATGAGGATGCGCCATGTTGCGGAATTTCACTGGAACTAATTTCTTACACTGGCAATAATATTAGGATGGTTTGTCAACAATGTCAATGTCATTCGTGGTGGTTTGTTTAAAAGACAAATATTTAAAATTATCCAAAGAAAATACGGAAACCATTCACAGTTGTGAACGTAAGATTATAAACAAAGTGTACGTATGTGTTTACTACACGAAAAACAGTCAGGAAAAATGTGCATTCTATTAAATAATATTACGAGGTTAACATGGTGGAACTGACAGGTATTTAAAACTAATGTGAATAGTGGGTTGCGATTGGTTGCAAAATTGTTGCCACTTAAATCTTAGAAATTGCGCCCTCTTTACAATCCTCATATATTTCTGGTCAGGCTTTAAATAAATACCTTAAAGCACAATCGTACTAACTTTTAGGAAAAAGAAGTTGCAATTAGGACGTTAGTGCCCAACTCTATGTGGTTTAAATTTCATTGGAAAAAATTGAAATTAGTACGAGTGGGAACTAAGGTATCGAGTGCAAAGTATTACAGTCAAGTACAAACGTTTAAGAGCAGAGGTTTAAAAAAAAGGGTTCAGATATTTTTTACCACATTTTTGCTCATAAATTGAAAAACTGACTGCACATGTAGGTAGGTATAGGTGTACCTACAAGTTACAGAAATGTTCTAAAGGGTTGAGAATTTGTCATAAATTTTCTGGAAGCTTTCACAAGAATTAAAAAAGATTTCAAAATTGGAAATTCCCTGTAGGACATCTTGATAAGTTACCAAGATTTTTCAATTTGGAAAGTTTCGCAATCTTGGAAACTTTCCGTCGGCATAATAGTACTGTGAAGTACCGTAGTCAGGTTAGGCCTTAGGGGTAACATTGCCCACCCATTAAAACCAATTTTATTCAATTAGTACCACTTTTGGTAGCTGGCTCTAAACTTAGAGTTTTCCAATTTATTAAAATAAATTTATATGGGTGGGCAATGTTACCCCTTAGGGCTAAAGTAACTTAAGTTTACTGTACTTGGGCGGTACGGCACAGCGACGAAAACAGCGCATATGAGGAGTGAACACTTGGTTCAACTTAGTATGTCCTTTTTTAGGATTTTATTTTCGATGCAGAGTGGTTTCAATTTCAGAGTCAGCTGTGATTGTCATTAAAAAACTTATGTCATAAGTAATTACTTAATTAGTTATCAACTTACCACTAGGGTTAGGACTTTTGGTGACAAAGGTTTTATTAAAATTAATATTCATTCATTACGGTCTACTAAAATGAGATTACTAACAATATAACAGCATAAATGGGCCATTTTTCCTAAAGTTGTACACCCCACTTTTTTTATTAATCTTCGATATTTTGGGTATTTTCTACTCAGAATCACGAGCTCTTTCGATCTAATTAGGAGAAAAAAACTGTCCCAAAATATTCATAATTTTTTTGTTTTTCCATTCCGTTACCGCTGTAGTTATCCGCTTGTAGGTTATATGGAAATGGTAACGGAATGGAACGAACAAACTTGGTACACTTTTTTCTCCTAATTAGATCGAATGAGCTCGTGATTCTGAGTAGAAAATACCCAAAACATCGAAAAAAAAAAGTGGGGTGTACAACTTTAGAAAAAATGGCCCAAATCCGATATAACGTCATACCTTTTTAGACTGACTATGGCGGTATTTTACAATAGGTAACCGGACTGAATAAACTGTTTAGTCCGTCAGTTAGATTATTAAAATATAATAAACATATGTATTTATTTTTTTGATAATTAAACGGTGATACAGAGCTTTGAAGTTTCGCATGACGTCACACGTGGGTACCATATTTACTTGTGACGTCACTAACCCCCACTGAACCTTTGTCAGTTCTTATTAAATTCATAAAAAATACGTGTCTAATATTTTTCAATATTCTAACTGACGGACTAAATAGAATTATGTATTTTTAACCCAGGCCGCACCCCTCCGTGGATTTTAGAGCCACGTTTGCCACCAAAAGTCCCAACACTAGTTATCACTTTTAAAGAATAGATGAGAAGTATATTTTCGGCATATCCACGTATTCGCCAATCTACTTTAAACGACCAGCCTTCTAGAATTCAACACAACACACACACATCTCAACGTTTAGTATAAACATTATAATTGACAAATTCATATCTACGCGCAATCCGACGCACTTAAATATAAGTTTAACCGTTGGTTCACTAAAACCGTATCCTACTTAATATTGACTAGAACACATAATAGTATACAATATGATAAATCTTAGATATGTTCTTACTACGTACAGTACACTTAATATTGACGTCACACTTTTTTATTGTTTTCGCAATCAGGTAATTTATGAGAAATAACCATATCTGGTACAACTTTCCATAATATACTATTTTTGAAGCCATGCCACTGTTTTAATGGTATGAGTATCGATGTTATTTTAACAATCTAGAAATTTTGTGAAACTGGTAATTTACGAGCTACTAACTGTACCTAAATGCATCATTTAATACTGTTATGGTTAAGGATATAGGTACGGTAGATGCTCAGTGATCCTTCTATAACTGCTTCTTATATTATAGAGCATATGCACTGTCTTTTAAAAACCCCGTTTTTGTCTCACGCCGGTTTTTTTTTTCAAAAATAGGATACATCGATAGGTATTACGTACTGTAGTTTTATTTTTAAAATCATATAAGTTACAATCTTTGATGATTTAAAAAATATAACTACATGACGTGGCGTGGGAACGAGGTTTTTAAAAGACGGTGCGGTGTACGAACAGAAATGCCGTGGATACTGGTATTTTGACAATCTGGTAATTTTTACCAAACTGGTAATTTTTAATTTCTAGATTTAAATACACGGGTTGAGGTCCCCGGTCATGTTGATGTGCGAGCAGGACACCCGCTGCCCGCTGGGGACGGCGATCCGGAACAGCTTGCCTTGAGGCATGCACACGCACACTTTGAACTGCCCCGTGCCTTGAGGCTCTGTGCGATTCAGGGGCAGTGCTGTGGGGAAACGATAATATTATTTCGTAACGCAAAACATATGAATTATTGACTATATACTAGTCGGGTTGTAATGTTATTAAACACGACATGACACGACATGACATACATACACACATGACACGACATGACATGACGGCCCGACATGATACGACATGTCGGGCCGTTCCTGACAATTTTTACGTGAGTTTATACCGTTTTTATAATTAGTCGGGTTGTGGTTTGATTCCTCTTATAAACGATTTGTTTGTGATTCGTCGTATTCCTGCTTTGCCGGATTCTTTTTTTATCGGATTCTTATTTTAAAACGATCTTGCAGCCGATCATGAATCGTATTTACACGACTACCTATCCGCAAAGGAAGATTTATGTTTGCACATTTTACGAACAACTGATGGTGAAATGAGAGTAATTTATAAAATAGTTCGTTTTAAAGATGTGTAATGGCAGATTATCATAGGGCAAATTGATGGCAGACGTGCGCAGGGAAGGGCACCCACTAGATGGTCTGACACAGTGAAGAAGGCAGTGGGCGGCAGCATGCTCCGGGCGGTCCACGCAGCATAATAACCGCACGGAGTAGAAACAGATATGTGGTCGCGATCTTCATCAGTGAGGGAACGACGAAGAAGAAGAAGAAGAATGGTAAATATTAAATACAGAGGTGAAGTTACGACAAATGCATAGTTTCATTTGATTTGAAAAACATAATTGCATTTCTTAATAAATATTCTTGATATTCGTTTTAACATTTTAGAAATTTATAGTTGTTTTTACTAAGGTATACGCTCAATTAGGTAAGGTATTTAAGGCGTAAGCCACACAAAAGACGTGGGGCGAGGAAGCGTCGCCGTTGCACTCTATTCGATATACCCTTTTATTCTACGATACATTTAGCACCAAAATTCATTAACCTTTTGAACACCAAGCGGTAAAGTAATACACCGTGCCGCTGACGCCACAGCAAAAAAAAAACAAAAGTGCTCCAATATCAACAAGGATTGAAAAATTCATGTAGCGGTTTGAATTACGAAGTTTTTGACCACTGAAATTTGGACGTCATTTGACGACGTTGGCGTTGGGGGCACAGTTTTCCGTCGACGTGATTTGCCGCCTTTAGCGCTCAAAAGGTTAAAGGGCGCTACGCGTCCTTTTTTGTGTGAGGAAAACTTGTTTCGTATTCCATGACTGTACCTATAGATATCTTACCTACTGGAAGATTCCTCACTGGAACATACACCCCCTCCTTCCCGCTCAGCACGACTGACCCGTTGATGGACTTGAGATATATATCCTGGTCCGCCGACCAGAACAGCTCCTTGGACTCCATGCGCGTGCCCTCGGAGCCCCGCAGGTGTGCTGACGAGTCCGAGCGGAGCGTCAGGTCCTGGTCGGTGGGGGATGAGATGCGAGCGGTCGAGATTTGCTATAATGGTTATCAGTTTTGGTAATCGTAATAAACGTTGCATGCTCAGTCTGGCGTCATTTCAGTCCCTCAGTACGTAGTAGTAAAAATGAATGACTGACGTGAAACTGACAGTCCAAAACAGGAAAACAATACCAGTGCCATTGTTGCAGCAGTTAGAGCGGTGGAAGACCTTAACATCTTAATACATACCTAAGAGTGTTCCCGATCGCAGGTGTTTGTGGCCCGAACTGAAGGTGAGAGCCATAAATATGCGGTCTGGGGCTTTACGAATTACCGCCCGTGGTTTGTTTTACATCTTGCCTTGGCCAGGAGGTGAGTGCTATGTTACCCGCTCATCCCATGGAAAAATTTAATTATTTCGATATAAAAATTAGCCTCTATACGTTAATAGGGTGTCGGCTACCTTCTTACCAAAATTTATCAAAATTGGTCCAGCCGTTTGAGCGTCAAGAAGTAACAAACACACTCACAAACTTACAGATTTCTAACATTTAGTATGACTATGGAAGTGCTAAGTTTTACTTAAAAAAGCACAAGCGATTTGAAACCCTCTATTTTGAAGTCGGTTAGAAAGGGAAATAATGTATGAGCATGTCTGAAATCGGTTGAAAAAGTTATGTATGAGCATGTACAGTAGGTACTGTACCTTAGCCTGCAGGTTGTTGACCCCGTCCGGTATGTTCATATCCTGCGCCGCTGTGCTGAACACCGTCTCCCCTGACGCCGGGTCCAGGAGACGCAGCCCGCTCACACCGCGCACGAATACGCCTGATGTGTTCACGGCTAGCTTGGTCTCGCTGCGAGACATCCTGTGAACACATGAGTGGTAGGAGTGACCATGTTCGTGTGTTGGTTAGTCATCCTGTGAACACATGAGTGGTAGTAGTGACCATGTTCGTGTGTTGGTTAGTCATCCTGTGAACACATGAGTGGTAGTAGTGACCATGTTCGTGTGTTGGTTAGTCATCCTGTGAACACATGAGTGGTAGTAGTGACCATGTTCGTGTGTTGGTTAGTCATCCTGTGAACACATGAGTGGTAGGAGTGACCATGTTCGTGTGTTGGTTAGTCATCCTGTGAACACATGAGTGGTAGGAGTGACCATGTTCGTGTGTTGGTTAGTCATCCTGTGAACACAGGAGTGGTAGGAGTGACCATGTTCGTGTGTTGGTTAGTCATCCTGTGAACACATGAGTGGTAGGAGTGACCATGTTCGTGTGTTGGTTAGTCATCCTGTGAACACATGAGTGGTAGGAGTGACCATGTTCGTGTGTTGGTTAGTCATCCTGTGAACACAGGAGTGGTAGGAGTGACCATGTTTGTGTGTTGGTTAGTCATCCTGTGAACACATGAGTGGTAGAAGTGACCATGTTCGTGTGTTGGTTAGTCATCCTGTGAACACATGAGTGGTAGGAGTGACCATGTTCGTGTGTTGGTTAGTCATCCTGTGAACACAGGAGTGGTAGGAGTGACCATGTTCGTGTGTTGGTTAGTCATCCTGTGAACACATGAGTGGTAGGAGTGACCATGTTCGTGTGTTGGTTAGTCATCCTGTGAACACAGGAGTGGTAGGAGTGACCATGTTCGTGTGTTGGTTAGTCATCCTGTGAACACATGAGTGGTAGGAGTGACCATGTTCGTGTGTTGGTTAGTCATCCTGTGAACACATGAGTGGTAGGAGTGACCATGTTCGTGTGTTGGTTAGTCATCCTGTGAACACAGGAGTGGTAGGAGTGACCATGTTCGTGTGTTGGTTAGTCATCCTGTGAACACATGAGTGGTAGGAGTGACCATGTTCGTGTGATGTTTAGTCATCCTGTGAACACAGGAGTGGTAGGAGTGGTGGTGACCATTCCTGTTACTCCTCCTTAGGTTTTGGAGGAAACAGTCGAGAACGAAACCTTGATTAAGTATCTGGACGCCATAGTTACCACTTAACGTAAACTGATGGGAAAACGACCAGTGACATGTCCTATTACAGTCTGACCAAAAAGAGTAGAAATTCAAAAGTGGCAATACTGTAGTATCGTCCCTTTCTAATCAATCTAAGAAAACGGGCACGACACTACAGTATTACAACTTTTTAATTTCTACTCTTTTGGGTCGCACTGTAAGGCTCTTAGGATTATCGAATGAATGTAGTGATGCTTCTTGACTCACTCTTGTCACGCAAGATAGCGCTATCCAGTCACTCTCTCACATTACTGCATAGAAAGAGACGGGTAATTATCTCGCGCCGGAAAAACTAGCGTATCACAGTTATTAAATGTTAGAAGTGCTGATTACGTTAAGAGGCCTTATTCCTTTTAAAATGCTGATTGTTTAGACATTTTTCTTTATGATCAAACATGTTTCTTAACATACTATTGATGTTACTTTCTAGAACAGGGCTATTGGGATGTATTGGTATATATTTGAAACCTACAGTTTGAATTTTTCATTGATAATTTTTGTTTCAAAAACTACTCGAAATTGACAAAATTCACGCGGAAAATTAGTTTTTTTAACTTATTTTCGACTGTACGCAATGAAAGCGTGAAATAACTATGTTACTACCTAGAACTCGGGGAAAAGTATTATTCACTTCAAAAAGTTGGTTGAAATTATCAATATATTTGTCATAATATGAAAAAAATAAATTTTGAAAGGAATAAGGCCTCTTAAGTATCGCCATAGTTATCATACGCAAATATAATATAAACTGATATAAGAAAACGAGCAGAGACAATATGTCTTCTTAAGGCTCAAAGGATTCAAAGGAAGGAGGGAAGGAGGACGAACGAATGTGGTGATCACCTGGTCTGCAGGGCGACCCGGACAGCGCCGCCCTCGCTGGAGACAGCGACCGGCACGTCTCTGAAGCCCTCCAACAATCCGTCCCGTTTATACACGTGCTCAAACCCGGTGTCACCTAGGAACTTGATGGCGTTGTGCTCGGGGAGAAGCTCCATGCTTTCCATGCCTGGGACAATAGTACATTACTGCAGACGCCGAAAAAGGGCTTGCCGGGTGAGTAGGTATAGTGATACGAAGCCGGCAAGCCTTTTCACGGCTAAGGCATGTAGGTATTTGTATAGTGCTTTTCTCAGACATATGCAATGAAATAATAAAATGCACCACTAAAAAAAACAGCCGTTTAGCCTGTTCATGAACACAGACGCCATGTTTCCCGGCTTAGGCCTTCAACTTTGTATGAAATTCCTTTACAGTTGGTTGGCTCGAGTTGTTCCGCTCGAAACGTGATACTTCGAAGCCTGTTATAACGCACGTTATGACGACATTTCGTTGCATGTTTGAGAAAATATAATTAAATAACAATGTTTATTATTTACGTAACGTAGCGTACAGCAATAGGATGATCCGAAAGAATGACAAAATTTAAGAACTAGTTGCTATATAAATACATGTAGAATAGGAAATTTTTGATACGCAAAAAATAATTACTCCGCTATCTAAAGGTTGTCTGAAAGATATCGTCATTTAGCGGTTATACTGCCTGTAGAGTAGAACTGTTGTGTACCACTGCTTATCATTTTTCTGTGTCCCTCATTTTTTGTATCGCTATGTATTGTATAAAAATTAAAGTACTTAAGTTGTGAGGAATAAATATGAGATGAGTATGGGAGTAGAAATAAAAAAGTATTATTAATGACGAAGAGATAAAACGGACCCTATAACTTAATAAGCTTTTTTGATCAACTTTCCCGACAAGCTCTTGGTTTCTTATATGACTAAAAGTTACCAATCTAAGCTGTATATGAATTAAACGAACTAAAACATACCTTGCCCAAGCCTCAAAACAGCAAGAATAGTGAATGTAAGGATCAGGTTCCCGATAGCCAGGATGAAAAGCAAGCACACTAGCGTCCAGAACGCGATGGTCTTGCGTCCCTTGTGCACCGACTTGGTAACGTCGTTCCCGTTTTTGTCAGAATAGTTCTTCATACCACTAACATTGGTTTTATTCACGAAAACCTGGCTTTGGGCGGGTGTTTTTGTGATAAGTGCTTTTTCACCACGATTCCGCTCTAAAGTACTGTCGGACATTGCGTCCGATAGAGGCGAGACGCCACGCAGATTGCTCAACATAGTGACTGTCTGTTTTATTGGAAATACACCAGAAACATTAAATTTATAAATAGACTAATGTTTCCCTAAATTTGACAATCAAATATCGAGCGAAGATTCTTGTCTCCCATTGGTCAATTTTTTAGCCAATCAGAAAATATATTGCTTGTTCGGATTCTAGGTATTGGCAAATAATATATTAATCGAATGATCGTGTGAAGTACACTTATAAGATCGGTACTAATTTTTCTGTTATCTGTGGTAATGACAGTCACTTATCAGAGCTACCAACATTATACAGCAAATAAATTTGACAATCTGCTTTGTAATCATGGCGTCAGAACGTTACAGTTTTTCTCTTACCACTTTTAGGTAAATTTTACATTATTTACTTATATTTACACGCCGAAATATATGTACATAGCTTCGCTAATATCATTCCCGTGGTATCTGTGTTTATAAAACAATTTTGGCTCGTAATTTCTGAAGTTATAACTGTTTCAACTCATCGCCTAACTATTTAACAATAAGTTTATATTTTTACATTTCCCTTTCAGCCCCTCAGGAAAGTTAGTGCAAATTGAATATGCCTTAGCTGCTGTAGCCGCCGGCGGCACCTCCGTCGGTATCAAAGGTAAGATTTCTTTCACATGGAGGTTATGTTAGCGTCTACACAATTTTGTACCTAACTATAACCCCATTATAAATATAATTATATCAATAAAAAGTAGTCACCGTGCTGTTATACATCCTTAAATATCTGCATTGACTCAATGCGTTGTGAAAAGCGTACATTTTCTGTAGGTTTTCCATTATTTTGGTCAAATTATGTCATGTCATCTAGCAGGAACTTTAAATACCTTTTATTTTTATTTGTTTATTTCAGCGTCCAATGGCGTCGTGATCGCGACGGAGAACAAACACAAGAGCATTCTATATGATGAACACAGTGTCAACAAAGTGGAAATGATTACTGGCCACATCGGTAAGCCAAAAGTTGGTCTTATATGTTACCCTGAAATGTATTCTATGTATTACAACTATAAAATCAAAATGTTTGTACATTGAACGACGCGTTTGGCTCGGTTTGTAGACACCTGCCTACTGAGCCGGCGGTCCCGGGTTTGAATCCCGGCCAGTGAACTCGAATATTTGTGCTTGGGTCATGGTTGTTCTATGTATTTAAGTATATATTTATCTATATAAGTATGTATATCGTTGTCTAGTACCCATAAGACAAGCCTTCTTAAAATAATAATAAATAAGCCTTCTTAAATTTGGGACTAGATCGATTTGTGTGAGGTTGTCCGATATTTATTTATTTATTGAAGATTTCATACAAATAATAAGTGACATAGCCCTACTCCCTACTAGGTATTACAAATCTATACATTGCAAACCCTAGTGCACCTTAGAGAGTTAAGGATGGAATAGATTTTTGCAGACTTTTATGTAAATTATAATAATAATAATATAAGCCTTTGTCTACAGTCATTGACTGTCTTGCTTTTCAGCATAGGCCTCCCCAAGATTTTTCCAAGCCAATCTGTCTCTTGCTGTATGTAATTTACGTCTGTATGGTCTCAGCACATCAAAATTGCTTGTTAGCTTTTAATTTTTTTTTTTGTACAGTAGCGGAAAATTATCTATCATATTGAAATATTTTAACTTTATGTTGAAAAGGATCCAAATTATTAGTCAAATATTAACTGAATGGCAAATTAATGAAAAACATGCTTTTTTTTATTTTAAAATAGATGTTTTATTGGCTGTAAAAAAAATCTCTGGTCATTACTTTCTTATAATACCCCTCGCCATTGTAAAAGTTAGGCAATTTTCATACCAATTACACCAAAATGATATCACTACTGTATATCATCCCAAAATGATTTTGGGATACTTTTTACTATACTAAAGAGAAGACTTCTGAAGAAAAGAGAAAAAAATAACTACACAATGTCTATAGACGTTGTTCACCTGAAAGTTTTAATTTTTGCAGGCATGGTCTACTCTGGCATGGGCCCCGACTACAGGCTGTTGGTGACACAAGCGCGTAAGATGGCACAGCAGTATTACCTGATGTATCACGAGCCCATTCCTACTGCACAGTTGGTGCAGCGCGTGGCAACCGTCATGCAGGAGTACACACAGTCTGGGTAAGATATTAACTAACTAACTTAAGATAGATGGTGGTTTCCTGAAGTCACTATACATATATTAACCCCTTGTAAGCAATGTCAAAAATTTTGCTAATCAAATTCAAACTGGTAATTTAACGTAAAGTTGAAATGTCCCACACGGATCCGTGTTTAACACTTTCACAACCAGGTAAATAATTAAAACTACCACAGAAACCGACAGAGGCCGCTAGGTGGGCGCTTTTATAGTGCATCTGCCTGGCGAGCTGGGCCGGTAGCTGAGTAGAAGTTACGAGCTACGTGTTGTTGGTCGTGAAAGTGTTAAGCATATGAACTAATAAATAAAATGAACATTTAATTTATATAAACCATTTAATCATCTGTGGAGAAGTAATACACATTAAGTTCCATGACAAAGCTTGTATCCCACTTAAAATTTAGTTCTGAGGTTCAATGATGCAATACAATACAATACAACAATATTTTATTGCACACCAATGAAACAAGACAAATACAATTTATCTTGTTTCCTTGAAGGCAACCAATTTCTTATGTACAAGAGACAAGTTAGTTGTATGTTCTCCCTGAATAATAAAAAATGAACAGATCCAAATAATATGAAGCAAAATTTGGAATCATTTTCTTTCTCCAAGCATGGACAGACTCCACGAGAAAAGGAAGTTAAAAAAACACAACAAACTGTCCAATCACAGAAAAGTAGAACCTGTGTCTCCTAATTCAGTCCTCCAAATCAGCTTCAATTCCTGGTCTCTTCCACCAGGTTACGTAAATTTATCTGTGACCTTTTTATCAATGGTTCAGTATAATGAGACATTACATGTTTCATGAATTTATTATAATGCTATTTGTTAACTTCCAGTGGTGTGCGGCCGTTCGGCGTGTCCCTCCTGATCTGCGGCTGGGAGGGCGGGCGGCCCTACCTGTTCCAGTGCGACCCGTCGGGCGCCTACTTCGCCTGGAAGGCCACCGCCATGGGCAAGAACTTCAACAACGGGAAGACTTTCTTGGAGAAGAGGTAATTCGTGAATCTACATTTTCTTGTTGTTCTGTCCTGCGACCCAGCGGGCAAAAGTAATTAAAGTTCTTAGAACTGTTGGGTATGTTGGCTGTTGATCTCGCGAATTTGTTTAAAAATGGCTTTTTGTAAGTTTTTTACCTTTTTACGAAAATGAAGAAAAATAGTCGACAAATAAAATCTATATAAATAAAATAAAAATAAAAGCAGCATATAAAATAGCAACACAAGAAATATTGGGAAGACAGGAACGCGTAGGCAAACAAAAGAAATACTACGGAATCGAAACCATAAACTCACATTTTACTGAGAACCCAACCAACTACGCAAAATAGTAGGAATAATAACGGGACATAATACTCTGAACAAATGCCTTTTTAATTTAGGTATAACAAACAGCCCTCTATGCAAAGCATGCATGGAGGCAGAAGAAACCACCAGACATATTCCTCTAGACTGCAAACAGGTAGCAGCATACCGGATGAAGTACCTAGGATCTCCAAGTACAGTACACAAAGTCACAAGCAATATAAAGGCTTTGCTGAGGTACCTGGAGGAGTACAAACCCCGCAAGCCCCGCCCCCCGTAACATACTGACTAGCGGATGCAGCCGCAAAAGGCTTCCGTCTCTCAAGGAAAGGAAAAAAAAAAAAACCTGGAGCCAACTCCTACAGGTTTTTTTTTCTTTTGTTGGAGTAGCGCTAACGTTGGATATCGACTTGTGGAAAATGCCCAGTGCAACACAGCTAATACAGGGTGATATTGTATGTTATAGGTACACGGAAGATCTGGAACTGGACGACGCCGTCCACACAGCCATCCTCACGCTGAAAGAAGGCTTCGAGGGACAGATGACTGCTGACAATATTGAGGTGAAACATTTTTTTTATTGGGTTTCAAAGGCAAAGGTCCCTCCAGCCAACACTATTGTGAACTGTAAAAAGTCGGTCAAGTGCGAGTCGGACTCGCGCACCGAGGGTTCCGTACAAACACTTTCCATCCTTAAGTGGTTAAGTCAAGTTTGCACCTGGTATGTATAAATAAATAATAAATAAATATCGGACAACCTCACACAAATCAATCTAGTCCCAAATTAAGCTCAAGAAGGCTTGTGTTATGGGTACTAGACGACAGTGGCGTGCACAGAGTTTTACGACAGGGTAGACACAAAATTTTGAGAACCTAATAACTTACAGAAATACTGCGGGACAGGTTTTCTTCGTCTTCTGAAATATCAAGCAAATCGACCATCTCTAAATAATTTCCTCTATTAACCGACGACCGCAAACTATAAACACCACCACAATTATCAGTATCACAATTAAAAGAATACACTAAAAGTTTTTATTCGCTTATTTACTAGTCACCACTATCACACGTAATAATCAAAACAAACAATAATGGCGTCCAAGTACGCAAAACCTATAGGTAACAAAAATACGACAAACTTAAATAGTACTGTTTTTGCGCTAATTAAAGTTACAAAAAAGCGCCTTTTTAAATTCGTTACATAGTCAACATCGGAAGTTTTAATCTACAAATAATAGCTAAGGAGAGAGCGAGACAGGCTACCCGTTCGGAATTGTTCGCTTAATATCGGGCGTCGCGGTATTCGCGCCTCGCTCGGACCGAATGTTGTTCGGCGTGTCGAGTTGCGGGTCGGGAACATCCTACTTCCGTAAGGAAGTAAAAGACATGAGACAATGTCTTACTTCTGTATTTGCGTGCGTGAGTTTTGTTACTGTGTGCAATATTTTTATAAGAACGCACACACACGCGGTCCGTGTTATCACGAGGCACACAAATGTAAATTTAGACAGAAAATCGCCTGTCTTTACCGCTTACGGCGCGAAGCGGCGCTAGTGCCGCGGAATCGTTCAAGGCAATCTCCACGGAATCGACCATTACGTACGTAATTTTGGCGCACCGACTCGATAGATGGCGCGGATCGCAAATTGATTATTTTTGTACATTTGTTTTATATAATTTTATAAAAAGGTAATGTTTGTAACAATAAATAATATATTTCGTTTCTGTAATCAACTAGGGTAGGCAGTGTCTTTTTGTCTTTATAAGGTGCACGCCACTGCTAGACGACAATATACGTACTTATATAGATAAATATATACTTAAATACATAGAACAACCACGACCCATGCACTAATATTCGAGTTCATCACATAAATATTTGCCCTGGCCGGGATTTGAACCCGGGACCGCCGGCTCAGTAGGCAGGTGTCTACAATCCGAGCTAAACGCGTCGTCGAATGTATAGCGCTCCATACAAATGAGGTGCAAAGTTAACGCAACCAATCCCGTTTGTTGTATCGGAGCCCCCCTTAAATATTTATTTTATTTTATTTTTTAGTATTTGTTGTTATAGCGGCAATAGAAATACATCATCTGTGAAAATTTCAATTGTCTAGCTATCACCGTTCTTGAGATACAGCCTGGTGACAGACGGACGGACAGCGAAGTCTCAGTAATAGGGTCCCGTTTTTACCCGTTGGGTACGGAACCCTAAAAATATATAATTCACCTGTTTGGCCTGTTCATGACAACAGACGCCATGTGTAAAAATTTCTCACGGCCTAGGCCCTCCATTGTATGAAATTCCTTTACAGTTCTCTCGAGTTGTTCCGCCCGAAACGTGGTACTTCGAAGCCTGGTATAACGCACGTTATGACGATATTTCATTAAGAAAATTTAAATGTTTTGCAGGTGGGCATTTGTGACGCGGCCGGGTTCCGCCGCCTGGAGCCCGCACACGTCAAGGACTACCTCGCCAACATCCCCTAAGATTACTATTTCTATTATACAGTTCATTAAATGAGTTTTATTTGTAATGCGACCTTTTATTTCATTTGATCCTGATGCTAGAACGGAATAGACGCCATTTATGTTCTGGTCTAGGGCATTCCCTTTTGTTCTATGGAAGATGACACATTTTTTCCGCATTTTTCCCATTCTGCATAGTCCTGGTAGTACCACGGACAAAGGAACGGGAAAAAATAGAGGTGTCGAATTGTATCTATAGCCGATCTTAGTCACTCAAGCTATCGGCGGATGGAGCATATTTCAAAATTATGCTGTGTTAAATAGCGACACATCAATATTGGCAAACAAAAGTCGTAAATCCGGGGCTTATGACAAATTTTTATATAGGGATTGCACAAATTAACGCCGCCGGTCGGTTACCACAGAGCCACAGAGTACCTTGGTATATGTTGGTTACTAAAGGGAGGTATCTGTCAAATGATGAAAAGGTGAAAAGATTCTGCACAATAATTAAATATTTCTTAGTCTTCCTCAGTACCTCGAACGAGATTTAAATTAATCAAAAAAATACTAAATTTAAGGACTGATTTTCAACCACACTTCATTAATTTCAATAATTTGCATAATGGTCCAGAATCACGTCAATTTCTAAACGCAACTTAAATGTCATGCTGACAAAAATTTAAAACTACATGACAGCGAGTGATAAACATAACCAAAACACTGCTTAATGTTTGTAAATAGTTCGTAAAGATTATCTATTCTTATATAAGTTTACTGAAATGTCCATTGACGCTTATTTTTGCTTTTGCTGCCTTTCTACCAACGATCTGATTAACCTATTCAACGAAAAACCAGATACAAATTATGCCGAAATGCTCAAAGAACTGTATTCGATACAGGTAAGTTTTCTCTAGAAATGTGTTAGTATATTCAATGAAATCATTAAGAACGACTTGTTTTTGTAGGTTTTAACTTATTTGTAGCGACAAAAAGGGCAGTTAACTCGGCCGTTATTAGAGTTTGCAATCCATCCCTTTTATACACAGACGTGTCCTTTTTTTTTTTAGTAAGGGTTGAAGAGAAAATAAGCTATTTAATGAGGGAGAATAGCTGCAAGTCGAGATTTCCTTGCTATAATATGTAAATCAGATTTTACGCCTAAATTTACACAAAAGTCTTTTAAACTTCGTAAATTTTCAGCCTTTGAGAGAAGAGTATGAAGACGACAGCTACGTCTGTGAGGAGTGTGCACGGTGCCTCCGAGACGCACGGAAGTTTAAGCGCCAAGTGCTTGACACGCTGAGTGCTCTGCAGGTCAATGGATGTGAGTTTGTTATTTTATGGCTAACTTCAGCTCCCTATGTAGCGCCCATGTGCAAACATTACCCTAGCACCTAGTAAAAGCGCGGTCAGAATGGAGCGAGCGATGCTCTTTAGGATCGTTGCGCCCGTGTACAACGCACACCCTGCACCATAGAAAAGAAGAAAAATACCTAAAGATACCTCTGTGGCTGAGTAGCAAAAATTAATTAAACTATCCAACAGGTAAATACTTAGAAGGTACCATCATTTTCTAAATATTTAGTTTAGTTAATAAAACCACATTCTTTCTTCCTTCTTCAATTTAAGAGCAGTTTCTTTCTTGGACTTTCTTCCTTCCCTTCTTTTCTTTTATTTGGTCAAAGTGATTTCATCTTGGCATATATTATTTTTTTTTCTGAAAAGCTCTATATGTAATCTTAATGCATAAAGAGTTACTATCCTTTTATATAACAGACCAAAATGGATAAAGGATCCCGTAACGATCACCAACACACATACAGATACGTTTATGGAATGTCTTGGAAGGATTTATATTCAGCGGCATGCCTAAGACTGCCCCTATTCTTTATTATCTGATTGCATCATTTTATCTCATTATTGTTCTACAGTGATAAAACTGAACAAGACAGCTGAGCACACGCTTGTGACAAAGGTGTCCAATGAATATGATGCGTCTGATGGTGATGAAAAATACAAGATGGATGACAAAAAACTAGCAGATGATATTAAACAAGGTAATATATTATTTAATTCTTAACATTATCAATACCTTTATTCACACTCTACTAATTACAGTTATTTTGCCAATTAAATTTAAAGCACATAGGGTTCTGCAGTATAATGCTTAATTTAACACGATGTGCGTAATGTCGCCGTAGCTCAGGGGTTAGAGCATAAGTAGGTTGTGGGTTAGATCCCTTGCAATGTAAATGATCTTGATAATTATTATTAACATCAGATACAAATCAGTATTCATAAAAAGTATTATCTTCTTCACTATTTTCCAGACATAAAATATCAAAACTTAATAGAAAAGGACGCAGATATATCATTAGAGCGGGAGAAACGCATCACAGTACCCCGGAAACGGAAGAAAGAGCCCCCAGTGAAGAGCGAGGTCCAGTACGAGGTGACAGAGGACTTGAAGTGTGCGGAGTGCGGCGCCGTCCTGCCCAACGCTTATGTGTATCACGCACATATGAACAAACACTTCCCGAATCATATCTGTGAGACTTGTGGCAAAGGTGAGATACAATACAAGTACTCTTTATTGCACACCTCTAAAATATACAGGAGAAATGCAACGAAATTACAATTAGAGGTAAACAACAGGCGGCCTTATCGCTAAACAGCAACCTCTTCCAGACAACCTCAGTGATTTCTACTAAATAACGAGTCAATGTACATTTTAAATTTTCATCGAATGGCTATAACATCAAATAAGTACAACAATAAATAAATAAACCGGTCTAGTGTGAATCGGACGCGCGCGCCGAGGGTTCCGCAGAAACACTTTCCTATCTTCGTGCTGCCTAACGCGTAAGTGTATGACGCACATATGAATAAGCATTTCCCGAATTACATCTGTGAAACTCGTGGAAAAGGTGAGGTTTCTACTAAATGACGACTAAATGTACTTACACTTTGAATTTTCGTCCAATGTCCACTATAACATCAAATACAAAATTACATAAATAACCGGTCTAGTGTGAATCGGACGCGCGCGCCGAGGGTTCCGCAGAAACACTTATCCCATCTTCGTGCTGACTAGGAATAATTTGAAAATTAATTTTGATAAAACAAAGCTAATGACATTTAGGCAGAGAACTGAACCGCCATCTTTAAGAGTAGCTTTTAATGGACATAAAATAGATGAAACTGACATTACTAAATTTTTAGGATTAAATGTAGACAATAAGCTTACTTGGAAACATCAAATTGACTCTATGTGTACGAAATTAAATCAATTCTCATACGCACTATATAATTTAAGGAAAACAGTCAGTTGGTCAGCTGTGCTTACCGCATACCATGCATTTGTAACCTCAACGTTAAGGTACGGTATAATTTTCTGGGGCAATTCAACTGACCGTGAAATTATATTTCGAGCCCAAAAAAGATGCGTAAGGTCAGTATGCGGTGCTGCTCCTTCAGAATCATGTAGGCCATACTTTAAACATTTAAATATATTGACACTTCCTAGCCTTTACATTTATGAAATGTCGGTCTTTGTTAAACAGAACCCTCATTTATATCATAGCTTCAACACCACACGTCTTCGTCATAGGATATTACATCATGTAGTACCTAATACAGCATTGTATCAAAAAAATGTACTTGGAATGGCTCCAAAAATATATAATAAATTACCACTACAAATTAAATCTGTACAAGAGCTCAGTATGTTCAAAACCCTCCTAAAAAAATTACTAGTCGATAAGTGCTACTACACTGTCAACGAGTTTTTGGAAGACATAATTTAAGTACTTAGTATAAATAAGGTGACATGCATGCCCTTACAATTTGTATGCCGAAAGGCGCCGCATAGTGAATCTATAGCATAATGTAACAACCTGTATACCTATGTTGGACAAATAAAGATTTTATGATTTATGATTTATGATTGTGCTGCCTAACGCCTACGTGTTCCGTGTATGTCAAAAATATTGCAAGTATAAGCTACACCAAACTGCAAACTTACATACAATGAGATTATTCTGTGACTGTACTTCTTACCCCTATTATGGTAAGAAGTACAGTCGGCGGACAATTTTTTTTGAGGATGTCAATCGATTCTATTTTTTATAGGGATCAAATGTCTATATGGGACTACCTACACTTAGACAGCTCTAAAAGTCAGAAATGACCGTCAAAGTTCAACATTCATACAGAGGACTAATTAAACGCTTCATACAGATGGCCTACCTGCATGTGACGTCATCAGTGGATTGGGGACCAGTATTTTTATGGAGAAAATAAGTAATTTGACATTTTCACCTTGAAAAAGTGCATTTAAGTTCTTGGTTGTCAACTTGTCATACAATTATTGTTTCGTTAAATTATGAGGATAAATATAAATATATAAATATAAATATCGGACAACCATAATATAATGTAAGACCTACTTTTGTACTCACAATATTACAATAAATATACAATAAATATACAATACAACAATACAATAAAACCACACACAAATCGATCTAGTCCCAAATTAAGAAGGCGTGTGTTATGGGTACTAGACGACGATATATGTACGTAGGTACTTATATAGATAAATATATATATTTAAATACATAGAACAACCATGACCCAAGCTCAAATATTCGAGTTCATCACACAAATATTTGCCCTGATTCTAAAAACAATTTCAAAAGTTTCTTTCGGGTTAAATATTTTTGTTGTTTTTATTTTTTCTTTATTTCATGACATATTGAGCAAATTTTATTAATATAACTACACTATTTTGTATAATTCAACATCACTCGCATCCCCTATTAATCAAATTTAAAGCATAATTTATTATTATGGCACATTGCTTTAACATATACGACAGCGGACTAACGGCGCGGCGGTTGAAACGTGTGTACAATCCATCTAACTCAGTTTTAACATTCGTCGAATTTGTTGTCAGGTTTCCTGACGAAGAAAAGGCTTAAGCGGCACATGCCCTCCCACATCAAAGGCCCTTTCAAATGTGAGGAGTGTGGCACGGAGTTCAGCAACTATAACTCTTTAAATTCACACAGGTAAGGGCCAAGACACAATTACAAGATACGATATCGTATCGTGCTGCGATGCGACATAGTGCCACGAAGTGACGTCGTGAGATTGTGAAACGAATTTTAATTTCGCATCTTGTCACATGAAAATAAAGTTCATTTTGGATTTATGCATTTCCACGAGACGGCGTCGCATCGTGGCACGATGTCGCGTTGTAAGATGACGCGATGTCCTCTTAAGGCGACGGGTAATGCGAAACTAGCGCCACTTTCGACTTTTTTCTTATACCTTCATAATCTGATATTTTTTTAGAAATAGCTGAAGTCTAGGAGCTGGCAAAACACCTTTAATATTCATTAAATCACTATATACAATTTGTTCACTGTAGTTTCCTTACAAAACTTGTTCACGTCAAAAGCGGACACAATAGTTTTGGGCAAGTTTTTAGAGACAACTAAAGAACAAGAAATTGTGTATAATAATTTAATAAATACTATAGGTATTTTTCCAGTTCCTCAAATATTGCAATTACTGGTTTAGAAGATATAATAAAAATTGTGTAAATAATTTTTGTTTAAATTCTTAGCGTTATTTTATTAATTTGATTCCATTATTATGTTAAGTTTGTGATGACGATCCTTATTGGGAGATACTAGATTCATTTATTTATATTTTATTTACCTGTTGACTTTCCCTTTTATTTTAAACTTATTTTGACATTGTAAACTATTTCTTGTATTATTAATCTTGCCTTATTTTTGACGATCATGATATTAATTCGTATAATTTTGACATTAAGCAAATTTGTAATGTAATTTTTATCGTGAAATAAATAATCTAATCTAATCTAATCTAATAAAATTTTGTAAGTGGTGCTAGTTTCGCACTACCCGTCGCCTTAATAAACTGAACATATTTCAGACAGCGCAAGCATAAAACGGTGGATCTGTACGCGTGTCCGCACTGCTCGGAGCGGTTCCCGACGCTGACGCGGCGCGCGCGCCACCTGGCGGCGCGGCACGGCGCACGCGCACCTCACTCGTGCGTTGTGTGCGCGCGCAGGTTTTTACTTGCCGGTGAGTATATTTAATTTAACTTTATTGCACAAAACTAAAGTCAGTACAACTGGCGGACTTAATGCCGAATGGCATTCTTTACTAGTCAGCCATAGAGCCAAATAAAGATGCTAGAAGTTGGTGGTAATATATCTAATTGTACAGAGAGCACCTATTTCGTCATTTCACTAAACTAGCCTGGCGATTTGATCAAATCCCATTGCAATTCTGTCATCTGCCGTGAACTTATCAAATCCCTTAGGGTTTTGACGAAATCCCTGATTTTACCATTTCACTGAGAGATATACTTTATGGCTAGTTTCGGCCACGACTCCTGTCGTCTATGGCTTCGAATCCTGGAACGCTATATTTTGATTGACCGGTATAACCTGACACCCAGTAGGGAAACCATCTGGAAGAGGCTTCAGTAGTCTGGAGAACTAAGTACTCTCCTAAAGTTCTGGTGCAGAAGGCAACGGGAAACCACTGCACTAATTTCCCAAGACTACCTAACATGAAATGAGTACATATAGAGATATCGCCGAGAATAGAAAAGAGTGGAAAAGCATGGTGCATCAAGTGACGAATTAATATTTCACGTTAGACACGACCTTCAGCAATGAAGATGCCGACTAAGAAGAAGATATTTTGATTTCCGGAGCGAATATTTACAAAACTTTATCAAAAAGTAATGTTTGGAGACCCCTACTATTTTTATAAGACCTATACAACGATACCCCACACAATAGTATTGGAACAAAAAATAGAATTTACCCCCACTTTAGGAGTACGAGAGCTACCCGAATTGTTTTTTATTGTACCGTTTTATCGGCGTGATATGTATCACTGTCTGTCTGTCCGGAGCTAAGCCGCGGACAGACAGACAGACGGACATGGCGAAACTATAAGGGTTCCTAGTTGACTACGGAACCCTAAAAATTAAGAGCGATATCTTTCATAGGAGAATATTTGAAAGTGTCCTGCGGTAGGCAGTAAATAATAGTTCCAATGCCGTCCGCAATAGCGCTAGTGTAGCAAGATAGTCTCGATTGTCCCATAACCAAATAATGGGTAGAGATTATTTGTTTAGTTTCTTAAGAGGGGATTGTGCATTTTGCATTTGAAACACTCACTAACCATCTTAGACCACATATCAAAAATTCAAAACTACCGGACCGTTTGTAAGGTCACCCCTAGTCTTTAGTCTCTATTCACCGAACTAACCGCGCGGCCATGTGCATCGCGCTATTGAGATTTTTCCTGAAATCATACAATACTACTAGCGACCCGCCCCGGCTTCGCATGGGTGCAATGCTGATAAATTATGCACGTATTATACATATAAACCTTCCTCTTGTATCACTCTATCTATTAAAAAAAACCGCATTAAAATCCGTTGCGTAGTTTTAAAGATTTAAGCATACAAAGGGACATAGGGACAGAGAAAGCGACTTTGTTTTATACTATGTAGTGATGATACATATCTAATTATTAAAGCATATATTAGTACACATATCTAATTCGATGTTTATAATATAACTGTCCTCTGACGTCCAGGCAACCTCTCAACGCACATGCGCAACAAGCACTTCAAAGAGAAGCGCCACTTCTGCGTGGAGTGCGGCGCGGGCTTCTTCCACAAACAGGAGCTGCGCGGTCACATGGCGACGCACACGGGCGCGAACGAGTTCCATTGCGCGCTCTGTACCAAGAGGTTAGTTGTTGTGTTGTAGCTAGCGAGCGATGTATGTTGTTTTATGTTGACAGTCACTGTGTGTGATGGTTTCATAGGAGATACAGTTGAAGAAACAAAAGAAAGCATTCTACCCATGTGTCCAAGTTCCACTGCGCGCTCTGTACCAAGAGGTTAGTTACTGTGCGGTAGCTAGCGAGCGCTGTATGCTGTCTTATGTTAACAGTCACTGTGTACGAGTATGATGCTTTCATAGTAGATACGAGTTGGAGAAACAAAAGAAAGCATACTACCGAAGTATCCAAGTTGCATTGCGCGCTCTGTACCAAGAGGTTAGTTGCTGTGTAGTAGCTAGCGAGCGATGTAATGTATGTTGTCTTATGTTGTCAGTCACTGTGTGTGAAGCTTTAATAGTAGATACAAGTTGGAGAAACAAAAGAAAGCGTACTTCTCATGTATCTAAGTTCCACTGCGCGTTCTGTACCAGAAGTTAGTTGCTGTGTAGTAGCCAACAAGCGATGTATGTTGTTTTATATTAACAGTAGCTGTGAGTGATGGTTTCATAGTACATACAAGTTGAAGAAACAAAAGAAAGCATACTTCCCATGTATCTAAGTTTCACTACGCGCTTTGCACCAAGTGGTGAGCTTGTAGTTCATAGCTAGCGAGCGATGTATGACGTGCTTGTGTAGTTTTCGGTATACATTGTGATTTCATAGTACACAGTCGAACCCATTAAGGCTCTTTAACCGTTCGAAACATCTGATACTCTGAAGTTTTTCTCTATTATTAAACATATTTCTAACATAATATAATGTTACTACTTAGAACAGGGCTATTGCGTTTTATTGATATTTATTTGAAACCTGAGTTTTTAATTGATAATTTTTGTTTCAAGCACTACTTGAAATTGACTAAATTCACGCAGTAAACGGCTTTTTCAACCTATTTCGACTCAATAGACCTTTCTCTTCAATCACTCTATCTATTAAATCCAAGCATACATAGGGCAGATAGACAACAGGTAGCAACTCTGTTTATATATATATTTTAGTGATAATAGTGAATTGTCATAATATGAAAAAAATACAGTTTAAAATGTATAAGGCCTCTTAAGGGATTCCACCTTTGAGTGAATGATAAACTTACTGTTGTTTACCTCTGCCTGTTATTCTAATGTATCTCATGTTGTGTATTCCTTGACGTTTGAGGTTTACGGCACGAGTTTGGAATTCCTCTACCACCAGAGTCACGTTTGTTTTTCATCACACTTTGGAGGAAATAAAACAAAAGTAATAAATAGTAGTCAATACCAAAATTACTTACCGCCCTAGGGCGTAATATACGTCTTACCGCCCGGTTTTCTAGCATGTAAACCCTTAAAGTGTGATTAAAATTACCGCCTTAGGGCGTAATTTACGACCGCTTTTCTAGCATGCAAACCCTTGTTTACGAGCAAGGAGAGGTAGCGGTTAAATTCTATACTTAAAAAACAAATTCACAATTTGCATAACCTGAACTAGGGTTCCCCCTGTGTTTCAGGCAATAGGAAAGCCTTTACATTATTTAATTTAAGCACATACGTAGGGTAGGTACATGACGAAAAGAGTATTTGTAAACGTAGTGTTGTTTTCCAGTTACCCTCGTAAGAAGGCGCTGGACGTGCACATGCGCGGCCACCGCGACGAGCGCCGGTTCCACTGCGAGGTCTGCGGGAAAAGGTTCCTGCAGAAGTGCACTCTACTAGTGCACGCCAACACTCACGCGAGAGACAGAGAAGTGACCGTGCTACCGACAAATTAGAATGGTCCTTCACACATTCACTGGCGTATCTAAGATTATTTCAGCCGATTTCGTTCAGCCGTTGTCACGTGATACGCGGTCAAATACACAGATAAATATTAATTTGAAATATTTTTTTTTATTTCGGACATTGATCCACGTCTGTTAGTAACATAAATAACTAAGTTAGTAAAAATTTAAATGCTCATTGGAGTTCACATGCATGGACATGCAATGAGTGAGTAAAGGACTGTGCTTCCTATCCGGAAACACCTTCAGGAGAGTATTTGGAGCTGCCCCGCACCAGAAAGACGCGACACGCTTGCGCAGAACGGCCTGAAAGTCATCGGTTCTATTCGTGGCGAACATCCCTGATCCGCTGCAGCGCCAGGGCAGCCCCAGCAATCCCCTGAACTTATTATATTGATCACGCAGAGCACTGAAGGTCTTTTTGGTGTAGTTGCTCCACAGATTGCACGAGTATAAATTTTGTCAGTAGGATTTAAAGAGCGTAATCTTCACCTCACGAGGACAGCGTACAAACCTGCGTGAAAACAGTTGAGTTCATGGGCCAAAACTAATCTTTCAAATATAGATAACATTATTTTAATGCATTAACTGAAGGGCTCAGCAGTATCATATCATCGGCATAGCTGATGTTATTAATAGAACAGCCATCCACTGGACAACCCACACCGGTACTGCTGAGCTCCTCAATTAACTAATTTATATACACATTAAAAAAGGTGGGAGATGATAACCCGCCTTATCTCACTCTCACTCCACACTTCATTGTGTAGCGATCAGAGAAAACTCTGGCCCACCGAACTACGTTTGTTTGGTTGCCATACCAGTATTTAAACTTATTTATTATTTCAGTTGGTAAACTAGTTCTACGTCTAAACTTATCCCCTAATACATTGTACGACACCATGTCGAATGCCTTCGACAAGTAACTCGGAGAACAAACTAAATGAAACGGAAACGAATCCGTGGGTCAACTGAAGAGGCACTTCACACGGCACGGTCGGTGTGGTACACGTCCCGTCTCAACCATAGATCGAACCCGAATCCTCGTCTGGCACCCAAGCCAGAACTTAGAACAAAACAACTTAGTCAAATTACATTTCTCAGACCCATGGCTACGTTCGGCAGTGTTTACATTAACATCATAAAACTGCCCCGCTTCTATGAACAAAGAGTTCCGTTGCTATGCGTCAAATATCACCTAAAGCTCAATGCCGCTAACATGAACATTGAACTGAATGCGCGTCGCCCTTCGCGGGTCTCGATAGCAACGTACTTAAAACGCCCCGCGCCGACATATATATAGATACTAAATGAATTTTGTAATGAAACACAGCTTTGTTCAAATAAGCAATTTATTAATTCTCAGACATAGTTCTTTGTAATCATTGTGCAACACTTTGTTGTTATATATATCGAGGGCTTCATGCTATAGGGGCGTATGCGCAAAACCCCTACTTTTCAGGAGAGGCAAAAAACTTAATAACTTTTTGTCCCTTCGACGGATCTTTTTGCAAATTTGCATGGAGTATTTATATTGTCACTGTTTTTATCTAGTATGCTCAATTTTACGTAAAGTATTCTAAAAACTAGTAACTATGCGCTTACGCCTCTTTACTGCGGCGCAAATATTCCAAATGACTGTCGATTTTCCTTGAAAAATACTTGAAATTGAGGGGCGTATAAATTAAATCTTTTTCTATTCAATTATTCAATGACATATGGTCTGAGTTCTGTTTTTATATCGAAATACTTTCTTTTTACAGTAATTTTCACATTGTTACGAATCTCCTTCAATTTTTTCTGATTTTTTTTACGCCTGTATCGCCCGACAAAAAAACAGTGCTATTGGCTTTTGAGTGTGGTCGTATAGTGGTGATCTAAGGCAAATTCAAGCATTTAGTAAAGAAAGAATTACATTTCACTGATTAAATTGAATAATTTACTTGATTGTAACTTTTTAGAAGAACTTGTGACCCAGCGCCGCTCTTGAATCGGCGACATTCTGGGCTGTTAAGTAATGACGGCAGATGTCGATCTCCAGTCGGCTGACTATCTCGAACGATTATTAACTGAGCACTTCAGTGTTAAATAAAGTCTCTTTGTCTACCCGTCGGTCTTAGCCTAGAACAGCAGTCATAAAGTCGTTAAAGGTGACTTCTTGTGAACTCCAAGCAGTTGAGGTGCCCACTCTGCAGAAATCGGATTTTACGAAATCTTAATAGGTTCTAGTTACTAGTTTGTAATGTGATAACATGACAGTCTTCTACAAAAACGAAGCATTAACCGTACGCCGTGGCGAGTTGATGACACTACTTTTGCCAACCCAACTCCATCAGAAAGCCCAATTCTAGGAGACCCTTGATGTTGCTGACGAGTTATAAGATAGACTACGGAAATCGGTTGATGTTGTGCCCACTATTTGTTCACTCGAGGAGACCTTAGCTGCTCTCCTGAGGTTCTGTTTTCCCGTGGCTGTCAAGCAAATCAACCTCTGAAGTGTAGTTGAGCTTCAACGGTGAATAGTTTTGTTCTTAATGAAAACTTATTATGCCGGGCATGCTACGTTTTTTTTATTTACCTTGCTCGACAAATTAGAGCTCTGTATTGATCATTTTGGCTTAGTTACCACAAAGCATCTGTTAGCGAACATTACCAGTTAAGTTTTTTCGAATAAACTGTCAGTTTGTTGTGTAGAGCGGGTGAAGTCACAATCACACCTTTCACACATTCCTTGTGATTACCGCTCGTTAGTATTACTACCTACGTCGCAGGATATGATGACTCTCTGTAATAGTGATGTTCGTTTAGTGTGACGATGATTCCACAAAAGTGGTGAGCGGACGCAGCTTCGAGGGTTCTTACTTTGCTACCACTGCCTTTTTGAGTGCACCAGTTTTGGCTTCACCAGTTTCGATGCCGATGAATCTCTTTCATTCCGGCTCCTACCAGTGCCACTTTTATGCTGGTGAATTTTATCATGTCGTTGCCGTCGACGTCCCTCAATGTCTATGAATGTGCCTAAGCATAAGGTACAGACTTGTTTTTAGTATTTTGCAGAATACTTTCTGTTGCAAGTGCTTAAGCAAAAAACTGAATAATTTTCACTGAAGAATCTAAGGCCTGAGTAGAAGGTTTCTACCTGGTTTTGTATGACAATTACTTCGTCTACGCAGTACGCAGGCAGCCAAAACAATAGCAAATATCTTGATTATTATCTCTCTTCCCTTCTATTCCGTTCGGTTCTGGTGATTTGTATGAGTCAAGCAGTTGAAAGCCCTCTGTGTTTTTTGTCGCCATTCTCTCTCCGTTGGAGTATTCTCCTCATCCACCCAGCTCACTAACCGTTATAACTCACAGCCCGAGAAGTGAGTCTGTACGAGGGTTGTTTCTTCCGCCGCTGAGCTGGTGAAGGTATTATCTGGCTTGTGTAGGGATCCTAAAACTGCAGTTACCTGTTTGTAGAGGAGACTTAGTTTGGACTTGACTAATTCCGGCCCGTGCTCAAATGTTCATTGTTGTATTGAGTTTCCTCGTCTTTTTTCTGCTTATCCTAAACTTCTCCAGCTTGACTAGTTAGCTTTGTCCTCGCAGCTGTCTGAGATGGATAATTATGCATGATGGTAGCAATCCATAATGGTATATGTAAGGACGCCTGTTTATCTATTTATTCAGCGCCCCCCTGCCCCATATTTCTTGGGAACCTCCGTTTTCAACAAAGTTGGACCTAGTCGGCTCGCATATTATGTGCGATAGTGCGATTCATGCTAAGTGGGTTCGTCCTTTGGATGACATCGAGCATTTATGATTTGGATATTGAATCGAATCCACCTGGGATACGAGCAGGATGGTTCCTTAGAAACCTACCAGTTAGAGATGTTTTTCGGAGAAAGGTGTGACGTTCAAGGTCTTTGCGCCCATATGGTGCGACGGTATATGAGGCCGAAGACTGATACTATCACTTAAAAGTATGGTAATTATGGTCGTATGTACATACGCCGCTATTGTGCGACAATTTTTGGTAAATCACACAATCGAGTAATAGACGTATGAACATATACGCCTTTATACTCCGATCATATTATGAGATTCCATTACATTATTGCGCTTACGCCTACTGTACGCCTCTTTGGATCGATAAAAAATTATGACCTACAATGATACGCCAAAACACATTTTATTTATTTTAAATAACTTATAATTACGATAAAATTATGAAAAAAAAATGACCCGATGTATCGTTATTAGATGAATACGATGCCGTTAAAAACGAAAAATCGCATTTTTGCGCATACGCCCCTATAGTATGAAGCCCTCGATATAGATACTAAATGAATTTTGTAATGAAACACAGCTTTGTTCAAATAAGCAATTTATTAATTCTCAGACATAGTTCTTTGTAATCATTGTGCAACACTTTGTTGTTATATATATAGATACTAAATGAATTTTGTAATGAAACACAGCTTTGTTCAAATAAGCAATTTATTAATTCTCAGACATAGTTCTTTGTAATCATTGTGCAACACTTTTTTGTTATATATATAGATACTAAATGAATTTTGTAATAAAACACAGCTTTGTTCAAATAAGCAATTTATTAATTCTCAGACATAGTTCTTTGTAATCATTGTGCAACACTTTGTTGTTATATATATAGATACTAAATGAATTTTGTAATGAAACACAGCTTTGTTCAAATAAGCAATTTATTAATTCTCAGACATAGTGTCGCGTTAGCTTTTTTGCCTTAGCCAGGGAGCTCAATAAAAGACGACAAATTACAAAAAAACTACTATTTTAATAACAATAAAAATTTACAAAGCGGGCGTGGATTTACCCGACCTTTTAATCGGACAGTTGACTAATCTAACAAAAAAATATCCATAACAATAAAATTCGGGATTCCGCTAACGACACTTCCCTTTTAAATGCGCTTGTGGAGACGGACGCTAGTACGTGCGCATGGAGCGTCGACAGCGCGAGCGCGCTAAGTTGTAGGCAATTCACGCCGATCGGGAGTTCTTCGAAACGTCCAGTGCCGAGTCGGAAGGTTGCGTTTACTTAGAAAGTGTGTTGATCCGGTAACAAGTTCCCAACAAGAGGGGAATTCACACACACAATTTTAATTGCTTACGATGATCGAGTTCACTTAGAGGCGCTAATAATAAGCGGCGTCCAAACATACAGCGAAACAAAATAAAATGTTGTCCGTTAAATACTTAATTTCTCACAGACACAACGCGATATATTACGCCATATATAATAAAAAAAATACACACAGACACCACGTAAAATAGACGCGGGCAGTGGTCTGAGTGCAAAAATGCATAATCACGCTAGCGGTCGTCGGAGGTCAACGGGCAGCGGTGCTGCGATAAGACACCACCAATCGTAGATCTCCGTTTTCGTTATTACCTTATACGGCGCGCCGGCGCATCTTAGACGGGTTACTAGGCGCGGCGGCCAGTCAAGCGTACTTAAATAACTCCAGTTTGTAAGTAACTTATTATTACAAAAATAACGTTACAGATTCCGCCCGCCTCTCCAGAATTTTTGTTGTACTTGCAATATTACAAAAATTCGAGACTTGAAGGACTAACTGTAACTAACATGAGAGGTAGTAGTCGCACGGTATCGGATGAGATAACGCAGCTAAGTAGACTAATGTCGATTAGTCAATTTAAGATCCTTGATATGCCACAAACCCAGATCGTTTCCGCTCATATCTTGTAAGTGGTACACAAGTGGTGATTGTTTGCCTATGACCTTGCATTTCATGTATTTAGGAGCGAGTTTTTTACTAAAAAAACTGTCTTTATCGCTTTGGTAAAAGGTCCGTTTCCAAACCGTATCATTAACATTAAACTCTGCCCGCTTCCTTCTCAGATTATACCTCGAAGTATTTTTGATAAATGCATCGAATAATGAAGCTTGTATCTCATTAAATACGCAAGCGAGATAACCGACATTGTCGCAATAGATGTCTCTGGGTAAGAATATAATCTCGTCGTCTAAATTTGAATTTACGTAATGGGAACCGCACGTAACCAACTCCCTGCCATGAACTATAAACGAAGGAGTATAACCAGTTGCTTCGTTCACCGAATTATTCATAGCAAACTGAATTTTCCGCAATTTTGTATCCCAAGATCTGTGGTCATTTTCGATGAAAGCCGATATACACGTTACTATTGTTTTGTTGTATCTTTCCACTGTATTTACCTGAGGAGAATATTTGGCTGTAAAAAAAACGTTTGGGACCTTATAATGGCTGAATAAATTATTTAGACTATTGGAAAGAAACTGGCTACCGTTGTCCAAAAGTATGGTCTGTGGGACGCCGTGGACTAAGAACCATTCATCTTCTAGTATTCTCACAACTGCATCTGCAGTTGCTCTGCGAAGGGGAAACATCATGCAATATTTCGAAAAACAGCAAACAATGACGAAAAGAAATGTGTTCTGCTTACGACTTCTAGGCAGCGGCCCGATAAAGTTAATAGAAATCATTTGTGATGGTCTCGAACATTGCTTTGGTCTACCCATTTCACCTAGAGTCGTATGATTAGGTGATTTTATCATAAGACAAGTGGAGCATTTGGAAACAAACTCTGTAACATCCGCGTGCATGCCTGGCCAGAAGTAACGAAGAGCCAGACGAAGATACGTTTTGTGGATACCAAGGTGACCAGCAGTGGGTTCACAGTGATTATCTGAAATAATGTTTTTACGTAATTCATGCGGTACCACTTCTTTCCAAGCGAACTCGGCTGTCAAAGGAAACCGATTCTTTGATAGTCGAAAAAGAGTATTATTTAATATTTTGAAATTGGGGACACTGGACGGATTAGCAAGGCAGGCGTTATATTTATCCTTGTACCATGTGTCACACGTAGTTGTAAAAGAGTTTGCAGTTTGTATACTTGCAATGGGCGGTATTCGTGAGAGCGCATCTGGAATAACATTGTCTGAACCTTTTCTGTGTTTTATTACGAAATTAAAAGACGACAACCTTACGCCCCAGCGAGCTAATCTGCCGGTAGGATTGTTCAGGGAGAGAAACCACTGCAACGCCGAATGGTCGGTGTAGACAATAAACGTCCGTCCATTATCCAAATAACAGCGCCAGTGTTCGAGAGCCGTAAGAACTGCAAGCGTTTCCCTTTCCGTTATACTGTAGTTCCTCTCGGCTCCCGACAGAGATTTACTCATGTAAGCGACAGGCCTCTCTTTTCCTTCCAATATCTGGGTTAACATAGCCCCAATCCCGTAACTGCTGGCATCCGTATGCACTTCAAACGGCAATGTGAAGTCAGGACAGGCCAGAATAGGGGCAGTCACGAGACACCTTTTGAGCTCGCTAAAGGCAGCGTCTGCTTCAGTCGACCAATGAAATGGAGGTGCACTTTTCTTATTAGACGTTAACTTATTTAGTGGTCCAGCTAAAGTGCTAAAATTGGGTACGAACCTGCGGTACCACGATGCCGTCCCCAGAAAGCGCTTTACATCTTTTCTAGATTCGGGGATAGGGTATTTCGTGATAGCCTCCACCTTTTTTGGATCTGTTCGTAGGCCTTGGGAATCCACCACATAACCCAGGTATTTGAGTTGGTTACGGAAAAACTGGCACTTGTCTATATTAATGGACAGATTTGCATCTTTTAGTTTTTCAAGAACGCGTGATAACAACGATACGTGCTCCTCAAAAGTATTACTTACTAGAATTATATCGTCTAGATAGGCGAATACCTTTAAATCGAACTCGTGGCCGAACATCATATCAACCAGTCGTTGTTGCGTCGCCGGGGCATTTGTAAGACCAAAAGCTGTAGTTTTAAAACGTAGCGTTCCCCGACCTGGTACATAGAACGCGGTCTTATCACGATCAGTTTCTACTATCGGTATTTGCCAGAACGCTTTGGAAAGGTCGATACTTGAAAGATACCTTGCATCCCGGAGGTTGTCTAGAATTTCTGAGATATAGGGAAGGTTGTAAGCGTCTTTCTTCGTAACTGAGTTCAACTTTCTGCTATCTAAACATAGTCGCGGTTCGCCGTTTTTCTTCTTAACGATGAGTACTGGGGATTGCCATGCGCTTTCACATGGTTCGATTACATCTAGTGCCAACATCTCGTCCACTTGTTGAGATAATATGCGCTGTTTTTCAGGAGACATGCGGTAATATCTTTGTCTTATCGGTTGTGCGTCACCAGTATCTATCCGGTGAGAGATTAAAGAGGTTCTACCTAACCCTCTAACCTTTGTCGATTGTCCCGTGAACTGTTCAATTAAACTTTCTACCTCTGCTCGTTGTGAGCCATCTAAATTATCTAACCCGGTAATATAAGTCATCGGTTCCTTCTCTAAAACTGCTACTGGGGAATTAGTAGTTTGAGTAATGTTCATAGAGCCAATAATCTTTGGACATAACTCAAATTTCCTCCAGAAGTCAACTCCTAGAATAAGTGGTGTGTTCACCTCAGGAACCACAAAAGCAGTCACCATGTGACGAGAGTTGTTGAATTCAATTGGAAGCTCCATATAACCGATGGACCTTAAGGTCTGTCCGCCGGCAGCAATAACCTGAACTGAATCGTCGATATGAAAAGATAAATCTAAATCATTCAACTCCTTATGCGAGTTATTACCTAATATAGTAACGGCAGCTCCCGAGTCCAAGAGGCCAATTGCATTCTTTTGTTGGATTTTAATGTTTATATAAGGTCTGATATCACCTTTAGGCTTAGTTGACAGAATTGTAGCGACCCTGTAAGTGCAAAAAAAAATCTTAATAACCTTTAGCCAATTTTTCCACTCTGAGAGGTCATTCATAACAGGGCAAGATGTACTACAATTCTGAAGAACTAGTTTTTTGACTGACTAGTAGAAGGTTTTTGACAATCTGGGCAATCATAGAAACGGACATCAGGTCTGCCACAACGGAAACATAGTATTGTTCGTTCGGCTTTGCAGTTTCTAAGAGAATGCGAATCGTCCCTGCATCGCGGACAAAACTTGTTCTTAGTCACCAGCGCATGGACTGCCTGAGTAGTACCCGATGTGATCCTACCACTATTTTGTGAATCGTCAGTATATGTTGTAGGTTTATTATTATTGAAGGAATAAGACTTAAAGAAGCGGTTAGAGCTACTAGTATGGGAATATGCAAACTCAGGGGCCATAGTTTCCTGAGTAATTTTTGGTGGTTCGCGGAAATGCGAGAGACGAGATTGAATATTTTCATAATTCTTACACAGGGAACGCAAGGTATCAATGTCTGTAATGGACTGAGCGGATGACAGGACCGTGGCGTAACAAGGTCTGATGTTATGGAGAAGGATCTCTAATTTCTCTGCTTGAGAAAGTTGTTTATCCAGCTGCGAAAACATGCCAGCCATAATTGACAGATAAATCGTAATGTTTTCGCGTTCGCCTTGTGTTCGGGCTCGTATCTCCGACAGAAAACGGTAGTCATAATCGGACTGGCTGAAATCTTCTTTTAGACGTTTACAAACGTCCTCCCAACTGGATACTTCTTCCTGAATACCGCGAAACCAATGAAGGGCATCATCAGTGAAAATTTCCGTTGCAAATAAAAGTATTTTACTGCTAGGTATAGAGCGAGCTACGGTAAATTCACTGACCCTCTTGATAAAAGCCCGAGCACAAGTCTTACCGTTATATTTTAGTTTAGAAAGTTCCGATACAAGACTCTTGTCACAAGATACTGATATTATCCTACCTTCTACGTTGGTGGCATCAATAGCGATGTTATCAATTTCCGGAGCCCTCGGTTCCAAATTGTCCAGGATCGCTCCTAAGACCTCAGATCTATTCACGCTTTTATTGAGCTTCGCCAGAAGTTCGGGTGTAGCAGAACAATCTATACGAGCCAGTCTAAACGTTAAGTGCTTATGTAAATTTATTGCTCGACCTAGTTTGTGTTTATCAAAAGAAGTAGTTAACTGTTTTACTAAATCATCCAGACGGGTTAAAGACTCCTCAACCCCCGCTATATCAACTTTGGCCTCAAACGATGATTCCAAAATATCATCAGAAGGCAGTGTAGGGGCAAGTTTGACTATTTGTTTCCGTAGTCCTTCAACGGTAGTAGCAGGAGTCTCCCCTCTAACTGCCACCTCATAAGTGAGCTCTGTTTTTTGTAACGAAAGAAACTTGATCTCGGACATGATGAGCAATGTATTGTTTGGGTAAGTGTGAACAAATGGCAAATGATTTTAGCTTATAGTTATTACCATAGAGTTTAAACTAATACTCCGTTCTGTAACAATTTAAAAAAAAAACTAACTACAGAGTTGCATTTATGGCACAAATGTGTTAATACATTAAAGATGATGAAAATTAGTGTATCAAGAAGTGACAATAGGAATTTCTATAACAATAAAGAAAAACACATAGACTAAATACAACTTCACAAAGTGTTTACAACGCTCACAACACAAACCAAGCGTAAATCCCAAATTTAAATGTAAAATTCTATCGAAAAATTAACTTCTATAACGTTACTGTAACGTAGTACAACTGTCCAACTACCACGTTATGGCGCCACTGTCGCGTTAGCTTTTTTGCCTTAGCCAGGGAGCTCAATAAAAGACGACAAATTACAAAAAAACTACTATTTTAATAACAATAAAAATTTACAAAGCGGGCGTGGATTTACCCGACCTTTTAATCGGACAGTTGACTAATCTAACAAAAAAATATCCATAACAATAAAATTCGGGATTCCGCTAACGACACTTCCCTTTTAAATGCGCTTGTGGAGACGGACGCTAGTACGTGCGCATGGAGCGTCGACAGCGCGAGCGCGCTAAGTTGTAGGCAATTCACGCCGATCGGGAGTTCTTCGAAACGTCCAGTGCCGAGTCGGAAGGTTGCGTTTACTTAGAAAGTGTGTTGATCCGGTAACAAGTTCCCAACAAGAGGGGAATTCACACACACAATTTTAATTGCTTACGATGATCGAGTTCACTTAGAGGCGCTAATAATAAGCGGCGTCCAAACATACAGCGAAACAAAATAAAATGTTGTCCGTTAAATACTTAATTTCTCACAGACACAACGCGATATATTACGCCATATATAATAAAAAAAATACACACAGACACCACGTAAAATAGACGCGGGCAGTGGTCTGAGTGCAAAAATGCATAATCACGCTAGCGGTCGTCGGAGGTCAACGGGCAGCGGTGCTGCGATAAGACACCACCAATCGTAGATCTCCGTTTTCGTTATTACCTTATACGGCGCGCCGGCGCATCTTAGACGGGTTACTAGGCGCGGCGGCCAGTCAAGCGTACTTAAATAACTCCAGTTTGTAAGTAACTTATTATTACAAAAATAACGTTACAATAGTTCTTTGTAATCATTGTGCAACACAAGATTGATTAACAGCTAAGTATGTATACAATTTTAACAAGGGTTCAGTACATTATAATTTTATTTTCTCTCTTTCACATATTGTAATTTTTTTTTTCAAAATTAGGGGTGGAGTCTTTGTAGCGACAATGTAACACGATACAAGACATTGTACGTACTTAATTATATACCTAGTTACGATACCGCAGGCAACCAGTTAGTTCCCGCTGGACCGCGTCACTTGTATCCATTTTAATGTGAAGTTTCAATATAATTAATTTTACCTTTTGTGAGTGCTTTTATTGTGGACTCCTGTTTTGCATACCTGAACAATAGACTACGCAGTCAGAGCAACCTTCGCAATAACCTTTTTTTTTTCAGTGTAGTTGGTAATGTAAAAACCGGCCAAGTACGAGTCGGACTCGCGGACGAAGGGTTCCCTTCCAATATCGAGCAAAAAACGGTTCCCCTCTGTTAGCCCGAAAAACTTTCATCCTAATTTCATTGGCCCTAATTTTGGTAACCCGAAAATCACTAGCCCGAATTTTCATTCATCCTAATTAATGAATAGCCCTAATTTCAGGATTCCGAATTTTCATAATTCCTAATTACTTAATACCGAATTCTCACTAGCCCTAATTTGCACTTAGCCGATTTTTTTAGACTCCTAATATTATAATACCTAATAATGACAAAACCTAAATTTTATTAAACCTAATCATCCATAAACCTAAGGCGAGGGATGCTCTCCCTCCGCGCCTCCGGTTTTGGAATAACACTCTAGGGGTAGGACAGACAAGACCACGGGGAGTCGGGATTGCCATAGACTCTGGATGTACATGAGAATCTTTTGACGCTTCGCTCGCTCCGCTATACGTAGTCACGATACAAACCTAATCTACAGTTTTCAGGTTTCAGCCAGTTCGATATTTGTCCAAATCCGTTTTTTTTTGTTTTAACGTCAAAAATAGGTTAAATAATCTATAGTACTCTTGACATTTAGTGTCAGTAATGATTAGGTCTAATAATCATTAGGTGTGGTAATTATTAGGTTATTTCATATTAGTATTGTTGATAATTAGTACAAATCATTATTAGAGTATTCGATTATTAGGTCCAACAACTAATTAGGGTTTAAAAATTAGGTGAAATGACATTAGGGCTAATGAAAATTAGAGCTAACGTTGATAGGTATAATAATATTAGCACTTGCGTTATTAGGTCAAGTAGGGGAGTACCGCAAAAAACACGTTCTTTGTATGGAACCCCTAAAATGTTTACTTATTTTTATTTTTATAATTTGTTGTTAGAGCGGTAACAAAAATATACATTCTGTGAAAATTTCAAATGTCTACCTATTACGGTTCATGAGAAAATGCCCGTCGAACGAAATATGGAAAAACCCCTATTTTTGTATGGGAGCCCTCCTTCATTATTATTATTATATCATTATTTGTTGCTATAGCGGCAACAGAACTACATCATCTGTGAAAATTTCAATTGTCTATCTATATATCACGGTTTGTGAGATAACTTGGTGACAGACGGACAGACAGACGAACGGACAGCGGAGTCTTAGTAATAGGGTCCCGTTTTTTACCCTTTGTTTACGGAACCCTAATTTCACGTGAGAGTAGACCTCTCAGAGCTATTAGTATAATATATGGTTCAGTCTTTTCAAAACCTGATCGCAAACGGACGAATTCAGACGCATTTTCCGCGAGTGACTCATAGTTTTTGTTGATTCATTGATCAACATTGCGACTGTTTTTTTTATTGATTCATCCATTTTGTTCAATTGGGTTTTCACTTGTGAACTAATCACACGCAAATGAGCACTTGAGAATCTGCGCGTACAAGGAGTAAGTACAAATCCTGTTTATTATTATTACCTTACCAACCAATACTGTTTATGTTAACAACGAAGCGAAAAATTTAAAAAAATCTTTCCGGGCCAACACGGGCGTCTTACCAGCCGGACCACCGAACCAGATGCCAGAGCCATTAAATCTTTCAACCAGTTGCTTTTACAAATTCTCGCTTCGTTGTAAACATTTGGTTTCCGTTAGCAGACGTTATAGAAATAATTCTTTTGGTTGAGCGAATCCACTTAGCTTTGTACCCGATGAACAATACACATTATCTCTATTGTTAGCTGTGGCCACAACTGCCACTTCAAAATGTAAGGCATTATAAGTGCAAACTACTTTTACACTAAATTAGTCTTTAAGTCAAACGAAATAAGGTATACTCTTAAACAAAGAGAACAGAGATGTTGGTCACTTCATTGTCTTTATCAGCATCGAAACGAGCTTCACTGCTCTTTCACTTACGAAGTGACCAACATCTGTGTTCTCTTTGTTTAAGAGTAAACCTTATTTTGTTTGATTTAAAGACTAATTTAGTGTAAAAGTTATTTGCACTTATAACGCCTTACATTTTGAAGTGGCAGTTGTGGCCACAGCTAACAATACAGATAATGTGTATTGTTCATCGGGTACAAAGCTAATGGGATTCGCTTAAAAAATGGGAGTAGGACTATACTGCTTTAATAAAAATAATTTAATATTGCATACTTTAATAACGAATCATGAAAACTTCAATAAAATTACAAATAATATTAAAAGTTATTTTTACTTAAAGAGAGATGACTATTATATCATTAATATTTACAAAATAAACGTTGGACCTTAAACGAAAATAATGATTTTGAGAGAATATTTTTTGTCACTTCGACCAACAGGGCTTTCGATAAAAAAACTGTATTAAAATCGGTCTAAGATGCGTTTAAGAGCTCCGAACGACGATGCCACAAACAGACATACAGATAGGCACACATGTTATAACACCTCTCTTATCGCCGAGGTATAAAGAGTTAATGCCAATAAGGGGAAACTTGTTTTTCACTTCTCCTGCTCTAAAGCCTGTTATTTTATGTATTTTTTTTTATTTACTCGCAGTCGAAGTGAAAAGCATAGTGTTTAACACGTGGCTAAAAGCCATTATGACACTCAGGTAATGTAAGACTTCTTGAAAGTGATAAGGTTTCTATATTTGTCCTAAGTGTTAAGTTTGCACCTCGTTTGTATGCGGCGCCATACATTTTAGGTGCAAACTTAACTCAACCAGGCCAATTAAGATGAGATAAGTGAAAGTTTGTACGGAACCCTCGGTGCGCGAGTCAGACTCGCACTTGGGCGGTTTTTTTAATCAGTTGCTTAATTTCTTAATGTCTTAGAGTGAAGCATAAACTTTAAAAACAAATCGCTTCATTATATATTACAGTAAAAGTAATATTGTAAAAAATGCTAATTAACTATTACTGACTATAACTGTGTAAAGTGTAAACTGCACTAACTACCTACATTGTTATACCATTTTGTAAACTTGACAAATAATGTATTTGTGCACTATGAATAAATTAGTATGAGTATACATATATCAAGCTATTTGCGCCAAGCGCTGTTAGCCACTCATCCTAATTTTTAGGATAAAAAGTAGCCTATGTGTTCATTCAGGGTGTGAGCTATCTTCATAACAAAACTTATGGGTCCTGTAACATAAGCAAAAAATTAAAACATAGATTTTACTCGTTAAACTGAACAACATTTGTTCAGCAGCTTTTAAAATAAATCAGTTTTCAAATTTTTATTATTTCAAACAAATTAAATAGTATTTTTAATGTATGTCGTCCAACGTTGACATTCCCTGAGAATTGACATAGCTGTCACTCTACTAATATCGGACATTTCGCAATACATTGCTTCTTTGTCTAAACTTTATTCTACAAAATGTCACTTAACACACGTTATTTTCAGAAGTTGCTTAACAAATGTTGTTTAGTTTCAAGGGACGAATCTATGTTTTAATTTATTGCTCCTGTTACAGGGCCCACCCTTTATATCAACCTATTTGCGCCAAGCGCTGTTAGCCACTCATCCTAATTTTTAGGATAAAAAGTAGCCTATGTGTTAATTCAGGGTGTGAGCTATCTTCATACCAAAACTTATCAAAATTGGCGCAGCCGTTTGGGAGTGAAGTAACAAACATACATATAAAACACACAAACTTTCGCCTTTATGATATTATTTAGTGTGATAAGACGGGGCAGATTTGGCTTACTTTGTTTTAGTAGAGCATAAGAATAGGTCATTTAAATGAACTCTTATATACGAGTTATTTGTAATGGGGAAAACACAGGCCGATAATTAAGCATATGATGTCATGGGAATGTTTAGCGCACAAGAAACTTTCAGCATAATGCAGGCATATTATCCGTGATGGATCCTTCCGCTGCTATAAAAACGAACTGTTGTGTGGTATTTTACCAACCATTTTTCCAAAAAGGAGGATCTTTTCAGGACCCTCATCGAACTTCAGAATCCTCCGTCCGATGAAAAATAAAAACTCTTTCGCATAGATATGAAACAAAAAAACTGGCCAATTGCGAGTCTGACTCACGCACCGAGGGTACCGTACCAACAGTTATTCCATCTTAACTGGCCGGGTTAAGTTAAGTTTGCACTAAGTATAAAAATGAGGTGCAAAGTTAACGCAACCGATCACGTTCGTTGTATGGGAAGCCCTACTTAAATATTTATTACCTATTTCTGTTTTTAGTTAGTATTTGTTGTTACTTATAGCGGCAACATAAATACATAATTTGTGAAAATTTCAACTGTCCATCTATCACGGTTAGTGAGATACAGCCTGGTGACAGACAGACAGCCAGACGAACAGTGAAGTCTTAGTAATAGGGTCCCGTTTTTACCCTATGGGTACGGAACCCTAATAAAACGTAAATTACAGTAGAACCGCTTTTTACGAAGACATAACCTACCTGACGCGTTTTTTGCCTAGTCCGTTCAGAAACCTTAAGTTCTTAAACCTTAGGTTTTACCTACTGTGTTTGCAACTACACTTAAATTTTGATGGTATTGTTGAACCTTTTCTAAAGGCATTCCAATTTTGAACAGAACTATGAGTCCACCAACACCCATTACGCGGTTGGAGTGCGATGCAAAGCACCGAAGCCCTCCAGCCAGCCCAGGAGTGACTCCGATGTTCAATATTCCTCCAGCCAACCCTACTGTGCCTATGGAAAACGCTAGTACGCCACGAGGCAGCCCTGGTATGCCTTCAGGCAGTTACGGAGAGTCCTCCGTGCTTCAGCGATGGGATAACATCACCAAATCGGAGTCGGACAAGCGAGAGTATAGGTGAGTAACTCTTGTTCTATCTGAATACATATGTGACGTTTTCAATGAAAAGGGCCCACTTTGCCGCTTACCATAAGGACGAAATTTGTTTGCATCTTTATACCAATAACCCATCAAACACGTCCTAATGGTAAGCGACAAAGTGGGCCCTTTTCATTGAAAACGTCACAATATTCTTTGATCTGAAGTGTTCTCAATACGGTAATTGATGACAGCTCATTATCAGCAACTCTTTATGAAATGTCGAAAACGATCTGTATCCTTACCATGAGTTTAATTGATCGTACTCGCTAGCGATAGCGTAAACGATTTGTATGGAGAATAAGTACAGCAAAAAAAAAAACAAAAAAAAGGAGAAAAAAAGAACCGTCCCAAAATATTCATACATTTTTGTTTTTCTATTCCGTTACCGCTGTATATAGAAATGGTAACGGAATGGAACGAAAAACATTGAGATACTTTTTTCTTCTAATTAGATCGAAAGGGCTCGTGATTCTGAGTAGAAAATACACAATATATCGAAAATTTAAAAAAAGTGGGGTGTACAACTTTAGAAAAAATGGCCCACGTACACTTTTTTCTGTATTGCTGTGTCTTAATGTAAATATTTTTAATTACAAAATAACTCTTTACTCAAATGTTTAAGTGTCAAATTGGCTTACGTACTTATTACCACAAATATTTTTCGTGTAAATTAACTTTTTTAGCGTATTCTGACTCATGTCTCTTGTCAAACTTGGAACATGGCACGAATGGAGCAGATTTTAATAGTTTTACATACTAAAAATATTTTCATTATTATTTTTAATTTGAATACAAATGTGTAATAACGTAAAATACCCATAAATAGTATTAACTGATTGTTTATTTACGAATATAACAAAATGGACGAATCCGACCCAAATTTATCAGATCCATACAGTTATACTGAGCAGTATAACTATTTGGACTTTTTCTGTCCATTTTGTTATATCGTATAACTAATAGTATAACTAGGTGGATAAACCCGTCTGCCACTGGTTGAGTTTCTGGAAGGGCTGTTCTTATTATAATCCTTTTACCTTTTCAATCTAATACCGTATTTTTTTTACTTGAAATAAACAGTCCTAATTGCTTCTGTCTTTGGATTATTTTATTGATTTTCTTGCAGAGCTCTGGTCCTCTCAAACCGTATGAAGGTGATGCTCGTCAGCGACCGCAGCGCCGAGACGACTGCTGCTTCTTTGGAAGTCAACGTCGGTATGTATGATGATGATGATTAAGAGGGCGCCGAGCGTTAGCGACTGAACCATAGAGCGCGGGGAATGCGTATTTAGGTCGGCGCGCGGCCGCCATAGTATAAGCACTTTTTGATAAATCTGGAACTTTAAATACCTAACAAACAATAATTGAAATATTTGATGCGGACAAATTGTAATGTAAACATTCATCTTCTTTTTTTAACTGAAAATCAGAATAGATTTCCATTGTTAAAGTATAAAAAAACACTTAACAACAACTAGTGAGTAACGTTATCTACTTAACGGCAACTGCCTATTTTTTCACATTTCGCTCGGCGCAGTCTTAAGACAAACCAGGCAGCAGTTTAATAGTCCCGTAAGCTGAACATTTGAAATGAAATGATTTATTCAACCCACGTAGCAGACATGCCGCATAAGCTTAATACACCCCATATTCAGCTTATTACAGTTGCTTAAAGGCTATATACCTAAGCGCTCATAAAGCCTGTGTGCTACTTGGTGCTACTTAGGTATTTCCCTAGAGGAGACCGCTGTTGAGAATAAAGCCGAAAGAGACTCAACAGTAGGCAGCAGAATAGGCTATCCGTTGGGTAGTAGAATAAATAACTGTCATTCATGTTTTTTCGGCTACTTTTAAATTAATTTAGCAAAATCCTTCCTCAGTGGCTTCATCGTCACAACATATCTATTAATTTCAACGCCTTCTGTTAGTTTATCAGGGTAGGTACTCGATAGTCGGCGTAGCACATCTTTGAAATGAAATGAAATTTATTTGGTGCTAAACATGAGTTTTTACATAAATACATATGTGGTCTTAATAGTATTGTAACTTTGGTTCCAGTAGATAACATGTTCTACTGTATTTACAGTTTGCACTTACATTTACACTTAATAATAATAATAAGAGAGAAATAATAAGAAAAAAGTTTGCACCTCATTCCTACCTAAAATTCAGGTGCAAACTTAACTCAATCGAGTGTAGTGGTTACTAATATAGCCGGGGATTTGTTCGACAGAATAATGAAGTTTTCATCAAAATCCATTCAGCCGTTTTCACGTGATGCGCGGTCAAATAAACAGACTAACAGATAAACAGAGAATAATTCTAAAAACTGTTGGAACGCGTTCTGTTATGCCCGGTATCACCCGCTCATCCCACGGGAACACTACATTTTCCCGGGATGAAAAGTAAGCCTATGTGTTAAGCCAGGGTGTCAGCCACCTTCATACCAAATACCTATTATCAGAATTGGTCCAGCCGTTAAAGCGTGAAGAAGTAACAAACATACACATAAACACACAAACTTTCGCCTTTATAATCACTTAACATCTAGGTAGTATATTTTTGTTTGTTATGACTTTCAGGCTACTGTAGCGACCTGGATGATCTGCCAGGCCTGGCGCACCTCTGCGAGCACATGCTTTTCATGGGAACAGAGAAGTATCCAGAGGTACGCCATACGAAATATGGTTCATTATTCTCATCAAGCAAAACAACTGTGTGTAGGTATTGTGCTACGAGAGACGAAAATTGTTTTTGTTTTTGATTTTGAGTTCCGAGCTATAAGTCTGGCTAGAATATCTTTGCCCCAGCAATTTTAGTTTTTTATCTTTAATGGCTCCGTTTCATTGGTCGATGCGGGGTGCGGTAGATATCCAAAACGAATGCCATAGGGCCCGCAAGCGGGGAATTGTTTTCATTGGTCGATAGGGTCCGCATGCGGGGTGCGGTAGATTTCCAGAACGCATGCACATATGAGTTTCACATTGGTGTGCAATAAAGTATTGTTTTAAAGTATTGTATTTGTATTGTATTTGTATTTACCCCCCGTCCAGAGGGTGGAATCCCCGTCCAGAGGGTGGGACCACTAGATATTTATCCGATAACTGGCTGGAACCGCTACGGGTACACGACCCCGGACTGCTCTAGCTACTAGTGTCACACCCCCTCCCCTCCCTGTACACCGTGGCACTAGTATCCCTAACCCCAGATCCTACATCCATCTTCCCGATAATCCTTTCCACCTATCCTTCTTCTCAGCCAAGAATTCCCAAGGAGGGTTGATGTCAGGCAGGCGGCCGGTCGTAAAATAAACCATGCCAAATCCTTTTACAACATGAGTTTGAGAGTTGACAGTGTATACGATAAATGTTAGGGCGTACCCTGCAGGCGACGCGCAGACGCAGCACCCGGCGTCTGTGGGAAATAGACAAGGGTTGCTGCACCAGGGACGGGGTCAGCGTAAGAAGCTAGTCCGGGAAGTAAGACTGAGGATTGCGAGCTGGAATATAGGTACGATGACTGGAAGAGGACGAGAGTTAGCGGATGTTTTAGAAAGAAGACGGATAAATGTAGCGAGAAAGCAAGAGAAATTGGGGCGGGTTATAAGTTTTATTATTGCGGCAGCGATGGGAGGAGGAATGGCGTGGGTATAGTGTTAGATAAAGAGCTCAAGAACAAGGTGACGGATGTAAAGAGAGTGAATGATAGAGTCATTGTAGTAAACCTGTTGATAGAAGACACGGTTTTGAATGTAGTTAGTGTGTATGCGCCGCAAACTGGCTGTGATGACAGTATAAAAGAAAAGTTTTGGGAGGATTTGGATGCGGTAATAATGGGAATACCGGAATGTGAGGATATATATATTGGAGGGGACTTTGATGGACATGTGGGAAGGATGAATGATGGGTATGAAAGAGTGCATGAGGGCCGAGGTTACGGAGTCAGGAACCAAGACGGTGAAGCTCTACTGGAAGCAGCCTTAGCTTTTGACCTTGCCATAGCAAACACTTTCTATCAAAAACGGGAACAACATCTTGTCACATACCGTAGTGGTCCACACTCTACTCAAATTGACTACATTCTTTTAAGAAGAAACAGGCTAAAATTGGCTAAGGACTGCAAGGTGATACCCAGTGAGAGCCTTGCTTCCCAGCAAAGGCTACTGCTTGGATTTAGCTATTAAAGTTCAGCGTATGAAGAAGAGGCCGAATCCCCCAGCTAAAACGAAATGGTACAGACTGTATGATAGGGAATTAGCTGCAGAATTCAGGGAAAGAGTGGTTGGTAAGATGATAGAAATGGGAGATATGGCGGAGATGGGGGCGAATGAGTGCTGGAATGAAATGGCAACGTGGGTGCGAAATGTAGCGAAGGATGTCTTTGGGGAAACGAAAGGGAAAAGGAAGATAGATAAAGATACATGGTGGTGGAATGGGGAAGTACAGGCGATTTTAAAAGAAAAGAAGAATGCTTTTTAAAGAATGGAAAAGGGTGGAAGACGGAAATGACAGAGAAAAGGAAATAAAAAGATCAGAATATCAAAACAGTAAAAAGAAATCTAAGAAAGCAGTCGCAATGGCAAGGGCCAAGGTGCAAGATAAGTTGTACGAATTTCTGGAGAGCCCACGAGGCCAAAAAGATCTTTTTAAAATATCAAAAGAGAGAGAGAGAGATGAATGCAAGAGATGTAAATCATATGAAATGTGTAAAAGACGAAGCGGGAAAGATTTTGACGGATGATGAGGGAATAAAAGGACGCTGGAAGAGTTACTTTAATAAATTAATGAACGAAGAGAATAAATGGAGCGGAGTGGTAGAAAACGTACAAAGTAATATAGGCATGGTGAAAGAGGTAAGTATAGAGGAAGTGAAGATGGCAGTGCAGAGTATGAAAAATGGAAAAGCAGTTGGACCAGATGGTATACCAGTGGAAGTATGGAAGTTTTTGAGAGCGGATGGATAAGAGGTAATCCCTGACGAATGGTGCAACAGTTCACTGGTGCCCATCTTCAAGAAAAAAGGTGACGTACAGGATTGCAACAACTATCGGGGAATAAAGCTCATGTCACATAGTATGAAGATATGGGAGAAAGTGATAGCGAAACGAATGAGAGACGAAAGTGAGGTAACACAGAACCAATTTGGGTTTATGCCGGGCCGGGGAACTATGGACGCCATATTTGCACGCCGCCAACTTTGCGAAAAATACCGACTTGCACAAAAGGATTTGCATATAGTGTTCATAGATCTGGAAAAAGCATACGATAGGGTCCCCCGTAAGGTTCTGTGGTGGGCTATGAAAGGGAAAGGGGTGCCAGAGAAGTATGTTTGAATTGTTCAGGCGATGTATGATAGAGCTAGTACTCACGTCCGGTCCGATGCTGAAGTAACTGGCTATTTCAACGTGGCTGTAGGTTTGCACCAGGGGTCGGCTTTAAGCCCGTATTTGTTCCTCCTACTTATGGATGCTCTAACATCAGACATACAGGAGGAAGCACCCTGGTGCATGCTGTTTGCCGACGACGTTGTTCTTGTCGGGGATAATGCTCTTGAGGTCCAGAGCAGACTGGAAAAATGGCAAGAAATTCTGGAGAACGTAGGATTAAAAATCAGTAGTTAGAACCAAAACTGAGCACTTGTTCTGCGATTTCAGCGGCTTATCCAGTTTTTCCCATATTGCCTTGGATGGTGTATCCCTACCAGTCTGCTCCGACTTCCGGTACCTCGGGTCATTAATCCAAAATGACGGTAATATAGACCGTGACGTGAAAAGTAGAATAAATGCGGGATGGATGAAATGGCGACAGGTCTCTGGAACAGCTTGTGATCCACGAATGCTCCTTAAACTTAAGGGGAAAATCTATAAAATGATCATAAGTAAGACCTGTCGTAATGTATGGATCAGAGTGTTGGGCAACGAAAGTGACGGATGAAGGAAGAATGCACGCAGCCGAGATGAGAATGTTGAGATGGATATGAGGAGTGACGAGGAAGGATCGGATTAGAAATGAGTACATAAGAGGAAGTTTGAAAGTAGCACCTGTGACGGACAAAATGAGGAGCAGTAGGGTAGCGTGGTACGGGCATGTAATGAGGAGGGATGAAAGTCATATTGGTAAAAGAATGTTAGGGATGAATGGCGAAGGACGAAGAGCGATAGGTAGGCCAAGAAAGCGATGGATGGATTGTGTGAGAGAGGACATGATAAAGAAAGGAGTAAGCGCTGAAATGACGAATAATAGAGATGAATGGAAGAAGAAAACATGTTGTGCCGACCCTACATAAGTGGGATAAGGGCAGGGAGATGATGATGTAAAGTATTGTATTTGAAAATTAGAAATGTTGTCAATTGTCGATTATTGTTTGCCAGGAAAACGGCTACGAAAAGTTCTTGTCAGAGCACGGAGGGGAGTACAATGCGAGCACGGGTGCCGACTACACCATCTACGACTTCAATGTTCTGCCAGACTATCTTGGAGCTGCTTTAGATATGTAAGTTTACGTTTAAGCATGTTTAAGTGTATGACGACGCGGCTGGCGCAGTTTAAGCACCTGCCTACTGAGCCGGTGGTGTCGGGTTCGAATCCCGGTCAGGGCAAATATTAGTGTGATGAACTCGAATATTTGTGCTTGGGTCATGGTTGTTCCTATGTATTTAAGTATATATTATATATATCTATAAAAGTATGTATATCGTCGTCTAGTACCCATAACACAATCCTTCTTGAGCTTAATTTGGGACTAGATCGATTTTTGTGGGGTTGTCTGATATTTATTTATTATATAAACTTAATTTTTCTTGTAAGGGGAATCCCCACGGCGCGGCACGTTGACACTTTACTTCGATACAGTTCACTTTCACTGCGCAATTTTTTTTTATTGTTAACAGAGATCGGACTAATGTGCGTCATTATACACGGTGTCCTGTATTCAATGGACAACCTTCTAACCAACATTTTTTTAAGATAAACTAAACTTATAAAAAGTTTGTTGAACTTATAAAAAGGTGACCACACTTGTTCCATTATTTTTTTTTTTCACTACTAGTGATTAAACTGCAAAAATACATAATGGCCGCGTATACTTATAACAAACACTTTATAAAGTTCTAAATATACCCTAGTTAGCATCCACTATTTAAGAATATAAAAAAATTGGGCAAGTGCGAGCCCGACTCGCGCATGTGGGAGCCGGGTCGACTCCTACATGTAATTTGTTGAGCACGAAGCAGGGCGTTCGAAGCGAAGCGATAAATAATATTCACGCGTTCAACAACAATTAATATAATATCAAACTAATATTTAAAACTACAATTACAATGAAGCGTAAGCGGTACGAATACAAAGCAAGTGCGCGGGAGTCTATGCGGCGGTTGGATGCAGAGTGACGTAAGCGCCTCGGTAGTCTAACCGGCCGGGCGGCAGGCGAGCGCGGGGCTTGTACGGGCGCGCGGGTGAGAGGCCGCGCTTTGTTTCTGCAGAGGCGATATCAGTTTGCCGCGCGGTCCGAGTGTCATGAGCGGAGCGGGTAGCGGATGAACCGCTACAAAGGGTTCCGTACCTATACATATATAATCTATAACAAGATTGTTGTATGGGAGCCCCCCTTAAATATTTATATTATTTTATTTTTAGTATTTGTTGTTATAGCGGCAATAGAAATACATCATCTGTGAAAATTTCAACTGTCTAGCTATCACCGTTGTTGAGATACAGCCTGGTGACAGACGGACGGACGGACGGACGGCGAAGTCTCAGTAATAGGGTCCCGTTTTTACCCTTTGGGTACGGAACCCTAAAAAAGCAACTAAATATATCTTCTAGTAAGTAAGTAAAGAAGTAAGTAATTATTTATTTGTAAAACATAGGTAGCATAACAAAGGATAATCTTCATTTGTTGCCTAGTCGGGCATTAGTCAAACAAGGTACCACAGTCATTAAAAATAAAACCGATTATCTTAAAACATCGGTCGGTTTGGATCGGTTAGAAGGTTGTCCATTGAATACAGGACACCGTGTATAATGACGCACATTTGTCCGATCTCTGAATTTATTAATCGATAATTATCCATCTGTTATTATCACGATCATTATCATAGATAGGTCCTTTCGTACCATAATTCGAACCCATTACCGCCGGCGCAGTAGCTCGTCATAATGTTCCCATGGTATAAGACAATAAGGTATGGCAGGGTATCGCATTCCGGAATGACAGACTCATTGGTTGGACAGTTCTGTCAATCCGTTTCTGTGTTGCCAGTGGAGTATATTATAATACTTCCCGATTCCCTTGTTACCTGTATTATGGATCTCATAAAAACTCACGCGTTTATAATGAAATTATTACGACAAAATAACATTTATTCAAAGAACATGACAATTGTAATGCATTTTTTTTTATTGTATTTACATTTGGTAATATTCGTCTTTAAATTACAACATATAATATATAATACTAAAGAAATTAAAATACTAACTATAAACTAAGAAATTAACTAACTAAAATAAAAGGCTAAAACAATTTTTCGGTCATTCTCCAGACGTACATTTTTGCATGTCTTCACTCTTTAAAAATATAAAATTATTGATTTCATTATATCTTATATTTTTTGATCGTAGCAGGTATTCGTATCGAGCTGTACATGAATTTTCAATAACATATATTAAACCCTTCGGGTAGAAAATAGTATTTTATGCAACCGTTGTATAAGAGGGGGCAAAAAACACGAGTGGCATGGGTTACGATGTGAGCGCAGCGAACATCGTAAGAAAGATGCCACGAGCGTTTTTTGACCTACTTATACAACGTTGCATACAATACTTTTTCTACGACTCGACATTTCATAAATAAAATGCAAATAAACAACAAAGAAAATAATTAAATGTTCCCGCTCGGAATCAACAAAATTAAAAAGAAAAATTGTCTCTGATAAACTTTTTTTTTATTGACATCCATCTGTCAAAAAAATATTAACTTATACATAAAGGTATACGATCACCATACTAAACATCTGTCAAAAAAATTTAACTTATACATAAAGGTATCGTTCACTATACTAAACATCCATGCACTGAAGATAAAACTTCTTTTTTAAGTTGGCACCAATGCCTTAGTACAAAAGTTTTTTTTTTTAATTTGCAAATTGTTTGAATGCAGCTGTTCATCATGTAATCTGAGGTACTAAGTGATGGTTTTTTGGCGACATTATAACATCGGTTAGCAGTGTGTTTTTGAGCAGTAGAGTATAGACTTTTACAGACTTTCATAATTTATGTCTTTATATTAGAGTTAGTAACTATATAAATGACAGAAAAAAGTACTGGAGTAGAAAAAATAACTTTTAGTCCTATTCTCCTAATTGACACGTCGCGTCCCATTACCCAAATTACTTACATATCAATTTCTCCTGATGATATACATGAAGAAAAAACAATGTGAGCAAGTTTATTAAACAAAAGAATACATGTTTTAATTGCAATAAAAAAACCTAGTCAATACAAATAATATATCACAAAGATATCAATTATAGTAACTTTGTCTCGAAACGTATAATAATTCACGCGTCGCGGTAGGTTGTGATCACACAAGTCCTCTGAAAGTAGGTACGGATCTCACTAAAGCATTTCGGTGAAGCGGTCAGTCGTGCCCAGAGCCCCGTGTGGGATGGTTGTGTCAGCTGTGTACGGGTCGCGGACTATGACTGTAAGTATCTAATTCACGCGTTATGGCTCACGAAATTTCTAATTAACACGTTCACGTTTTAAAAATCAATCAGTAACTCTATTGCGCCGAGAATTTTAGTGTACATTAAAGGCCGCATTATTTAATAGATACGAGATTCTGTATATTTTTACATGTACCTATAAAAAGTTATTTTGTATTTTTCAAGAATCCCTAATTCACAAGTCTAATTCACGCATCGAAAATGAACGCGTTAATTAGAATTTAACCATCCATGCGGTTCTAATCATCAGTTTGTTTTTTTTTCTAGAAAATTTGTATATGTGATAGTAATAGTACCTATAATATATAGTCACATCTTCGTGGGGTCATTTTAAAACCTCATCAGGTAGCAAGCTGTATTTCACAGGGCTGGAAAATTCTAGCCGAAGCGGTTTTGCCATATATTAGCAACATCAGGCATGAACAATTTCGTACTAGGATATAACCCTGTGTCTGATAGAATAATAACAATGAAGCTGAACACCAATTTAAGTCTTCTCAACATCGTGCAAGTTTACAACACAGTCCACGGAAGAGGATATCAACTAGACGAAACTCTAGACAGCATACCAAGCCGGCAAATCGCAATGGTAATGGGAGGCTGGAATGCTAAAACAGGAAGCTCAGAAATAGTCCATGAAATCGGAGACACCATTGGAAAATATGGTGTATACTCTAGGAACGAACGAGGTAAGAGGCTTGCAGAGTTCTGTGTTCTGTGTCTGACCATTACTTTAACACTCTCTTTCACCATCACAAAAGATGACTCTACACTTCGAAGTCTCCTGGAACCTGGGTCCTTTTAGGAATCAGATAGACTACAGACTGTAGACAAGCGCTGGAAGTCATCTGTCTAAAATGTGAAACCTTCCCTTCAGCTGAATGCGGTTACTGGTTGTCTCCTTCTCCATTCGTCTCAAAGCCGTTTACCATAACGCGCAACCTAAACCCAGAACTTAGAATCCAATAGAGCGATCCCATTTCCAGAATCTGATGGAAGCGACACTCATGAATTTAGATCCACCCCGGACAGGTGATTCAGGAGTCCAGGTAATAAATGAAGATTTTGAGGATATCGTATCTAAGAGAGGAAGGGACTGTAGATTCTACAGTGTAGAAGGTCCACATGGATCACTGAGGAAACGTGGAACCTAATTCAGCGCCGGAAAGAAATTAAAATTAATGCCCTTCAAGACTCCAAGGTGAAAAGAGAATACTCGAAACTATGTAAAGCAATTCAAAGGGAATGCCGCAGAGACAAGAACGAGCATATGCCAAGAAGTCGAGTCGCATCTACTTAAATTACAAACCTCGGATCTGTTCCAGAAAGTTCGCCTGCTGAGTCGAAAGTTCAAACCCAAGTTCTGGGTCATTGAAGATCACGATGAGCAACCGCTGCATGAGTTTGACAAAATTGCAGAACGCTGGCGTGGCCACTATGAGCAGCTGTATAAAAGACCCTGTACATCCACCGACACGCGGTTGCGCTGGGGACTTCTGAACCTGAAGCCCAACATCTTCAAATCAGAGCTAATAGCAGCAATCGATCGCCTTAAAATTAAAACAGCTCCAGGACCAGACGATATTACTTCCGAGGTTTTCAAAGCTCTGGGTGATAAAAGCATTCATATCTTGCAAACGATCTGCCACCACTTATGGCAAAACGGCAGATGGCCAAAAGTCTGGACCCAATCCGTCATCATCCCGTTACACAAAAAAGGTTCAACGAAAAATGCGACAACTACCGTACACTTGCGCTGACTCAGTTTTGCTCCACTTGATAAACAACAGACTTCATCACTATCTAGACTGGCGGTTTTGTGAAGAGAAAAGGCACGAGCGAGAAAATATACTGACCGTGGTTATTGATCGTACAGGCAAGGTAGAACTCAGTGGAACACTTAACTTCGAAATCACGGAGAACCTGGGTTCTAGCATTAGCAATAATGGTTCATGTAAGACGGAAGTTCGTAGAATTCGCGCTGGGATGGCCAAGGGCGCAATATCGCAGCTTAATAATGTACGGAAGGACAGGAACATCTCCGCCAACACTAAGACTACCTTAGTCCGAACTATGGTGTTCTCCATATTTTCATACGGCTCAGAAACATGGAACCTGAAGAAAGCGGACCGTGATCGAATTGATGCTTTCTGACGATCACTGCAAAAGTTGAAGGCAAGCGACCAAGAGGCAGAAGCACGACACGCTGGACAGACCAGATTCTCCCAACCCTTGGCACTACAGTACACGATGCTCTACACACGGCTACTGACAGCAACAGATGGCGCCGCATCATCAGGGAATGACCACGACCCTCAGCAATGAGGCGACCGACGCAAGGAGGAGGAGGAGTTAATATAGTCAGCGTAGCGAGGGCGGGTACATGTATAAATTATTTATTATAACTTATCATAATAATTCAATTTACATACATAATTACATATCTAACCTACCTAGTAACTCTAACGGCCGGTGTGCTTGTTTCTTGAGTACTTAGGTACTTTCATATTATTTAAAACATAGCTTATATCATATAACTGTCACCATGTCAGTCATATGTTATTATACAAAACGTTTTTATTTACGAATTTAAAAAAATATAACTAGATTTGTATAATTAACGCGTCGCTTTTCTAATTAACGCGTCATACAAAAGTAAAATATTCTAATTAACACGTCGTTTTTCTAATTCACGCGTCATATAAATTTTAATTTGCTTCTAAGTAATGAACCATTCATAATTATAAAGTGCCCTATCCACATTTAAGTTTCAAAGATCGATATGTTACTATAATTGTGATAAAAATGATTGAAAAGTAAGTAGAAAAAAAGCGACGCGTTAATTAGAATTAGAACACAAATCTGGAGAATGACCGTTTTTTTTTTTTTAAGTGAAAACTTCTTTAGCGGCGCTTGGCAATTTTTAGATGGGTTAAAAAATTTAAACTCGCGACTGATCCGCGGTGGATCCGCGCGTCAGATAACAGTCAGTCGGTAACCTATCAACCGTGTCTGTTTCAAAGAAAGGGGGCCTTCGAACAACAAAATGTTGTAAGTGACAGATGGTGAATTAGTAAGAAATAGAGATTAAAATAGAAATCAAGTGTCAGTGAGATATAATAAAATCGGAGTTTTCACTTCTGCCGGCACTCCCGGAGTGCAACCCGTGCTTTTTTTTTGTACGACTGGCGGCGAACATTTTTTTTTTTTCTTATAACTATTGTGTTACCATAAAGCGGCATATGATCAGTCACGTAGAAGGCTGACTTGCCGGAGTGCCACCTTATTTTCTTATACCAGGAATGTTCCCAATTGTGCAGGTTCGCCCAGTTCTTCATCTCCCCACTCTTCACCGAGTCGGGCACGGAGCGCGAGCTGGACGCTGTGGATTCGGAGCACCAGAACCACATATGCACCATATGGAGGCTGGCACACCTGGCCACGAGCCACGCCTCGCCCGGACAACCGAGCCGCAAGTACGACGCTGGTGAGCGCAAATGAAATCTTAAATATAACCCTACCTTACACATGTTTACACTACTAGGGTTAGAAAGTTAGGAACCGTACCAAAATACGTTCTATTCTATTCTATTCTTTAAAAAAATGCCAACCACAATGAAGCGACCATTACTGCCAATGTCTCGTTGCCAATCGCACACGGCGAAAAGATAGAGGATTGATACCACGTTGTACGGTCCATTTGGGAGTTACGATAGCACAGACAGACACACAATTGGCTTGGAACGATTTTTGGATGACCATGAAATTATGTAAATTTTTGGTAGTACTTGCTGAAAGGATTTAGAAAAATGAATGACTTGCAGCTGGTCATTAATTTTTATTTACCATAGGTATTCCGAAATGTTATTCTGAATTGACAGTTTGACTGTTCAATCTGACAAATTTTCTCAATAGTATCAGACCACGCTAATTCTTCCAAGCTAATGAACTGACAAATCATACAAACTGACTTACTTTGTATGGTTTGACAGTTCATTAGTAGTGGCTGAAGTGATTTTTGCCTCGGAAATTGGAAAAAAAACTATCTAACTAAAATTTTAACGGTTTGACATTGACAAGTCCCAACTTATTTTAATTTATGAATTTGATTTGATTACTTTACCCGAGGGTTGATTGCAAAAAAATTGTACATAGTTAAAAAGGGATTTAATTAACAAAATACACATTTAAAAGCTTAGTTAACAAAAAATCACGATTTCTTCCTTTATGTGTCGAAAGTTAGTCATACGAAATGTATGGGAATAAATTTTGTTTTAATTAAAGCCCTTAACTATGTAGGTATTTTTTTTTGCAATCGACCCTAAATTGATTCCTATGTGTGACGAAAGTTACCCATACATTTTGTATGACTAATTTTCGTCACACAAAGGAAGCGATCGTGATTTTTTGTTAACTAAGCCTTTAAATATGTAATTATTTTTTGCAATCGACCCCCTTGCTCCACACTACTCGCGTTGAAATTCGTTAGGTTACTTGGAGCTAGAGTAGCGAGGTGGTTAACGCGCTGGACTGGTAATTTACAGGTACCGGGTTCGATTCCCGGTGTCTTCCACCAAGTAACTCCTTTTTCAACTTTTCTTTAATCTTTGATCATTGTAACAATGGTTTAAAAAAAATTGTTGTGTACCCACATTAAAAAAATGAGACATTTAATGTTTCATATATTTATAAAACTTTATTCTCCATACGAATCGTTACGCAGTCACTAGCGAGTAGGTACTGTACCGTCATTGTACTCATGGTAAGGGCTCTGGTCCTGTTCCCAGGCAACCGGCATACCCTGCCATTACTGCCAACTGTTCCGAGGAAGAAAGGCATTGACGTGCGTCAGGAGCTGTTGAACTTCCACCGGCGCTGGTACTCCGCCAACATTATGTCGCTCACCGTCGTTGGGAAAGGTAATCAGCCCAAGAATCATATTTTATGGGAGCATTTCACGTCCCCGAATTTCATTAGTCATAATTGTATCACTTGCCATAATTTTCATTTGTCATAAACTTTTTATTTCATAAATCATAAACTTCAGGATTTCTTTAATACTATTCATGGAGAAATCATTAGGTTAGGTTTGTTTTATGAAAATCCCGAAAAACAATCGAGCATTCGATGAAAAATAATTCTATGAGTCAATATAGACCCCCATCAATCTCAGTGCTCCAGCAGGACAGGCCGCACTTGGATCCTGAAGCTGCGGAGCGCGTGGCCCACTCCTCTGGTGACTCTCGATCGGTCTCGATCCCTTCCATAAATGAGGTTGACTTTAGAGCGGCTATGCGAAAACTCAAACCGCGGTCCTCTGGAGGGCCTGATGGTGTCCCGGTATTTTTGGCCAAAGATTGTGCTTCCGTTTTGGTGACTCCCTTGTTGTATGTCTTTAATCTCTCGCTCAAAGAATCCATCTATCCTAGTCGTTGGAAAAAATCTAGAGTGACGCCAGTTCCTAAGGGAGGATCGAATGTGGACGTCACTTCTTATAGACCCATAGCAGTTCTATCTGTTTTTGGTAAAATATTTGAGATGACCCTTAATCGACACATAAGTCAACAGGTATCTGAGCGTTTGCACCCCAGCCAGCACGGTTTTCGTAAAGCCCGATCTACCTCTACAAATCTAATTGCCCTCGCTGATTACGTCTGCAAAGAAATGGATACTGGGCGCCAGGTCGACGCTGCGTATTTTGACTTTCGGAAAGCATTCGACCTGGTCGACAACGACATCTTGCTGGGGAAGCTCGCATTACTGGGCTTCACGCCAAAGCTATTAAGTTTCTTTGCCTCTTACTTGAGTGATCGACAGCAATACGTCAGGGTAGGTGGCTTCGAGTCAAATTATTACTGCACGCTGTCTGGGGTGAGTCAGGGCAGTACTCTGGGGCCTACATTGTTTCTCTTGATGATAAATGATTTGCCTGATGCAATTCGCTCGGCTGAGTGTTTGCTTTTTGCAGACGACCTAAAGTTGTTGCTCGGCGTCAGTAGTGTGGCTGACAGCGCTGCGTTGCAGAGCGATATCAATGCTGCAGCTCAGTGGAGTGTTGCAAATCGCCTGCCTTTTAATGCAGCAAAATGCAAGGTCATAACTTTTTCACGTAAGCGCTCACCACTTTTAGCCGATTACTGCCTGGGGAATGCTAGTTTGGAAAGGGCTGACGAAATCCGTGACTTAGGTTTAGTGTTAGATAATAAATTAGATTTCCATAAACACGTAACAAATATTTGTAAACAGGCTAGCAAAGCTTTGGGTTTTGTCATGAGGGCATCGAAACAGTTCCATGTCGGAGTTTCTGTGGTTTTGTACAATGCCTATATCCGTAGTAGGTTGGAGTATGGCGCTGTTATTTGGGATCCCTACGAGGATAAATATTCTGTGTTGGTGGAAAGAGTACAGCGTAAATTCGCCCGTTGGTTGTACTGCAAGGCCTATGGGTATTACCCATACTTGTACCCTTCATTGTTTGTCACTGGGATGGTGGGGCTAGACACGCTACGGATGAGAAGGAAATTGTTATTGTTAGTCCACTACCTGTCTATTATCCATCACAGAGTGGACAGCCCGACTGTGCTGGAAAAGATAGGTTTGGTGGTTCCGACGAGGGTCCCCCAAGATTTAGATTGCGTGGCGGTGGCGCCACGCCGCCGGCCAGGCCTGCTGCAGCGTGTGACCGCTCGCACGTGCCACGCTCGACACGCTCCTACCGCACGCGCAATTTCGTTGCTATACCTGATGCTCACTCAGCACGGCGATGCTGATATATTTGCTGATCGCTTTGCTCAATTGTGCTGTGTAGCTAAGCAGTTCCTGGATAATGTGTATTAATTGTTATGTATAAATTTTAAAATATTGTATTATTATTATTTTGAATGATCCTTTCTCTTTGACATGTATTGTTTTCTTTTTGTGTAATAATTTATCGTGTAAGTGCTTTGGTGTCATGTATGCTGTAAACTTACATTGTAATTAAATGAATAAATGAAATCAAATATCCGCGCCTTTCCAATCTATTGGGTAATAAATAATTGAGTTTTTTTTTGCAGATTCCCTCGACGACTTGGAAGCTATGGTGGTCCCGCTATTCCTGTCGGTAGAGGACCGCGGCGTGGAAGTCCCGGCTTGGGGGGAGCCCTTTCCGTCCAAATTGCTGCAACGACGCACCTACAATGAGCCAATCGCTGAAAAGCGCCAGTTGGTGATCCGCTTCCCAATACCGGACCGCCTGCAATACTACCCGAACTACGTGAGTATGGAGTGTAGAGGGGAGGACCAGCATCTTTCATAAACATAGATATTATAGTAGTTATTCATAAAGAAATATCAGACAACCGCACACAAATCGATCTAGTCCCAAATTAAGCTCAAGACAACGACGATATACGTATAGGTAGTTATCTACATAATACGTATATACTTAAATACATAGAACAACCATGACCCAAGCACAAATGTTCGAGTTCATCACACAAATATTTGCCCTGCCCGGGATTCGAAGCCGGGACCGCCGACTCAGTAGGCAGGTGTCTACAGACTGCGCCAAACGTGTCATGTGTTCATAGGAGAATAATTGAAAAAGTGACCGGCGGTAAGCAGTAAATAATAGTTCCAAAAAGATCCACAAGCGGCGCTGGAGTAACTGGAGTATATGATAAACGTCAATTTATGGAGAGTACCTATGCCATCGGGTTAGGGTGGCATTGTAGAGCCATCTACTGTTAACATTCTGACTTTATGATCGTCACCTAGTTTCAAGTGATGTCGAGAATCGATACTAACGATGTGCTACACCCAAATGTTTACATTGAAGTGAAATATTGAAAAATTAAATAATGCACGAGTCATTGAATGTTTTCAATTTTTCACTGAATTGGGCGCCCCCTAATAATAACACCCGGGACAGGATTGATTTTCTCTTTAAGATCAATCAGCGGGTGTATAGACATTTTCAGTATTCTTGAGTTATTAAAAGACACTAACCACGAAGAATTTCGTCCATTGACCCGCCAATACCTATCTCCATCGCACGCGCTTATTTATATCGCTGTCGCCTTCGCACAGTGGCATTGATCGGCCAGCCGCGAGTGCGACAGCAATTTAATTACACACGTACGATAGAGATAGGTAATGGCGGATCAATGAACTAAGTTCTTCGTTCTTAGCGTCCTTACTTTAGTTCATGACTATAGTCATCATAATATTTTTTTTTTAGCCATGCGGTTACCTGATTCATCTCGTCGGTCATGAGGGTCCAGGCAGTCTGCTGTCAGCTTTGAAGGCAAAAGGATGGTGTACTAGGTTAGTCAGGAATTGTTTACGTTTTCTAAAAGCTTTTATATAGTCTATCCGTCCCTACTTGCCCAATTTATAGCCCTGCAAGGGGTTTTACAACCCCCGCCATATTGCGGATTTTCAGTGGTACTAAATGATTTTACTGGCAACGACAAATTTTTGGTAACTTACGTTGAAAGTCGGCGAATGTCACTGATGTAAACAAAGAGGAAACAGGACTAAATATTCCGCAAATTTCAAGTCATTTTTGCATCATTAAGTTAAAACTATCCACAGTGATGAAAGTCAAGTTTTTTCAATAGGATTCAGTATTTATTTCGCATAAATAACGAAGGATTGAGCAGCATTCCGGTATTTTGAATTTTGATAATGAAAAATCCTTGACTGACGTTTACTAATGCAAATATGACGTAAGCACATTATTGACATATGAAAGCTGTTTGTAGCGCCACTGTCCCTGGGCTGGACCGACACTTGCTAGGCTATAAATAACAATATTCCATCCTCATAATGATGATTCAAACGAAAAATTAAAAAAGAAAAACCGCTCAAAGCGTATGCTCAAGGCATACCTATATACATATATATTTATATGTATTTACGCTTTAATATAAAGTGAAATATAATTTGCAGATTGTTTACACGGAGTGAAGCGCCCACCCTCGGCTTCGCGTTCTTCGAGATTGAGGCAGAATTGACGGAACTCGGCGTCCAGCACACTGATGACATCGTGAAGCTGACATTCCAGGTTTTTATTTACTAGTGGCTAGAGCTTACGATACCAGGATTTTTTGTATGGGTAACTCCTTACATTTTGTGTAATTCAATGGAAATAATTGTAGGACATCGCGTGAAACCGGGCGTACCATGGCCAGACTAACTTTACAAACTCACCAAAGATTAAGATTTGAAAAAAAAGAAAACGAATCGATAACAAAATAAAAATTGGCCCACCTATGCCTTATGGTGGCATTGTAGCGCCATCTACTGCAAAGATTCTGACTCGGCACCATCGTCTCAAATTATGTTGAAAACCGATACTAACGATGTGCTACACACAAACAATTTTGTTATTAATCAGTCATGTCTACTAGCTACTAGTTAACTGTATCAGGGCTGGTTAGCCCTCACTACCAGTAGTCGGACTTTGTGTGGGAGTATAACCCGCTAATGGGATTATCTCCGCGCCACAGGCCAAATGTTTATACTGAAAAGCTATTAAATATTCAAGTGAAAGATTGAAAAACAACGCTCGAGTCATTGATGTTCGAGATCAATCTCCGAGCGTAGCATTGCCAGGCGTCCGGATAAAGCCGGACATAGACATTCAATTGCGTGTCCGGCCAAAGTAAACGGTGTCCGGCTTGTCCGGCTTTTGTTAGGCTTCTTACATTTCGCATTGCATAAAACCTCGCGAGATTGTTTCGAAACCTCATTTCAATAGGAACAACACATCAGTTTAATAGAAATATTAACGTGTAACTTCCATCGCCTAAATGCCCTAAACGTGCAGCCTGAATGGTCGAGAACTGTGCGGTTCCAGAGAAATTTCCTACCGCGAACACTCCGTATGTGGAATGAGCTCCCTGCCTAGGTTTTCCCCGGGGGCTACAGTATGCGGTTCTTCAAGAGGGGAGTAAATAGGTTCTTAAAGGGTCGGCAGCGCGCGTGTGATGTTCCTGGCGCCGCAAGCGTCCATAGGCGGCGGCAACTACTTACCATCAGGCGGGTCGCATGCTTGTTTGTCACTGTCGTAGTATAAAAATTCCGCGGAAATGAAAAACCAACTCTCTTGTAACTTCCGCTAGTATCTGGCGATGCTGCGCGCGCGCAAGCCGCAGCGCGACGTGTGGGAAGAGCGGCGCGCGTTGGATGCGCTGTCGTTTCGTTTCGAGGACCGCATGGAGCCGCCGAGGCTGGCCAGCTGTCTGGCGGTTAAGCTGCGGGTGAGCATTTTTTTATCACACTTGCTCGTAAACAAGGGTTTACATGCTAGAAAAGCGGGCGGTAAGTCGTAAATTACACCCCAGGGCGGTAAGTAATTTTTATCACACTTTAAGGGTTCACATGTTAGAAAACCGGGCGGTACCTAAATCGTATATTACGCCCTAGGGCGTTAAGACGTATATTACGCCCTAGGACGGTAAGTAATTTTGGTATTGACTAGTACTACTTTTGTTTTAATTCCTCCAAAGTGTGATGAAAAACGTCGTACGAGACTCTGGTGGTAATGGAATTCCAAACTCGTTTCATTAAAGCCCTCGCCTTCGGCTTCGGGCACCCTTCTTACGTAATGTACTATTTCCGACTTCAAAAAAGAAGATGGGTTCTCAATTAGCTTGTATTTTATTTGAAAGCTGGTACTTCCCGTGTGGCCCCATTTCAATTAAACTACTCAATTATTACTATGTAAACAGATACCGCGCAAGTTTACGTGAGGTTTGCCACCGACTTCAAATGTAATCTGTACTTGATCGGGTTATGTTTGGCTTTTAATTTTTTTTTAAAGTCATTTCTTTTAATTTTTTTTTTTATTTAAACATGACTCGAACTATATCTGGGCTGTTTAGCCCTCACTACCAGTAGTCGGACTTTGCGTGGGAGTATAACCCGCTAATGGGATTATTTCCGCACCATAGGAGGGGTGTGGCATTTAATTTAGATATCTGTCTAGCACGACTACGATAACATACGAGTAGCATCGTCCGACTCTCTCTCACAATATAGCGAAGAAAGAGAAGGGTAATACATTTCTGAAACATGTAATGTCTCATTTTTTTATGTGGGTATAAGTGAAAGCCTTGGGTTCTGCGTTTCGTTACATGTCATTGAATTACTCACACAATTTTCATGATGTGATTTTTCCGATATATTATTTTGTTTTGTATATATTTAGGATTTCCCAAGTATCCCCATGGAAGATATGCTGGTGGCGTGGTCGTGCCGCCAGTCAGAGTGGCGCCCGGAGCTGATTGGTGACATGCTTGCCCTGTTGACGCCGGAGAACATTCTACATATACAAATAGTTGCCAAGTGAGTTGCTATCATATAAACCATTAGGTAATACAAAGATCAAAGCTTAAAGAAAAGGAGCTTCTTGGTGGAAGAGACGGCATCGAACGCGGTACCTCTGGATTACCGGTCCAGCGCGTTAACCACTTCGCTACCCTAGCTCCAGGTAGACCTGACGAATTTTTCCTTATGCTTTGTGTGTCGATCTTTGCATTGTTTATTTGAAAGGTTTTTTACACCTTAGCGACCTCTATGTGAATAGATTAATATAATATTCACATCTTACCGCACCACTTTACAGCGGTGAACGAGCAAGAGAGAGAGGGCGCTGTTAGTTTTATAAATTTATGAAACATGTAATGTTAATTTTTTTTAATCATTTTGTTCTGCATGGATCTTTAGTTAGATCTTTATTGCTCTCATATAGTGTACAGAAGTCTATACTTAACAGGATGTAAGAATTTCATAAAGTTTATCAGTATATATATAAAAATGACATAAGCCATTTCAAAATTAACAATAACTTGTAATGTCAATTTTTTTCATCATTTTGTTCTGCATGGATCTTTAGATAGATCTTTATTGCTCTCATATAGTGTACAAAAGTCTATATGATGTAAGAATTTCATAAAGTTTATCAGTATATATAACAATGACATAAGCCGTTTCAAAATTTACAATAACTTGCCAAATTCCATTAGAAATATCGATAACCCAGGTTTGTTTCAAAAGCAATTGAAATTATTCCTTATTAATAAATGTTTTTATAATTTAAATGAATATTTTAATAATGATAATGAGTAAATAATGTAACCGTATGTTTTGTTTTGTGTAAATATGCATTATGTATCTGATCTGTTACGTGTAAAATAATGAAGTGCCCCCTGACACTGATATTGCTGTGCCCTTGCAGGGTGTCCACATGTCTCACTATTACTTATAATTCCATCTATATTTTATAGTGTGACATGCAATAAATGGTTCTATTTTATTCTATTCTACTCTACTCTACTCTATTCTATTCTATTCTAATCCGAAAAATAAATGGAATATACTACTATAGCTCTTGTCGTAAATACAATTTGTAACGTTCAAGACATTTTAGAATGTACTTATTTAATGTTTCTTGGTTAAAATTAAAAATGTTATGTACTAAACCACAGATACAAATTGAAATTTTTGAAAATTGTGGTGTGTACTGTACCCACATTAAAAGTAATGAGACATTTACATGTTTCATGAATTAATAATTTTATGTAGTTTTACATGTAGACCTTCATATAATTCCATCAATTTTATGTAATGTGGTATGCAATAAATGTTTACCTTTCACTTCCTTGGTGCGAATTAATTTAAATTAAAGGTACGCAACCCTAAAAAAAAGATTCTGACAAACTGAGAAGCGCTTTCTTTTTTGAAGTTGGTTAAAAAGGTTGTACGATAAACTCGAGATTGCTGTTGTTGTTTCCAGATGCTTCGCGCACAAATGCTCACAAGTGGAACCCTGGTACGGAACAAAGTATTTACAAGAAGAAATCGAACCCCATAAAATTAAGGTATGTATAGGTACATATAATTAATTAGTTAAATTACCAACAACACTAAGAATGCTCCGGTTGCATTGTTACAACTTAGATGGGGTTAATTGGGGGGTGTGGAATTTTTCAATTTCTTTAAATTTTACTTTTAAAACGAAGAATAGTCCAAGGCCATTCCAAAATGGTGTCAGGACCAATAATATTCAAAAGCTATTAAGCTAGAAAAAGTCGTAGAAAATCTTACTCCGTGGTGGCTTTAGACTCCAGATCATTGTATATATAATAATGGATTGTGTATGACGTTGATGAGTGAGTCAGTGAGTATAGACTACATGTCTCGTTTATTTAGCTCATTTCCCAATTGGGATCGACGCCAACGGTTACCTACTGTACCTACAGTCGAGTTCCTAAATTTATGAGCAAAAATATGATAAAAACGGCCAAGTGCGAGTATGACTCGCGCACCGAGGTTTCCGTACAAACACTTCCCATCTTAACTGGCCGGGTTAACTTAAGTTTGCACCTGGTATGTATGGCACCGCATAAAAATGAGGCAAAGAACGCAACCGATCACGTTTGTTGTATGGGGGCACCACTTAAATATTTATTTTATTATTGTTTACAAGAAAATAATGAAATACATCATCTGTGAAAATTTTAACTGTCTAGCTATCACGGTTCATGAGATACAGCCTGGTGACAGACGGATATACAGACAGACAAACTGCCTTAGTAATAGGGTCCCGATTTTTACCCTTTGGGTACGGAACCCTAATAAACGCTTCTATGCTGTTAACAATAGAGGCGAGATCAGATATTTTTGCTCATCGAATGTACTTGACTGTATCGGCGGTGCTACTACAGCTTAATACAGAATCCCTCATCAAATCTTCTGACTCTCCTGCAGAACAAAATGATATGGTGCCGTCGATCTCTCTTAGCTCTTCTTTTCCACCACCTGTTTCTCAAATATGCTATGAAACATTCACCTTGTATATGTTTGCCTGTTTCTCTGATCTAAGTAAACTTATTGTTATGTTTTTTTCAGGAGTGGCAGACGGTGGAGCTTAACCCTGAGCTTGACTTGCCGCCCCCTAACGAGTTCATCCCTTCGCGAATTGAACTGGAGGGGAACGCAGAGCCGACCGAAGAGTCCTCGGCGCCTGTAATCGTCAGGGTTAGTATGCAGAAATGGTAAAAGCCCCGCGTCACGTGCCCCAACGGGTACCTATATGACTGCTAGAGGAGAATAAAGGCCCGGTTGACTAGTTCATAGCCTCTGTCAGAGATATACTTACCGAGGAATAGCAGATGTCAAACCTGATTGAAGAAAAATAAATATTTATCGAAAAAGTTTTTATCAAAAATCGATTCACTTCATTCTCGAAAAGCTTTTAGTTTTTTTTAAACGCGTACCTATATAAACTTGAGTTATAAAATAAAACGGTTATGAAAAAAATAACGTATAAAGATTACACTATAAATTGGAATACACTATGATTATGTTTACATCGCGAAAATATGAGCATAGCGAGTGACCTTTTGTGAGTATAGGTAGTTACATTTTCAAATGAATTGTATGATTTGTATAATCAACAGGATACTCCCTTTATGAGGTTATGGTTCAAGCAGGACAACGAATTTCGTCTGCCAAAAGCGTCAATCGAGTTCGAATTCAACAGGTAAATAAGCTTATCCTAATTTATTTTCGTAACCGGTTAAAAGGCTTTTTAATGACGACGCGGTAGGCGCGGCTGCCTACATGGCAGTCCTGATTCGTATGATAATCTCGTATATTTGTTCCTTAGTCAGGGATGTTTTCTCTGTATTTTAGTATACATATATTTATCTATATAAGTATGTATACCTGTCGCCATCTAGTGCCCATAACACAAGCCTACTATAATAGAGCTTACTTTGGGACAACAAACAAACTAGCTGCGAGCTGCGCCACTACAACTGCAACACTATTTTTTTTCGGAGTACCGGTAAGATGGACCGGTAATCCAGAGATGCCAATTCCCGGTCTCTTCCACCAGGTCACGCATTTCAATTTTTCTTTGTTGTCTCGTCTTGGTTTCATCCATAGAACAGAATAGAATAGAATATTCTTTATTACACACCTCAACAGGACATAAATACAAATTCAAAATTCAGATTACACGTAACATTCAATAGAGGCAAACATCAGGCGGTCTTATCTCTAAAGAGCGATCTCTTCCAGACAACGAAATTTAATAAAAATGTCAGAAATGAGTAGGCAAAAGTAATCATGGAATTACCATAATCATCATCATCATCATCTTCCTTGACCATTTTCCCATCTACTTGGGGTCGGCCTTTCTTGTCCTTTTTCTCCAGAGTACGCGATTCTTTGCTACTACAGCGTCGACGTTAGCTTCTTTCGAGTCTTTTTCGACTGTCGTCAGCCAAGTGGCAGGTGGTCTTCCACGTCCTCGTTTTTGTGTCGGTTAATTTAGGGCTAACTTCACCATATGGTCTTCAGGGCGTCGTAGGATGTGCCCGTACCACCGGAGGCGATTTTCTGCCAGCTTGTCGGATATAAATAGGAGCAACTTTAAAACTCCCTCTTATGTGGTCGTTGCGAACTTTATCCATTAGCGTTACACCTCCAGACCAACGCAACATGCGCATTTCGGTAAAATGCAATTTGTTGGCATGTTGTTTGTTAGCTGCCCAACATTCCGAGCCATACAAAAGAGCAGGTCTTATAGCCCTTTTGTAGATCTTTCCCTTGACTCTTATAGGCATTTTCCTGTCGCACATTACGCCGGTCAGGTCCCTCCATTTCTGCCATCCTGCGGTGGTTCTGTGTGTGAAATCCTTGTCAATTCTGCCATCATTGCTGATAATGGACCCTAAATGTTTAAACTGCTCTACCGTGGGGATTCTTGTTTCACCGATGTAGATCTCGAATTGGCTGGGATTAGAAATGCCATCAAACACACATGACATGTTCGGTTTTCTTCCTACTGATCTTAGGGCCGTTTTTTTCCAGCGCTTCGGTCCAGGCGTTAAAGGTGCACTGAAGATCATCTATATCTTCTGATATAAGTGCGACATCGTCAGCGTATAAAATATTCCACGGTAGAGTTTTCTGGCAGTTCTTAGTAAGGTAGTTCATTGTCACGTTGAAGAGTAATGGGCTGAGTGTCGAACCTTGATGCACTCCTGTTGCTATAGAAAAGCTTTCGCTCTTACCTGCCGGGCATATGACTTGAGTTTTCACATCATGATACGTATCCTTTATTAAAGTGATGTACTTTTCCGGCACTAGCTGACTTCTGAGCGCTTCCCATATTAGGTCACGGGGGATATGGTCGAATGCCTTTTCTAGATCGATAAAATCCATGTGCAAGTTAGTTTTATTGGTTTTCGCTTTTTCTAACAGGATCCGGACAGTTTGTATAGCATCTGACGTTCCTTTTTCAGCCACAAAACCGCATTGATTTGGGGTAGGAGAGATAAGTTGGCTTAACCTATTATTTAGGACTCTTTCCCAGATTTTTTGCGTGTGAGACATGAGTTTAATGGCGCGGTAGTTACCACAGTCTCTGACGTCTCCTTTCCCTTTATAAAACGGCATAAGGAGGCTACTTCTCCAACAATCCGGAATGTGCTGACCTTGTATAAGTTTGTTAAACAATTCGTACAGCCAGAGCATACCGTCTTCACCCAAGCACTTCCATATACCTCTGCCGGTATCTCATCCGGCCCTGGTGCTTTGTTGTTCTTCATTTGATATAAAGCTTTCTTCAGCTCTGTGGGTGATATGGCTGAGAGAGGCCTACAGACTGGGTTTGGTGGATTCGTATTTAGGGTTCTCGGATGCGATACATTTAACAGGTCTTCGTAGTATTGTGACCAACGGACTCTGATTTCGCTATCTTGGGTCAGTAGATTACCGTGGATGCCGTTGATATACTTGACTGTTGTTATGTCTTTACTACTGTTGTTACGTGACTTTGCTAGTTTGTGAATATCTACTTGTGTATCAACATTTTCCAGTTGGTCGTAGAATGCGTTATTATATGTAGCTCGAGATATAGCAACAGTTCGCTTAGCTTCACGTTTGAGATCCCTATAAATTAAACGGTCTGCATCATCGTTTGTAGACTGCTAAATTTTAAACGCCTTCTTCTTTTCAGCTACAGCATTCTTCACCTCCGTCTTCCACCAAGCTGTTTCTTTAAACGGGCCTTTCTTTGCCTTCGTGCGACCTAGATGTTTTTCTGCAGTATTTCTGCATACCGTTTCGAAACTATTCCACATGTCCGCGGCAGTCGCATTTGTGTCCATGCGATTCAGACCCAGATGTTCTTCTTTCATTTCCTTGGTGAAGGACTGTCCTACCGTTTCTTTGAGTGATTTCCACTTTATTTTTGGGACTAGCTGTCTGTTCTGCTTATCGGATTAGGAAGTTTGTATATAGTGACCAAAATTCTGTGCTGACTGGTCAAAGGCTCTCCGGGTATAACCTTACTGTCCTTGTAACTACCAAGGTGTTTACGCCTTGCGCTTGCGAGTGTATAGTCTATCTGGGTCGAGTTTCCACCACTCTGGTACGTAATTAAGTGAGCATCTGTCTTTTTGAAGAACGTGTTTATTATGGCAAGATCAAATTTTAATGCTAATTCTAAAATGTTTCTCCATCACTGTTACGGGTACCGTACCCGAAGCCTCCGTGACCTCTCAGATCACCGCCGATATGAATGATTTCTTCTGGTGGAATGTCTGTTAAAATGTCACTCATATCCTCCCAGAATTTTTCCTTTTCTGCATCACAGATACCGGATTGAAGGGCATATACTGAGATCACGTTCATACAAGGCTCATTATCTAATGCAAGTTTCACTGATATAACTCTATCACTTTGTCTTATTACTTTTACTATATACGCTGTGTAAGATATTCTGCAACTATTATCCCGACACCCGGTAGATGTTCCGTGGTATATAATTCGTAGCCGTTACCGATGTTCCGTGATTTGGAGCCCTTCCACTTGGTCTCTTGAACGCAACACACATCGATTTGACGCCTTTTCAAGACATCCGTCAATTCGGCACTTCTGCCCGTCATAGATCCAATATTCAATGTAGCCATTCGCATCGATGAGCGCTCATTACTTCGACCGTCGCTTCCGGGGGACGCCCTAGTGTTTATATTCGATTCTTTTATGTGTACATTCATTTTTGGACAAGAAATTAAGAGTTGGCTATGGGTTTTTTTTTTACGGCGGGTTGCCACCTGACGCCAAGACAGTAATCCTCTTGGAGGCCTGTGCTCGTTGCTGTAGTCACAGCCGTTGGGGTCTTCACCCGTAACCCTGGGCTAGGGATTCGCGTTATACCTCGCGAAACTAGGTCCCTGTCCGAACTTAGCCACCTCTTACTCCGGCCTACTGAAAGTAAGAGGTGCCCACCCCCGCGGCAAGGACGCGCCGGAAAGGAGTTACCCAAGTGGATGATAAGGAAGGTGTCCCTGTCTTCCCTTGGGCCGAGTTAATGGCCCGTATGATACCGAGGCCAAAGGCATGGAATTACCATAATCCTTTAAAGAAAAAAAAATATCCGACTTATGGATGATGCGGATTGTATCCACATTAGACGTTTCTTTTTTTTATTATTCACGAGTTTAATTCCTTTCAGTCCCCTGCCTGGACAGAGCCCGAGGGACTCCAAGTTAACTGCTCTGTGGACCAGGCTGCTGGAAGACAGTCTTCAGGAGGCCGCGTCTGCGGCTGCGCTGGCTGAGCTATACGGGTCGGTTCGAAGCAGCAGTCATTCTGTGATTGTGAGTATAGTCTAGCAAATAATCCATACAAAGTGAGTCAGTTTGTATAATAATAAAGCATTTTTCTAATGTATTGATGAAAAACTGGCCAAGTGACTGACTCGCGCACCGAGAGTTCCGTACAAATAATTATCCCATCTTAACTGGCCGGGTTCCATTTATTTAAGTTTGCGCTTCGTATGTACGGCGCCAGATATAAATGAGGTGCAAAGTTAACGCAACCGATCACGTTTTTTGTATGGGAGCCTCCTTAAATATGTATTTTATTCTGTTTTTTGGTATTTGTAGTCATGTCAGTAACAGAAATACACCTGTGAAAATTTCAACTGTCTAGCTATCGGCTAAGGCGCTCTTTTCCCAGCACACGCCGAACTCACTAATTTTGGAATGAGTCGTAAACGTATTAAGCAGTGTTTGAAGATTATGAAAAACATATAATATAATACTTGAGGATCTTGCGATTATAAAATCGTTTTTAGCAACACGATTGGATAAATTTCGCTCGATAGAAAAGAATCCCAAAGTTACCTCTTTTTGTAATATTTTTTCAGTGGCTAGGCTAAAATACGAAGTTTTTTTACCCGTTTTTTGCTTAAATGTATGGATACTAACGTTATCTAGGTAAATTCGCTAGGATTGTCTCGATACAATGATTTATTTAATCACTAGAACTAAAAACCTGCTAAAAATCGTCGCGCGTCAGCGATTGAAAAGCGTCAATTAGTTCCGCGCGACCACGGCCGGACAATATACAGCCTGGTGACAGACAGACAGACGGACAGCTGAGGCTTAGTAATAGGGTCCCGTTTTTACCCTTTGGGTACGGAACCCTAAAATAATAACCCCAATCCGATGCAACTCCACAGATAAGTATAGACGGCTTTGACGACAAACAGCATTTACTCCTGGAGCTGATGATGGACCGGATCGTGCATCTCAAGCTGGACCGTCACAGGTTTGCCGATATGAAGGACAAACTTATACTGGAACTCAAGGATAAGGAGAGCGACCAACCCTTTGAGGTACGATATTTTATTGACACTAAAGAAACGTGAATACTGACACGATAAGTAGTAGATCCCTTACTGTAGACGCCGAGAAAGAAGGGCTTGCCGGGTGAGTAGGTATAGACGGATAGTGATACGAAGCCGGCAAGCCCTTTTTACGGCTAAGGCATGTATAGTGCTTTTCTCAAACATATGCAATGAAATATAAAAATACACCACTCAAATAAATATTATTCAGCTGTTTAGCCTGTTCATGAACACTGACGCCATTTTAAAAAAATACGTCCAGGCCTAGGCCTTAAATTTTGTATGAAATTCCTTTGCAGTTCTCTCGAGTTGTTCCGCCCGAAACGTGATACTTCGAAGCCTGTTATAACGCACGTTATGACGATATTTCATTGCATGTTTGAGAAAAGGTAAATTATGAAAGAAAAATCCCACAAAATACATAAATGTAAAAAAGGAGAGCCAAGTTCAACACAAAAATTATGCTTGGCTGTGGGCTTCGCCGCAAAAAGAATGGAGATCTAAATGAGTGCCAAAATCTATGCAAAATCAAAATATGTTTATAGGAACAAAATAACATTATGAACAAATATTAAACTCTATTTCTTTGCTTTATTGGATACCTATAACAATTGCTGTTATTTAAAAATGTGAGATCTTAAAGTAGTTTAGATTAGATTTTTTAACTTTTTTTATTTTTAGATTTTTTCCTACGCTTACACACAATTACCGAGCTGGATTGCAAATTTCATCCTTCTTGGTCACCTGGAAGTAGGTTAGGTTTAGGTACTATATGTCAGTCAGTCAGTGCTAAAATTTACGACTTTTTGACCTTCATATCTTTATAAACATTTGAGCTAGCTTCATGAAATTTGGGCTTCTAGATGTTCTTACGGATATAATTAAACACACGTAGTTTTGTGTGTTTACGTTAAAGAGGTTTTGAGTTATGTAAGGGTCAAAAGTGGCACCAAGTGGTTCGTGTAATATTACACTCGGCGCTGGCTAGCCAGTACCTTTGCTTGAACTTGGCTTGACACGCTGCCGCGTGTCTAGATGTAATGTGATCCACTGCAACTCGAATCTGTGACCTTACGTTTCCGGCGTAGTGCTCTACCAACTGAGCTATCACATCGTTACGTCAATCACACCAAATCTTAATCTTTGATTCCATAATTCTGTGCTACTGGAGCACCCTCTGCGGCGCGTATCGACCACACTGAGCTAGCGGTACTGGGTTCGAATCCCGGCCAGGGCAAACATTTGTGTGATGAACTTGAATATTTGTTTCTGGGTCATGGATCACTGGATGTTATATATGTACATATATATTATGTATATTGTCGTCTAGTACCCATAGTATAAGCTTTGGGGTCGATTTATGTAGGATTGTCCTTTTATATTTATTTATGTATTTTAAAAATGGTTTCATTACAGCATGCAGATTACCAGCGAGACATCTGCTTGTCAGAGCGAGTTGAGTGGACAGTGCCTCAACTTTTGGCCGCAGTTGAAAGTAAGTTTCATTTACATATTTGACGACGCGGTTGGAGCAGTTTGTAGAGACCTGCATACTGAGCCGGTGGTTCCGGGTTCGAATCCCAGCCAGGGCAAATATTTGTGTGATAAACTCGAATACTTGTGCTTGGGCCATGGTTGTTCTATGTATTTAAGTATATATATCTGTATAAGTATGTATAACGGTGGCTTATTTCTTTATTAATTTTACAACAAAGATTACATATAATCTAAAGCCCTGCGAAACTGTTATGACAGTTTGTCTACAGGAAGACTTTTCAATACCTTATTATGCTTATCCAGGTTTTCCACTTATCCAGTTTTCCACTTAACCAGGTTCAAATAAAACGTTTTCTCACTAACAGAGGCTCTCGCTAACAGAGGTTGTGGATGCTAGTAATGTCGCTTATAGAGGTCACGTATAAATATATGGTCAATAAAAGATCAAGACTTAAATAATCCTCTTTTATTAAATATGTAGGTATATAGAGGTGTTGGTGTCCACTGCACTACTCTCTCTGCACATTTTTTTTAAAACCAAATCTATACGTTTTTTAATCCTTCTAACTTAGCCTTTTTGCAAATTTTTCTTTTATCATTGGTCCATTAACTGGTAAATTTTTTTCTCATACAAAATACATAGTAAAAAGTGTTAAAACACGAACCATAATGTTAATGAAACAAACTACCCTCCTTGTGCCGGTTTATTAAAAATACAAATTTTATAATGCGGAGCTATTCCACTCATAGAGGTTTCGGAGACGGCGACTTCCAGTTACAGAGGTAAAAATAAGAAATTTTCGAAAAAATGGATTCCGATTATAGAGTTCCCAAAATTCCACTTATAGAGGTAATTCGTTGCCAAGGGACTGGAACCGAGAACTTGGGTCCACTTAAAGAGGTTTTCCACTAACCCAGGTTCCACTTATCCAGCTTCCACTGTATATTATTATGTACAGTTGTTTATTGTCCCTAAAATAAATAAATAAAATAAAATAAATCTATTATCTCAGATTTACAAATAAATGTCTGTTAATTCTGTGTTATTCAGTACTTATAATGAATTCAAATCTAGCCGTCTGAGGCATCGTCCCACATACGTCGATTGTTAGAATTAGCCGGACATAAGTCAACTTTTCAAAAGTAACGATTAGCTACCGATTACAATCAAAATTGATAGTTATACTCCAGTTACAAGAAATGACCCCCTTCACCAGTATTAATAAATTCACCACTTGAAGTTCAAATTTGATCGTCGCACTAATTGCACTTTCGTGTTCGCAGCGCTCTCAATTGAAGGAGTTAAACAAATTTAATTTGTGTGTTTTGTAAGTGATATTTCTTAAAGATTGTGATGGATTCGAGTAATTCAGGTATCATTTATAATATTAATATATATTTCAAATATATTTACTTTATTTTATAGTATTTTAATCAATTTAGAAAATGCTATTAAAGCTAATAATTTTTTAGTAATTTTTTCTTGTTCAAATGTAATCTTGTTATATTTTCTTTTCCGAACCGATCATAATTCTTTTGGTTTTAAATATTTTAGACTTTAGGCTAGCTTATGACGCATATTGTAGGTGCAGATAGCTGCAGATGACTGATTTAAAGGGTTTTTTAAGATTGGAAGTCGTACAAATATAAAATCACTATATTTTTTTAAATTTAATAAAGTGCCTTTTTTCTTGCTTTTGGATACTACTGTAGTAAAAACAGTGACTACACGCTATCTATACGATAACATGCAACTGCAAAATTCAACTAATATGGACGAAAAATTAATTTTTTTAGAGGACTATCTTATAAACTGCTATGGTGACACACCTGCTAATAATATAAGGGTTTGAAGCAGAGATGTCTACATTTTAAGGGAGTTATCAAAGAAAAATAGTCTAAAGTCCACAGAAAAAAAGCCACTTTCCTTAAAACCAATGAAGATTGGTTGAGCGGGACGTTCGAACTAGGGTCTGAAGAGCAGCAACGGTATCCAAATAAATAAATGTAATAGGTACCTTTTTAAAACAGGAACGTTAAGGTTGACCGTTTCAAGTAAAGGTACCTGACCGAAAAATTAACTGTACAATTACGCTGACCGATAAAATGGATACAGATTACATTTGACTCACCCTTTAAAGTCGATCCCAAACCACTCAGTTATATTTATATATTTTTATAGGTTTGGCACCGACTTCAAAGGGTAAGTCAAATGTAATCTGTACTTGAACGGGTTATTTTTGGCATTTTAATTTTACTGAAGTCGGTTCTTCTTTTAGTATTTTTTTTTGCTTCTTAGTGATTCATATAGAATACTTATGGCGGGGTGATCAGGAAGTCTTGAAGGCATGCATCTCGTTTGAATTATCTCCTAACTCCTAACCGTTAAGGAGTTGTACCTTCCATCATCAGCTCAGCATTGGAAGATGATGACTATTGACTACCATATGCAAATACTTAAATAGTTTTAGAAAATATATGAAAAATATTATGAGTGCCTATAAAATTTCAGAAGGAATTCCTTCGATTCCTCATGGATTTCGTCATCCGATCTTCACCAAAATTTTATGGGACCAACTTTGAGATGTCTATTCATGAATCTAAAAATATTTTTCCAAATCAACTCTCAAAAAAAAAAAAAACACACAACCGAACTGAGAACCCCCTCCTTTTTTTGAAGTCGGTTAAAAACAAAATGCAATGTAAAATAATTTTGTCCGGCTAAATTCCTATAATCGGCCTATGTGTCCCCAGCACGCTCGCCGCGCGAGTTTAATTGGGTTTCGAATCCAAAGATCACTTCAGCTAATTTTATTGCGAACCGTCAAATTGAAGAAGACCGAGAGACCGGAAGACGAGAGAAATTATCGACATGTTGTTTATTCATCCTTAGATATCGAAAAAGATATATAATTCAATGGTCTTCGAAAAATTATACCAAACCTATTAAAAACACTGGCAATCGTGTCTCGGCAGATAATTTTAAGTCTGCAGCCTTTGAAAAAATCTCTTCTAAAGTCCTTGATATGGCTTTTGCTGAGTGAATAGATAATGTCATTAGAGTGTGCTTTTGTATATTAGGTATTTCATATTTTTGCATGTTGTGAAAAAATATATAATTCGAACCCAAACTTATAGTAGAGTTGTTAGTCCGCTGTTTTCTAACAAAATTGTGCGCATCGGGTTACAAGCATGAAATTTCTACCACAGATAGAGTGTTCCACGGTGATTATTTTCAGATGTGGAGGGAAGTCAGATTCGTCCCCTGTGAGGCGGGAGAGCGGAGTGAATACTGCCAAGTATCCCTCTTTTCTTTCTTTATTACTGGTCAGTTAAGTCTACCAGGACGTGTTTGGTATCGTTTTCGTGTAAAGCAAATATCAGAAATTCATTTTTTAAGTTATTTTTGTATAGTTCTATATAAAAATATGGGTGTAATGGCCGAAAAGGCAAAAATCACAACAAGATTTTTTATTCAGTGAGGTAAATAAGTTCAATTTCGTGAACATTTTCAAATTATTATTATTATTATGTCAAAAAGTTCATTTAATCTGGTTTCTAAAAATATATGCATGTTGGGCACTTCTCATACAAACAGTAGCTTAAAATATATCTTTACGTCGGCGTACCCAACGTAAATCTCCGAACGCATCCTATTTCGCTTCATTAAATACATTAAATAATGATTATTAACATGCTTTTACATATAATATTTACTATTTACGTCCTAGAAAAACAAATTAATGTAATTAAAACAAAATATTTTTTTGCTAATGTATCACGACCACACGGGCTAATCTCAACATCAACAATTTATTTAAGTTACTGTTTGTATGAAGAGTGCCCAATATTTATATATTTTTAGAAACTAGATTAAATTTTCTATTTTGCAATATTTTTCTTGGTTGTAAATATTCAGGAAATATAACTAATTTATCTCCCTGAATAAAAAAAAATTGTTGTGATTTTTACAATTTCGGAAATACAACCATATTTTTATATGGTACTATGAATATATAACATGGAAAATGAATTGCTGATATCTGTTTTACACGAAAACGATACCACACAAGTCCTACTAGCGTTATCCGATCAGTAATATAAAAAGAAAAAGAGGACTCCTTTGTCCTATTCACCCCGCTTTTCCGCCGCACAGGGGACGAATCTGACTTTTCTCCACATCTTAAAATAATCGCCGCAGAATACTCTATCTGTGGTAGAAATTTCGTGGTTTACCCCGATGTAGGTACACAATTTCGCGACTTAGCAAAATGTACTAGAACACGCAGGCTAAGCTTTACATCAACATTTTTTTCAAGGTCCTTTTTGTATCAGATGTGCCCAATATGTATACATTTTTAAAAACAAGATTAAATTTGCTGTTTAGTAATATTTTTTTAAATTGTAAATATTCAGGATAGATAACTAATTTATCGTTTTGAATAAAAAAAAACTTGTTGTGATTTTTACCTTTTCGGCAATAAACCCAAATTTTTATATGAGGCTATTCTTAAATAACATGAAAAATTAATAGCTGATATCTATTTTACACGAAAACGATGTCGCACAAGCCCTAATAGCCTTAACTGATCAGTAATAAAAAAAAGAAAAAGAACAGTACTTGGTCCTCTTCACCCCGCTCTCCCACCACACAGGGGACGAATCTGACTTCCCTCCACATCTGAAAATAATCGCCGTGGAACGCTCTATGTGTGGTAGAAATTTCATGCTTGTAACCCGATGCGCACAATTTCGCGGCTTAGCAACTCTACTATTACAATTTACGTATAAACACTTCATCAATTTAATGTATGAGATATTTTCAGGTCTAACACCGGAAATGTTAGAAGACTTCGTGCCTCGCTTCTTGCGGAGCGTATATGTGGAGGGCATCGCGTTCGGGAACCTTACTAAAGAAAGGGCGCTCAAGCTTGCCGATATCGTGGAGAGCAGGTGAGCAAGCCTTGATCACTCTTCTGGATTTTAAGTATATTTAGATGTTAGAAGACTTCGTGTAGGTGAAGAGAATTCTCTTCAGAAACCTTATTGGCATATAGCAGGTGCGTCTTAAACTAGGTACCTACTGTTTTATAGCCTAACCCTCGTACTACACTACTCGCGAAGTTTCCGCAGCGAAGTGCCCCTTCTCACTATCATATTCGCTCAACCCCGGCCAACTTTGCGAATAGTGTGGAGCCGGAATAACAAGTGTCGGATTTAATTAAGTTATTTTTTTAGGCAGAATTTTGACACGCCAATTTTGTGAGCATGAAAGTAAAATAATCTTGTAAAGCGGATGGTTTCAGAATTGGAATATACCGTTTTTCTGCAATATTTACCTTTGATTCGAATACGACTGAGGTGAGGACTCCTCAGTCAGGAGGAATAGATTTTCTGAGTTATTGCCAGTTAAGTAAATAATTATTTTATAAAAATTGTGTAAATTTATTACTACAACGGTTTTCTGACTATAGCTTTGAGTAGGTACATTATGTTCTCGACGCGGTCGGCTCGGTTTGTAGTGCAGCTGCCTGCTGATCCGGCGGTCCTGGGTTCAAATCCCGCCCATGGATGTTATCTATATATGTATTTGTATATTATGTTTATCGTCGTCTAGTACCCATAGTACTAGCTTTGCTTAGTTTGGGACTAGGTCGATTCGTGTAAGATTGACCCTTAATATTTATTTATTTATTTTTTCAATCATTTACTAAATTGTCTACCAAAAGCATCCGTCTTTTTTTTTCAGGATACCCAAAGACGCAGTGCCTTTACTGGCTCAAGATCTTTTGAAGGAAAGAGGATTGGAAATAGATAAAGGTAACCTATCGCTCCATCACTATTCTTCTATGAAAATAAATTACATATACGAGTATAATGCGGTATTTTTATAAGCTGAACAAGACTACAACTATGTACGAAATTGACGAATATCCAACACCAGCGACTATATGAAAAACTATAACGTCACTATATTTTTTAATTTTTTTGGTGGTTCTGTCATTTTTTTTTTTTAAATTTATATCATGAATGAATCTGGTTCTGTAAATCCGTTTCTGTGTTCTCCCCGATACCTGTATGAATCTCATAAAATCGTCCGTGTTTTAAATCAATTATTACGACAAAATAAATGCAAATTTTTTTTTCCTTGTTTTTTTAGTTTGTGAAGCGGCAACTAATCAGTGACTTAGAATGTCTCATTAGCCGAAGTGTCATACCTTCTTTTTCTTGTACCGTGGCGTTAATGTAAAAAAAGTTGATATAGGTGCTCATTAGTTTTAAAACGCCCGAAAGTGCAGCTGTATAGATCACTGCCAGTCCCCAGTCTCTAAAACAATTGAACTTCAAACTCCAGGTGGCTACTACCTTCGTGAAATCGAGGACGCTAAACACTCGTCATCCTGCGCCTTGGTGTATGTGCAGGTGGGCGTGGTCGCCACGCGTACTGATATGCTGCTGGAACTGCTGCAGCAGATATTGAAGGAACCCTGCTTCGATATTCTGCGGACGAAGGTAGTGTTGCCAGCTTAGAGTATCTGCAGGTGGGCGTGGTCGCCACTTGTGGCATACTGCTGGAACTGCTCCAGCAGACGTTGAAGGAGCCCTGCTTCGATATTCTGCGGACGAAGGTAGTGTTGCCAACTTAGAGTATCTGCAGGTGGGCGTGGTCGCCACTTGTGGCATACTGCTGGAACTGCTCAAGCAGACGTTGAAGGAGCCCTGCTTCGACACGCTGCGGATGAAGACGTATGCGCAAGATCATGGCAGCTGAAATACGTCCACTGCAAGACAAAGACTTTGCCCAAAGTTCTCCACAACGACAGTTTCTGATCAAAAGTAATGTTGAGTGGAAAATTAAGAGTGTAGCTACTGTAAATTTTGCCCAGGATCACTACATAAACAACCATTAAAATACAGTATGAATTTATCTAGAAAGGTGGCACATACCTCCTCAGGGTTGTCAAGCAGAGACCGTGTTCTATTGTCTGTGTTCACTTTCAAATATATATTATCAGTGGAGTGCGGAGCAGCTTTGCATCGACGCCTGTGCACAATCTTCCATATTTCTTTAGAGGAATCCTTTGCCTTTTCAATTTGTGCCTGTACAGCTATTTTCTTGGCATTCCTGATCACTCTCTTTTAAACATTGTGACATATTTTTTCCTATAGCTCACTATGGAGTCAGTCATATGAGTTTTGTGGGTCACTAGAACACGCAAGTTATAACTTTCTCCTTTGCTACTCCGCAGTCAGGTAAAAACTTGAAAAGTATCCTATAACTATCAACCATCATCATACCAAAACATTTTAAAATCAGTCCAGCCGTATAGGCGTGATGAAAGGACAACGATTCGACTACGATTTTAAGAGGCCTAGTTCCTTTTAATAATAAGTTTGAGAAATAACAAAAAAATTACGAAGAGTAATCCATTAAACTCTGTCTCCAGGAACAGCTAGGTTACTGCGTGTGGTGCACCATCTTCAAAGAGTGCGGGGTGCAGGGGTTGACGGTGACGGTGCAGGGAGACTCACACCCCGCGCACCTCGAGGAGAGGATCGAAGCCTTCCTACGGGGAGCCCAGGTGAGACATAGACAACTGAACGCCTTTTTTTCTCGTTGGGATAGTGCGTTACGCATCCAGTTCGATCGGGGGTTTGGAACAGGTATGTGGGGTTCACGGGCAGATCCGGTGAACCCACTAAAAAGCCAGCGTGTTTTCCTTCCATATCACCTTAGGTGGGGCCACAGGGTCGCTTGCGCATGCTACTGTGTACCTGGCGATTTGCCCGGTTGGGCTCGGTCGAGGGAGGGCACCCCGGATGTGAGAGGGGCGCTCTATTATAATCTGTACTTTTAGAGCTGTCAAATTGACAGCAAGCAATGGCAAATGTCAAACCGATAAACCTGTGACTTTCTATCTTAGTCGTATTACTTCCAGTATAATGCAGCCTTGCATTTTAAACGATTTACTGTGATAATGATAAAAATATGTTTGTATTCGTGAATTTGTATATATTCGGTAAACACATGTTATTTAAATGGAACGGACTGCAGTAGTGAAATCAATTATTTTAAAATATAAAAAATGTAACAAGACCCAAACGTTATCTTATAAACAAACCTTTTAATGGTTTCTTTATATTATTTTAAATACCTAAAAGTCCAGACTAGGGCGGGGCGAGCATATGCGCAAAACACTGGCGTGCTTGACCCGCCCTCCGTCTGCGAGTTGGGGCAGCGAGAGGATCGTCCTCTGCCCGCTCCGCGTCCTCTTTCTGATTCATTACTTCTGTGCAGAAAGAAGCCATCGCTTTACAGCACCTCTCGCTGTCAAGCATCTTGGATACGATGCGAGAGGTCTAGACAACTGTACGCCTAGCAAATAACTATTAAGGGACAATCTTACACAAGTCGACCTAGACCCAAACTAAGCAAAGCCTGTACTATGGGTACTAGACGACGATATACGTATTATTTATATATATAGATAACATGAACAAATATTCGAGTTCACACAAATATTTGCCCCAGCCGGGATTTGAACCCAGGGCCGCCGGCTCAGCAGGCAGGTGCACTACAAACCGAGCCAATCGTGTTGTCAAATCAAAGCATTACTGTGTCACGCGACTTCCTCGCGCGAAAAATACTACCTATCTCTTTCTTCGCAGTATTGTGAGAGTGACGGGCGACGTTCCATTCAATATCGTGCGAACTGTATGGAGTAATGTATTTTTTTATTTCATTGCATGTTTGAGAAAAGCCCTATAGATGCCTAGCTAGGCGTGAACAGGGCTTGCCGGCTTCGTTATCACTATCTGTCTATACCTACTCACTCGGCAAGACCTTTCTCGGCGTCTTCAGTAATGTACTATTTTAGAGACCGTTTAATTGATGTCCCAGGATTACTTGGAAGGCATGTTGGAGGCAGAGTTTCTGCATCACCGGAACGCCCTGGCCGCGCTGCTGGCAGAGAAACCAAAGCAGATCTACGCCAAGAAGTATCGGATGTGGACCGAAATTGTGTCTCAGGTAATATAACTATTTTCATTACCGTGCCGGGTAAATAATGCGAAGAGGAAAGCCTTGAAAAACTGGTCGTGGCTGGTGGGCAGGCACACACTGGCTTTAGGGACCCTTGTTGGGGTGACTATACAATTGAGGTATATTTGTATAGGGTTAGGTAAGTAAGTAAGTAAGTAAAGTTAACTATCCAGCGTGTGTCTGCACAGAATCCGGTTCGAAGGACCATACAGTGCGACCAAAAAGAGTAGAAATTAAAAAGTGCCAATACTGTAGTATCGTCCCTTATTTCTTAGATTGATTAAAAAGGGACGACACTACAGTATTGCCACTTTTTAATTTCTACTATTTTTGGTCAGACTGTATGTACAGGCACACACTGGCTTAGGTACCCTTGTTGGGGTGACTATACAGTTGGGGGCATCGAAGGTAAGAGAGCCCGAGGCCGTTCACCAACCGGATGGTCTGACCAAGTGAAAGCAACGTCCTTAAGTAAATTCCACCAGGCGGTGAGGGCAAAGGACCGGGGCCAATGGAGACAAATCATTAAGGCAAAACCTATTACCACGATCCTGAGTAATGAGCATACCTGCGCTAACTCGGGGCACGTTCATAGGGATTTGATATCGATAAAAAATATGTCGATATATAAATATATTAATACATGTGATCATTGAATATTCTCGATTACTATAAAAAACTTCGATATCATGTCTAATAAAGTTTATATTTTCACTAGCTGTGTCCCGCGGTGTTACCCGCTCATCCCAAGCGAACACTAAATTTAATGGGGATGAAAAGTATCCTATGACCTTCCCCGGGACTCAAACTATCTCTATACCAAATGTCATCTAAATGGGTTCACCGGTTTAAACGTGAAGAGGTAACAGACAGACAGACAGACAGACACACTTTCGCATTTATAATATTAGTATGGATCTAGACGGCAATCTTTTATAACGACGAATAGGGAAAAAATATTGATTGTATATATACTTACTATGAAAACTATTTTAAAGTAGACGAATAATAGACATTTAATTGTTTTTGTTAAAATGAAGAGAAAAAAAATAGTATTGATAACATTTAGATCTTGACAGTAACATCGATATATTTTTTGTCGGTAAAATATTTTGCTACATGATTTTAGTATCGGTGCCCCGAGTTAGCACAGGTATGGTAATGAGGGACCGTTTGAAGAGAGAGTCGGGTAAAAAGTATCCTATAACCATCATTGCTTGTCCAGCTAACCCTGTATTGAAATTGGTTAAAATCCGTCCAGCCGTTTCGGCGTGATGTGAGGACAAAGACTTTTTCACCTCACTAGCTCGGAAAGCCCAGTTTGTTTGTTTGATATCTATTGAGAAAATCGCTTTTTATCCACATGTGGAGAAAGAGTTTTGACGTTTCAACGCAGCTAAAGTAAAATTTGACATGAGCTTATTTTCTGAAAAATCCCGTTTAAAATACCTACATGAAAGCTAATTAGACCTTAGTTTTAATAAATGGCAAATTGGTTGATTATTGCAGTTATTTTTCAAAGATATAGTACAAACCCTTATTCTTTTTTCCTCGCTGTAGTGAGGTGAAAAGTTTTGTGTTATACTCGGGCGAAAAGTTATTTTACGTCTCGTGTATTGAAACACTCGCTACGCTCAGGATTCTATTTTGAACCACTCGCTTCGCTCGTGGTCAATCATAGGATCCTTTCGCTAGCTCGTGCTTCAAATAAACACTCGCGGGTAAAATACAACTTTCCCCCCTTGTATAACAAATAACTATTACTAACAGATGGCGCCCGTACAAGCCCCGCATCGCGCTGTTATGATTATCCCCGAAATAGCGACGCCTCTCCTTAGAAAACATAAAAATTTAATTCCCATAAAAACGTGCTTTTCATACGTTTTTTAAGTTGAAAGTACTTGACATTTGCAAATACTTAACAAAATATAACCGACGTCAAAGGAATGAAGCAGAGTGGCGCAGTGGAAGCGTGCTGGCCCATAACCTGATGTAAATAAGTAAAGCGCATTTACTAAAGAAATACTTGTATTTAAATAATTAACAAGACAAACAATATACATATTCGAGTCACACATGGTTAGCGGTCTCGATGCGAGAGAGCGAGAGAAGGCGATGGGGAGAGAGAGACAGAGCGTCACGTTCCTTCCGCTATAGTGGCGCCATAGTTTGCATTCGTTCCAATTCCAACAAGTTATGTTTTATGACAACAGGACCAACTAGTAAGTGTACGCTTTCAAAAAAAGATATCATTTTCCTAATCGGTTCCCCCGTTTTCAAATAATCGGGGAAAATACATAAAAAGGAGAACATCCCGACGAACTACAGACCCTGCTGCTTTTTTTGACGTTGGTTCAAAACAAAAATAAATAAACAATATATACCTAACTAATGTTAGGATGGTACAGAACACGCCGTGCGCGAGTCTGACTCGCACTTGTACATTTAGCATAACCGCGACACACGACTCTTTGTCACGCGACAATACTACCTGTCAATTTCCTTTCAATACCGTGCGAGCAAGACAGCTGATGCTGAGTCACGCGGCAAGATAGCCCTCATGAGAGTCATGAGCATGACCAGTCCCCCCTTTTTTTCGCTGGTAAAATGCGTTAGGCGTCCCGTCCGATCGGGGGTTCGGAACGGGTATGTGTGGTTCCCGGATCAGATCCGGTGTACCCACTAAAAACCCAGCGCGTTTTCCCTCCATATACATTAACATTCCGTTATTAACATCCTGAAGAACAAGGTAGACAGTATCGGTCTTTCGGAACGATTTTTAAAGATGTCCGTACCCGATGAGTACTGCAGCAGACGGCGCCGGCGCCGCTGCTGGCCGTGGAGCACCCGCGCACGCGCACGCGCCTGCGCCTGCACTCGCCCGTTCCGCGCGCGACCGCGCTCATCAACTCCCTACTCTTAGCACAATCTGAATGCGATTTCTTTGCGGATGGGACAGCGAGACTGATGACCGAATGGAAGAGAGTGCTGGAGAAAGAGCAAGATAATTATCTTGTAGTTGTAAGTTAGTTAGGTTTTAGTTAAGTATAAAGCTTAAGAATACGTGTAACGCTTTGGTGTATGAACTGTCATGTTATATTTTATGTGATTCAATAAATAAATAAGCTTACGAATCCGTGTAACGCTTTGGTGTATGAACTGTCATGTTACATTTTATGTGATTCAATAAATAAGTAAATATATATTACCTTAGGTGAGGTCCACTCGCTTGCGCATGCTACTGTGGAGTGGACCTGACCAGTACCCGTACCATGAGTTAACGTGACCGCACTCGCTAGCGACAGCGTAAACGATGTGTATGGAGAATAGGACAGCGCCCCCTAGCGGTTACATTGTGGAACTACAATTCGCTAAACAAATCCTTTATTTATTTATTTATTTAATCTTTATTGCACAAAAGAAAACTTATCGTACAAAAGGACTTAATGCCATGAGGCATTCTCTACCAGTCAACCTTAGGGCAAAGCAGAAACATTGTAGGCGGTGCAACTTAACTTACACATAAGTAACAAAACATAATTATAATACTTATACATAATTTTTGCTATTCATGTAAATATATACATACATCTAATACAATATATACATATATAATATAAATAAATATATACAGCGATGAAACATACTAAGCATATAGACTACGAGACTTCATTTCTGCCAGCAAAGAAGCTGCACACGGACTTTTTAAACGCTAGCTTACTCGGTGCCTGTTTAATTGAGAGAGGAAGACCGTTCCAGAGGCGAGCCACTTGAATTGAGAATGAATTGGACATGAAACCAGTGCGGTGAAGAGGGATAGAAAGGGCGAGATTGCCGGAAGAGCGAAAATGACGTTTACGAGTGGATTCCATATGACAGAAGAAAGTCTTGAGGTATTCAGGAGATTGTGGATCGTTAAGAATCGAATAGAGAATGCAAAGCATACGAATGTTGCGTCGTTGACGGATGGGAAGCAGCTTTACGCAGTCGCTAGCGAGTACTGTCTCTGTAAACTCATGGAAAGGGCTTAGTATTTTTAACGTAGACACGAGTGACTTTATAGATCCTTGTTCACAGATGTACCACTTCGACCGGGCACAAAATGAAGTCGAAGTTCTGAACACCATATCTAAGGAGGAGCTTATACAATTCTATAAGGTAAGCCTATTTAGTAGCAGAGAATAAACTAGATGCGCTGCGCGGTGTTACATGCGCATCCCACTGGAACACTAAATTTTTTCGGGTTAAAAGTAGCCTATCCATCAGGGCGTCAGCTAGCTTCAAACTAAAATTTATCAAAATTGGTCCAGCAGAGCGTTAAGCAGTAACAAACACACTCACAATCACTCTCCTTTATAATATTAGTGTCATACGCCTAGAGACCTTGTCAGCGCTTGAAAGTGAAGCCAGTTTTGGTTAGCCACGGGCTAAGTTTTGTCCGTGTGTGCATCTGTCACAACGTCAATGTCACAAGCAAAACCACACACACACAAAACCAAAAACGGCTTCATCTTTCACAAATATAATGTATGAAGACTCTCGTTCTAGGCGTATTTATTCAAAGCACTCGCCTCCGACCCGCTCGTCTATTTTAGTTTGAGAACCAATCTGAATTGTTTAAGAAAAAATAAGCTACATCGGTACCGGCTTTTCCATTTTGTTAGACGCCACCCCACAGTAAGTAGATAAATAGTAATAAAAAATAGTGCGTGGAGGCCCTCCGCGGCCGCGCGGAAGAAGTGAAACTTCGTAATGTGGAAATGAAAATAGGAAGGAAGGGCTAGAAATTGTAATTTCAAAAGAGAAAACCTAACAAACAATTGATATTCACAAGAGACGTACCTTGACATAACCTTAAATCCGTCGCTTTGTCCGTGGGATTGTTGCGTTCAACGTTTAACGCAACAGTGCTTTCCTACCCCATCCACGGTAGCATTAAATGTTAAACGTTTAACGCAACCTTGTTGGAAGTCGCATTAGAAGTTTCACTTCAACAAATAAATATCGGACAACTTCATACAAATCGATCTAGTCCCACAGTAAACTCCGTTAGGGTGCTTTCCACTGAAGCGACGCTTCAGTCAAGACGCACCCTTAGGCTTGTGTTATATCACCGTATCGCTGACTACCGTTAGTTTTATAAACTAACTAAATAGTGATATTATATTATGAACTGACGGATAGGTTAGGTTAGTTATTAATTTCACTAGATTAATTATAATAAACGGACTGACTTATAAATACTTATCTTATATAGATAAATATATATTTATTCAGGTACGAAACATATCAAAGTAGGTATTTACCCAATTACAGGCAAACACAACATGCGTTATGAACAAAAATTCGCTTACGTTAATAACTGACTTTATGTTCAATAGGTATTATAGAAAAAAACACTAAATTTAATGAAAATTTACAATGTTACAATATTTAAAAAGCTATTGCACTATACTTAAGAGGCCTTATTCCTTTATTTCCTTTTCTGATTGTTTAGAAATTTTTCTCTATGATCAATGAAGCTAAACTATTGTACAAAATTGACAAAATAGGTTTAAATAGGAGATAAGATAAATAATAATTGTATACTAACAGAGTGTCATAGTCGCCTCAGCGACTAAGCTCTTTAAATAAAGATAAAAAAAAAAAAAAAAAGCATGTTTCTTAACATATTATTGATGTTACTACCTAGAACAGGGCTACTGGGATTTATCGGTATATATTTGAAACCTACAGTTTGAATTTTTCATTGATGATTTTTGTTCGAAAAACTACTCGAAATTGACAAAATTCACGTGGAGAATTCGTTTTTTCAACTTATTCTCGACTGCACGCAATGAAAGTTTAGGGAAGAGAGTTGGTTGAAGAGAAACTCCGTTGTTTTTGTCAGATTTGAGATAATTTATTTACAAAAATTTGGTTTATTTTATATACAATATTTACAATAGAATTAGAGTAGGTAGCACCCAGCATGATGCTACTTGGTGGGGATACAAAATGGCGCTTCGATGGAGAGAGTGTATACGTGTCGTAAACTGATGCGGTTACGTAACACTCTGAGCTTGTGTGCGCGCGATCGCGCGCCTATAAATTAATGCGAGCAAAAGCGCGCCACCTTTTTCGTCGCCGGCGCTCATCGTGTTCACTCGTCCCAGCGTGTCTCCTGTGCTTCAGCTCGAAGACTCGAAACTTGAAGATTGAAGATAGAAGATGATGCTGACTGAAGATATATTTATACAACTGTCTTTTTCAAGACAAACAACCTGCTCTTTTCAGAGCAAACGCTCAGGCGTCAATCTCGCTGTTTCTATGGAAACAACGTCAATCAATCACCTACATGCTTCCCCTCCTAGTGAAAACGTACCGGCAGGCGGATAGTACGTCCACGGCGGGTTGTTTGGTTGTCTTTGGTAGGTGTTGAGTTGGTTTCTGTTTGTTGTTTCAGGTTCTTTTCTGTTTTTTGTTTCAGGTTGTTTTTGTCTGAGTACTGGTTGCTTTTGTCGTTCTTGCTCTTCTCGTTGTTGCAGGCACTCGGCGTCGTTGTATCTTGTACGGTGTTATTATTCTGCGTAGGTGTATTTTTCTCGGTCGTATTGTTACAGGAACTCGGTGTAATCTGCGTTGATGTAGATGTATTTTGTTTGTCGGTAGCGTTGTTACAGGAACTCTGCGTAGTCTGCGTCGAAGTAGGTTCTTGTAATTCTTGCTCGATGATGGTGTATGCGGGTTTTAGACGGTCTATTGATATGTTGGCTTGTCGGTTAGGTAGTTGCAGCGTGAAAACCTTTCCATTTCGTTTTAGCACTCGATAGGGTCCGTCGTAAGGTGCTTGTAGCGGCTTCTTTACGGCGTCGACTCGTACAAAAACGTTGTCGCATGTTTGAAGGTCACGGTGTACGAAGATAGGTCTTGTGTTGCTATGTGATTTGTTCGGCATAGGTCTCAATTTGCTTATTACTTCGCGCAATCGTTCCACGAATTCGGCGTCCATGTTGGATTCGGCGGCGAGGTCGCCGCGCGGCGTCGATTCCAGGAATTCGCCCGGTAGTCGTACACTGCAGCCGTAAGTTAGTTGTGCAGCGCTGACGTTTGTGTCGCTTCTCATCGCGGTGCGAACTCCCAGTAAGACTGTAGGTATTTCGTCGATCCAACTTCTTGTTGTTTGTAGTCTTGCTTTTAATGCGGCCTTGAGTGTTCTGTGCCAGCGTTCGACGATGGCGTTAGATTGCGGATGGTACGGTGTTGTCCGGGTTCTTTCGATGCCGAGTAAGCGTGAAAGGGACGCAAATACTCGACTTTCGAATTGCCTTCCTTGATCCGTAGTGATTGTAGCGGGACATCCGAAACGCGAAATCCATCCGTCGTGTACTGTCTTGGCGACGTCTTCAGCTGTTATTTCGCATAACGGGAATGCTTCGGGCCATCGGGTTGCTCTGTCTATCATCGTCAGTAGGTATTTGTGTCCGCTTGCTGCTGTACTCAGTGGGCCGACGATGTCAATATGCACGTGCTGAAAGCGGTCGGTTGGCGGGAAAGTGGACAGCGGACTCGATGTATGTCGAACGATTTTCGCACGTTGGCAGTGTAAGCACGCTCGCCCCCACTCCGCGATTTGCCGGTTCATCGTTGGCCAAAAGTATCGCTGCGTGATTAGCTTGCGAGTAGTTTTGACTCCAGGATGACTTATGTTGTGAATGGAGTTGAATGCGATGCGGCGATATTCTTCTGGTAGGTATGGACGTAGGCAATCTGTTGATGTTTCGCAGTGTAGTTTTGTGTTTGATCCGGGTAAAGTTATTTTCTTGATAGACAGATTTTCTTGTTGTGCGAGTGTTTCGATTATGTTGCTGTCTCTTTCTTGTGCTTCGGCGAGTTGTTCGTAGTCGATTGGTGATGGACAGGAAATTGTTTCTATGCGTGATAGAGCGTCGGCGGCTGCATTCAGCGATCCACTGATGTGTCGTATATCCGTGGTAAATTCGGATATGTATAGCAGTTGACGTGTCCGACGTGGCAATTCGTTGCTTGTGTTCGTCTTGGTGAATGCGAACGTGAGCGGTCGATGATCGGTGTAGATAATAATTTCTCTTCCCTCGAACATCTTGCGGAAATGCTTCGTTGCCATGTAAATTGCTGTCAACTCGCGGTCGAATGTGGAGTAGCGTCTCTGCGCGTCGGTGAATTTTTTCGAAAAGTAGCCGAGTGGTTGCCATGCGTTGTTGACAAATTGGTTTAGCGCGGCTCCTGCTGTTTTGTCGCTAGCATCGCTGAAGATCGCCAATGCCGCATGGTGCGAAGGATGGGCGAGTAAAGCTGCGTTTTTGATGCTGACTTTACATGCCTCGAATGCTTGGTTTGCTTCAGCGGTCCAGTCGATTTTCGTTCTATCTCGCTTCTTGACGTTGTGTAGGTATGCGTGTAGTGGAGCTTGAATAGTTGCGGCGTCCTTGATATTTTCTCGGTAGAAATTTAGCATGCCGAGAAAACGACGTAACTCTTCGACTGTTTGTGGTTTCGGGAAGTTGTTGATTGCTTCGACTTTTTCTTCCGGTGGTTGGATTCCTTGTTGCGAGACTTGGTAGCCGAGGAATTTGACAGATGGTTGGCCGAAGACGCATTTTGATGGGTTGATGGTGATGCCATATTCTTCCAGTCGTTGTAGTACTGTGCGTAGGTGTTGTTGGTGCTCATCTTCGTTGGTCGAAGCTATGAGGATGTCATCGACGAATGGGAATACGTAGTTGAGGTCGCGTAGAACTTCGTGGATGAAACGTTGGAACGTTTGTCCCCCATTTTTGAGTCCTGCGCAGATCCGAGGAAACTCGTACAGACCGAATGGCGTGATGATGGCGGTCTTCTCAACATCTTGTTCGCTGACAGGTATCTGCTGGTATGCGCGGTTTAGGTCGAGAGTTGAGAATATTTGCTTCCCGGCGAGTTGGTATGTGAAGTCGCGCATGCGCGGTATGGGGTATCGGTCGGGCTTGGTAATTGCGTTTAGCCTTCGGTAATCTCCACATACGCGTATTTCCCCATTCTTTTTAGGTACGACGTGTAGTGGTGATGCCCAAGGACTTTTACTTGGTCTGCAGAGGCCTTGTGCCATCATGTTTGAAAACTCCTTCTTCACAAGCTCGTAGCGGTGGGGAGCGATGGGGCGTGGCCTGCAGTGGAGGGGCGGACCGGTTGTCTCGATGAAATGTTCGACGCTGTGTTTTGGACTGAGTTTCATTGATGTAATTCTTGTTATTCCGGGGAAATCGGCGAGTATGTTGTGATATGATTGCTGTACGTCTATGCTACGAACGGTTGGTATGTCCGCAGAACAGATTTGTGCGTTTGTTGTGAGTAGCGTCTTGCCGTCGATGAGTCTGCGATTTTTGATGTCCACGATGAGATTGTGGTACTTCAGAAAATCGGCTCCCAGGATAGGCTTCGATACGGCTGCGATGATGAATTTCCATTTGAATGAGCGTCGGAGGTTGAGGTCGAGATCGAGTGTTTTCTCGCCGTATGTAGGTATGACGGTGTTGTTTGCGGCGTACAGTTGAAACGGTAGTGGTTGCTCTTGCGTGCCTTTCGTTCTCGGGAGTACGGAAATATTTGCACCCGTGTCTACCAAGAACGTGAGCTTCGTTTGCTTGTCTGTCACGAAGAGGCGGTGAGAGGTTTCGTAAACGCCAGCGTCCGCCACAGCTAGCGTTAGTTTTAGTTTTCCGGCTGCGGGGCGGTGATGGGTTTGAAGCTGCACGGTGGCGTGCATTTCTTGGCGTCCATGCCGAAGCGGTGGTGGTAGTAGCAGTACGGCATGGGTGAACTGTTGCGGCTTCGGCTCTGCGACGCGTTTCTTGATCGTGATTGGAAACGGCGGCGTGGTCGGCTATCTCGCTGATTTTCATATGGACGTGGATTTTCGTACGGTCGCGATCGGAGTTCGGCGATTTCCAGGGAGAGTCTTCTAATTTCGGTGATGAGATATTGCGGGTCGAATGGTGGATGCGGTTGGTAGGTTGGTTGTTGTGGCAGCGGCGGCGGCGGCTGTAGAGGTGCGGGCACGGTGGGTGCAGCGGTTGGCGCGGGCGTCGCTATTGCGGCGATGTGCGCTGACGGCGTGTGCGACACCTCCATCATCCTGTCGGCGAGGAGAGCCAGATCGTCGAGCGTGGTCTTGATTTGGAATGCCTCGCTGACTGTGAGCACGGAGCGGACGTGGGGCGGTAGATGGTCCAGCCACATCATTTGTATCGTGCTTTCCGGAAATTTCTCTCGGTTGAGATTTTGCATCCGCCGTAGGAGTTGGCTCGGTTTTTGATCGCCTAACTCGACTTGCGACAGCAACTTCTTCGTCTGTGTGCTGCTTGATTCCTCGTACAGAGATATCAGACGCTCCTTGAGGGCCTTGTAGTAGTCCTTTTCTGGCGGCGAGTAAATGAGATCGGAGATATTCTGTATGTCTTGCTTCTCGAGTTGGGCGATAACCATCTGCGCGAGTTGCGCCTGGCTTCGTTTTAGATCGGCGGTGGCAGCTTCGAAACTGCAGAACCACAGTCGCGGTTGATCCCGCCAAAACGGCGGTACGCGAAGCGACAGTGATATGCCGGAGACTTCATGCGACGACGGTGCTTGCAAATCAGACGGCGCGGGCGGCTGCGTCTGAAGCTGCGGTGCTACGGCTTGAGGTGCAGGTGTAGGAGCTTCGTTGTTCATGATGTTTCTTGATTTTCTTCCTTTGTAGTTCTTGAGTCGCGGGTCACCACTTTAGGGAAGAGAGTTGGTTGAAGAGAAACTCCGTTGTTTTTGTCAGATTTGAGATAATTTATTTACAAAAATTTGGTTTATTTTATATACAATATTTACAATAGAATTAGAGTAGGTAGCACCCAGCATGATGCTACTTGGTGGGGATACAAAATGGCGCTTCGATGGAGAGAGTGTATACGTGTCGTAAACTGATGCGGTTACGTAACACTCTGAGCTTGTGTGCGCGCGATCGCGCGCCTATAAATTAATGCGAGCAAAAGCGCGCCACCTTTTTCGTCGCCGGCGCTCATCGTGTTCACTCGTCCCAGCGTGTCTCCTGTGCTTCAGCTCGAAGACTCGAAACTTGAAGATTGAAGATAGAAGATGATGCTGACTGAAGATATATTTATACAACTGTCTTTTTCAAGACAAACAACCTGCTCTTTTCAGAGCAAACGCTCAGGCGTCAATCTCGCTGTTTCTATGGAAACAACGTCAATCAATCACCTACAAAAGCATGAAATAGCTACGTTACTACCTAGAACTTGGGAAAAAGTATTATTCACTTCAAAAAGTTGGTTGAAATTATCAATATATTCGTCATAATATGAAAAAAATAAATTTTAAAAGGAATAACGCCTCTTAAAAGACTAAAGTGTTATATTTAAGTACCTATACACAATTCTAGGAATAGGTAGATATAACTAGATACATTTATTCCGGTTGAACGGACGGATGGGTACCAATATAAAAAAAAAATTGTAATCGATTGTGAAATCGATACTCAATCCCTAAAAATTGTGCCAACGTGCCTTTTAGGTTTAAGGGACTATCTGGTTAAATAGTCTAACATATATTTGTTGGTTGTCGGGGTTGCAATTTGGTTTTTACCGAATAGTGATAGGTATACCATTTTTCACGCGATAATTGTTTCAGAAACACATAAGCGAGTCACCTGAACGCCGAAAGTTGTCAGTGCATGTCGTGTCGACGGCCAAGGGAGGCGCCGAGAGGAGGCAGGGCGACAACAAAACAGACAGACAGGTAAGACTGATTTTTTTTTAGCACACATTTAACCCATAAAACGTAAATCTGCACGACCAATAGAATTAGATAAAAAAAAACAAGCAATAGCATATTTTGTTTTTAAAGTATCTATACACGTTTTTAACTTTCTACAATTGATACAATTGAGTAATTTTTTTCCTATCACGGTGTTGAAGTACTACATGTTTTTTTTTAAAGCTGTGTTGTGACCAAATCTTGCGTTTCGATTCATGTGTAATTTCTGTAAATTGGTAGAAATCGATTGAATCGATAACTAAATAACCTGAAGAAAGAACAATAAAACAAATTACTATTTTATATAGTAAGCTCCAGTGAGTCCGATGGCTCGTAGCTCCAAAAATATTGATTTACACAAAATGAACAAATATATATGCAGGTTCGAAAAAAAAGTTCGTTGATAAAATCGATACGATCAACCATGCATAATCGCTAGATTTGGCAAGCAATATGACTTTGCTACATCACTACAAAGACAAACATCAACAGAGAACTATCAAATGTGTGTTTAAAAAAAACGGACTAAGTTATAGTACAGTCGCCATCAGATATATCGCAGCATATAAGGCGTTCATAAATATATCTGAACATGCACTGTAACGCCCAGTCAATAAGAGTCGTGTTCAGATATTTATGAGCGCCTTAGGTATATGCTGCGATACATCTGATGGCGACTGTACTGAAAAACATGAACGAGGATGTGATGCCAAGACTATTTTTACGCTACAGCGTATGTGCCTCTCATTCACTCGTATGGCTGCCGCGGTCGGATCTCTCGCTCAACCGCTCGCCGCGTTAAGTCACGCCATCTCTGTTACTCCAAAGCGCCCTCTGCACCACTTTTTGTTTGGAACGCTAAACGCATTCATCATACTTTCTCTAGGATGTGCGTTCACGCGACAACCTCTCCATAGAAGACATAAAAACCGGTCAAGTGCGAGTCGGACGCGCGCACCGAGGATTCCGTACAAACACTTCCCATATTTAATGCCGTGCCCAATGAACTGGCCGGGTTAAGAACCCATTCAGGGCCAGTGACTCAGCGTATGGGTCATGCTCAAACAGTCGCGCAGGGCCAGGGACTCGCATGTGAGTCATGACTAAATCCAAATTTATAAAAAAAGGAAACTTACTATGACTTAATAGTTTTAGTAGAATGAAAGCTACTAACCACCTTTACAAGGTATATTAGGAGAAAAAAATATTAAATCGTTTTTATTTATAAATACAGGGCCTAGAATATTCAAGTTTGGTTTACTATAAGTAATTAAGATAGTTCTTTACTGAAATTCGAAATACGTAACAATTACAAACAAACGGATAAATTTACATCCGAAAAATATCAAATATATATATATATATCAAAAATTATTGGCATGGCTCAGGGTATGGGTCACCGTGGCCTGAAGGCACTTGTAAAAATCATGCTTATTTCCGTAGCAAACTAAAAGAAACTTTATTCGCTGGGCTAAAAGGTTATTTCACTGTAAAGGTAGTTGGATATAGTACCATTTGACAACCGATTGCTATTTGAATGGTGGCAAGCAACATTTTTATGAACCAAGCAGTATTTTATTTGACTTCCAGACTTGAGGTTTCGGGAGTTCCTCCTGTTGTAGTTTTATGCCACGAAATTGTGCCAAAAACGATTTCAGTTAGTAGTCTTCAGGTCAGTAGTGTTTAGCGATAAAATGGCTTGAAAAATACATGTATTTTTCAAACGCCTCTGTATTTTTTCAATAAAATACATTATTTTTCCTTGCGGATCTTTCGCAAGTTTAAGTTTTTTATGTGTAAATGCAATGTATTTTTCGCATTATTATATTATATTATGAAAAGCGACTCGGAATGTATTGGCTCTCATACAAACAAGTGACTTTTTATTCCGCTAAGACTATATCTCGATATCAGTTAGCTAAAGAGGTTGAAATAATAAATAATGACGAAATACTAATTGGAATCAATTAATCGTTACTCTTATGTTATTATTATTATTAATCCGTTTATGGCGGCTCGAAGCTTGTGCCAGTATCAGTTGTTTTGGTTTATAACCAATGCATGACGTCCGTGCTAAATAAGACTTATCAAAAAAATAAAACATGAGATGAAATGAACATAAACAAAGATGACCGATGAATCATACTCTGTTGACTGTTCTATGTGACGTGAACGTGAAGTCAATTTTGCGTCAAAGATGACAAGTGCGATGCGGTGTAATAATTATTAACTAAATATGTAAAATGCACAGTATAAAATAGGTATTAAACGTGTAGGATTGTATTTGTCAGACATACGTCAGTTTTTTTTTTACGTTACATGTAATTTATAGGAAATTAACAAAGTTTCGAAAGAAACAACATGAATCTTTCGCCATTTTCATCGCTAGTATCGTTATCATTATTTTTATTGGGGATAAGTATCAGTTCAATATAAAGTTTTCATAAAGATAGTATGGCGGTTGAAATACTCAGCAACCTTAACATCTCTGGTTTTAGAATTAGTTTAAAATTATCACTTTAATACCGTGCAGGCAGGTAGCGCAGGAATGTTTTATTATTACTAATGATATGAACAAAGATCCTCGACCGATCGAGTGCAGGCTAATCAGGCCCCCAATGTCCCATGCAGGCTCACAATAAACAATGAAAGCATCCGAGCGACGGTACGTGGTATTTTCTGGTATTACCTTGCATCTGGTATTTACTAAATAATGATATTTATTCGAACAAAGATAACGACTGACCGAGTGCAGCCTAATCGGGCCCTCATGGACAATAAACAATAAAAGCATCCGAGCGGCGATAGATGGTATTTTTTGCTATAAGTTGCATCTTCTCGGTTCGGACGGAAGCGCAGCTATTAATAGAATAGATTAGGCGAGAAACCAATGTCTTGTCTCCTTATACGAATTCAGACAGACTGTAATCAGGGCATCGGTTTAAAGCGGCACAGCCAACAGGCTGACATCCAGGCCTCTGGCATCTTCCAGCCGTCACGCCTACTTCAAATTACCGCGCCATGGTAAAAATTGAGTGAAAAGAAAAAGATGCGTGATGAGCTACATGAAAAATAAAAAAAGAGTGAACACTACCCAGCATTGTCCTAAATTCCCGAACCAACCAGGTCTATTTCCAGATAAATGTTTTGTAGATTATCACGACAAGCTCGATAGGAAGGTAATTATGATTAGGAAAAACATTTTTCAGTGAATTGGGACTTTTCAACCTATAAAGGCCGTAGCAGGATAAAGGGAGAAAAAACTATTCCTGTTTTTATAGTTACATACTTACATTTAGTACTACTGCTATATATTTACTTCCCTTGTCCTTCTACGGCTGAATTAACATGTGCAGTAAGTAAATATTATTAATATAAAGTCATGACGATATGAATGTAAAGACTGTTGCACATAAAAAAGTTATAATTTCAAGCACTTTGTTTCATTTCATGTTTTAACACTACTGACTGATATAACAGTAAATTTATACGGCCTAATTTGTACTGTGTATAAAAAAATCCAAAGAGATGTTTTGTTTTCAATTAAAAATATTAACTTTAATTTTTTAACTATACTATACTCGAAATCTAGTTTATTAATTTTATGTTTAAAGGTTTAAAAAAATATTGAGGTACTACATAATATTTATACGGCTAGAATAAAGATGGTTACTAAAAATGTTGCATAAAACTGTCCAGCTACCTGGCTTCAGAAGCGGCGGTCTATTTACCGTTCGCGCCGGGCTCATGACCCATACGTTGAGTCACTTGTTTTAGCCAGCGAACGGTTTTAGCAAAAAAATGGTTGTATGGTGGCCTGGCGTATAGTGTACGGTCGACGGCGCTTGGCCGTGAATGGGTTGTTTGCACCTGGTATGTATGGTACCCCATACAAATGAGGTGCAAAGTTAACGCAACCGATCACGTTTGTTGTATGGGAGCCCCACTTAAATATTTATTTTAATACATTTTTTGTATTTGTTGTTATAGCGGCAACAGAAATTCATCATCTCTGAAAATTTCAACTCTCTAGCTATCAGGGTTCATGAGATACAGCCTGGTGAGAGACGGACAGACAGACGGACAACGGAGTCTTAGTAATAGAGTCCCGTTTTTTATCCTTTGGGTACAGAACCCTAAAAAACGTGACTTTCATCAATGTAGAGAGTTTTGGCTTTAACATGCAAAAATTACTTGAAATTTGCGGAATATTTAGTCCTGTTTTCTCTTTGCTTTCATCAGTGACATTCAGCGACTTTCAACGAGTTACCGAATTTGCCGTTGCCAGTAAAATAAATTAGAACCATAAAAAATCAGCAATATAGCGTTTGGTTGAACAAACAACTTTATGGACTATAAAAACAACCGCTTTGCGTATTAATATTTAGTTAGGAATACTCTTATCAACTGATCAACATGTATCTTTCATGTTAGTCCAGTAGGTAGGGGCACCCTAACTGTTAGGTATGTTGTTGTTGTTGAGACCTTTTTGTGAGTTGCTGGGTGTCGTTACAATCTTCGCACACAGCTCTTGAACGCAGAGACTGACAATTGCATTAAATTTCGTAATACCTAATTTCGCCGTTTCACAGACAATTTTTGAGTAGACAGGGCGCGTCTGGCTCTGCAAAGAGGGGTATTGGTTCCAGCACTCATGTATGGAAGTGAGAGTTGGGTGTGGCAGAAGCACGAAAGTAGAATAAATGCAGTAGAAATGAGAGCATTGAGAAGCATGATTGGTGTAAAGCTGTGTGACAGGATAAGAAATAGTGTAATAAGGGAACGCAGTGGTGTGAATGACGATGTAGTCACTAGAATTGAGAAAGGGATGCTTAGTTGGTTTAGACATGTAGAGAGGATGCATGAAAGATTCACGAAACAAATCTACAAGGCGAATGTGAACGGACATGTTGGAAAATAAAGGCCTAGACGAACGTTTCTTGATCAGATTGGAGACGTTCTGAAAAAAAGGCAAGCCAAGAGTACTTTAAACCGACGAGCATGCATGAGGAGATTAATGAATGTTGATGAAGCGAAAGATGTATGTCAGGACCGTAGCAGGTAGAAAGATGTGGTCTCTGCCTACTCCGTTGGGAAAAAGGCGTGAATTTATGTATGTACAGAAAAATAGGTTGCACTATAACAATGTGTTTATGTTACAGCCCACTAAAATCACGGATATGATCGAGTTCAAGTCCAGAAGACGTCTCTACCCGCGCCCCGCGGCGCTCACTGCTGTGCCGCAAAGAGGAGGATAGGGTCTTCCTAGTAAGAGATAGTCCAGAAACTAAACAGTTTGCCGTTTATCGTCATAGATGTAGTCACTTGTTGTAACTATTGTAAAATTTTGCAATTCAATTAATAAATACATAAATAAATATTATGGGACAGTCATGGGTATTTTTATCTATGAGCCATAATTGCCTGACAATAAACGATTTGTATTCGGACAACAACATAACATGATATTGTGCTTTGGGTATAACTCTTAGATGCATGAAGTATCAAAAACGATACATGGCGAAATTAAAAGAAAGTCAAGTGAAACTTTGTCAAACTGAGACTCAATTGACATGGATTAGTTTTTTTATTTAAGTCAATTCAGAAGTGAAATGTGGTATAATTTTTGATACTGTACGCATTTAAGGGTTAACCCGTGGAAAAGAAATAATACAAATAAAACAAGAATAAAGTTAAATTAGAAATTTATTAAAGATCTCATAAATCTTAGAGTAAAGTATTGCTTAACCGTTTCGGTGCGACACTAACGTAATTCTCGAATTGGAATTCGAACCGCACCGAAGGGTTAACCCAACGAAAGGGTTGACCCAACGAAAGGGTTAACCCGACGAAAGGGTTCGGAGATTTGGTTCAAGCCGCCACGCCGTCAGCCTCTTCTTCTGAAACAAAGTGCAATGGTTAAGTAGCTATAGCGTGTGCCCGCACGAATCTTGACCGCTGACATTCAATGCAAAACGCTGAAAACGCCCTTCTACTATTAGTTGAAAAGTGCACGTGTACAGGTCAACGGTAAAGTATCGCGCCGCTTATAATGTGTGTGAGTGGATCAACTTATTTCTTGTTGTGTTGATAATTTATATTACTGGTATTGGTAGTCTACAAAATAATGGGCTTTGTAACTGTGGCAATTACAAAGTTTTTGGTATTATATAACCGCCGAAATCGTAATTTTAATCTAGTTTTAATGTGGCTCAGGCGCATCATGATGGCAACGAGCAACAGAAAAAAGTTGATAGACCCGTTTACTAAACAAACCAGTACCTGGACGGACCACGCTTCAACTTCTACCGTCTTGTATTACTACGTTACGCGGTCTCTGCAAAGCACACGAGTGTTAACAGAAAATCGAATATTACCCGAAAAAACAGTTAAATAACAGGTAGTTCCAGAAATTGAGGAAGGTCTTAAAACTACGTACCAGCTCTCTAGTGATAAGACCCGTCCGTTTGATTACCTTTAAATTTGTATATAAGAGATATTGTATAAGTTCAATAATAGGCTAGTTGACCCATGTCAAATTGCAATAAACTAACTATTTAGCAAAGGAAACCTAAATATATATTTTTCAATTCATAAAAGTGAAAGATGGCTGAAAAAATAATAATTTGAAAATATGGTTTTTAATCTGTATTTTGAAATGCTTAAAACGCTGTCCGCCATTTTCGGTTATGATAGTGACGTCATCGGTCATGTAAACAAAACTGAAAGTCTAATAATAAACAAAATTTTGAATATTTACAGGTAATTCTACGTCACGCCACAGATTAGCAAGAGGAAAAAATGGCGGACGGCGTTTTTGACTGCACATGAAATTTATAATTTTCAATTGATAAAATTTAGCTTTCTGGCTTTCACAAAAATACAAGACATTTTTGATAACCTATGTTAAGACTCCATCTCGGGTAAAACTTTAATCAATGAGATATGACGATATGGTATGACAAATGTTCTTGCTTGTCGTTTTGAATCCAGAATTTATCGCATAATACTTTTATCTATCTATTAGCCACAGACGTCCACTGCTGAACATAGGCCTCCTATGACTCGCCACAAAGTGCGATCCTGTGCAGACCGCATCCAATGATTCCCCGCTACCCTCACGAGGTCATCCGTCCATGTAGTCGGGGGCCGACCCACGCTAATCATTAGAGAGCGGATTTGAAGTAGCGATCTCAATATTAATATGGATATGACTACTTAGTGCAATTTGTTAAATACATTTCATGTTTCATGTTGTTTATATAAGTTCTTACAGTCGATTAAATATCACACCGCACACCGCAAATTTAGCTAAATACATAATTAGATTAAATGAATGTTATTTTTGCAACTACCTACATTTAAAGAAAAGTATTTTATTCTAAGTAAAGGAGTTTTTATACAACCCAAAGATAGTAGTTCCTTTTTATTACGTACCTACATGATAGTTCATGTCAACAATGTCAGTTTAATATAATAAAATGTGAATGCACATTTGAATGACTCATTGTTGAACGATGTTTTTATTTATTATTATTATTAAAAACGTTTTTACTTTTTTGTTCCGATAAATTACATTATTTGTGTGTGTAGAAAAAATAATAAATTATACCAGTCATATCCATATTTACATTGTGATCGCTACTTCAAATCCGCTCTCTACTAATCATACTTAACCTATAGCTACTTAACCTAAGCTATAATACTTACTAAGAAAAAAACAACCCTAACGTCTAAAAATTTTAAATTAAGGCTTCAATTGTACATGTTTCTCGTCGGTATGCAATAGATTTAGATTTATTTATTTCATAATATAAAATGTCAGTATAAATTACGCTAAGACAATTTACATGCATTTATACTATGATCGTTATAAAGATAAAAATGAGATAATATAATAATAGTAAAAAACATAACAATTGATTGTAACAAAAGATATTTACATGTCATTATCATAATGCAGTTAAATGTGGTTACAATATAAGAATATCTCCTTAAGGGATTGTCAAAAATTCTAAAAATACCAATTACCAACAATATATTTTATACACGGTGCGAAATACAACAATTATTATATGTTACTACGTCAAATAATTTGAAATTAAATATGTCAAAACAAATAATCGTTCTTGTTTTTCCTCCCTGAGAGAACAGTAAGCTTAGTTAGGCGTTTGTGCCTCCAACTGTATAGGTAGAAGAAAAGAAAGATTCTGTTGTATTGTAGTCCATACCTTTGTCGTCGGTGTCCATCGGCTCGGGCGTGTCGCTGTAGGCGGGCGCGAGCGGCGACACCACGACGCCGTCCCACACGGTGATCTCGCTGGAGATGTCCTTGCCGCCCTCGAAGGCCTGCAGCCCCAGCACGTAGCGGTGCCCGCCGCGCGCCACCACGCGCAACAACCTGCAATTGATAAACATTGAACGACGATTCTCAATGTAACTCAAGATAGTACAGTATTACAGAACTGATACAGTAGTAAAGAGATGATGACAGAGTAAAAGTTATTGACCAATTGGAGCGTTCCACGTAGCGTGCGTCTTTGACGTTTGCTGTTCCCGTGTGAGAGCGCACCAAGCGGTATTTAGTCAGCCGTCATATTTCTGACAGTGTACAATCTATATCTTGCGTGAGTGAGACGGCTAATAAATTCATTGTAATTTTGACCTTATTCTAAATAACTTCGGCCATCATCATAATAGTTTGTCTTTGTCTGCGCAAACTAAATTTCACGACGCGCCTTAGTGTGTTGTACTGTACTGACATGACACGCGAATCTTTGTCATGCGACAAATACTAACCATAGGTTGTTGCGCAAGCTATGACAGCTAAGGAGGCCCCAGCTCCGGCTTATAACGGGACATGCCCTACTAAACAAGCACTTATTCACTCTATGAGTTACTGAGAGTCTTCTTTGCAGAGCCTGCACTCTAGGATGTCCTGTAGATAGGATGTGACTGTAGGTTACTGGTGGATGAGGGACAATCAGTTCATCGCATGGCGTTCAAAAGGTTAATCGAGTACTCACGTCTGCGCGGCGGCGGCGGCGTTGTCCTGCGACTGCAGGTCGAGCGCCGTGTGCGCGCGCGCGTGCGCCGCCTCGCACGGGTCCGACAGCCCCGCGCAGCCCGGCAGGAACAGCCCGCCCGCCAGCAGCGACAGCGCGCGTCTGCACACAATATACTACTATTATAGCCTAGCAAGCGTCGGTCCGACCCACGGATAGTGGCGCTACAAACAGCTTTCAAATGGCAATAATGTGTATGCGTCAAAAATTTGCTTTATTTAACGTCAATAGCTATTTGTCAAGGATTTGTCATTTACCAAATTCAAAACATAGTTTACCGGAATTCTGCTCAATCCTTCGTTCTCCTTGCGAAATAAATACCCTATCCTATTGAAAAAAAGTTGACTTCAATCACTGTGGATATTTTTGGCTTTAATAACTAAAAATTACTTTCTAATTTGCAGAATATTTAGTCCTGTTTCCTCTTTGTGTACATCAGTGACACATTCACCGTCTTTCAACGTCAGTTATCAAATTTGCCGTTGCCAGTAAAATCAATTAGTACCACTAAAAATACGCAATATCACAATATGGCGTGTGTTGTAAAACTCATTGTGAAGCTATATACCATTTCAGAACCTAAGCTTGTTCACATGGACGTAGTTAGAAACAAATCATCCATGCCTTTTCCAGAAGAAGGTTTAAGCTAAACGGAAACCATATCCAAATGGTAAACCCTTCGGATTAGGACAATCCCTTTGGATAGAGTTAAAGCTAAACGGAAACAATCCAAAGGGTTTCCGTTTAGCTTTTAACCATATCCAAAGGGTTAAACTCTTTGGCAAGTTTACAAAGTGCATTCAGGAAGGCCGCTGCATTCAGGAATTCGGGTCCAGCACTGACCTGAACGCCTGGGCGATGGGCAGCGCCTGCCGCTGCGGGTTGTTCATGATGCAGTGGTGCGCCAGCAGGTCCACCATCCAGGGGGTGAGCGGCTCCAGCCCCGAGTGGCGCATGCACATGTCTCGGAGCAGACGGATCAGGACCTGGATGAAATAAAATCAAAAAAATCTATGAAAAGAAACTTCTAATCGACATACCTGGGATAACTCGGGGCATCTATGTATACGAAAGTGATGTGGTAAAATATTTTATCGACAAAAAATATATCGATGTTACTGTCAAGATCTAAATGTTATCCAACATATTTTATTTCTTTTCATTTTAAAATAAACACTATTATTAGTTTATTTTTAAACAGTTTTCATGGTAAGTGCACATCAATATTTGTCCCATATTCTTCGGTATAAAATATTGCCGTCTAGATGAAAATATCCACTTTATCAGAGATGATATCGAACCTTTTTATAGTAATCGAGAATATTCAAAACAAGCTGAAATGGTTTACCTTGATGGAGGAGTGGTGCGCGTTCTCCTCGAACCAGCGGCTGTGGCGGATGGCCGCCAGGTGGCTGCTGATCACCTTGTACTCCAGGTGCACCTGTCCACAACAATAGTCATTGATGAAAACCGCGGCCTACAGAACAGGTTAGAACAAGTCCAAAAATAATACTGTCAAGAATCACCCATTGGGCCCGCGATCAACCCAGCACACCGGAAGAGATGACAAAAGTCGCCTCCCAATAGTAAGACAGACCTCGGGTTTTCAGGCAAGGATCTCACACACAACACACAAAGTGATAACGAGCTTTGTATGTTAGATTCAGAAATGGTTTTCGTAAGATACTTTTCATTTCTCAAGTAATTGTTTATCTATTGACATAGAAATCAAATCATATCAAATCATTTAGAGACTTGACCAAATCCTATTGTTATCAAACTCATACCTCAAAAAAACCGCATATACCTACGACTGAACAACAAAGCCGCCGTCAAAGTTTAGGTATAAAAGCATCCGATTATCCGATGCCTAAATATTACTAAAGAAACAATCGCTTTATTTTTCATTCGGCTTTTTCCCGGACACTTTTTGAAAACCCCACTGGACGGCCTCAAAACTAGGACAGATCCGGGGAAACCCGGACAGATGGCAGCCCTATGCACGGAGGATGATGAGGTCCCACCTCGGGCTCCAGCTTGCGCAGGTTGTGGTGCAGCGTGGTGACGAGCACGCGCACGGCGGCGGCCGCGGCCTGCGCCGTGAACCCGCGCTCGTGGCACGCGCACACCACCGCGCCGCCGCCCTCCGCCGCCATCAGCTTGTTCAGCTCCTCCGTCACCTGGCGCACCAGATAAAAGTATACATAAATAAATAATAAATATCAAGGGACAATCATACACAAATCGACCTAGTCCCAAACTAAGCAAAGCTTGTACTATGGGTACTAGACGACGATATACATAATATATAAATACATATATAGATAACATCCATGACCCAAGAACAAATATTTTGCACAAATATTTGCCCCGGCCGGGATTCGAACCCGGGACCGCCGACTCAGTAGGCAGGTGTCTACCAACCGAGCCAAACGCGTCGTCAATGTCCGTCCTATATGTCTACATACGTAAAGTTTTGATTGTAGGTGGCAAACAGTCGACGCAGAGGCGCGCGTGCACCGGTGTTGGTACGGCACCGTGCCGTGGCGAACAGCCGGTACAATCGCGTCCCGATTACATTAAAAAATAAGTTTCTGTCAAAAATGACATTTTAGTGGCAAGCTTTTATAGCCGACTGTACTTTTCTTTGGACATCCATCAAATGCTCACTGAGACGATTCTAAAGAGCCCAAGCTCGGTAGGATTGCTTTTTCTATTATAGAGTTCCTATGGCCACCTTCCGGCTCCATCATCAGATCAGCCCCATGGTACCATATTATTGTATTGTCATCAAAGTTAAGTAAGTATGCAAAATTTCAGCTCAATCGGTTGACGATATCTGCTTCAAAATTGAGTTGCAAGATTTCACCCGAACAAACATACTTAGATACATACAATACATACATACATACAATGCAAGCTAAATAAAAGCTTTTAATAACTAGCTGTGTTGCCCGCTCATCCCACGGGAGCACTAAATTTATTCGGGATGAAAAGTATCCTATCTCCTTTCCCGGGTCTCAAACTAAAAGCTTTTAATAACTAGCTGTGTTGCCCGCTCACCCCACGGGAGCACTAAATTTATTAGGGATGAAAAGTATCCTATCTCCTTTCCTGGGTCTCAAACTATCTCCATACTAAATTTCAACTAAGTCGGTACAGCGGTTTAAGCGTGAAGAAGTAACAGACAGACAGACACACTTTCGCATTTATAATATTAGTATGGATATGGATATCAGACAGAATGCTTGTGTTATGGATACCTACTACACGACAATATACATACTCATTTAGACAAATATCTCTATTATTCTTAATTTGTATTGAAAAACTATTTTCGATTAGGAAATATCTTAGTAGCGTGATGCACGATCGTCTTTTGTTTTGTACGACACGTAGTCGTAGACCTAGACACGATACGTGTCTTCATTTTGGAATCATCCTTAAAATAACCTAAATCCCAAGGCTAAATTTTAATTATAACCACTGCAAACCATGGCCCTAATAAATAAATAAATATAAGACAACCTCACACAAATAGAGTCCCAAATTAAGTAAGTAAGTAAACACTTTATTGTACACAAAAACAGTTAAAAATACATCTATTACGAATAACAGGTACCTACAAAAGCGAACTTATCACTATAAGGGATCTCTTCCAGAATCTTTCTCTTCTTCAAATTAAGAAGCCTTATTCCTTTTTTCTTACTATGACAAATTGATAACTTCAACCAAATTTTTCAGTGAGTTCTAGTAGTCTATGATCCCGATATAAAACGACCTTCACCGAGATATTTGATGAAATGTATTTTATATGTCAAAAAATATATTGCATATGGGTTGCCTAACAAATTTTAGTCCAGGGTAAGTTTAATTAATAATGAAAAAACAAAATTTAAACATTTCCCCGGTTTGATTAATTTTAGATAAATTCTATACCAAGTGAAAGTATGAAGCCCATAGAATATGCAAACGTTAGGTTGCCTATTCTTTTCCCGTCACAACTATCGGGTAGCCAGGTATAAACAGGTAAATCTATACCTACTAGCATTTTGCAACGGTCTGATTATTGAATTGAAATTAAATAAAATTAATGATTATTTTATTATGAATTTATCTAATAATTCATTTCATCAAATAAACATCTCTGTGAAGGTCGTTTTATATCGTTACTATAGAAAGTAACATAGCTATTTCATGCTTTTAGTGTCTGCAGTTGAAAAAGAGTTAAAAAAAAAAAGTTTCTGCGGAAATTTTGTTGAATATGAGTAGTTTTTAAACAAAAATTATCAATGAAAAATTCAAACTGTAAGTTTCAAATATATACCAATATGGCCCTGTTCTAAGTAGTAACATTGATAATATGAAACATGTTTGATCATAGAGAAAAATTTCTAAAACAATCAGCATTTCGGAACGGAGCCTTACCTTGTTGGAGAGCCCCTCAACGGCCTCCTTGGTGGGCAGCGTTTTCATGATGACCACAATGTCGGCCACATTGCGGCCCGCCATCATAGTGCCCTTCTTGTAGGACCCCACCTGCCGCACCTCTTCCAGTTGCTGGAAATAAGCATACAATTCAAAAAGTTAGTTACAATTGTTTGAAGACAAATACATTATACATGGTGACATCAAATTGGTAACACTAAACACTTGACTGTGGCTCAGTTAATGATAAATAATACAGGGTGGCCCATTTAGATCGGTCTGTATGGGAAATTCTGAAACTATAAGACATATGAAGATCTGTTCTTAGGAACCATGTAATTGTCATACATAAAAAAAAAAACCTTTACTCAGCTTGAGAATCATTTTGAAAAATAACTCTAACATTATATCTACTTAGATATCAAATGTGTAGGTCTTAAGCAGTAAATTTACTATGAAACATGATATCTAAAATGAATAAAATGCATTGTTTTCATATTCTTTAATTTACTTTTAGTTCTTTATTAGTAGAAAGTAGAAATAATGTTACTTTTATTTATCAAATCCTGGGTCCGGGTTTGATTTTCGAGCTGAGTACAGGTTTTTTACACTTACACATGCTGCAAAGTCTCCCGGAGCCACCACCAGGTTGTCCAGCACTGTCTGCAGCTTGGTGACCAGGCTGAGCACGGCAGACTGTTCCGCGGGGGTTGGGCAGAGCTCTGCATGGCGTTTGAGCAGAGCCTGGAACAATTATAGTGTAAACATTTGAATAGGGAATGCAATCGGTTAACTGATTCTCACAGTGAGGGAGCAGCCGTAGAATAATTTTATAACGAGTTTACACTGTATGTTTATCATCATTGCAATTTCAACCCTTAGCTGTGCTCTTCAACTATGAATGAATGAATATGTCCACTGCTAAACATAGGAACTTTTCCAACGACTCACAACAAACTTCTTGTGTTATTATTATTTTGTTTACTTACTCAGATCTGAGAGAACTAACTTAAAGGTTATAATTTTGGAACTAATTCACAGGATGTTTCAAAAAAATAACACATGTCAAGCTGATTTATCCTACATGTAGCAATGTCCTTTTCAATAACAACACCATTTTACTGGACTGGATTCCTGGTCTTTTCAATTCTTCCTTGAGCTTTGATCTTTGTATCAATGGTTGAACACCATATTATTTTCATATAATTCAGCTTGGTAAAAGAGTTAGTTAATGTTAAATATTCAATGTAGTGTTTGTAAAGTTTGATTGTCTTAAACCTTTTTAAATAAACTTCTCTCTATGATGGTCATCATCATTCATACCTGTGTAAGTGCTGAATCGTCGGGGGCGGGCTTACATCTCGGAAAAGCGGGCTCCGCCATCACCAAGTCAAAAGGCGGCCGCAACAGCAACACCGGTCGTCTTATGAACGGCGGGCGCCCCATACCGCCGCGCCCTGGCATACCACGACCGCCTCTACCCGTACCACGCACCATTATTCACAAAAACACGGAAAACAAACGAATAATTGGTAGAGTCCAGGCACGTTCGCTGGACAAATCACACAATAATACTGTTATTATACAATTCCGCTTATAAGTAAAGCTTCTTACGTATATATTATTAGTACTCAAGTACTTTCTAACGTGCTATTTTGTCAATTATCAGTTTTTAATCGAGAATAAGTCAAATCTAAATGCTAAATTGCAAAAAGAGACGCGGTTTTCGATTGATTGAAGGCAGGTTAGGTATAATATAATGTTATTGTTTAATAATAAAAAATACCCTACATTTGTCTTAAAATCATAGATTGTAAATTGAAAATTTACGCAATCAATGTCAAATTATCACAAATTTTACAGATAATTGTCCTAAAACTATGAAAAATAATATATCGTTAATAGGAAAAATACAAATCGTAATAATTTAAACTGGATCTTACTTTATTTCATTTTAGTGAAAAAATACTACCCATTTTCTGGGTAAATTTTTTTTAGCTGGCAACAACTGGAATTGCAGTGTTGCCGTTAGGAAAATATATATAACTGCGTTCAAAATATTAATTTATAAAGGTACGCGCGCATCGCATGGCAGCGGGTCGGCGCAACGCGACAGGCACGACCAACTACCAAACACTTAGTTTTATTATAGGGATCATGTAGCAGTTAAATTACGGGACGTGATATACAATTTAATACAAAAATACTGGGCCGTGCCATGTGCTGCCGCTCCGCTGCCTCACAGTGTACGTGTTGCTTTACATTACACTCTATTTTTTAAATTGAATGTATCTTTTTTGACAGTCTAAATGTTCGATAGCAAAAATGACGTGGAGTGATAGGTTATGAGTTTGTTGTCGATAAATTAACTAAAATACTAGTTCATTAGGAACCTATTTAATAATTAAAGTAAATACCTCTAAGTATTAACCACCATGATTGAAATAACAGATGTTCAAAGTAAGTAATGGAAGCCTATGAATAAATATAAATACTATGTTAGTGCTAAGAATTTGATCTAGTTTTAAATAAAAATTTACGTTTTTCAATCTTACTTCAGTATAATCATGACAGATTATCAATTATTAATAATTTTAAATGAATATCTTTGAAGTAGATTGGTTTGAAATCAATTTAAATGTATTTAAATGAAATAAAAACGTATTTCAATTCATAATGATTATTGATGACTGTACATTTATGATTTCACAATTAATTTGGTCTGTCCGAAGCTTACAGATGTAGTTGACTATTGCTTAAAATACCTAAATGTTCATCAGTACAGCACATCATATTCACCAAAGGAGTTTCTTCATCATTTATTATAATGATCAAAGTATTTTTTCTACTAATTCTCAAATAGCAAGAGATATTGTACTTAGTTACAATTTTGAATGTTACTTTATAACTATTGGCAATAATTTTATGAAACATGTAATGTCTCATTTGTTTAATGTGGGTACATGCCACATATAAGTAAGATGTAATTATTAAAATATCCAAATAGAGGTTGCTAAGGTATAAAGCTATTCAAATCAAATAATGCAAAGATCGACACACAAAGCATAAAGAAAAAATGAAAAGGTTGCTTGGGTGTTAGGGTGGGGGAAAGGCAATCCAGAGGTACCGGGTTCGATTCCTGTTCTCTTACACCAGGTTATGCATTTCAATTTTCTTTGAGCTTTGATGTTTAATATTTTTTTCTTACAATGACATACATTAATTGCATGTTTGTCTTCAATTTGTACTTTATATTTGATGATGCAGGTGGCACAGTGGTACTGTAGCTCTACTGAGCCGACAGTCCTGGGTTCTAATCCTGGAACGGGCAAATACTTATGTGATGAACTCGAATATTTACACCTGGGTCATGGATTTAAGTTTATGCATGTATATTGTCTTCTAGTGCCCAAAATACGTGCCTGCTAGAGCTCACTATGGGTCTAGATTGATTTGTGGGAGGTTCTGTCATTTATAATGGCTATTGGAGATTTGTTCTAAATCCTTTGTTATTTAAGGTTGTGCTTTATTTAAATAAAAACCATGTCAAATAAAAATACAATATAAAATATCTTACTAAGACTACCTTTTTCCTAAATTGTATATAATAAATAAAAAATAAAAAAGAATCCTTATATTATTCCATTGGCAAATTTACACTAGAAACAGTAGTGATATACATATATAATTTTAGTCCGATATGCCTTCCACCTGGACGCCTCTTTGGGTGAAGGCCTCCTCCAAAGATTTCCACTTGTTACGATTTTTGCCAGGTTTAACCAATTTCTTAATGCAATGGTCTCTATGTCGTCCTTCCACCTTGCTTTTGGACGGCCTCTGTTTCTAAAATTGTATAGGTATAGTAGTGGTAAATAATGAATTTATCCATAAATTGCAGAAATCGGAGTGGGCTTAGCGGGTTTCGGCATCACCTTCCTGTTCCTCGGTGTGTTGCTGCTTTTTGATAAGGGTCTCCTTGCTATTGGAAATGTAAGTCATATGAAAATACCACCGACTTTTTACATTTATCACCAAGTTCATTTCCACTTAAAATTGTCGGAATTAAATCAGAATCCATTTCTGGGAATAGGGTTTGTAGAAATTTCTTATATCCCAATAAATAAATAGACTATTTTATTATGATACCAGTGAAAAGTTATTAATATTCAACTTTTTGACTTTCACGGGTCCTTGCCGTTTTTCAGTACAAGTCATTAGTGACGTCATCACAAAGTATCTAAATGGCAAACAGATGAAACTATAGTCTGGCGAAAATCTTTGCCTCAGCAATTTTAGTTTTTTTATCTGTAATTCGGCATATGACAACACTGAAGATAGGGCACTAATTAGTCTTGATACAAGTGTATTATTCTTAATCTTTAAAGTAGTATTAGAATCTGGCAAATTTAATATAAAATAAACCATCTTGGTAAGTTCTGCTTTGATCAGTATTGTACTTATAAAAATATTTACAAAAGATTTATAAAAGATATTTCAGAGGACTCTTGCATTGTATTTCGTGAGTTTAAATAATTCAAACCAGTGACTTCAGCGTTTATTGACATTCTTACTTTAAGGCCTTAAAGTAGATAAATGTTTGTATGGGTTTTCAAATAAAAATATGCAAGTGATAAGATTGTTTGGTTACTCTGGTTAATATTGCCATACATTTTATGTGCTTGACAGTTCATTTGCTTGGAAGAGTTGTTGTGGTCCGACTTTATCTTAATTATTGTATTGAAAACAATAAAATCATCATGTCAATAAAATAACAATAAGCTCTTAAGACTATCTTAAACGTAGTTTTTAGCTATATTAAATTGGCTTATATTATATTAATACCATTGTAACAACAAAACCGGCCAAGAGCATGTCGGGCCACGCTCAGTGTAGGGTTCCGTAGTTGCTCATCCTTCACAATAAACTGCTGTTTTAAGCCCGAGGTTTAAGTTAAGACAGATTTTAAGCTCTATAAAAAGGTCGTAAACGCCCTAGAAACTGTAATCACTTATTACCTTCTGGAAGTCAACTTACGACCTTTTAAAGAAAAAATATGAAATTTGGCGATAACTCAAAAACGGCTTGACCGATTTTGTTCAATATAGTTTTCATTGAAAGTACTTATAAGGCCGCATTAACATGAATTTTTCCATATTTTTTTGACTTGTGGTTCAAAAGTTAGAGGGGGGGGGACACAATTTTTTTTATTTTCGGAGCGAATATTTACAAAACTACTGACTTTATCAAAAAGTAATGTTTGAAAACCCCTATTATTTTCAAGAGACCTATTCAACGACACCCCACACACTAGGGTTGAAACGAAAAAAAAAAATCACCCCCACTTTAGGTGTTCGAGAGGTACCCGAAAAAAAATTTTTTTTTTAGTTTTTATTTTACCGTTTTGTCGGCGTGATACATACACATACTCATACCAAATTTCAGCTTTCTAGTACTAATGATCACGGAGCTAAGCCGCGGACGGACGGACAGACGGACAGACGGACAGACGGACAGACGGACATGGCGAAACTATAAGGGTTCCTAGTTGACTACGGAACCCTAAAAAAATGGGGTATTTAATTTTAATTCCCAATTCATAAAATCTCAGACACCTGTAATGCTTTAACTTTATGCGAACTATTTTCCTAATTCCAGATCCTCTTCATCAGCGGTCTAGCCTGTGTGATCGGGCTTCAACGGACATTCTTCTTCTTCTTCCAGCGGCACAAGATCAAGGCTTCGGTGGCCTTCTTCGGAGGCATCACCATAGTGCTGCTGGGCTGGCCGATGGTGGGCATGATCGCTGAAATCTATGGGTTCCTGCTACTGTTCAGGTTCGTTCAGATTTTTACAAATTCATAATAAACTGTCTATTTAGCTTTGAAAAGAGAACTGTATTTTTAGGTTATGCAATGCAAAAGTTTACTCTCCTAGTTACAGGGCTTTTAGGTCTTTCAGCACCTCTAGCACAACTGTGACAGCCGACTCTTTCTTGCACGAGATATACTACCTATCTCTTTCTGTACAGTACTGTGAGACAGTGACGGACGACGCTATGTCGCACGACAAGAGTCGCGAAACAGTTGTGCTAGACAGGCTTTCACCCAGCACTGTAAGAACTGCTGCAATTTAATATAAACAATGTTTATATTTTCAGAGGTTTCCTGCCAGCCGCTATAAACTTCCTTCGCATGGTCCCCGTGCTGGGATCTCTGCTCAATCTGCCTATCATCAGTGGGGTAAGATGAAAAAAAAAACAAATTGATATTTCTAAATACTTGCTAGATCGCGTAAAATTTTGTATTTATATTTAGTGATCAATACAAGTTTTTATTAAATCTAAAATCGACGCCATGTTTCCTAAGAGCAGATTTCCCTATCTCTTATAGTTTGTGACTTCTCCCTACTGACCCATTCGGATTGATCACCCGGTATAACCAATATAGAAAACAGAATAAACAAATTATGATTATGACAAACGTTGACAATAGCGCCATCTGACTCACCGCCCTAAAACTTGTTGATGAACCAATAGGGCGAGGGATATTACGCAAACGCACGTCCTAGAAGGACGGAGGATGCGCTTAACATTTAAAAAACAAAAAGTCGTACAGAGGGTGCTATGGCGAAATATAATGCTTGGTTTCACGCGATATGCGTAACGTCGCGGTAGCTCAGGAGTTAATACTCCAGATAAGTAGAGGTCGTGATCGCCACCTGCAATGTAGTGTAGCGTAAATTAGTATTCATATTTAACCTCTGTATGTTTTTTTTTCTGTATTCATTACGTGCACTGCAAGTCTGTTGTTTGATTTACTTGACATTGTGACACCGCATTAAAAACGCAAGAAACTTAGACGTTCTATGATTTTTTCCACAGATCGTGAACCGGATAGCGGGCGACAACGGGCGTAACATGGTATGATAGTGTTTTGCCAAAGACTGCTAGTGTACTGTGGAGGGTGTGATTCCCGCTGTGTTGACCGTAGCCGACTATATCGTGACGGAGGTCGTTACAATTTGGTGCCGTAACCAGAATTTACTTTTACAAATATTTTATTTTGAATTTGATGATCAATGTATTTGCCTGTAGTTTCGTTGGATCATTTAATTGGTCAATATTAATGTCCAATAACCTACGATGATGATTTATCCATATTCTGATGCTGGTGATGGTGAAAATATCAAGGGATATTAATTCTGTATTAAATAATGGGTGTGCTATCCAATGAAGAGTTTGTAACTTCGCATTTAGAGTGCGCTTCCACTGGCGCGGGCTAGAAGGAGCGAAGCAGACCTCGTTTGACCAATCTCAGTGCTAGAAATCGATAGCGTGTCAATGAGAACAGTGTGATTTAGCTCAGCTCTGCGTCATTCGATTCGAAACACTCTTATGCTACTGATGGCTTGCAAGGCTATATCTTGCCGCGTCTTCACTTGTCGAGCGACTCAGCATAAGCTGTCTCTCTCGTATCGTATTGTAAGAAAGTGACAGGTGTCATTGGTCGCGTGACAGATCGCGTGGTCAAGATATGCTAGCCCCTCTGCTTCAGTTACGGCTCTGGGACTGTGGTGTTATAGTAAATTGGCTGGATTAAATTTCCAAGGAAGATTTAAATAGTCATGAACGATATTATGGTATTAAGAGTATCGTAATATTTTTACTGTATCAGAAGGTTCAGAGAGAATTCAACTGTAAGATAGTTTTATAAAATTCTTGAATTATAAAAGCTTTTTAATATATTCTTGGACCTTTTTATTGTGATGAAATTGCGGATGGAAACTGGATAATTAATAATTTTATGGGATACAGTTGTTAAAGAATAATCTTATTAAAACTATCGTGAGATATCTTTATTATTTTTAAAAACAGATTAATCTCACGAAAAGTTGTAAAAAAATAATTTGGAATGCTTTTTAGTTTGCTAGGGAAGCTACACTGCTTTTACACTTTTGTATATATGTGTATACCTACATCATGTATGGGAATCTTTTTGGACGAAAAATGTGGTATTAAATCATTACATTTTGGAATATTTTCAATCAAGGGGCGTTTAAAAAGAAATACCAGCATCAACTCTGTCTCTTACTCGGATTAGTTCGTTCGTTCAAACCATAAGTATACAAGAAAAAAAGACAAAAGAAATCATTCATACAAAGTTTTACGACTGGAATTGAAAAATTGGTTGTATGAGGTTGAGTCCAAAACAATCAATATTCTTATATATAAAAAAAGATGCATGTATTTTTTTTAACGGCCAGGATTTATTTCCTCTGCCTGCTTGACCCAAATATTAAAAAGATGTCTATTGCTTGCGATGGCGGTTGGTACTAAATATGGTGACAATTTTTTATTTTTATTAGATTGTAGTATTGAGTTTGATGCTTGACAGCTGGTCTGGGATAACCTCTGGATATTTCCATGGTTTTTGATCGACGTTCGTATTTTGGGAATTCGGGATCCATTTAACGCAAATACACTGTATAGGTGAAAAACTTAATTAAATGACTACGCAGTAGTAACGTGCCTGTATACAAAAATTGGCGTTCTAATTAAGTTTTTCACCTATAGAAGTATATTCAGATGAGGGATATCGTAAAATACAACCTCCAAACAAAATATTTAGGAGTATTTGAGTAAGATCTGTTATTATTCCTGTACGAACGAACAATAGGCGAATCAACTTTCTGACCGACAAATCTGTCCACAACTTTTAAACTTCGGTGTAAAACTACGACTGTAAATAATGGCTTCTCTATGTTTAAATTTATGGTGTACCTTAAAACATTCAATGTCCCAACAATAAACAGAAAACATGTATATTAGAAGACCGATTTCTTGGCACTGGTACTTGGCGTTACTCAAAATGGGTATGGAGAGACATTTTGAGTAACTCAAAACCAGAGACAGTCAGAAGTGTCGGTCAATAAATTGATTCGTCCTAATCCGCAAATCACTCGTCACTGTTCACAATCATGAATGAAAAAAACTTCAGCCAATAGACAATTTAAAACTGTAAATATATTTCTTAATCTGTGTTACCTACGGCCATAGTTTAGGTATTGTGTAAATTATTATTTTAGTCATAATTTTAGGTACCACCTTTTAAATTAATATAATTGTAATAATGATTACGGGGTTTTATTTGCATGCGATACCCAAATATTTGTAAGTGTCCAGCCAGTTGGGCGAATCACCAAACGTTTGAACCGCGTGGTTTTATAGTCATTTTGGTTTCGTGATGCCTCTACTAACCTTTTGAGTGGCAAAATGTTGACACGGTGTCAACTTTGCTCGCCGCGAACATCAGTCAGCTCCCGACCGCGGTCTGTGTGCGACGTCAGGTCTTAAAAACAAAATGGCTTGTTGCGCAATAATTAATTGTTCAAACACTTCCAATAAAATTGGAGCTGTTAATCGAGGTATTTCCTTTCATTGGTATGTGCAATTTGTCCTTAAATATCTGTTATTAATTACAAAACTATTTATTTTATTATTTTCATCAAAACAGAGGCGGGCGGTTGTGTCCAGCTTTCCATTGCGGCTTTAATTTGACGAGCCAACCTTGGCGTGCATTCAAAGCCAGCGATGTTAAAAATATGCTATTCAAACTGTCGAGTCACGTTCAAGGTCGATTTCTCATTTTTTCTGTCAAAAGTAAGAATAGTGCTGCTGTACACTGCGATTTTCTTAATCATAATCATAATCATTTATTCATTTGTAAGACATAGGTACAAAAGGTGTTACATTAAATAATAGTATCACTATGCTTCGCCATATGGCATACAAATTAAAAATAGGTTTATATTATATCCCTTGAATTAGATTAAAATAGAATTAAAATAAAAGTGAAAATAAAAGTAAAAATTAAAGTAAGGCATACATATCTTATCACACGACATAAATTCAACAATGATTATAATTCAGGTAGGTCATTATTTGTTACTTCTCTAAAACTATTTTGTCATCAAAATATTCTTGAATTGAATAATACGCTTTCTGAACCAGGAAATCATACAATGTCTTTTTAAATAGTCGTAAGTCATCTTTATCCAATACGTTTGCAGGCAGGCTATTGTAAATTTTGGGTGCCATACCAAATACACTTTTCGCTAACAATGCGGTTTTAGATGGTCTAGTATTTATTTTGCCTCTTTGACGTACACTATTAAAACTAGGGAATTGATTAAAGTTAACTCTTACATACAATGCGACTTCATAAATGTATAAGCATGGTAGGGTCAATATTTTTAGTTTTATAAATAAGGGTTTACACGATTCCGGGGGTCTTATACCACATACGGCCCTGATACACTTTTTTTGCCCCCTGAATGCCATTTCTTTTCCAACAGAGTTCCCCCAAAACATAACACCATACCTCAAAGTAGACGTTACATAGGCATGATATGCTGTAAGAACTGTGGATTTGTTAGCAACTTTTCTGAGATTGTATAAGGCATATGAAAATTGGTTTAGCTTCTTACATATTACATCGGTTTGATTCCTCCATGTTAACTTATGGTCTAAGTGTTATCCTAAAAATTGTGTACTGTCAGTTTCTTCGATTATTTCGTCTTTATATGTCACAAGTAAATTTGTAGCTTTATTTAACTTTTGCCTAAAATTCATAATTTTTGTTTTCGAAGTGTTGATTTTTAGATTGTTGTCATTCATCCATTCAATTACTAGTTCAAGTGATTTGTTAATATTTTCCTGGTAGGTATCTAGTTTTTCTCCCGTGACAATTACTGTGCTGTCGTCAGCAAAAAGTACCATAGGGTAGTTCACGGCTTGTGGAAGGTCATTAATATACATAAGGAATAATAAAGGGCCTAGGACGCTTCCTTGCGGAACTCCGTATGCCACTTCTCGGGAGTCAGACGAGTACGTGATTTCTGTTTTCGATTTATTTCGGTAATTTGCGTTCTATTTTTTAGGTATGATTCGATTAAGTTGTAAGCATTCCCGCGTATCCCATATCTGTAAAGCTTTTTAAGCAATACATTATGATCCACGTAATCGAATGCCTTCGTCATGTCCATATAAATTGCACAGACTAGTATTTTTTTATCTAAATTTACTATTATTTTTTGTAGAAGATCAAATATGGCCATATTTATTGTTTTGTTTTTACGAAATCCTTTTTGTTCGTTTGCAAAAAGTTCGTATTTATCGAAGAATGAATATAATTTTTTATAAATAACTATCTCAATGATTTTTGAAAAAATCGGTATTAAAGCAAGAGGTCGATAATTGTTAGCTTCTTCTTTGTCACCTTTTTTGTACAGAGGTTTGATGATAGATACTTTAAGTCTATCTGGAAAGATACCTTTTTCTAAACACAAGTTTATAATATATGTGAGAGGGAATGTTATTAGGTGTGCGACGGCTTTTATAATCTTTGTGGCTATCCCATCGATACCTGTAGGTACTATTTGTATTTTTTAAAGAATTAATAATCAAGCGGATGTCATCAGGACAAGTTGGCTTCATAAATAGTGAATTAGGTGTAGTATATGTCAGTGTTCAATTACTATTTGTATTTTTTAAAGAATTAATAATCAAGCGGATGTCATCAGGACAAGTTGGCTTCATAAATAGTGAATTAGGTGTAGTATATGTCAGTGTTCAATTGGTCTCATTCCCAAATTGCCCGTTTTACATGATCTTGACAATGTTCCCTCTATTACAGAATTCCACTCTGCTGCTCAACAACTTAAACGTGGTAGGAGCCCGGGTTGTGACGGTATCCTTGCTGACATAGTTAAGTTACAGTGTGTGGCTCCTATCCTCTACAACTTTTTTGCAAAATGTTGGCATGAGGAGTGCGTCCCCCAGGATATGCGCGATGCCAACATTGTCACTCTTTATAAAGGGAAAGGTGACCGCGGCAACTGTGACTCATACCGTGGCATCTCCCTTTTGAGCATTGCTGGAAAACTGTTTGGCCGTATCATCTTGGCTAAACTGCAAAAACTGGCCGATCGTGTATATCCTGAGGCCCAATGTGGATTTCGCGCAGAGCGCTCCACCACTGATATGATCTTCACCCTTCGTCAACTCCAAGAAAAATGCAGAGAGCAAAAAACTCCCTTACTGGTAGCATTTGTCGACTTAAACAAAGCGTTTGACACCGTCAGCAGGGAAGGTTTATATATGATTCTGCACAGTATCGGTTGTCCGCCGAAGCTTCTTAAGATGATCAAACTTTTCCATCAAGACATGAAGGGCTCCGTTGTTTACAACGGTAATACGTCTGAGCCCTTCGATATGTGTAGAGGTGTTCGCCAGGGTTGCGTCTTGGCACCAACGTTATTTGGCATATTCTTTTCCATCCTCTTGAGGGTTGCTTTTGGAGGTTCCACTCAGGGCATACACATTCGTACCAGGGCTGATGGCAAGCTGTTCAACATCGCACTGCTGAAGTCTCGTAAGCACTGTAGAGATTATTATGTTGACAGACTGCTATTTGCCGATGACGCCGCTTTCGTAGCGTCATCGCCAGAGGTCCTGCAGGTCATGGTGGATAAATTCGATGCGGCATGTAAGCTTTTCTCTATGTCCATCAATGCCAAGAAAACCGTGATAATGGCCCAAGGCGTATATCAAGACCCAACAATAACGCTAAATGGCTCGACTCTGCAGACAGTGGACAATTTTTGTTACCTTGGATCCACGGTATCTAATAACCTCACACTTGACGTTGAGATCAACACCCGCATTGGCAAAGCATCCACGATGTTTGGGACGCTTAGTGCAAGAGTATGGGACAATAAACACCTCACCGTAAACACCAAAATGATCGTGTACCAGACATGCATTTTGTCCATACTCTTGTACGGAGCTGAAACCTGGACATCGTATGCTAGGCAGGAGCGAAAATTGAACAACTTCCACATGCGTTGTTTGCGCCGTATTTTAGGTATCTCATGGGAGGATCGAGTCACAAACGAGAGGGTGCTCAGTATCGCACGTTTGCCTAGTATCGCAGCCATCCTGAAACAAAGACGTCTGCGTTGGCTTGGGCATGTGCAAAGGATGGAACCATCTCGTTTGCCACGAATTACTCTCCTAAGCGAGATTGCCGACGCTAAGCGACCCATTGGACGGCCCATGTTGAGGTTTAAGGATAGCGCGAAGCGGGATATGCTGTCATTCAACATCGACATTCAAAAATGGGAAATTGAGTCTAAAAACCGTGACTTGTGGAGAAAGACTCTGTGTGACGGTGTGGTCGCACATGATGAAGCCTGGTTTGCTTCTCTTTCTCATAAGCGTGACTTGAGACATCAGCGCGCAGCTCTTCCACCTTCACCGACTGGTGCAACATTTTTGTGTCAGATATGCGGCCGAGGCTGTCGCTCTCGAATCGGGCTATCGAGTCACGTTCGTAAGTGCCGCACTTTTATGGACGCTGCTTAAATCATCCTTTATGGATGAAAGAGGCCAATGATGTCAGTGTATTTTTAAAAGTAGAATTATCAGTATTATTACGGCTATTATAATTTAAATTATGACTATTTTGAATATGATTATTTAGTTGTGGTATGTCGCTTACTTTAATTTGGTCGATGAAATGATTATTAAATGTTTGAGCCAACTCTCTGGGATTAGTAATTATTTGGCCCAGTATTGATACTTTTGAAATGGTTTCTTTTGGCTGCCTAGTTTTAGGATTATTAATTATATGCCAGGTTGCTTTGGACTTGTTCGATGATGTGTTTACGTAATGGTCATTTTGTGCTTTTTCGATTAAAATCGATTTTGAAAACAGAGGAAATGATAATTACGTTCTTATATTATTATGCAGCTATATAATGTAAGTACATAGTGCAAAGCAAATATTATTGTGACTGTTTTTGTTTGCGACGGCGGCTGGGCCGCGGCGCGGTGCAGTGTGGGTGGCGATGCATAGAATCAGTGCCGTGTTCGAATCGATCTGTGAATCGATGTTTCTGAATCTTTTTCGCGCGGCTTATGTTTCCCATCACTAAATTACGCTCGTGACGTCAAAGTACCGACGCAAAATGTTACACGCTCGGTCTCCCTACAAATCGCTGAACTCTTTCCTTCTATCTTGATATATTTCTGTGGAGCAGGGTCATGAGGTTAAAGAACATGACGCTATAACGAGCACACTAGAACAAGTCTCCAAAGCCTCTTTCGGATTCATAAGGAAATCGAAGCTTTATAATTAGTTTATTTTTATCGTATCTATATTTTAATCCTTGGTTACATTTGATCCCCTGCTGCAAGTATACTCATACAACACCAACGTGGATCCATTTTAGTAAATTCTGAGTTGAAATAACGCAGTATATCGAGAAAAATCACTACTTAGTATAAAACAATTAGCGGCCCGCGCCGGCTTCGCACGGGTGCAATGCTGTGCTATAAACCTTCCTCTTGAATAAACTCTCTCTATTCAAAAAACCGCATCCGTTGCGTAGTTTTAAAGATCAGCATACGTATGGGCAGACAGACAGGACGCGACTTCGTTTTATACTATGTAGTGAAGTCGGTTCCTGCTGGCTGTCTGTCCCTACGTATGCTTAGATCTTCAAGACTACGCAACGGATTTTGTAATAGATAGAGTGATTCAAGAGGAAGATTTACATGTATAATATAGCATTGCACCAGTGCGAAGACGGGGCGGGTCGCTAGTATAATATAAACAACTTTGGAATTACTTAAACCCGTTCCAGACCTTTCGATCTAAGCCGATTTATCGGATAATGTGTAGGTAGTGTAATAGATCCTAACAATTACAACTTCACACATTGAGGCACCACATTATCCGATTTCATCGATAAATCAGATCGGATCGGGAAGGATCGAAATGCCTTGATCACACGTACCGAGCAAACGGGCGAGACAGTGCTCTCGGCCGAGTACTCGCTGCGTATAAACATAGCGCCGAGAGCTCAGCCGAGCGCTCGGCCGAACGAAGCGGCGAGACAGTAGCTCGGCTCCTGTTCTATCTACTAGGCCGAGTGTCCACCCTCCCGCTACCCCGCACTGTCTCGCTCGCTCACTCGGCCGGTCTGAACGTGCACTGTCTGCCACTCGGCGATTTTTTTACGATCCATCGTGTCTGAAAGTCTCAATGGAACTGAACTGACTGTGCTAATTTCAAAACATGTGTAAACAGCTACTCACTTATATCACTGTCTCGGCCGAGAAACATATTACTGTCTCGCCCGTTTGCTCGGTACGTGTGATCAAGGGAAAAGGTCTGGAACGAGTTTTAATGTTCCCAATTGACTGTAAGTAGCGTTTACATTTTCTCAACTCTCTCGAAAGGTCTAGATTCTAGAAATTAGTTACCGCTTTTTATTTTCTGAGGACAGTAGAAATCACTAAAAGCGGAGGATTTTCTCATGTTGTCTTAAAATAAATTGCGTTGGGTTAAGTTGGAAAACAGGGTAAGATAAAAAACATTCATACCTCCCTACTCCGTGATAATTTTTGGCTCTTGGTAACTTTAATGAGAACGTCATTTTGTTGATCCCCGCCCCTCAGTCATTGCCGTTAGCTCAGTGAGTGTGATTGTGAGTTATTGGCAATATTTGATAAGGTGTGCTTTTTACGCTCAAATCACGTTTTTTCATCTTACCCCATGTTTTGTAACTTCTTTTGCAGTGACACTAGAGACGTTTTGTGTTGATACAATTGCTTGTTTAGTTATCTTAGTTACCTGCCAATGTGGATTTTCATTATCTTTCTTATTTTACGAGATTTTATACATTTCAATCTTGCACCGGCTAATTTTGAAAGGATTAAGACGGCACAATATTGATGTTTTCATCTTAACCAGCTTTCAAAACTCATACTTAGTAATAGTAACTGGTTCTCAAAATGTAGAAGTGGTTATATGTAACTTACTTTCTTTAACCCCTCAACAACCTACGTGCGGTCTCACATACCTAAGGTTTATTCGTATTCTATTAAAAGAGTTTTGAAAACTCTTGTCTACCTAATCTGATAAGGCGGGATAAGATTGGAATATAATTTTATGAAAGTCGTATTTTAGCGGTAAATAACGGCTCTACAAATATTAATGAAAGTTTTAAACTACTGTTGACATACTGTTGGACTGTATACATCAAATTTATCTAAGGCGCATATAAATGATTTTGAAAACTATATAAACCTTTTCTCGTAACCTTTTAATCTTGTCCCAAGGCGTCTTAAATCAGGAGTGTAATTTTATTTAAACTTTTTTCATACTTAAAGTATTAGCAACTTCCTCGTTTTAGTTATCCTAAAGATTAATATGTCCTCTTTACTAAAAACATAAATGTAGGTACCTAATCTTCATGTTATTTGCACAATATAACTTTTACAAAAACACTGCTCATCTCGTGTAAAAACCGTTCAATCTCACCCCAACGGACCTTAAACCTAGAAAGTCAGCGCTTGATAGTGAAGCCAGTTTTAGTGACCTGTCACGGGCTCAGTTTCGGCCGGGTATGAATCTGTCACAACATCAATATCATCATAAGAAAAACCTCTGAATGATTGGTTCGTAGGCACGCTCACAAAACCGGCTTCATCCTTCGCAAACCTGTTGTAGGTATGAAGACTATCGTTCTAGGCGTATTTATTCTTAGAACGTAGTTAGGTACTTAGAAAAACGACACGGCGATTCTAGACGAGTGCGGTGAAGAAAACGATATGTAATCGATTTTTGGGCAATGGCCGCAAAATGAGTGATAAACACGCGAGGGGCGTCGGTTGCTTGCTTTTGCTTAATTATAACACGGGACTATATTTATGGAATACAGTACAGCCAATATTATCACTATCAGTATAGGTAGTTCCTAGAAGAACTCCTGTCCCAAAGATGTTGACTTCGATCAGTTGAATCTGCATTTCTCTTCCTCTGCTATCTTTAGTGGCCCTGCTAAATCCAAGACGCTTAACTATCTTTCATCACTCCCAACTCCAGACAACAACCCCTTCTCTCTTGTTCAATGTTCCGACAGTGATGTTAAGAAGAACGTATTATCCATTACATCTAATGCCGTCGGTGTAGATTGTGTTAGCCGCAGTATGATTTTACCCCTCCTTGATCTTTTTGTTCACATAATTACCAGCATTTTTAACTTCTCAATTTCATCTGGTGTTTTTCCTTCTGCCTGGAAAGATGCTGATGTTATTCCATTTCCAAAAAAATCCAACCCTACCACTTTTTCTGATTATCGTCCGATCTCAATTCTTCCCTTCCTATCCAAGGTCCTTGAGCGCCTATTTTTTCGGCAACTTGTATCCTACTTAAACAGAAATGATCTCCTCAATCCTTTTCAGTCTGGTTTCCGTTCCGGTCACAGTACGGTGACTGCTCTTGTAAAAATCACAGATGACATACGGGCAGGTATGAATGACCGCAAACTGACTGTTTTAACGCTATTAGATTTTAGCAATGCGTTTAATACTGTAGATTTTGATATTTTGTTGGCAATAATGCGTTCTATTAACTTATCTCCTGCGGTTATTGAATGGTTTCGTAGTTATCTGACCGGTCGTCGGCAGCGTATAAAGGTGGACGCTTTTCGTTCTTCATGGTGCAACACGATGGCTGGCGTTCCGTAGGGCGGCGTGTTGTCTCCCCTTTTATTTTCAATATTTATTAATTCTATTTCCCATAATTTATCTTCACAATATCACCTTTATGCCGACGATCTTCAAATATATTCACAAGGTTCACTAGACGACCTCTCTTCAGTAATTTCCTTAACAAATACAGACTTGAAACTTATTTTAGAATGGAGCAGCTGCCATGGTCTCCAAGTAAACCCGTCTAAAACTCAAGCTATTATTATTGGGAGTAGTCAATTAATTTCCAGAATTGATTTTACTAGTATTCAATCTATTATTCTCAACAATGTTATAATTCCTTACTCTTCCCAGGTTAAAAACTTGGGTGTCATTATTGATCGGACTCTTTCTTGGGTGCCCCAATTGAGCGAAGTGAGCAGGAAAATGTTTGCCGCTGTGGGTTCTCTCAGAAGGCTTCGCAATTTCCTTCCCATCGCAACTAAAATTGCGCTTGCTCAAACTTTACTTCTCCCGATTCTAGACTATGCTGACTGGATATTTCGGAGGAGCAACTTGATAAGCTTGAGCGTATTCAAAACCTCTGCATCAGATTCATATTTGGATTGTGCAAATATGATCATGTTTCTAGTTTCCGATCTCAACTTAAGTGGCTCCCTATTCATCTTCGGCGGAATTCACATATTCTGTCTCTTCTTTTTGGCATTCTCTTCAACCCTGCAACTCCCCAGTACCTCAAAGAGCGCTTTAATTATTTTTCTTCTGCTAGATGCGCAAAAAACTTTCTTTTAACTGTCCCTTCGTCCCGTTCTAAATTTTATTCGAATTCTTTCACTTTTCATTCCGTCCGTTGTGTTGTGGAACTCGCTGCCTGCGGAGCTGCGAAGTGCTAAATCCTTAGCTATATTTAAAACTAGAATTAAAGAACACTTCCTTTCTGTCCAATAAACTGTGTGAAACGGTTTTTCATCAAGTTTTCTGCTGACTGTATGGTTGTGCATAGTATTTATTTTTGTTTATGTATGTATATGTATGATTGTATGTATATATATTTATTTATTTATTTAAATTTTTGTGTATATATGTATATTCAAGTTTTTATATCTATTTATGTTTTAGATATCTGTACCTTACGATGTGTCCCATTCGCCTTTTGCATCACCTACTCATTAAACGTTTTTTAGGATAAACTCCACTACCCAAAGGTTGTCTGGAAGAGATCGCTCTTTAGCGATAAGACCGCCTGTTGTCTACCGTTTTTAATTTGTTTATTTGTAATTTCTTGTGTAAATGTTTTTTGGTGTGCAATAAAGCGTACTTGTATTGTATTGTATTGTATTGTAGTTCGTGTCTTTGACTATAACCTTGTGAGGCCCAATAAGGGCTGCCATCCGTCCGGGTTTCCCCGCGATTATCTCGCGTTTGGCTGAACCGATTTTGATGCGGTTTTCAGAAAAGTATTTGTTACACTTAGGAGAAGGTTTTGGTATTTTAACCGACTTCAAAAAAAGAGGTTCTCACAGTTTGACCCGTATACATATATGATATGTATGTTCGTCCGCGATTATAAATTTGTTCATGAACAACTATTGCACAACCTAATCTTTAACAACTTTTTAATTTGCGTCTGATAGTCATCATCTTCCAATGCTGAGCTGATGATGGAAGGTATAACTCCTTAACGGTTAGGAGTTAGGGGATACGAGATGCATGCAAACAAGACCTCCCCGATCACCCCGCTATATGTATTTTATTTGAATCACAAAAAAGAAAAAAAAAAATACAAAAAAACCGACTAAAAAAAACTGAAAAGCCAAAAATAGCCTGTACATGATACAGATTACATTTGAATCACCTTTTGAAGTCGGTGTCGAGAAATTACACCTGTCACGTTCTTTACAGTACTGTGCGAGTAAGACAGGGACAAGTCGTACCACAAATCAAGTCGCGCTAATATATGCTAGCAATATTATTCATCCCACCAAAAACATTTCATGTAAAATTGGCGGCCAAGACTCACATGCTCATAACGCTTTCGCTGTAAAATAGTTATCAGATCCCAGGAAAAGCCAAGCCGCTAAGCCCTGACTTTACTAACCCTACCACCTTGGTTTAAAAACTATGGCATCAACTGCCTTCAAGCCCCTAAGCGCGGAGTTTATTAACCCTACCTTCGTTTCAAAAGTATGGCTTGGCCGTTTCATAGAGTACCGTAAACAAGTCCAACGGACCGTCTGGCCCATATGGTACCAAGAAATTATGTTTATATCTTCATGATGATATAGATAAACTTAATTCCTTACCGCATCTTAACATGTGAATTTGGGCGCTATAGTGTTAACTGGGACGAAGCTATGAGGGTTTGAAAATGAGACGAAACGGTTCGAGAAAAGGTAGGTAGTGCCCCGCTTCTTGGTGGGGGCACTACCGTGCCCCCAGATAAATAGCTAATCAATTAATCATTTCACCTTCCAAGGTTAGAACTTCTTAAACGATCTCCTCGTTATCTTAATTTGCGGTTATCTGTAAGCGGATTGGCTCAATTGAAAAACTTACACTAAAGTATGATAGGAATCCTTTTTAAGGCTGATTTGGGTATTCTGCCGTGCAGAACCTAAAATACAGTAAGTGCAATACGTCTCTCATTGAACTTACTGTACTTTAGGTTCTGCACGGCAGTATTATGGTCATTATCAACTACGGCCCCAAACTGCACTTACGACACCTTTCATTTCAATGATGCAGTTTGTGGCCACAGCTCATAATACAGTCAGACCACGATAACTCTTCCATGCAAATTAACTGGCAAACCATACAAGGTGAGTCAGTTTGTATCCCAGTTAGGATCCCACGCGAAGTGACGGCGGTTTACGATAGAACTTTAGACCGCATATTCACACACATACACCTGATCCGGGATATTTACGAAGTCTCCGTCCTCGATATGTAATGTACTATTTCGTAATTGTTCACTTTAGATACTAAGCCATTATGCCCATTAAAAACTGTTTTGTTATTTTTTCTTCAGGACGAGCCATAACCGTTACCACCGCATCATGGCTTCAAAGACATTCCGATTAATAAGAAATATATTTTATTTTATTTAAATAAATTAAAGATATACATACATATTATATGGTTTCATTTTATTCTTATGTAACTCCTTTTCACCTCAAAGTCTCGAAGACTCCTTGATTTTTGAAGAAAGCAGTCTTTGATTTAGAAAAACCAATTTGTCACAAGTAGACGAAAAATACGGGAATAGTCTAATAAATAATAATAAATAAATATTATGGGACAATCTTATCCAAATTACAAATATGACCTAGTCCCAAACTAAGCAAAGCTTGTATTATGAGTACTAGACGACGATACATAAATACATATATAGATAACATCCATGACCCAGCGGGCCTATGATAATTGCTTTTATCACGCGCTAAATAGGTGACAAAGCATCCGTCACGTTTTGATATAATGCTTGTGTGAGAGACGGATGCCTTGTCACTTATTTAGCGCGTGATAAAAGCAACCATCATAGGCCCCTGAACAAATATTCGAGTTCATCACACATATATTTGCCCCGGCCGGGATTCGAACCTAGGACCGTCGGCTCAGTAGGCAGGTGCACTATAAACTGCGCCAACCGCGTCGTCGAAAGTATAATTAGGCGTAAAGACATACTTACATTCTATAGGAAGTCATACAATTTTGCAAGGAACCGAATCTCATGGTACAATTCAGAGAGATGTTAGGCTCTTAACAATTCTAATATGCAGTGTCCCATAAACAACTTCAACTATTGTCATAATTATACCGTAAGGTCGGGTTACTTTAACCCTGGGGGTAACATTGTCCACCCATTTCAATTACTATGAAAACTTTTAAAAACAGCACCAGCGATCACTCAAAAGTGGATCTGTCATAAGATATAGTTATCCAGAATTTACTTATTGAACAAAGTTGGTTTTAATGGGTGGGCAATGTTACCCCCCAGGGTTAAAGTAACCCGACCTTACGGGACCTAGATATATTTGTAGCAGGAACATGGGCTGGACATCGAAAGATGGCTCTAGGGTTCTTTTAACCTAAGGGAAAAATACGCAGCCGATGTTGGGGGCACCTCCCAGTTAAAGAATACAAAAAAAAAACCCGGCCAAGTGCGAGTTGGACTCGCGCACCGAGGGTTCCGTACAAACACTCCATCCCTAAGTGGTAAAGTTAAGTTTGCACCTGGTATATATAGCGCCCCATATAAATTAGGTGCAAAGTTAGGTATTAAAAAAAAACTACTTACTAGATCTCGTTCAAAACAATTTTCGTTGGTAGTTTTTATAGTAATGTACATCTAATTATTTTTTTAGATTTTTTTTTTCTTATTTTAGAAGTTAGATGGGGGGGGGGGGCCAACCTTTTTCCACTTTGGAAGCGTCTGTCACGCAAACTATTCGGCTTAGAAAAAAAATATTTTAGAAACCTCGATATCATTTTTGAAGACCTATCCGTAAACATACGTTAATGAAAAAAAAATTTTTTGAGTTTCAGTTCTAAGTATGGGGAGCCCCCAATATTTATTATAATTTTTTTATTTTTGCATCAAAATCTTAATGCGGTTCACAGAATACATCTACCTACCAAGTTTCAACAGTATAGCTCTTATGGTTTCGGAAAAAAAATGGCTGTGACATACGGACGGACAGACGGACAGACGGACAGACAGACAGACAGACAGACAGACAGACAGACAGACAGACAGACAGACAGACAGACAGACAGACAGACAGATAGACAGACAGACAAACAGACATGACGAATCTATAAGGGTTCCGTTTTTTGCCATTTGGCTACGGAACCCTAAAAAATATAGGTACTTACTCTAAATTGTATTAAAGGAACAAAACTAAAATTCAAATTCAAATTATTATTTATTTCGGATCAGTGATCCATAGATTGTTAGTAAAAAACTAAAAACAAATTAACTAAAACTATTCACTAAATATTAATAAAAAGTCGAACTAAGTACCTAAATTAACTCTGATTAGATATTGCAAATATTAATATAACTTAACCAAGATTAGATTATTTTGCGAACCAAATCTAATATTAATATTTTGATTCATAGTGATTTTTATAACATACACGCTACGATAAATTCCAGCATTGTTCTTATAAAAACGAACGAATTTTATCTAATCCAAAACGTCAAATTCAAACGGCAAAAAGAGTGATGAATACCAAGAGCTGTCATTCGGAAAACATCGATAAATTTAATGGAGAGGGCAGCACTGCCCCGCTCAGTGCCAGCCCGCACCCTGGGCAAAGCGGTCGTCTAGACGTTCCCGTATTGATTACGGCGAATTCACCCCGAATTCGGTTAAAAAAACACGCGCCTGCCCGCCCGTGGCGCTTCACAGCCCCAAACATGAATAAAAAACCTAGAAAAACGCTGAAATATACGTAAATGCTATCACATTTAGTGAATAGAATCGTATTCCCGAGCTCAGGACTGGGGAAGGATCTGTCAGTGTGATTATTACTCAAAATGAGTCCTTTGTAAAATGTATTGTTTTATTTAATGATTTATCTGGTGTGAACGTGCATTTGTGATTTTGATGCTGGTGTTTATTGTGATATTATTGAGCTACCGAATTCATATTTTGTAAGTATTGTTTGAGGTTAATGTTGTAAGTTTTTTTTTATTTGCGCTGGCTGTTTCGCTTTTCTTTTTAATTTGCAAATGCTTGTTGGCTTGCGTTTTATTTTTGTACTGTATTTGCAAGTTAATTTAAGTGTGTATAAATATTTCTTATTTCGCATGCTATTTAGAAATATTTCTTTGTAATTTTGTGTTGTTTTTGTCAATAAATAATATTACAATGCCGTGTTTTTCATTAAATTTGCATGTAAGTATACAGTTTTGTGTGATATACTTGTCAAGAATACATGTAAGTATAACCACTTCATTCATTGTGTTTTGGAAAAACATAATATACTTTATACAGTAGCTATTTTAAAATTCAGAGTAAATTACATTAAACATTTCATTTTATGCTAAACAAAATATAATCAGTTCACTTCACGAAGGCATGCCAACAAAACATCATAATATATGTATATATTCTTACACAGTTCTGGGATGGGACGATCTCTACGTCGTCGGTGACAATAGAGGCGTGTTCATATATTTTGATCAAATCATGTAGGTGGGGTAGGTTAGGTTAGGGTAGGTTCAAAATTCAAAACGCCACCCAACCAAATACAGCTAAGACACATCTCGACAGACAAGGTTTTCGATTCAAAAACCGTATTCAAATGGGATCATTGGTTTGGGAGCTGCGATGGCAGACACACATATACACATGCAGATACACAGATACACATATCTATACACATGTTAAACTTATAATATTGTCGGGGGTAAAAATTCGAAAGATTTCATTAGTAGATAGACACCGAGCCAGCTCGGTTAAAAATATAATCCGTAGCCATTAGGTTAGGTAATACTTTATTTTAATCTTTAACCATTAATACAAAGACCAAATGTTAAAGAAAAGGTCCAGTGCGTTACCCATTTCGCCATAAGTCCCAACTCCTAGCAGCCTATTGAATTTTTCCTTATGCTTTGTATGTCGATCTTTGCATTGTTTATTTGAAAGGTTTTACACCTTATGGTTTAATATAAAAGTTGTGGTGAGTAACCATATTAAGAGACCCCTATTATTTCAAAAAGACCTATTCAACGACACCCCACACACTAGTGTTGGAACCAAACAAAGAAAACACCCCCACTTTAGGTGTACGTACTAAGGGAGGGATTTCCTAACACAATAATTCCTAAAATATTTTCATTTCCATTTAGAAAAAAAATATATCCAGTAATAGCAAGAGTTGTTTGCAAGTTCAGGTTGGCTGCATCGCCATCCCTAGGGGGCCGTTTGTCTTCACGCTTTAATAGGGAGAGTCATATCAGTGCCAAATTGCAGAATTATGTTCACTTTTCAGTTATTTTAACGAGCCTGTTGCTGGCTCTGGTGGCAAATGTCGAATTACGTTTATGCCTTGGGCTTACAGGTGTTTTAGACTATCGACCAGGTATTTATTTGTTCAACAAGTACATACAAACTTAGAGTACTTAAGACCAAACGATGTGTATTGTATACAATAGGTGTAGGTAGTACACACAGAGACACAATACAGTATTTGATGAAATGATGACAGCTGAAAACAGCTACTCTTTATGGAATGTCTATAGTATAATATTCTATGAAGATACTGTCTTGTGACGTCATTTTTTTTTATCTACTAATTAAGGAGCTTTGATAATTTTTATGAACATGCCAGCTCCAGCAGGCCTAATACACAACATCATTCATCTAAATAAAAATAAAAATCACAACGTCTTATTTTTAGTTTTTGTCCAATTAAAAATAGTAACTAAAATGTCCCAAAAGCTACTGGTAGTTGATGTGGTACCGTGTATTTTTGAACGTGTATTTAGTGGTTTCCATTGTACAATTTGTTTCCACTATAGTCAAATAACATATTAAATAGAAAAATAAAGATAATTAAAGTTATACGTATAGGGTTGCCATCTTAGTGCATAAATTTGCGGTACATTTGCGATCAAATTGTCGGACTTGTGGTTTTAAAATGCGTTAAATGCTAGACTCCTTCACACAGGTTTAGAACCGGGTAAAGTATATTAGCCGCTATCATATTGAAAAGTATGGATAGAAATAAGAAAGAGGAGCTAAAGAAGAGGTCGCAGAGCGCAGGGTAGTGTCCAGCGAGGAGCGCATCGTGGTGTATCACCCCCACTCAAATAGGTTAAAACACAACTAAGTTCGTTTCAGTGGTTACATCTGAAACAAATTTTTTGTTAAAGTTAATCTGTTAAAGTTTCGCTAAAGATTAATTGGTCCGAAAGCCATTTTTTTCCAAAACTTAATTTTTCAGAATAATTATAAAACAAACCTAACCTAACCTAATGGGATTTTCAGGGAAATATTACGAATCTCAGCAAAAAATTACTTTTCTCAAACATGCAATGAAATATTGTCTTTACGTTCCTTATAATAGGCTCGGAAGTATCGCTTTTTGGGCGCAACAACTCGAGAGGACTGAAAAAGATATTTCATACTGCTTTTCAGGCCTAGGCCTGCAAAGTAACTTTTTTTTTGGTTTCAACAACAAGGTCATTCACACAGCTGCCTGGTTTGACAAAAAGCAGGTTTTGTTTTTAAAGGTTGGTTGTTAGACTAAAATGTCCTATTTGTCAATTAATAAAATGTTGTTCTTTGAAGTATATTTTTTTATTTCATTGTATGTTTGAGAAAAGCACTATACATGCCTCGTCGTGAAAACGGATTCCCGGCCTCGTATCACTATCCGGTATATACCTACTTGGCCGGAAATCCTCATTTTCCCGGCCTCTGATGTAATGTACTACCATGCGCTTCGTATAAAACCAATATCCGTTTCGTGAGAGTCCTATAGCTGTGACAGAAAAAAATACACTTATGCCCCGAAAAAGATTCCTTCAACTTGTACAAGTTTCCGTACTTATAAAAAAAACTTTGTTTAAGGCCAGATGATGCAACGGCCATTTTGTATTTTTTCTGTGTAACAGGAATGTTATTTAAGTCCAGCCGGGAATTTATTATCATTGCCAGAAGGCTGCTGGGACGTTATTAAAGGCAGGGACTGGAAATTGCGTAACGTTGGCTGCGTTGGGTAAATGGATTTACTTTAACCATTTGAACGGCGAGCGATGAAGTAATTCGCTGCGGCTCCGACGCCATTGCAAAAAATATTTTTTTAACAAAAAAAAGAACGGATTAGAAATATCTGAAAAATCAAAAATTACCCGATCATTTACAGTTTATATATGAATCACCATTTTGATGTTTGTACCAAACCACTTAATTATTACTATGAAAACAGATGCCGCGCAAGTTTACGTGAGGTTTGCCACCGACTTCAAAAGGCGATTTATATGTAATCTGTAGGTACATGATCGGGTTATTATTGGCTTCTCAGTTTTTTTTTGAAATGGGTTCCTTTTTTTGTTAAAAAATATTTTTTGCCTTTTAGTGATTCAAATACCTATAATCAATGTTTCACAAAAAAATAACCGACTTCAATGAGAGAAATGGAACATACAATAACACTTTTATGATTTTCAGAACTGGACCAAATTTAAATGGGTCCACAAGGGAAGCACTAGCTTTAAAATAAAATAAAAAACAAAATCGGTTCACCCAGTCGAAAGTTCTGGGTAAAAAACATAAAAAAACCCAATGAATTTTATTCTCGCACACATTGTCGTATCTAACATTATTTTTCAGGGGGGGCCTGGGGTGGGCCCGGGGGTAGGCCTGGCCATGGCCTATGAGATGAAACTATGAATTTCTATCGGTAACCCAAAATCCTGGGGTGGGCACTAGACCATACTGGGGTGGGCACGGCCCACCCGGCCACCCCCCTATATACGCCAATGCTCACACAGCTGGTAGATGGCAGCTTAAATCGGAAGAGGACTCACAGCTGGGTGCCCCCAAGACGCTTCCGCTGGCACGGCGCTTTGTGTGAGTAGTGAGTAAACGTGAAATATGTGAAGTTGACTAGAACTTCTATACCTAGTAGGGTGCTTCTTATTTCTAACCCCCGACTCTCACCCCCTCATTCTGTATAATAAAAAAAAAACACTGTCATTTTTCCGTGTTCTGGGACAAATTCAGGGGATGACCGGAAAAAATAAAAAATCATCAATATACTCGTAAGAAGAAGCCGGAATCAGTCGTTAATGAGGTAATAAACTACGTATATTTCGAGGGAAGAAAGTTTATTAACATAGCAGAAGTTTGCTTAACAAATTACGTAGGTAGGTAGTGGGTGTTAAAAACAACAGTAAAATTTTCGAAAGCGCCGTATTGAAAATCGGCAATTATACCGACCCAACTGTTTTTAACATTGAAAATGTTTGTTTTCCTGATCGAATATAGTTTTCCCCGGTTTATGAAGTTGGGACATTAAATTTGTTTGCGAAGCTTCGTAGATATGGGAGGCACGCGGATATGTCATATGTCAAAATGCGTCTGCCAGAGGGCTTCAAAGTGCAATTTAAATTCCCAAAATTGGTCGGTAACTCGTTGAGATATTCTAAATTTTGACAAAATATTGTACTCCCACCTGTGCGGCCGGCAACGCACAGGTGTCTATGGGCGACGGTAATCGCTTTCCATCAGGCGATCCGTTTGCTCGTTTGCCCCCTATAACATTAAACAAAACCGGTCAAGTGCGAGACGCCCTCGCGCGCGAAGGGTTCCGTACCAATATCGGGCATAAAACACGTTCTATATATATTCTGTGAAAATTTCATCTGTCTAGCTATTACGGGACAGACGGCCGGACAGTGGAGGCTTAGTAATAGGGTCCCGTTTTTTACCCTTTGGGTACGGAACCATAAGAATGCCCGAAAAAGGTTGGCTTCACGTTGGCGTGCAAAACTCAGCCTATACGTGCGTGCGACACGCATACGATGCGGGAGTTGCGGCACATATCGGGCAAGGTCGCTAAAAATTCAACACGTAGTTCCACATTGGTACCTACACGCGAGCTTCAAGATTGCACGAAAGTCACGCTTCGGTCAAATGAGGCTGCTGTTACAAAAAACCGGCCAAGAGCGAGTCGGACCGGCGCAGAAGGGTTCCGTATTATCAAATAAAAAACCGGCCAAGTGCGAGTCTGACTCGCGCACGAGGGTTCCGCACTGTACAACTAAATTGCTTGCAATTTTTGTTTTCTGTATTTCTTGTCAGCGGCAACAGAAATACGAGTACATCACCTTGAAAATTACAACAGTATACTTACTAATGTCGAGCAAAAAAGGGTAAGAAACCGGCCAAGTGCGAGTCAGACTCGCGCAATGAGGGTTCCGTACAAATTGTTGTGTTCCGGTGTGGGGGTAAGATAGCCGGTGAAATTACTAGCATAGAGGCATTCTATCTTCGTCCTCCGGGTAGGCAAGCACTTGTGACTCCTCTGGTGTTGCAGGTGTCTATGGGCGACGGTAATCGCTTTCCATCAGGCGATACGTTTGCTCGTTTGCCCCCTATGACATAAAAAAAAAAAAAAAAAAAAAAAAAAAAAAACTTATCCCATCTTAACGGGCCAGGTTATGTGAAGTTTTCACCTGGTATGTATGGCGCCGGGTACAAATGAGTTGCAAAGTTAACGCAACCGATCACTTTTGCTGTATGGGAGCCGCACTTAAATATTTTATTCTGTTTTTAGGGTTCCGTACCCAAAGGGTCAAAACGGGACCCTATTACTGAGACTTCGCTGTCCGTCCATCCGTCCGTCCGTCCGTCTGTCATCAGGCTGTATCTCAAGAACGGTGATAGCTAGACAGTTGAAATTTTAACAGATGATGTAGGTATTTCTATCGCCGCCGCTATAACAACAAATACTAAAAATAAAATAAAATAAATATTTAAGGGGGGCTCCCATACAACAAACTTGTTATAGATTATGATACGGAACCCTTCATGCGCGAGTCGGACTCGCAATTGCCCAATTTTTACAAACTTTTATTTAACTTGCATTGTATGTAGGTATGTTTAAAGTACTCGTATGTTTGTTCGGGTGGAATCTTGCAACTCAATTTTGAAGCAGATATCGTCAACCGATTGAGCTGAAATTTTGCATACTTACTTAACTTTGATGACAATACAATTATGGTACCATGGGGCTGATCTGATGATGGAGCCGGAAGGTGGCCATAGGAACTCTATAATAGAAAAAGCAATCCTACCGCACTTGGGCTCTTTAGAATCGTCTCAGTGAGCATTTGATGGATATCCAAAGAAAAATATAGTCGGCTATAAAAGCTTGCCACTAAAATGACATTTTTGACAGAAACTTATTAGTATTTGTTGTTATAGCGGCAACAGAAATACATCATCTGTGAATATTTCAACTCTCTAGCTATCACGGTTCCTGAGATACATCCTGGTGAACTGGTGACAGACCCGGGTACCATTTTTTACCCTTTGGGTACAAAACCCTAAGTGCAAGTCGGACTCGCTCGCGAAGGGTTCCGTATTATCAAATAAAAAAAAACGGCCTTTTTTTCCACGGCTTGCTTGCGGGTCCTACAAATAAAAAAACCGGCCAAGTGCGAGTCGGACTCGCGCACCGAGGGTTCCGTACAAACCTGCAAGGTTTACAATGTTCTTATAATTTTTTTTTTTCACGGGTTAAAGGCAATTAGATCTAAGTATTTGATATGAATTTCAACTTGATAGCTCTACGCGTTCATGAGGAAAAAAGTAATAAGTTTATATTTATTAAAAAATATATATTTTGTAATGTAACTAAAAATTTAAGGTTTTCGGAATTTTTCCTTTATGTGTGCTATAAAACGTTGCTTCATGCCAAATTTCAAGATTCTAGGTCGACTGGAAGTACCCTTTAGGTTTTGATTCCCTTGCGAGTACTTGCGAGTTTCAAAATATGCAGCTTAAATTGCTGTTTCTTTTGACTGCGTTGACATAGAAGTTTGATTTTGTTACAGCTTAAAGGTATTATAGACCTGAGTATTTGGTATGAATTTCAATTTAATACCTCTACGCGTTTATGAGGAAATGGGTAGTAAGTTTAAAATTATTAAAAAAATATATATTATGTGATGTAACTAAAAATTTATGGTTTTCGTAATTTTTCCTTTATCTATGCTATAAGACGTTGCTTCGTACCAAATTTCAAGATTCTGAGTTCACGGGAAGCACCCTGTAGGTTTTGATTCCCTTGCAAGTGTCGAAAATTTGCGGCATAAACGGCTGTATCTTTTGATTGCGTTGGCTTAGAAGTTTGATTTTTTCACAGCTTCAAGGGACAGTAGACCTGAGTAATTGATATAAATTTCAGCTTCATACCTCCTCGCGTTCCTGAGAAAAAGGGTCTTGACAGACGGACGGACGGACAGACGGACAACAAAGTGATCCTATAAGGGTTCCGTTTTTTCCTTTTGAGGTACGGAACCCTAAAAACGGACAAATCACGTTCGTTGTATGTGAGCCTACTAGCTTCGACCTCATACTTAATCCTCGCAGTCAACAGATAGCATCACCCTCCTGGCCGCCCGCCAACCGTCAACTGCGTTTTATCTGAGCTTAATGCCGCTAATGTGTGCCGTAATGTAACTTATGCAACATACGAGTATACGGGATTATTTGATGCATCATATTCATAGCGTAACTATAAGCTTTTGTGCTACAATAATAATCTATATAGTCTATACTATTATAAAATTCTAGATTAGTACTGAAAATAATTTTTCTATGGAAAACGGGTCGTAATTTCAGGAAAAATCTTAATAGCATGATGCAGGATCGTCATTTGTTTTGTATGGGCACGCCATGCCAGTCTGGCGCAATCTGGTTTCATAATTTCCTTTGTCCTCGCATCATATATAGTATATATATTTATCTATACCCATAACACAAGCCTTCTTGAGCTTAATTTGGGGCTAGATCGATTTGTGTGACGTTGTCTGATATTTATTTATCACGCCGAAACGGCTGGACAAATTTAAACAATGTTACCATAGGGATCTGAACATCGAGAAATAGTTATAGGATACTTTTTATCCGTCTATCCGTTTTTCACTACAATGCCACAGACAGACACATATGAAACTTCTAACACCCCTCTTTTTTTGTCGGTTAAAAGTAAGTTCAAACATATTCGTATGTACAAGACAAAAGCAACATCTAGGTATATTCAATTCTGCTACGCCCTGGCAAAAGCATACTCTCTTAAAAAACTCCCAATAGCACTCTACTCATTTACTATTCATCCCGCTTGTTCATACACAGCCAACCAAAGAACGTATTCCTAAACTACCATCCCCTCCTCTTTCCTCCTAATCTACTTCCCTAAAGAGTGAGAGAAACAGATGATTAATTCTTAAGCAATGTATAAACCGCCTAAGGCAATGGATTGAAAATTAATGCTTTATTATTTAAAAGGACCCTTGTCAACGCTGAAATGTGAGAACGAAAGGAGATGGTTACCGTATAGGGTTAAAGGATTTTAAATTATTCATTGTGTATCCTTAAACGAGCTTAGAATACATACGAGAAACGTATTCAGCGCTTCAAAGATGAAGCCAGTTTTGGTTAGCCACGGGCTAAGTTTCGTCCGTGTGGGCATCTGTCACAACGTCAAGCTCACAAACAACACGTCTCTATGATTGGTTCGTAGACACCACAGACAACCCCCACTAGACGGAGCATGTAAGGCGACCCGCGCGCACCAACGATATGGTACGGCAGAACATTAAAGTATCAACACGGCGGCCACCGTTTAGTTGCGTCCATGTTTATGAGGTCTCTCTACACCACTTAACACTACAATTTACCATGTTATTTACTTAATTTATTTTTTCGTTGACGTACGCATGGATCACAAACAAGGAACATACAAAAGCGATCTAAGAATTGTATTTTATCGGTTGTTAGTGTAAAATGCAGCGCAATTGGTTCCTTTGAGCCCACATGCTGTAATGCATACTGGATTGGAGCCAAAGACATTTCAAAAATGGAACAAACTCGGAACAATTTCCCTTTTTCATTTCGCATTGATGAGATCCCGATGCGGAAATTGCCCGGTCCTAGTACATGCATTAATTGACGTTAGACAGGGTTGCCACATGTCGAATTAGGTTAGTCTTTTGATATTATCATTTGAAAATTATCTTTTATTGTGTAATTGATAAATGTCCAAACATATTCGCAAACTTTCTCATTTATGAAATTAGTGGCTCTATGAGCTATAGATATCCCGATTTGTTTCAAAATTACCGAAATTTGACATTTATTACAGTTCCAACCTCCCATTTCCGCCATTTTAAAGAATTTCGGAAAACTGAATCGACATAAAAATCTATATACCTACTTATCGAAACTACTCACAACATGAGAATCGGTGAGAAATCTGGCCTGAATCCCGAACATTCCGGTTGACAAATCAGCACGTCTAGCGTAACTTTGACACGCGACTCATGCCGCGCGAGATAGCATCATCCGTCACTATCTCATAGGGTGCGCGATGACAGCGTCAACTAGCGGTTACAATTACGGCGGGCTTTTTAATGTCAAATGGCTGACCGTCTTTACGAAGAGTAAGTAAACAAACAAATAATTTCAATGAAATATCGTAATTTTCTTTCATTTTATTCGATTATGTTAAATCTATAGTGTCGATAAAACGTTGACCTTCTTTATTTCCCGTCTAAAATGGCAAAATCAATAACTTTCAGATGTAATTCACACGGACCTTTTCATGGCTGTCTTCACAAGAAGTAAGTTACAAAATAAACAAATTTAACCATAAGACGCATTTCATGCATAATGCAACCGATCATTTATGTCTGTATTTTCGTAATAATACAGATTATTTTGTTTTTTCAGTTAAACATGGCCAAATTAATTATTATAACTGGATTCTGCTCAATCAAACACAACATCGATTTCATATCCCAAACTACAATAAAATGGGAAACCATTCATTTTTGCTCAACATGTCCAAAATGTAAAAGAAAATAAACGCATAAACATGCTACTTCCTACAACATACAAGATATAATATTAAAAATGTTGTTCTATAGGTTATACTAACTTTTTCCGCTTGATAGCGATTATCCATTTAATTCGTTGTTCTCGTTTCCAACTTGCTTGTGGAAATTTATTTATTTATGATTACTGTTTTTGCCATTGTTTTTGCAATTAACTACGCTGCAGGTTTCGTGCCGCATATTTATTTATTTTTAGATGCCTTAATTTCTCTAGTAAAAAGTGACAGTTGGCCTGACGAAAGTTCCTTTTTTGGCCACGGCGCGCGCTGCGATCGATTCGTGGTTCCCCCACCACCTACTTCGCACCCAGCGAGACAGGTAGTATATCCGGCGCGAGAAAGAGTCGCGTGTCAAAGTTATGCTAGCCGTGCTGGTTTGAAATCCGAACATACGAAAGAAATTTTGACGAAGCTCTAGCACAACTGTGACACGACTTTTGCTCGGCGATTTGTCCAAATGGACGAGGCGTGTCAGCGCCAAATCACGCAAAGGGCCCCGAAGGACCCGCAGATTCAACCACTACCAAAAAAAAAGAAGCATAGTTGTGGTATACGGGCTGAAATTGCGACGCTTCGCTCCTTCGGCCAATTAGTATAAGATTTATCACAAGATACTCGTAACCATCATAAGCCCGCTGATGTCTCGCGATGGGGTACAGTCGAGTTCATTTACATCTACACTGCTTACTCTCCTCTGCTGTATGCTCCTGACAATTAGGGTCGTGGTCAGATATTTTTGTTCTCGTAAGTGTGTAGATGTAAATGAACTCGACTGTACACTAGAATTCTCCGCAGTTTCATTTGTCAAAATGCATCATTATTCAGAATTTGCTAAAAAAAAGTTTGTTGTTTTTTTTTCGGATATCATTTAATTCTAACCTAAGCCTAACCTAATTTAATTATAGTATCTAACTAAACTGTTTAGCTTATAGATTTCATTTAATGTTATTGTTCGTGTCGGTGATGAAATAATTTTTTTATCTAAGTATCTATCTATCTATCTATGTATGTAACATATGATCTATGGCGAAAATGATCGTTACTAATTATTTCACTTTCGGAATTTTAAATATTCGGAATATTTACGGTATCGGATAATAAATGAAACTTAGGAATTTTTGAGTGATCCCCTAGCGATTCTAAATACGTTTGTTTTCTGTTCTGGCAACCCTAAGCGCTGATTCCGCGGGAGCCGACTCCAACCGGGCGATTGGATCGCCAATAAAGGCCCGATTGGGTCGGGATGACCTGCTTTTAAATTCTGAATGTAAACAGTAGAATGAAGTTCAGTGAACATTACAATCATTTTCGGGTCATTTTCAGATTTACGAGAAAGGTAGGTTAGTTATTCGTAGGTTCGCGTCTTTTCGCTGGACACGTATAAAGTTAAGGACTTTAGGTTAGGCCTAGTTTTCCGATCAAAATTCTATTAGCATAAACGACGTTTCCTTTTTTATGGGCTTGCGTGTTAAAAACATAAGTTCTATGCACATACGCTATTAACTATTGGCCACCGAAGAGACAACTTTTGTTTTTTGAACTGACAATGACCCTTTCACTACATAGTATAAAACAAAGTCGTATCCTGCTGTCTACCTGTCCCTATGTATCTTTAAAACTACGCGATGGATTTTGATGCGGGTTTTTTTTTATATATAGTGTGATTCAAGAGGAAGGTTTATATTTATATATACAATACATGCATAATATAGCATTGCATCCGTGCGAAGCCGGGGCGGATCGCTAGTGACAATATGATAGTTTTTCAAATAATCTGGTTATGTAGCTGGAAAAAGTTGGTCTTGGAAACCATGTAACAGAACCACGTAACCCACTGCATAAGATTACAGATTTAAAAACCGACCAAGCGCGAGTCCGACTCGCGCACCGATGGTTCCGTACAAATACTTGTCCCCTCTTTACTGGCCGGGTTAAGTTAAGTTTGCACCTGGTATGTATGGCGCCGGATACAAATGAGGTGCAAAGTTAACGCAACCGATCACGTTTGTTGTATGGCCCCCTTAAATATTTATTTTATCCTGTTTTTTAGTACCTATTTGTTGTTATAGCGGCATCAGAAATACATCATCGTGAAAATTTAAACTGTCTAAATATCACGGTTCATGAGATACGGCCTATATAGTATATAGTGACGGACGGACGGAAGTTTAGTAGTAGCTGAAAATGCATGGTCTTATATTTTATCCGATAATGGTAAAAATAGAGGCATAGTACAGTGCAACATAAAAGAGTAGAGAATAAATGAGGGCGCCACTTCCTTCGCAACTGCCACATTTTTGACGTAAAGTGCTTGAATATGGTAACAATTTTGTATGAAAAATTGTAGTTCCTTTATCATCCGTTTTCTACTCTTTTGTGTCGCACTGTATAGAGGTAAACTTCTTCCCAAGAAGTGTTCAAACATTTTAAACACCGACCAAGCAATTTTATCGCATGAACACCGTATAAGGGTAATCGCAGACCTAATTGCTCGGCGCCTTAACGGCACCGCCACACCACACCACACAGATATGTATATGCAAAATGAAAAAATATTTATTTCACTAATTAGATTACAAATAAATGGTATAAGGCCGAGAATTCCTAGTAAGTATGTAATACCTGTGACAGGAAGCCCCGCTCTTCCACAGTTCTTTAGACACCGTAATAGTAAGCAGTTTTATAATAATATATATATACCTATATCTATCAATCCCCTATAATATATATATTTAAAGGCGGTTTAATTGCAATTAAATGAATCGATTAATCTTGTGGCGATTAATTGTTTAATTGATTAATTAACTGGTTAAAAAATGTATCGATTCATGCCTATCTCTGAAAGGCTGCTCTGATCTTCGAAATTAGATCGTCGAATAGTGCCGTCCCTCCCGTTCTCCTGTCGAAGTATAGTCGAGTGCGCGGGACAGCACTATACGGCGGTCGAATTTCGAACATCGGAGTAGGCCTTCTGGCGTCGGCCGAGGCGCGCTGTACATTACGGATATAGAATACTAGCGCGAGTAGAGTTGCCGATCGGCGATTAGATGTGCGATAACCTTTATCCGTATTTGCTCTAGTTTACACGGACGTGCCGGGCAGCACGGACGGGATTTATTTTAAATGCAGCAAATGTTTGTTTTCCGGGATCTGACCGCTCACCGACGCCGGGATTTACCGAAATCCCGCGGATACGATCGCGTCTATAAGTTGTGCGGTTCACACCTGTAGGTGTTTTGGAAAACAAAACGGTCAGGCTAAATTCAACGCTTTATTCGAATGGCAAATATTTGTGTGATGAACTCGAATATTTGCGCTTGGGTCATGGTTGTTCTTTGTATTTAAGTATATATTTATCTATATAAGTACGTATATCGTCGTCTAGTACCCATAACACAAGCCTTCTTAAGCTTAATTTGGGACTAGATAGATTTGTGTGAGGTTGTCTGATATTTATATTTATATATTATTTATTTATTGACCAGGCGAGCGAAGCGACTCCATTACAACTTGGCCAAAAATTATTTTGTATGTCCGGATGTTTGGATGTTAGGCTGTATTGATGTACAGACACTTTCTGGCTATTATCGCCTACAGGTTGCTTCTGTAAGCTTCTCATAAAATTGTATGAGTAGGTTCGGGCCGGGTGGTTGGTTGTAGCCACAGACCATAAGAGTTGTAGCACTCACTTTTTCACGGTGAAAATTTAGTTACTTATTGTCTCCATACAAATATCGGTACCCAACCCACAAATGATGTCACATGTAGGTCATTTGTATGGAGCGTTTTTAGCGCTCCGTAGGAATGTTGATCTTCGAAGGTTATGTATTTCTGAGTTTTGGAGCAGTCTAAATGTAGTTAGTCCCTGCATACAGACATTTGATCCCAATACGAAATAGAATCGATTGACATCCTCATAAAATTTCTACACTCCTATTGTATTAGACCAACCGATTTCCTTTGTTATTTTGTTCATAAACAGGCTTCGGATTTTTGATAGCAGGGCCTACTCTGCGTCTTTAACTAACGTCCTAACGTTAGAGAGCTATGGAGCGGATATTATACGAAAATGTTATTTATAACATGAAATTGTAACCTGCTTCGTATCACTATCCGGTCTCCCTACGGTCGGCCGGGTATACCTACTCACCCCGGTAAGCCCTTCTTTCCCGGCGTCTGCAGTAATGTACTATTAATTCGCTATTTTTATTTTATAATCAAGGAACTGTGTCCTTTATATGAATATTACATTAGTTATAAATTATAATGAGTTGTGCAATGTTCGAGCACTGCATTATTTATGCCCAGAAGGTGGTTCCCACAGACCCAGCCAGATGGTTCCCGATCGATAGGGAACCCAATTAAATAACTATTAGTCCTTAAAGTATGTCATGACTATTAGGGTGGTTCACTTACGTATGAAAAAAAAAAACAATCCTTTATACCCTCTCCACAAGTTTCTATTTGTTCGTATGACTATAAATAACGTATGTACCAAAAATCAGACAATTTCATGCATGTTTAGAGGTCGCGACAATTTGCACGATTTAAATAAATAACAAAAATAGTAAAAATACCAACTAGCCCTCATGACGCTCGAGTGTTGTCGTAATGGTACCAGATTTTTAGCGTATCGTACGATTAGAGACACCTTAGTAAAATCTATGAGTATCGCATAAGGAATCGTGTTCTTGTGATTTGTTGGGTAGTTGTAAATACATATAGTCGCGACGTGACTCAGTTGCGGATAGAACGAAACGCAGTGAATTTTACTTCAATTCATTTTAACGATAATTATTAACGTTTTGCAAGTGTTACGACAGTTTTATCACAACACAATACACAAACTGTGGTCTACCAGTAGTTCTGTGTGTACTAGGATATCAGCTGCAGTGCAGGCATACTACCAGAACGCAGTCAAAATTCAGCAGCCTAGAGACGACTACCTTGAATTGTTAAATCTTTGTCAGATTTTCCTTGGACGGACAGACGCCTCCGCTGAAATTAGGTTTCGTACTCCTGGTGCCCTACATCAAGCTCGGTGGATGGCCAAAGCAATTTACTGCCTGAAAATATTTCTCTTTCATGGTCAATTCAGTCTCACTGCAGTGGAAAAACGATCCGTGACGGAATTAAGCATGTTTGTAAGTCTTGTTTACGGACGATTTTGGAACGAGGCCCCAGTGGCAGAAAGAGCTTCTTTAAATGACGCAAAACTCCATGCGGTAATCAAAAACTACCCAAATCAAAAGATTAGTCATACTGCAATTCAAGCATTTTGTCGCCATCTGTGGTATTTTTCGGAACAGCTAGTAGGACTCTCATTATTTGATCCCAGTTAGTATTGAATCTAAAAGAGAAATGGTCAAAACTTGCAAAAACCACCTAAACGAAAGGCACTGAAACGACTAGATGGTAAGACTTCTGACCCAGAACAGCCGTTACAGTTCATTTTTTACACAACGGATGGTGACCCTGTTTGATTTATTAATTAGTAACGGACGCGAGAAATCAAAGGGTTTTTTGAAAAAAGATTCTTCACAATGGTCTACTGATGAAATTTACATCCAAATGGAGGAGAAAGCTCGCCAAATAAAGGTCATTAATGACTGTGCAGAGCGTGGTATAGAACTGATCCAAAAAAATTATACTACTGTCACAAAAGATGAACAGCAAAAACAATATCTCTTGCGTGTGGTCGACCTTCACAGGAAGAAGCTTCCTGTGGCGTCAAAATCAAATATAATGTCGATTACTTGCAAAAATGATGATTGAAGATGTAGACCATGTAGACTAATTATAATTTCGATAAAGTTTAATACATTTTATGATAGTTAGGTAGTTAAATTTTGTCAATGCAGCTAAGTGAAACTTTTTTTCATAATATCGTTTGATTTAGAAAAGTGTCAAATCGTCGCGACCCCTAAATATTATTCGTTTTGGCTAAAAATTGGTTAAAGTGTTCCTGTGGCGATATAGAATAAGAAGAGGCTTGTGGAAAACCAACATTTTAAACTTTGTTTTTTTGGACCACCCTAATGACTATAGATATTACGATACAAAGATCATGGAAAATGTAAAATTTTCCACTTTACCTCGGTCCGGCCCAGAGATGCTGGCGTTACAAACAGCTTTCATTTGGCTATAATGAACATACGTCATAATATTTGCATTATGAAACTTCAGTAGCGATTTGTCAAGGATTTGTCACTAACCAATTTAAAAAAATGTTTACCGGTACGCTGCTTAATCGTTCGTTCTTGCTATCGAAAAAAAACATCACTTATTCACTGTGGATAGTTTTGGCTTTATTATTCAAATTATAAAAAATTAGTTCTGTTCAACGTCAGTTACCAAAAATTTGTTGTTACCAGTAAAATTGTGCTAGAGGTCTCTAGTACAACTTTGACACGCGACTCTTTCTCGCTCGACATATGCTACTTATCCCTTTCTGTACAGTATCGTGAGATAGTGACGGGCTGATACTAAGCCGCGCGACAAGCGAATTCGCGGCCAGGTATAGTCTTCCAGCTAAACAATTTAATCTCGCACTGAAACTCGCCGTCAACATGTTTACGGAGCTAAATCAAGACAACGCTGAAATTTCAATCGAAACGCAAGCAATGATGACGTCAGACCCAAATATACGATGCGCCGCGTTGAAATGTAGGATCCCACCAAAAACATCTCATATAAAATTGGCGGCCAAGACTCATATGCTCATAACGCTTTCGCTGTAAAAAAAAAACAGATCCCAGCAAAAGCCAAGCTCCTAAGCCCTGACTTTACTAATCCTAGGTACACCTAGGTTTCAAAAGTATGGCCTGTCCGTTTCATGGCATTATAGCCCAACAGGCTATTTTTCAGCCCACTAGTGGTAATAATTAATATTAGTGGCAACGACAAATTTGTGGTCACTAACGTTGAAAGTCAGTGAATGTCACTGATGTAAACAAAGAGGAAACAGAACTAAATATTCCGCAAATTAGTACAAGTAATTTTTGCATAATAATGCCACAATTATCCAGAATGATGAAAGTGATTTTATTTTCAATTGGATTCACTATTTATTTCGCAAAAAGAACGAATTATTGAGCAGCATTCCGGTCAATGTTTTAAATTGGTTAGTGACAAATCCATGACAAATCGCTATTACTGACGTTTAATAATGCGAATATATGACGTATGCATGTCGGATTTGACGTAGTAGCAAAGAAGCTTAAGTCTCGCAATAAAGTTATAATTTATGACCTTTTGTTTGTGGTTTATATTGGACTTTTATACCTATATAAAGGCCATAGGTTTATTCTAATAAAACCGATAAGTTGAAAAATATTATGCATCGAGTGGTACCTACACATTATTGCCATATGAAAGATATTTGTAGCGCCACTATCCCTAGGCAGGACCGACACTTGTTAGAGTCAGACCTAACTAACTTTTCCAAGCAAATGAAATGTCAAATCTGTATGTTTTGACAGTTCATTTCCTGGGAAGAGTTAGCGAGGTCTGGGGCCCAATTCGAGTGTCGATCGCCAAACGTCAGATCACCGTTAGATAACAGTCATCTCTCCGTGATCTCGCCTTTGAACTGTCATTAAAACGCGATGATGAAGCTCATCGCGTTTTAATGACACATGTGACATATCTCATCTCAGTTTTGGAAATACGAAGGCGATAACAATTGTCAAAAATGCTATTCATGTATATAAATTTCTGTTTTGAACGAAACGTAACGGACTAATTTCACGTACTACGCGGTCAATTAAACTATGCGCCTGTTATTTATGCCGTCACATACAAAGGAAACGAAAATTTAGCGCGTCCGAATTGACGAAGTTGCGATATTCTAGAGATATCGCCACTTGTCAAGTAGGCACACGTCAAAAGTGACGGATGGCGATGAAAAGGAGAGATCTCCATTATATCTCTAAAATTGGTCGAATACCCCCCCTGTTCGTCGTCGTCGAGGTGGTTTGACTCTAGGCTAGACCTATTTAAAAAAAACGGTCAAGTGCGAGTCAGACTCGCGCACCGAGGGTTCCGTACAAACACTTTCCATCCTTAAGTGGTTAAGTTAAGTTTGCACCTGGTATGTATAGCGGTCTATACAAATGAGGTGCAAGGTTAACGCAACCAATCCCGTTTGTTGTATGGGAGCCCCCCTTAAATATTTATTTTATTTTATTTTTAGTATTTGTTGTTATAGCCGCAATAGAAATACATCATCTGTGAAAATATCAACTGTCTAGCTATCACCGTTCTTGAGATACAGCCTGGTGACAGACGGACGGGCGGACGGACAGCGAAGTCTCAGTAATAGGGTCCCGTTTTTAACCTCTGGGTACGGAACCCTAAAAACATACCCATACGTGAAATGCCAACCGGTAGATAACATTGGAATGGACATTGCGTGTTATTTTAAATAACGAGTGTAAGTGGGATTTCGGCAGAATGGCAAACAGCCAACATTCAAGAGAAGTTACATAGTTCCGGATCGCTTTAACGTTGTAGGGACGAATATTTATGTGCGCGTTTATTTTTATTATAACTATCCGCTCTTATGGGTTATAAATTGCGTGAAGTTTACACGCGAAACTTTGTTTCCGATTATGTCAAGTGATATTGGAAAGAATTGGTAGTTGTCCGTTTCAGCTTGACCCTATTTTTTTAGTTTTTAGGGTTCCGTACCCACAGGGTAAAAACGGGACCCTATTACTGAGACTTCGCTGTCCGTCCGCCCGTCCGTCTGTCACCAGGCTGTATTTCAAGAACGGTGATAGCAAGACAGTTGAAATTTTCACAGATGATGTACCTATTTCTATTGCCGCTATAACAACAAATACTAAAAATAAAATAAAATAAATATTTAAGAGGGGGCTCCCATGCAACAAACTTGTTATAAATTATGGTACGGAACCCTTCATGCGCAGGTCGGACTCGCACTTGCCCAATTTTTCCGGATATTTGGAAAAAACACTCCACTGTTTGGTCGCTAAGGTGTAAAAACCTTTCAAATAAAACAATGCAAAGATCGACACACAAAGCATAAGGAAAAAATCGTCAGATCTTCCTGGAGCTAGGGTAGCGAAATGGTTAACGCGCTGGACCGTCAATCCAGAGGTACCGGGTTCGATTCCCGGTCTCTTCCCCCAAGTAGCTCCTTTTTCAATTTTTCTTTAAGCTTTTTTTTTTTTTAATATTATACTTTTTTATTTATTTATTTTTGATCTTTGTATTAAAGGCTTAAATTAAAAATTGTAGTAGGTAAGTATGTGTGTCGTCGTCTAGTGCCCATAACACAACACAAGCCTACTAGAGTTTACTGGGGACTAGATTGACTTGTGTGAGGTTGTCCGATATTTATTTATTTATTGTACCTGTCCACGAACATGATTGCCTTTCCTGTATTTCTAGATGTCCTCAATAACTCTCAGTTTCTACACATACTCATCAGGCAATATCTTCTTTCGCGGTCTATGTAGTAAAGTAGGTAAGTACTTTACTATACATATATTTATAGACATTGAAGTTAACCAAAGTCCGCGTTGCGAAACCGCGGAAATCTTGGCAAATGGCCACAAACTATGCAAATCCTTACAATTCTTACATACTGCCATGCCAACTTAGCGGACGGGAAGCGGGCGGTAATGGGACGGAGCGCTGTCATTTGTTTCGGCGCGCGGCTCAGTGGCGGTTATCGTCTACGGTTGGTTAAATTCGAATTTGGAAGGGGTTTTATTTTTTAATTTAAGCGTTGGGTAATGATACGTGCTGAACGGGTTTTATAGCGCGTATTATGCAGATTATATTTCAGGAAACGAATGAAAAAAGAAAGAGGTTGTCATTGACATATAGGTATTTGAACAAATCGATGTTTTTTTAATGCTATTTACACTACAATTTTAGTTTTAATAGAGTTTGTATGGTTTAACAGTTCATTTGCTTGGAAGAGTTAGTGTGGTTTGACTTTAACATAAAACACAAAACTTACAAACCCACAAAAAAAATATGGGTGAAGTAATTCTGCGAAAAGATTATTGTGCCAAGGGCTGCTATGCGAAACAAAATTATGACAATTCATTTTATGCAACATATTAGTAAACTTGGTTTGACTCTAACATAAAACACAAAACTTAAGTAGCTATACAAAATTGCGCGTAAAATCAGTGGCGTGACTTAATATACGTGCTAAGTAGCGTTCGCGGCTCAAAATTTCATTTAATTATAATTAATTTTATTTAAACTCGTCTTTCAAGTAAGCTGGATTAGAAGTTTCAATAATTTTCTTGGCGTGATGCTAAGCCGACTCCCCGAGCAAACCATCTCTCAATTTACATATTTGCCGTTCGCTAACCGAAACGGATATGGGCGCTTAAACAACCCCGGCTTTTACCGTGGACTCGAACAGTTTTAGAGGCTTTTAAAATTAGTGCTGAAAATTAAGTATATTTAGATAGATATTTGGATTGGACGTAATTGTCGCTTGCGGTATTTCCGGACAAGAAAAGAGCGTATTCCCACCTGAAAGGCCGGCAAGGCACTTGTGACTCCTCTGGTGTTTCAGGTGTCTATGGGCGACGGTAATCGCTTTCCATCAGGCGATTCGTTTGCTCGTTTGCTCCCTATGACATAAAAAAAAGTTTGACCAATAGTAAACCAGTAGAATCGTGTTACCATGAGTTAAAGTGACTGTACTCGCTAGTCGCTAGTGTATTGCACAGGGTATTGACCCCCTGTGTCTACAATTAGAGAAGTTTGTAATTTTTACGTTTTCAACACCATATCTCCGGCATAACAACTGAATTAACAAAATATATATATACATTAAACTAGCTGCGCCCCGCGGTATTACCGCTCATTCCACGGGAACACTATTTTTTTTTGGGATAAAAAGTAGCCTATGTGTTAATCCAAGGTGGCAGCGGCCAGCGGCGTTGCCGTTTGAGAGTGAAGAAAGTAACAAACATACACACAAACACACTCACAAACTTTCGTGTTTATAATATTAGTGTAATTTTAATAAACTTGCTCACAAAAAATCACGAGAATCGGTTGAGAAATGCGGCTTTTGGGTGAAAATAGCCGGAAAACCGGAAATAACGAAAAAATATACACCAAAAAGAAACGAAAACTCTTCACTCGGTCAATTAAAATTGTTTCTTTGTCGACTTTTTACCAGTGCAAAAAGCTGATATGGATACTTCGCTTTCAGAAGCCTAAGTTCAAGGATTACAAGATTTTTCTGCACGGCCTTGCTCCCAATTATATTTGGGTCGACCTTTCTTGCACTATTCATCACTTTCCGTTGCATACATTACCATGATAGAACACCCTAACGGTACGGAAAGTACGTAGAAAATAGGAATTTACTTTACCAAACCATCTCACGTACACTCTGTTCGATGGATTTGGTCCGGAAGAAACATTGCTGATACGGCTAATTTATGCATTAACGCAACTAAATCCGCGTATTTATTATTTACCATACACGGGTAAAAAGTATCTCACCAAAAACATTTCATGTAAAATTGGCGGCCAAGACTCACATGCTCATAACGCTTTCGCTGTAAAAAAGTTATCAGATCCCAGGAAAAGCCAAGCTCCTAGGGCTTAGGTACTTTACTAACCCTACCATCTTGGTTTAAAAAGTATGACATCAACTGGCTTCAAGCCCCTAAGCCCGGAGTTTACTAACCCTACACCTTGGTTTCAAAAGTATGGCTTGGCCGTTTCATAGAGTACCGTAAATAAGTCCAACGGACCGACTGGCCCTGGCGTATTTTAGGTACCAATAAAACCTAAAGAATGTAAACTAAACCTAAACCTAGATCAATTAAATTTAGTACTACATTTTATTTGTTCCCTAACTGCATCTTAACCTGTGAATTTGGGCGCTCTGGTGGTGTTAACTGTGACAAAGCTATGAGGGTTTAAAAATGAGTCGGAACGGTTCGAGAAAAGGTAAGTAGTGCTCCGCTTCTTTTTGTTCGTCTTGGCGGGGGCACTACCGTGCCCCCAGATCATATTGACCACTTTGGATACCCAGCTATCCCTGTACCAAAATTGGTTAAAATTTGTCCAGCCGTTTCGGCGTGATGAGAGGAGAGAGAAAGTATGAACAACAGATGGCGCCAGACTGGCATGGCAACGCACACTCATACAAAACAAAAGGCGATCCAGCAACGCGCTGTTAAGATTTTGCCTGAAAACGTGACCCCTCTCCATAGAACACTGATTTTCAATACAAATATAGAGTTGTATACGCCACCGTAACGACTAGACAAATTTCAACCAATTTTGGTACAGGGATAGCTGAACATCCAAAGCAAAGGTGGTTACAGGGTAATTAACAGGTTACAGGATAAGTCTACGATAAAAAAACACGCGGGTGAAGTTGCACCTTTCAGTAGAAAAAACAGTTTCATATTGTATTAAATTTTACCGTAACATTAAAAATCAACGCGTGAAACAGATTGCCAATAAATTGTAAAATATGACAGTTCAACTGATTCAACTGCTAGTTTCTTGTCATTATGCCAAATATGCCACATTTGAGAATACCTAATTGTTTTGTAAATTTATCGCGTATAACAGTGATATATGTCTTATTGAAATGATACCTCGTCATTTGTGAAGGTCAAGCGTTTTAAGGATGCTGTCATGGTTTGTGTTGTGATTCGATTTATTAATAGTTAAAACTGTTAGTTGTGGGCTGGATATTTATTCTACAAAAGCATTTGAAGTGGACAGATGCTTTTAATCAAACGACTATTATCATTTTTTGATTTTGCCTGGCAGATGTCCACGCTTTAAATTTAGAAAAAATAAGCGCTTTTGGATTCATAAAAAAATTATGTCCACAGCAAATCGTGCTTTGCTGAAAAGTTACAAATGCATTATCCAAACCGAAAGACAGACTTATAAATTGGTAATGACCTATCCTCGTGTTCATTAATAGTGTATTATAACGACCAATCTGCAACTACAAAGTAATGTTTTGAAACTAAAAAGACTATTATTGTTACGTTATATAAGTAATTTGTATTAAATATTTGGATAGAAGCCCACTAGGTGTAGATGCCGCTTAAAAAAGTAACTAAGCCTAGTATTACTACGGACATAATGCCATGATGTTCCTCTGTTATTTATTATACATATACAGCTATTGCTCCTTGCTCCATTAAGTGACTTCGATAAGTTGACATTGATATATATTAGAACTTTGAATCAGCAAGCTCAAGTGGCAGTGGGCTGGCCATAATATATCCATCTTAGAGCCGAAGACCACTGGGACATATAAGTTCTGGAGTTGATACCGCGAAATCGGTAAACGTAGTGGTAGAATATGATTATCGATTAAAAACAGTTTTGTATTTCAATAACCGTTTTGACAGCTTTCCCGGTTGTTTGGCGCCAAAAATGCGGAACCAGAACTCAAGTAGGCATAAAAGATTATAATGTTGTGTCTATGGTTTTAAAAATAAACGATGCTGAGTGCCAGAAAACATCTGTGTTTATTCGGATACTTCCTACGTATGATATTTTATTGCTGTTACGAGTAAAGTGATGAAGTTTAGTTGATTCGATAAATATAAAGAGGGATTATTCTGGACTGTTATTAGCATCAGAAGTAACACAGTAGTAAGTAGTAACAGAAAATTAATTAAGAAGTATGAATGGGTTATATAAAATCATTGTTTTCTAACAATATGAAATTTAAAAAACCGGCCAAGAGCATGTCGGGCCACGCTCAGTGTAGGGTTCCGTAGCTGCCCATCCTTTACAATAGACGGGCTTATATTAGGTACTCTATAAAAAAGGTCGTAAACGCCAAAGTAACTGTAATTACTTATTACCTTCTGGAAGTTATCGATTATACGCGCCAGATTTAGCGGTATGTTTTATTGCAGTATGGCACTTAACTAATATGTGTAACGTTCGAAGTATAAGGACACCGCGCGGCACTTACGTAATTTTAAAGAAAATTATGAAATTTTGCGATAACTCAAAAACGGCTGAATCGATTTTATTCAATATAGTTTTCATTGAAAGTACTTATAAGGCCTCATTTTCATGAATTTTCCCATAATTTTTTAACTCGTGGTTGAAAAGTTACAAGGGGGGGGGGACACTACTTTTTTTATTTTTGGTGCGAATATTTACAAAACTGCTGACTTTATCAAAAAATAATGGTTGTAGACCCCTATTATTTTTAAAAGACCTATTCAACGACACCCCAAACACTAGTGTTGCAACGAAAAAAAAATCACCCCCACTTTAGGTGTTCGAGAGGTACCTGAAAAAAAGTTTATTTTTTAGTTTTTATTTTATCGTTTTGTCGATGTTATACATACATATACCCATACCAAATTTCAGCTTTCTAGTACTAATGCTCAAGGAGCTAAGCTGCGGACGGACAGACGAACAGACAGACATGGCGAAACTATAAGGGTTCCTAGTTGACTACGGAACCCTAAAAACGGTAGCTTTATATTGTTATCCGTCCGTCTGTCTATCAAGATCCTTTATCTCGGGAACGCGTAGAGGTATCGAGTCGAAATTTAAACCTTTGTACTCAACTCTACAGTCCCTTGAAGTTGTGAAAAAATCAAACTCTAAAGTCAACGTAAAAAAGCAAGTATGGCCGTTTATGCTGCAAAAACGTACGTTTCGACATTCTCAAGGGAATCAAAATTTAAAAGGCACTTTCCGATGACCAAGAACTATATGAAATTTGGCAATAAATACCATCTTATACCACAAGTAAAGGGAAAAATGTGAAATCTATACATTTGTAAGAAAATCATAAAAAATACAGTCTTTTTTTAAGTACGCAATCAATCATCGAGGTTCAGCAACTGAATGAATTTGTACGGAACCATCGGTGGGCGAGTCCGTCTCGCACTTGTACGGTTTTTATTTTTAAATCGGTGGACTGATCCGATAACTGGTGGAGTTTTGTTTATAAGGTTATTAAGTTAATTCAATTTATATTATAGATATTTTTAATATGTGTTCAATGTTCCGTTTTCAGAATTTGTTCAAAACAGAATACGAGCGGTTTTCGTTGGATTTTATAAAAAGATTACTCAACCAGGGGCCCAATTCGATAATGCCGTTTGAGATATCGCCAAACGTCAGATCTCCATTAGATAACAGTTATATCGCCATCGAACTGTCATTTAAATGCGATGAGCTTAAAAGTGACATATCTCATCTCAATTTTGGAAATACGAAGGCGATAATGATTGTCAAAAATTTTATTCATGTTTATAAATTTCTGTTTTGAACGAAACGTAACGTACTAATTTCACGTACTACGCGGTCAATTTAAAGTATGCGCCTGTTATTTCTGCCCAGAGGCGGCCTTAGGGGGTGGCGAACGGGGCATTCGCCCGGGGCCTCGCTCTTGCAGGGGCCTCGCGCAACAACCCAAGACTCAAGCAAATAAAAAGAAAGATTTGTTAAACAATATTTTTCTTATTTATAACTTTTGATTTTGATCCATAATGATTCATTAAGGTTATAACGGTAACTTAAAATAACATTAGTTTATTACTGATTGATTAATTCAAAACATATTAGAAAAAATCATTACTTGAATATCGGTTTACTATCGTAGATTAGCACTCGGGTCACCTCAGGAGTCGGGACATAATCTCTGCTCTTCTATTGCTCGGGGAATCCCCGTGTTTCATTTAGTTCGTCAACGCTTGTCTGCATATTTTGATTTCATGTTTATTGTTTAATATAAAAAGATTAAAGGAAATTAGTGATAGTGAACTTTTGAAGCAATGCAGCGACTTGCAAATATCTATGACAGTAGGAGAATATGTGATATTGATGGAAATGAATTGTACGAAGAACTGAATATGTTCATCCGTGTGTAACGACGACATTATCTCGGTGCTGAAATACATAATAGAAAAAAAACTGAATTTTACCATACTATCGAAATAGTCCTGAGAATGATTGCCACCACACCTGTTACAGTTACAGTTGCGTCTGCTGAAAGGAGTTTTTCGAGGCTTAAAATTATGAAAACATATTTGAGGAATTCGAGGACACAAAATCGGCTTTCAGCCCTTGCTATTCTTTCAATCCAAAATGACTTAGTTCATTCGTTAAATTATTGTGCTTAATTAAAGATTTTACTCTTAGGAAAATGCGCAAACATCAATTTTAAAATTGATTATCTCTGTATTTGTTAGTTTAGTAAATCTTTCAATGTAAAATATTTTAAAACTCATTTTTTTTCTATTTGTATAACTTTAGCATTTCTTCTCAAACATGACAAATACCTAAACCTAACGACCAGACCAGACCTACTTTCGCACCTCATACTTTTCACGAAGGACAAGGGCCTCGCAAAGACCTGCCGCCCAGAGCCTCGCAATGGGTAAGGCCGCCGCTGTTTATGCCGTCACATACAAAGAAAGCGAAAATTTTGCACGTCCGAATTGACGAAGTTGCGATGTTCTAGGGATATCGCCACTTGTCAAGTAGGCACACGTCAAAAGTGACGGATGGCGATGAAAAGGAGAGATCTCCATTATATCTCTAAAATTGGTCGAATACCCCCCCAGAACTACACAGAACTATATACATAACAATGTTTTCACACTTTTGCCTTGTTAAAAAAAGCTAGCCGAGAATTGAAATTTGTATGACAAACGCGAGGTCGAGAGGGCTGGCGATAGCTATGAATGACAATTTCTGGTGCAAATGATACTACGTCTCGCCTCGCCGCACCGGTGGAAAAGCACCTGTTTACCTAACTAGTGCCTATCCACTCTCGTCTTGAAGAGATCCAATTTTTAGCCGTATTAATGAGGACGGTAGAGCTAAACTGCTTTGTCTGAGTCGGTGATTTAAAAACACAGACTGACTATGACATCCAAGCCTTAGCCATACCAAAACATACATCCAAAGTTAATATTAGAACCACTTTGGAACCCCTATAAAATAAATCTGCTTTACATTCGATGAAATTATAGTTTAAAATTGGCGGACGATTTGAGTTTAGATAAATGCCATTCGGCTTAAATGCGGTTCCACCTTTTCAGATTATTATAATGTTTCATATGCACAATATACGCTGTCGCAACCTAAGCGCCCTAGACATGGTTAAAGAAACGTCTTTTAGGAGCCAGTGCCCTGGATGACCAACCGGGTCGGCCCACCCTAAAGCCGGCATTGATGACATCGCTAACAAGGTGTAAGCTTAATTTATCCAGGTAAATTACTTAAAACCAGAGTAAAAACCGAGATTTACAATTACATAACTAACGTGTACCCATGCAAGTCACCTATAAGCGGTGTGGCTTGTCCTATGGCAATCCATAATTTTGGACACAAGCGCCATAATATTATCACGATATCGGAAAATTATGTCGCTGACTCCGACGTAAACAAAATTTCAATGATTAAAAGCTTTGTTATTCAAACCGGTACAAATATTTTTCAACACCATGTTGATTTTGGAGCACCGCTTTATTTTTTTCCTGTGACGTCAGGGGCGTTTCCAGGTGCGTCACCGCTCGGCGTTCAAAAGGTTAACCATGATACAAGAAAACAAGGTATGCCACTCCGGAATGACAGGCGAGACTTGATGTCATCACGCTGTGATTGGTTGGTTGGTTGCTGTCAATCCGTTTATAATACTCCCTGATTCCCTTGTTACAATGAACATGACAATTGTAATGCATAATACTAGTTTATGTGACTGTACGTAATGCAGGGTATTAAACACGAGTGTGGGTTTCATAATAACATCACACGAGTGTTTTAATGCCTATTTATGTACAGTTACATACACTACTTTATCTAGCCACATATCATAAGCCTCCATGATGCATTCAGTACCCGGTAATGGCGGTTATGAAGTTTTCTGGCAGCTGTCATATTTTTTTTTAATTCAGAGAGAAACTAGAGTCGGCCCCAATCGGTGCGTTCTTGAACGCATCATGGAGGGTTTATGATATTTGGATAGATAAACGCATTTATTTATTTTTTGTACGACTTATAATTATTTTGTTATCATCAAGCGGCAAATAATAAGTGACGTAGAAGTCTCACTGGCCGTAGTGTCATAGAGTCAAACCACGTTAACTCTTCCAAGCAAATGAACTGTCAAACCATAGAAAGTGAGTCAGTTTGTATGTTTTAACAGATCAGGACTTCCGGTTTGTGACTTAAGATGGCCGCATGCGTTTAAGTTGCGTTGTTCATTATTTATTCATTTTTGTTGTTCAATGTGTAGTATTGATAGCGTATTGTGCAGTGATCTAACGTATGAGTGAATAGCTAATGAAGAATTCAACTTGAAGCGTTCATAGCCCTTCCTGGGTCAAGGCCCGATAGTCCGCGTGGTTTTTTGTAAATCGCTATCACTTTACAAAAAGCAAAACCTCACCGAACAACGGCATGCTCTACGAGCAAACTTGAAATTGGCGAAATCATCATTAACCTGATGGAAGCCATATTTTAAAATTAGAATTAGTAGTATGTTTTAACAGAACATTTGCTTGGAAGAGTTCGCGTGGATAGACTTTACCATGTTTTCTTATACCAACGCCATTTACACGCATCCGTTGTTTTCTGGCCTTCACGATATTACCTACCTAGTTCATTTCAGAGATGAACTTTATAATTACCCATTGTTTATTACGGTAACCAACATAATATTCCTGACACGGTTACATTACTAAGAAAAGAACGCTCGACATTTTCTCGTTCTTCGTCACATTTAATAATCTCCGGCTTGTTTCGCTTTTCTCAATGCTACAGGCGAAACAAAAGAGCAGCGTCTTTTGTTTTCGAAAAGCAAAGCAAATTGTGTTGCCAGACGAAAAAAATAAAAGGCGTTTTTTAGCTGTAAAACGTTATATCAAGATAGGGATCTGACCGTTCCCGTCGCGAAGTTATTTAGTCGCGGCCGAATATAAATACACGTATAACTCGAATAAAAGGTTGTTTAACGTATGCGTGACACGCAGAGGCAGTTTCGGAAATAGTTCTGGCGTTTGCGTTTAGTTTTCGAGGATTGGTTTAACGGGTTTCGGGTCTTGTTAAACTTATCCGTGATTTTACGCAAATAGAGTAATTTTTATTTATATTTGTTAAGCTTTAAAGCGGAATGTATTTTGGTAATGACTATACAAAGTGAGTCAGCTTTTATGGTTTGACAGTTCATGTGCTTGGAACAGTTAGCGTGATCTGAACCTATAGTGGCTCTGTAAGCTGTAGATCTCGCTTTTTCAAAATGGCTGAAATATTCGAGATCATCACACAAGTATTTGCCCTGGTAGAAATACTTACTGGATGAATGCTTAAGGCTTTAAAAAGGAATTCGACTCAATAATTTGGGTCAACGCAACATATAGAATAGAGACATGTTAGTGGTGAGGTTATGACCGGCGAAGCAACTTTCAATAGTTTGGCACAGTTAGGAGAGAATAGGAGAACATTAGTAATATTTTTTGTAATTCTGTAATTCACATTGGTTTGATTACTGTACCTGATACAGTGTAACTAATTTGAATATTAAATAACTACACTATTTATTATTCAAATAATAAAAAAGTATCTAAATATAAATGGTAATGGCATCACCTTTTTAAAAAAATTGTCGCAGATGTTGGTGTTGGAAACGCAAATAATTCCAAAGGACCGTTGGCAGTATGGAGGCTGGACCAAGAACCAACAGAGATGAGAGTTATGTTATTAGATAGGTATTAATATCAGTTTATTTTTTTACTATGGACACCAAGCTGGATCCCATTGCCGATCTGATATATTCGTGTTTTTAGTTAAGATGCGGCATAAATTGGAACTATTCTATTCTATTTTTTTTTAATGGCAACCCGTCACAGTTAAACGACCAATACTGCCAATGTCTCGTTGCCAATCGCACTCGGCGACTAGATAGACGATTGATACCACGTTGTACGGTGAGTTTATAAAATCGTGCTTTTTGTAAAGTGATAGCGATTTACAAAAAATCACACGGACTATCGGGCCTTGACCCAGGAAGGGCTATGTACGCTTCAAGTTGAATTCTTCATTAGCTATTCGTCACACATTCGTTTAATCACTGCACAATAATCAGTGACATTCACTGACTTTCAATGTCAGTTACCGATTTTTTTTGTTGCCAGTAAAATATATTAGTACCTACCACAATATGTCGTGGTTTGTAAACACCCTGTAATAGTATTAAAGTTTAATTTCGTTTGTATACTCATTCAGAGATACATTTTCGGTAAAACATCTACCGCGGTTCAAACTCAAGCACATTAAATTTTCCCTACTTTTCTTTATTCAGTGCGCCCACCATCTTCCAATATCCTCCTGTAACCTGCAATATACCCGAACGGCGCCGTAAAAGCAACCTTTTTTAATAAAAAGGCTGGCAACACATGTCAGTTTAGGGCAGGGCTGCCAACGACAGAGGTTAAACATGATTCAAAGGGGGATGTTTTTCTGTTAACTGCTTTAAAATGATAAGTGGAAAAGTGTTGTTTTGATTTTAACAAAACTTGCACGATGTATTTCTCATCGGCGAAGCGAAAACAAGATATTTAGGTAGTTCTACGAGCGTGCCAACCCCTATCAGTTTCTTGTGGTGTATTTTGAATAAATTAGCCGCTACCCGTATAATAATAATTGTTTTCAGTTACTTGCACCGCTAAGAATTTATCTTCTTAGCCCAATGATTGACTGGTAAAGAATATCCTATGGTATTAAGTCCGCTTTTTGTACGATAAGTTTTTTCTTTTGTGCAATAAAAGTTTAATTAAATAAATAAAATACCTGCTTACTTGCTGAAACACATTATTTAGCCAATAAATTATTATATTTTGTTTCAAAGCATCATATTTTGAGTAAATACTTATTATGAAAGAAAGTGGTATCGCCCGCCTATTGTCTACCACCTGTTTAATTTAAGATTTCTCATGTAATATTTTTCTTGTTGGTGTGCAATAAAGTGTTGTTGTATTGTATTGTGGTATCCAGATAATTAAGGTAAATTAAAAACAATAACTTCTGTCTAACGAGTCACACCTGCTTAAAGCCTAAAAAGAGTGCTGTGGTTACGCAAATAACAGTTAAAAATATCTTCCAACGAAAACCGGAAGTTATTTTCCAATCTCCCCGGGGCAGAGGCGCCATTAAATTGTATTTTATCTGTGTTTAAAAAAAGATTACGACTTTTTCGGTTACAGTTTATGATTTATGGATTAGTTGGCGCCCAACGTGGGGCCGAGCTTAGCTGTGGATTGTGCGTTGGTATTAGTGATTAGGTAATTTTGATCTTAACTTCAAACCTATTAATATTATCTGTGAACTAGAAGATGCTCTCAACATTGTAAACGGGGGTGGAAAATACATAATGAAATAATGGAAAAAAAATATACCGTCGTCATTTCTGAACTAATTTTAAACACCATAATATATTTGAAATCTCCCTAATCGTTGAACGGTCTTATTCGTATTTTTGTCGGATTTGGCATGTGACGATGGATCCATAATAGAGGTTCTAAATTATCTATATAATTGTAGAATTTTTAACGTTGCCCACATAGATTCGTCCATTTTCTCCTAGATCGTGATTGCTTCACGGCTAAGTATGTATATGTATGTATGTAAACACTTTATTGTGACGACGCGTTTGGCTCGGTTGGTGACGACGCGTTTGGCTCGGTTGGTAGACACCTGCCTACTGAGTCGACGGTCCCGGGTTCGAATCCCGGCCGGGGCAAATATTTGTGCAAAATATTTGTTCTTGGGCCATGGATGTTATCTATATATGTAATTATATATTATGTATATCGTCGTCTAGTACCCATAGTACAAGCTTTGCTTAGTTTGGGACTAGGTCGATTTGTGTATGATTGTCCCTTAATATTTATTTATTTATTGTACACAAAAACAGAAATACATTAAAACAAAAGAAATACATGTACAAAGGCGAAATTATCCCTTTAAGGGATCTCTTCCAGTTAACCTTTGAGTAAATGAGTGCTAAACACAAATGTAAACGGTAGACAACCAAAGCAACATGTACAATACGAAGGAGGATAATTTAACAATAATACTTACACATGAAAATGCAAAAAAAAAACAAAATAGAGAGAGAGGTAGGCAAACAGTCAATATAATACATAATACGTAATATATATATATATACATAAATTCAACAGAAATAGTCATAATTACAACAAAAACAGCAACCTATTATTCGTTTGACAGCCACAATCCCTTCAACTTCCCCTTGAACGATGCTACGGACTGCGTCTGCCTTAGGGCGGGAGACAACTTATTCCATAATTTCTCGGCGCGCACAGCAAAAGACATATCGTAAACATGCGATCTATGCGGTGGGATCGATAGAGCTAGATTCGCACTAGACCGCAGGCGATGGCCACTACCATCCGCCATGTAAGAGAACTTCTCTGCAAGGTAAGGAGGAGAAGAAGGAATGAAAAGGACATTATACAGAAGACAAAGAACATGTAAGTCTCTGCGCTGACGGATCGGAAGCCATTTAAGTTGGGCGCGGTATTGAGACACATGATCAAACTTGCGGATACCAAATATGTACCTGATACAGACATTCTGTATGTGCTCCAGCTTGTCAAGCAGCTCCCCCCGGAGATCCAGGAAAGCGACGTCACCGTAGTCGAGTAGTGGGAGCAAAAGAGAGCGGGCAAGCATGATCTTCATATGAAGAGGAAGGAAATTCTGCAGACGCCTCAGTGAATGAAGGGACGCAAAGAGTTTCTTGCTGATCTCAGAAATATGAGGTGCCCATGACAAAGTTTGATCCATGGTAATGCCTTAATTTTTAACAGTAGAAGAGAAAGGTATAGGAGTACCATCAAAGAAAATAACTGGCTTAGTTTGATCTGAGAGCTTGGAAATAAAATGGGGGCTTCCAACAACAATAGCCTGCGACTTCTTGGCATTCACCATCAAACCAAAGGATGAAGCCCAAGCACGGATTGATTCCACGTCGGAGTTGATTTGAGAAACCAAGGAGCCAAAATCATTGATGCTGGCCGCCGCGTAAAGCTGCAAATCGTCTGCATAGAGATGGAACGAGGAGGAGAGTGACTTAGTGATTCCGTTAATAAAGATAGAAAAGAGTAATGGAGAGAGTATTACTTGAGGGACACCAGCAGACAGTTCACACCAGCTAGAAAATCGGCCCTCAACTCGAACCCGCTGCTGCCTCCCAAAGAGGTAATCACGAAACCAGGACAGTGAAGTTGGAGATATATTTAAAGTACTAAGTAAACTGAGAAGGATATCAAAATCAACAGTGTTAAAAGCACTACTGAAATCAAGGAGCACCAATATAGTCACTTTTCTATTTTCTATATTAAGACGAATGTCGTCGGTGATCTTAACCAAAGCTGTGGCTGTGCTATGCCCAGGACGGAAACCGGATTGAAAAGGATTGAACAAGTTATGTCTATTTAGATGTGATGAGAGACGTCGATTTACAAAGGATTCAATGATTTTGGATAAGACAGGAAGAATGGATATAGGACGATACTGCGAAAACGACGACGGGTTAGGGGTTTTAGGGAGAGGAATCACATGGGCGCATTTCCAAATAGAAGGAAACGTCACAGAGGAGAAAGAAAAATTAATAATATGGGAAAGGATAGGAGCTATAGAATCCGCCACGAGCATAAGCATATCCAAGCTAAGATTATCCTGACCGACGGCTTTTGTTTTAATAGTCTTGAGAATAGCTAGGATTTCCTGCGGTGAAATATTATCAAATACAAAAGGAGAAATATCGGGGGGTGGAGTATCGGCAAGAAGAGAAAGTGTCCGGTGCTTGACAGAAACGTCAAGTGCGACTGGAGAAGTGCTGAAGTGTTGATTGATGGCGTCTAAGTCTAGAACATCATCAAAAATTTGTTGGACTTTGCCCACTCCAAGTGATTTTAAAAAACGCCATAATTTAGCAGGAGGACAATCATCAATTGACTTATGTATATACCTACGCCTAGCATCTCTACAAGCCCTATTACACCTGTTACGCAAGCAAACATAAGCAGAATGCTTTTGCTCCGAAGGATCATGCCTAAGTTTGACCCGAGCTCGGTTCCTTTTTGCCATCAACTCCTTGATGTCGGAGGTAAGCCAAGGCGCTGGGTAGTGTTTGACACGAGTAGGCTTTAAGGGTGCGTGTCTATCAAAAGTCGCAAGCAACATGTCGTTAAAAGCCCTCACCTTACCATCAATGTCACCGGACTCCCTCAAACCCTCCCAATTTATTTGGCTTACGTCAGAAAGAAGCGCCTGCAGATCAACGTTAGTAAGATTTTGACGCAGAAGCGAAGTATATCTTTTTATTAAAAGGTGTTTATTCTAATACCTTATGCTTAAAATAAAATGACAAAATAAATAAACACAGAAATCTGCAATGTAATGTATGGCTCTAAATTACTAAATGTTGCATCAAGTAAATAAACATGTTTCGCGCCAAACATTTTATATATTAAACTGGCAAGCCTTAACTTGTCTCTTAGTAACAAATTTATAGGGTTTAAAGTTAAATAAAGTCTCAAACGGATAACAAACACGCAACCATTTGGATGGCACTATTCGAATAAATTTAAACTCGGCTGTACACTCGTAGTGGCTGTGTGTTCCGAAATTAGTTATTTTTAGAGTTCCGTACCCAAATGCCTCCGCTGTCCGTCCGTCCGTCTGTTACCAGCAGGCTGAATCTCATGAACCGTAACTACTACATCATCGAACCTACTCGTAAAATATTACGATAATCTGTTGAGAAATGTGACCTATGATGATTGCGTTTCGGCACAGGTTTCGGTTGCATTTATCACTAGGATAAATAACTTACAAAGCATCTGTCATTCGAGCTCGCATTTTGTCAAAACGTGACAAACAGACATCCGAACATCCTTACCAAAGAAAAACTTTTGCCCAAACTAAAACGGCGACCCATCGCTCGTTCGGTCTACGTCTCTCGGTCTATCTTTATTAAATATATCAAAGCGGCGCTTCGAGTAAACAAAAATGTTAATAACCGTTAAAATTCAAAGTTTAATGATGTTAACGTTCCGTAAACTGAAAATTCCTGAAACTCCTCGCATCTTGCATGTTTTACGAGCTACTAAACTCTACCTACTTGCATGCACGATACATTGTTAATAAGAAACGTAAATATAAGATTATCGCCATAAAAATGTAACGAGGCACTGCCGTAAAGTTTACGGCTATTCTGAAAGATTTTATGAGTTCAGGAAGCCAAGAATAACACTTTCAAAAATTGTAATGTAAAGCAATTGCGAGGAATGATGATACACGACAATCATAATAATTATATTATATCTTAATTGTTAATATTATAAAAGCGAAAGTTTGTTAGTGTGTTTGTATGATAGTGACTTCTTCACGCTTAAACGACTGGACCATGTTTGATAATATTTGGTATGTATGCAGACGGATGCAGATGGACGCTCTGGTTTAACACATAGGCTACTTTTTATCCCGATTATCCCAAAAAAAAGTGTTCCCGAGAGATGAGTGCGTAACGCCGCGCGGCGAAACTAGTGGATAAATAACATCGAAATATAACTAACAATGTAAACAAACAAAAAAAATATTAACCCAAAATTTTAACTCGTGCAAACTTCTATTACCTACCCGTTCTGATATCGCACCGATATGTCATACAGCCTGAAGCTATCGAACGACAACGTACTATAATACTCGTATGTACCTATTGCGTACATTATTCACTTGAAATGTTCGTTGACATGTTGACTTTATCACACAGTGTTGCTACATATTAATATTCTAAAAGTAAAGTATTCTAAATTATGACCGATTTACACTTTGTACAACGCTTGATGCCATATTAATATTACACTCACATTTACGAACAGCGTGGTTCTTCTTCATATTATTATAGCTTTCGCTGATATATTCTACTCTAAAAATGTCTTGCAGATATTATTTGGATCACTAATAATTGCAAAACATTATGAAACAAAAATTCTAATATGTTATCTCCCTTTGATTTGGCAGTGAGAGTTTTAACTGCAGTCGTGGGCGTATTTTTCGATAGCACATGAATATCACCTAACACCTTTATATTTTTTATTGTCTTCTTTATTTTGCTCTATTACTATTTTGCACCAACTACTCAATTCAAACTTACTTAGTAACTACTACGCTACCCAAAGGTTGTCTGGAAGAGATCGCTAATTAGCGATAAGAACGCCTGTTTTCATTGGCGTATCTAAGATTATTTTTCAGGCGGGGCCTGGGTGGGGCCTGGCCATGGTCTGAAGATGAAGTCCTGAATTTCTATGGGTTACCCAAAATCCTGGGGTGGGCACTAGACCATATTGGGGTGGGTACGGCCCACCCGGCCACCCCCCTAAATACGCCAATGCCTGTTTTACCTCTGCATGTTGTATTTCGATTCCATAATGATTGAGGTGTGCAATAAAGAGTATTGTAATAAATGCTTGTTTCTAAAATATTTATTGTTGTAGAAACTTGTTTCCCTAAACTTCTCAATAAAAATACGCAAATCGAGTCATAAAATACCAAAAATGAAATAAAAAATCGCCACATTCATAAAAAACTTTTTCACAATGGCAACACCGTAATAACTCACAACTTTGGGCGGAAAAAATGGCGACCCGCCAATTTCCTCAAGGAATCGTAGTTCCCAATTAAATTAGTTTTGGTAAGAGCTATTTATTACACCGCAAAGTTGTGGGTATTTTCAGTACGACAATTTGAGGAACAGTTATTATTACTTAGTAAGCTGTGTGTCTATTTGTGTAGACCACAGAATAAAATAGGTTAGAACTGCGTCCCTAACAAAAATAAGGCGCTCTCAGAACAGTAGGTTAGGTTAGAACTGCGTCCCCAACAAAAATAAGGCGATTCCATAACAGTAGGTTAGGTTAGGTTAGAACTGCGTCCCCAACAAAAATAAGGCGCTCCGAGAACAGTAGGTTAGGTTAGGTTAGAACTGCGTCCCTAACAAAAATAACGCGCTCCCAGAACAGTAGGTTACAGTCCGACCAAAAAGAGTAGAAATTAAAAAGTGGAAATACCGTAGTGTCGTCCCTGTTTTCTTATATTGATTAGAAAGGTTAGGTTAGAATTGCGTCCCCAACAAAAATAAGGCGCTTCCATAACAGTAGGTTAGGTTAGGTTAGAACTGCGTCCCTAATAAAAATATGGCGCTCCCAGAAACAGTAGGTTAGGTTAGACCTGCGTTCCCGACAAACATACGGATTATTAGTGACACCAATATTCGGAATACCAATTTTATGCCTAAAATACATTTGACCAAACAATGTTATTCCATACAAATGTTAGACTAAACAATTTTCTGCCAAAAAAATATAACGCATAACAATTTCGACATAAAAAAACAATCGACCAAAGATTATTAGGCCAAAAAATATGTGCCGAAAAAAATATCGGGCAAAAAATTTTAGACCAACAGATATAGACCCGTGTCGAATACCATGAAGTAACGAGTTTTTTGTATATTTAATTTTTTACTTTCATTTTTAACTTTTTTTATTTTCAGTATTTATGGTGTTAGCACCGTATTAAATAATAGGTACACGATTATTTGTTTTTCGTGTACATATTATTCCTTTTTCTGCTTTTCGCACCGCCTATACAAATAAATTTTCAAGTTCTCCACTACCCGAAGGTTGTCCGGAAGAGATTGCTCTTTAGCGATCAGACCGCCTGTTGTTTACCTCTAATTGTAATTTCTTGCGTTGTATTTCTCCTGTATGTTTTGTGAGGTGTCCAATAGAGAGTACTTGTATTGTGTTGTATATGGATGGATAGATACAGCAATGTGAACGACGGACAGACAACGGAGGCTTAGAAATAGGGTCCCGTCAGCACTCTTTGGGTACGAAACCATAAAAACTAGACAAAGTCACACAAAGCCAGAACGGTAGGAGCCCGGATGTCCACACGCTTCCGGATAAGTCTAGTGACCCAGTTACGCCCAGGTTCAAATAAGCTTGATACAATATTTGGAGGACCATTCAATTATATTTTGTTTCGATAGTCCTTGCGTTCTACGAACTGGTCATTAATTTTTTTTTTCTATGATTTTCCCGATTTTTTTTAATTGTCAATTAGACAGTTCTCAATATTAGTGACTGAAAAGATTTTTGCCTTCGAAACTTCTAATTCTAATTTTAAAATATGGCTTCCATCAGGTTAATGATGATTTCGCCAATTTCAAGTTTGCTCGTAGAGCATGCCGTTGTTCGGTGAGGTTTTGCTTTTTGTAAAGTGATAGCGATTTACAAAAAACCACGCGGACTATCGGGCCTTGACCCAGGAAGGGCTATGAACGCTTCAAGTTGAATTCTTCATTAGCTATTCACTCATACGTTAGATCACTGCACAATACGCTATCAATACTACACATTGAACAACTAAAATGAATAAATAATGAACAACTAAACTTAAACGCATGCGGCCATCTTGGGACACGAACCGGAAGTCCTTCGAAACTTAATTAAAAAAAAATTGAAACCGTTGAAAATGACAAGTGAGACGTTTGAGATTGACAAGTGTCAACCATCGACTAGTTTTATTTATGAAATTTCTAAGGCAAAAATCCCTTTAGCCACTATTGCTGAGAACTGTCAAATTGACAATTCAAAAAAAAAATTGCGAAAAGACCATGGTAATGAAAAATGAATGACTGGCAGCTTACCTACAGCAAGGACTATCGATAAAAATTAAAAATTTATTGGTCATCCGAAAATTGTGCCGATTGTATGAATTGTAATGAAAAAGATAAGCATGATACAAACATCTATACCTAGGTACTTACGACACCCGGTACCTATACGTATACTCGAGTACCTTGTCAATGTCAGGAGCCCATAAAAAAATCCATAGTTAGTGTAATTTTCTTTAATCCTACGTAACAACTAAGAAAAAAGTATTGTTGACATAAACATACATGTAATGAATGTGACATAAATATAAATTATCCGTACATTCTAAAACCACATCCCGCATACTACTTATCAAGAATATCAAGGATAAATATTTACTCACTATAAAGTGAAGTAAATTAGATTTAATTGTTTTTTTTACATAACTAATAAAAATGACTACTCTACTCTCATATGTTTGTATTAATAACTTAGAACAACACACAGTTTATCGGTTTTTAACTTTCAATAAAATTAACAACTATGTTTTGTTTGTTTCAGAACGATCCTGCCCTGCAACCATCCAGCCTAACCTCAAAACTGTCAATTCATCGCCAAAAATGTATTTAAACTTTACCATATAAATACCCAACGCGATACCAAGAAACCTCACTCTTTTCTCACTCTGAAACTCGAAACATTCTTTTGCTATGCATTTTTCAAATTGAAAATACAGCCGATAGAAGTCCTGTATTTGGACTTGGCTTCGTGTCCCTGTTGAGCTTATTTTGTGAGATTTTTAAAACAGTTTATCGTCTATGACTGTCTAGTCCACGATACCCGTAATTCAAGGTTACCGAGTGTATTGTAATTCCAATTTGCGCGCTCTGAAATAGCCGTTCAAAACAAAAATAGCCTCCCGACCAACCCAAGTTTATGTGCAAATAAATAAACATAAAACAAGATGGCGACGCCTCCAGAGTCCCCAGTGGAGGAGCATGCGTACGAGCTTGAGCCAACGAGGACCCCGAAGCCGATCCCAGTGGCTCTTGAGGAGCTGTGCCGGCAAACCAAGTTCTCCAAGCAGGAGATACGCGTCATGTACCGAGGGTTCAAGACGGTGAGTGTATTTTTTTCAGATAAGCTAAATATAGTAGAGGTGCTAAGCTGCGAAATTGTGTGCATCGGGATACAACCACGAAATATCTACCACAGATAGCACTCTATCTCTGCGGTGATTATTTTCAGATGTGGAGGGATGTCAGATTCGTCTCCTGTGTGGCGGGAGAGCGAAATGCGAGTCTGAGTGTAATTTGTCATCATGAGCCCCTTAATGAGTGGCATAAAAATGCTTCTCAACATAACTACAAAGTTGAGAATTCTGACCTTCAATATTGCCTTGAAAACGGCTGCGGTTACTTTCACCATAGATCTAAGAACCATCTCGATAGATCTTTGTCTATATGCAATATTGTAGATCAGAATTCTCAACTTTGTGGTTATGTTGAGGAGAATTCAAATCAAACCATTCGTTTTGCCACAGCCATACACACAGATAAGATACACAAATGTTGAGTTTCTTTCGGCTTTCTTCTCAACAGCGGTCTCCTCTTGCGAAATGCCGGTAGATTCACAATTTGACTTGTAAAAGAGCCCCTGTGGCCTACTTACTGAATAAATTATTTCATTTCATAAACTTATAACACCCCTCTTTTTCATCGCGGGTTAAAACGGTACCTATTATTTTACTTAGGAAAGTTATTATAGATTAGCGATAACATATCTATTATATCCAAGCATGCTTTCGCAGTTCAACGCAGGAATGGTGTATTTCGAATTAAATATATTGGATTCACTTTTGCATATGCATTGCTTACATTCACTTTTGTAGGTATAATTTTCAAATTTTGCAAAATTGTGAAAATGTCAAGTCTCTCGACTTTGGTCTTCATTCATTGACAATAAGTTGTCGATACCACTCAACTCGAAAGTGTTCACGCATGAGTTCGACAACCATTAGTTACCCTTCGCTTCCGGCGTATGTCAGCTGTCGTTCGACGCGTTGTTTAAAAGGTTCTTTTATATGTCGCGTTTGCTGCTGACGTATCAATGCTGTGATTGACTGCAGTTCGAATGGCAGGTACAAATTTCCTGTATAGTGACTTTAGAGTATCAACTTGCTTTGATTGACTGTGTGCTTACTGCTTAGATACGAGAAGGCTTCATATATATATCATCAAGGTTACTACGTAGAACAGGACTAAATATTCCGCAAATTTCAAGTATTTTTTGCATAATAAAGCCAGGACTATCCACAGTGATGAAAGTCAAGTTGTTTCAATAGGATTCAGTATATATTTGGCAATAAGAACGATGGATTGAGCGGCTTAGGTTGATGACAAATCCTTGACAAATCGCTACTGACGTTTAATACGTATTGCAACATGAAAGCTGTTTGAAGCGCCACTATCCCTGGGCAGGACCGACATATCTTTAGGCTGTAAAATTAACAATATAGGAATAGATAAGATAACATCATAAAATAAATCCATTATACTATATTGGTAACGTTAATTACAACACAGAACGAGAACAGACGCAGTTTGTTATCAAAACAAATTATAAATGCATTCAGGCTGCGGTTGAAAGCGTCCTAACCGCGTGTAATGTCAGTATACATTGTATAATGAGCGGTTTAAAATAAACTATCATTATTTTGGACAGAACCATTTCATCGATTCTATGGGTTAATTATGAAAGAAAAATGTAAAAAGCTGAATATCTTGGAAACTACCAGTCCCATTCACACCAAACATTATCTCCACGTAAGTCTCGATGGAATAAAAGCGCACTCAAATTTTTCCTTCCGTTTTGGAGCTGCCACAGACAGACACACAGATACACATGTTATAGTACATTACAGGTTGTTCTATGTATTTAAGTATATATTTATCTATATAAGTACGTATATCGTCGTCTAGTATCCATAACACAAGCCATCTTGAGCTTACTTTGGGACTAGATTGATTTGTGAGAGGTTGTCCGATATTTATTTATTATTTATTTATTTATTACGTAACAAGGGTAGTAAACGAGGAATTACAAACGAGTGTCTATTAGAAGCCCGAAGCCGAGGGCTTTAATGACACGAGTTTGGAATTCCTTTACCGCCAGAGTCACGTACGACGTTTTTCATCACACTTTGGAGGAACTAAAACAAAAGTAGTAGTAGTCAATACCAAAATCTCTTACCGCCCTAGTAGGGCGTAATATACGATTTACCGCTCGGTTTTCTAGCACGTAAACCCTTAAAGTGTGTCAAAAATTACTTACCGCCCTAGGGCGTAATTTACGACTTACCGCCCGCTTTTCTAGCATGTAAACCCTTGTTTACGAGCAAGTGTGATGAAAAACTTATAACACCCCTCTTTTTTCGTCGGGGGTTAAAAAGTAAATGTAACCGGGAGAGGGTATACAAAGGTTCACTTTGAGAAATGACCTCGCGTTTAGAAAATATGAAATCGTTTTTGATATATCGCTGCAGTTAGTTACCTGTCCGTGTGACGGGCCAGTTGGCAGCCTGTATCGCTGGGATTAAACTACACAAAAAGACTTAAAAAATCGGACCCCTGTGGCATAGTCTCGAAGACGCTGGCAGCATTTCCTTGCTGTATAGCAACGCTAGTGCGTTGAGCGAGGAAGCTGCCAGCTCTTCGGTCCCCCATGATGTAAAAAAAAAAATGTGTTTATTTCACTAAAAGTCTACTACAAACTTCTGATTTTATCAAATCTAATTATATTAAATTTATTAAATATGAATTGTTACAATACGAATGAGAAAAAAAACTAGTTGGGAAGGCTGTTAATTAACATGCCTCGAAATCTGCCTAAATAGTTGACGAGCACTGCACTGGGCCCCCACGGAAAAAACTTGACTTGAACTGTACCTGGGCTGTTTAGCCCTCACTACCAGTAGTCGGACTTTGTGTGGGAGTATAACCCGCTAATGGGATTATCTCGGCGCCACAGGAGTGTTAAAGGTATCCGTACCGTTTTTACGGGTCTATATTGTCTCCTAGAATTATTTTTCGACGAATCCCGTAGAAAGCATTTCTACGGAATATAGATAGAAAAATCATTTCGTAGAATATTTTTTTTTGCAACCGTGAACACCTTGAGATTGTTATAATTATAAAACAAACCTAACCTCATCTATAGGATGATATTTTGCAAGAATTATGAAAAATGTAACATTACAGGAGTAAAAAAATTGGGCTAGTGCGAGCCCGACTCGCGCATGAAGGGTTCCGTACCATAAAACAAGTTTGTTGTATGGGAGCCCCCTTAAATATTAATTTTATCTTATTTTTAGTATTTGTTGTTATAGCGACAATAGAAATACATCATCTGTGAAAATTTCAACTGTCTAGCTATCACCGTTCTTGAGATACAGCCTGGTGACAGACAGACGGACGGACGGACAGCGAAGTCTCAGTAATAGGGTCCCGTTTTTACCCTTTGGGTACGGAACCCAAAAAATTGTGCGAAATGATTTTCCGACGAAATGAAATATTCGCTGAAATAAGTTTCTAGGCAACAAAGGACTCCCCGTTTTTGTCCCTCCCACACCGCTGCTCAAAAAACGGCGACGCATCGTAAACCAAATGAAATGTATGGACAACAATAGACGCGTGAAGTTCGCGTCACGTCTTTTCCATACATTTGACGTGCGTCGCCGTTTTTTGAGCAGCGATGAAACCATTTGAAATGATTTTTCGGTGAAATTAAACATTTTACAAATAATAATTCTACGAGTCAATTTAGACCCGAAATAGCTATATGTCTAAGTCATTAAGCCCCTGTCAGGCCATTGTGTATGGAGGTTGGACAGGTGCAAACTACTTCGAGACAAACTTACTGAATGGGCAAGTCCGAAATTTGGTTTACCTTCTTTAGGAGAGCTACCTTAAACTTGTTACGATAAGCCTGTTTGGTGGAATTAACTTCTGATACGGGCTTTGGTGGTACCAAGACAGGCTTGGTATGCGCCGCGAGCAGTGATAATGCCTACGCATCGGGGTGCACAGTGATGCTTCGTTCCGCCTTCTAAAATATTTTTTCACTCGTGGTTGCACATACGCGTTATTTGGTTGCGCCGCCCCACGACCAATTACGGCGCGTTCTACTCAAGACAACAATTATATTAAAATTCTCGTGTGACAAATCTGCTGTCGTGTTTTATTGTGTTGTAACTAGTATCAATAGATAGCTATTGCAGTGTTCAGAGAGCTAATGCAGTGTGTTTTCAGTTATCAGTTTGTTCAGAACGAAGTTTGAAGAAAATAAAAACTATTATTTTAAACCGACAAAAAAAGAAGATTCTAATCTCAACGCGCTTAACTTTATTTATTTATTTATATTTATTTCCATGCTCATCAGAGAATATCATCACAATATAATTGTAGTGAAGCGTCCATATTGTCTCGGCATTTTGTTTTGCGTTATGCATTAATTAAACAAAGCCCTGACACGAAAGCGGGTTGATTGATGCGCGAGGTAGCGGCAACAAAATTATTAATAGCTATAATTAACTTAATTTAGGTTAGGGAGAGTTGGAAACTCACGAGGGCGTGCGTTTATGACGAATGTTTAAGATGTTTGGTTAAAGTTAAGATCGTGGTGCCGTGACCAGGGAACGTCTTAATAAAAAAAATGCTCGTTGCAATATGTACAAAAGATCCATCAGAATCCATCAGAGACGATAAAAATAAGTTTCGACATGATTTGTCCGTTGAATTTTTTTTAGTGATTTGTAAATAAATATTTACGTTCCTTTTATTATTCATACTTTTTCATACTTTCCTGTTAACATATTTATAAGAAGTGAAGTGTGGTAAACACATAATATATAAGTACCATCTGTAAAATATTTACGTATACAGCTCTGTAAAATAATTAAACTAAATAAAGTTTTCACACAAATGAAGATGTCGGGCAAAGTTGGCACATTAAAAGACCCCGTGTTAAAAGCATAAGTACTCTCTGTCCACAGCCACGACGAAACACGAAAACATTCTAAACATAACAGCCCTTAAGATTCGAGCCAGCCTCATTTGCGAAAAGAACTCTTAAAAATCCCAAGTTATAAATACAAGTTGCATAACATTCGGACTTTCTTTATGCCAGCTGTCAACATGACAAGACTCCCGCTATTTTAGGCGCGGACGGTCGTCGACTTCCTACCCTAGTGACCTTTTGATAGAAGTAGCAAAGATAACCTATATCTATCGCGTTCTAACTCGCAGTTTAAGCGTATGCTGGTCCCTTTTTAATTCATTAGCCTAGTGGATTTTATGATTGTGTTATTTTGAGATTTGTTTCATCGTTTAAATGAGCTGTTTTATTTTAGCGTAAACGCGTTTATTGTTGTGCTGGAACTGTTATTGCAAAGCGTGGGCGGTCACTAGTTTTTATTAATTTTAAATATGCATACCTAGTAAGTTTGTACTTTTTTTGTTTCTACCGAGTAATGAATACTTACAAGATATAATATATGTTGTATTAAATGGAAATTGTCACTTATTTACTATAGAATTTTTGGAAGATCTTAAGATTATATCTGTAGGTTAATTTTTCTCTACCATGTTTTTTCCAAATTGTTTATTTTGTTTTTTTTTAGGACCTTTGCTTCGAAACCCAAATAAAAAAATTGTTGATACTGTTCCGCCATATAATTTGTTAACAGAAGTGTAGAGTGTAGACTACCTACTATAATTATATAAATGAATAAATATATTCTGACATATTGTTGATAATGGTCAGTATAGGTATTAAATTATCGGCGTTGACAAAAAAGTGATGTTTTTCGCTAAACCTATTCGTACGTTCGCTAAATTCAGTCAATTTCCGTTTGTTAACAGAATTGGGGCGACACAAGCCACTTAAATCAATAATACAATTATACGATTACAACTATTTACCTACATGTGTACCTAATGATGTATGAACGTTTGTATGTTGATGGCTCTTACGACTTTATTGGAATAGCAACAATGACAAGGCTTCTAAGCCAATTAGAGACATGACAAATAATTGTAAACACGGGTTTTATACTGCAGTGAATGCCAACTGTACGGGGCCGTCCGTTAATCACGTCACAGGGTTTTTATGATGATCCCTTTCGTCCTTGTCACAAATATCAGACTCATATAAAACGCATATATTTAGCTAACTTTAATAAATATAGGGGTCTCGGCCCCGAATATAATTTTGTTCCTTTTGGGGTCGAGACCTTAGGTCCGTGGGGTCCCAGTGCCCACAAACTATAAATGAGATGAGTAAAAGGCTCATTGAGTCCACTTGTGACCGAAGAGCTGGCAGCTTCCTCGCACAACGCATCAGCATTGCGATTCAGCGAGGAAATGCTGCCAGCGTCTTCGGGACTATGCCGCGGGGGCACAGTTTTGTAGATTTATTTTAGATTTATTTAATTTACTTTATTATAGATGTTAGTTCTTTAGTTTTAATTTGAATTTAATTGTCCATTTATATATTTTGTTATTATTAAATAAATAGTGAAAACTTAAACATTGTGAACTAAATACGTTTTAAGTCCAGTTTTAAATTTAAAAAGGTGACAAAGACATTTTTATATAACAACGTTCTATCTACTTACCTGCTACGTTTTATTCCGGTGGTCCTAGTGCAAGTTTGCTTTAACAAAATCTAGAAAGGTGTCTTGAAAGTGTTTGTGATTTTGTTGTTGTATAATACATGCATAATTTATCAGCAGTGCACCCGTGCGAAGCTGAGGCGAATCGCTAGTTTCTCATAATATTGAGAAAAATACATTTTAAATTGTATGAGGCCTCTTAAGTAAACATCATCAGACCGGAATGCTTGGTATGACAGTTTTACGGCTTGTTTTTCAAACACGGTAATTGAAATTTCACGAAACTTTAAGCATAGGGAAATAAATCATCGCTCGCACTATTTCAATCCGGTGTTTTCAAACAGTTTATAGAAGCGATTATTGTCCGAGCGAGCAAAGCGGGGCCGATTCAGCTTTGGTCAAAATTGCGGTGTTGCTCCACCTTTGTTTTTGTTTGGGAATAATCAAGCCAGAACGCAATTGCTGCGCCAAGCACCCTTTACCAGAGCGCTTCGCACTCTCAATCGAGTAGCCAACGTATCAGATCTTTTCTTTTGTTCTTTGAGCGAATTTGGGGTTTAAAACAAGGGCCACACTCTATGTTTTATGTTAAGCTGTATACTTGTGTACTATGCCTGTATTTGTGTCTATTTTGTAAATATTCCATGCTGTCGAATTAGGTAAGCCTGTAAGGACAGTTGTGTGTGTGAATAAATAAATAAATAATCGGCCCGCGTTCATTGCCACACCATAGAGTAAGAAATTATTTTATCTATGGCCACACCTACATGCGCGTATTTGTCGTTTGCTCGCGTCACAACGAAACAAAACCATCGCATTTAACACAAATGACAAGCAAATATAGTCAACTTTTAAAATTTAAATTATAGCCTAAGGGGTCATCCACATATTACGTCACGCAAAATGTCGTCTTTTTGAACCCCTCCCCCCCCTATGTCACGCTTTTTTGCTATACCTTTAACATGTACTGTCACGTTTGGTATGACCCCCCCCCCTCCCCCTTAACGTGTGACGTAATTTATGGATGACCCCTAAACAAGCGTTGGTCCGGCCCAGGGCTAGTGGCGCTGCAAACAGCTTTCATAATGGCAATAATGTGCATAGCATTATTAAACGTCAGTAACAATTTCATCAAGGATTTGCCATCAACCAAATTCAAAACATATAATAACCGGAATGCTGCTTAATCCTTTGTTCTTCTTGCTAACTAAATACTGAATCCTATTGAAAAAACCGGCCTTTATCAAAAAATAATGTTTGAAGACCCCTATTATTTTTAAAAGACCTATTCAACGACACTTCACACACTAGTCTTGGAAAGAAAAAAAAATCACCCTCACTTTAGGTGTTCGAGAGGTACTTACCCGAAAAAAAAAATTTTTTTAGTTTTTATTTTACCGTTTTGTCGGCGTGATACATACTCATACCAAATTTCAGCTTTCTAGTACTAATGATCACGGAGCTAAGCCGCGGACAGACAGACGGACAGACGGACAGACGGACATGGCGAAACTATAAGGGTTCCTAGTTGACTACGGAACCCTAAAAACCTGACTTTCATCACTGTGGATCATTTAGGCTTAACTATGCAAACATTACTTGAAATTTGCGGAATATTTAGTCCTGTTTCCTCTTTGTTTACATCAATGACATTCACCAACTTATAAACATCAGTTACCAAAAAGGTGTCATTGCCAGTAAAATAAATAAATAGATATTAGGGGACAATCTTTCACAAATCGACCTAGTCCCAAACTAAGCAAAGCTTTTTTTTTCAGCGCCCTCTCTCGCTTGCTCGTTTACTACTGTAAAGTGGTGCGGTAAGATGTGGATATTAACGTATTCACATAGAGGTTGCTAAGGTGTAGAACCTTTCAAATAAACAATGCAAAGATCGACACACAAAGCATAAGGAAAAACTCGATCGGGTGCTTGGGAGTTAGGGTAGCGAAGTGGTTAACGCGCTGGACCGGCAATCCAGAGGTACCGGGTTCGATCCCCGGTCTCTTTCACCAGGTAACTCATTTTTAATTTTTTCTTTAAGCTTTGATATTTTAAATCAATGGTTTTAAGAAAAATTGTGGTGTGTGTACCCACATTAAAAAAAGACATTACATGTTTCATAAATTTATAAGCATAGCTTGTGCTATGGGTACTAGACGACGATATACATAATATATAAATACATATCTAGATAACATCCATGACAAAAATAATTTTGTCGATTAAAGTAAAAATGTTTTTCTGCGTTTTGCTCGTATAAAAAAATATATTTCTTCGCTCCGCATCGGACAAGCAGCCTAATGCAAAAATGAGCAACAATAACACTTGTACGGTTATAAAAAAAAATACATAAATAATGTTTAACATCTTTATAATTTGTATAAGTAATGTTAGACGTATTAATTGTAAGTTATTAGGGAGGAAGGTATATTGACGGTGTGAACAACACGCGATGGCTGAACTTTAATTATGGCCGCCGTTTACTATTTGTTCTAGAACATTCTTCACTACACAGTGACGTACTTTCGTATATTCTAAAATCTCATTGAAAACCCACCTTCTACGGGGACGGGACATGATCACAGTCTCGATTTAAAACCGCACTCAAATTGGTTCATCCGTTTGGGAGCGCCGTTGCGACAGACAGACACACAGATACACTGATACATAGATATATAGATACGTAGATACATAGACACATAGATACGCATAGGTACAGATGTTAAACTGATAATAGCGGTCTCTCCTCGTGGGACATGCCGGTAGATTCAAAATCTGACTTGTAAAATTGCCCTTGTGGCCTACTTACTGAATAAAGTATTTCTTTTCACTTCAATTCACTTCACTTCATTTCATTTCATTTTATTTCATTTCATTTTAATATTCCTCTTTTTTCGTCGTTCGGGTTAAAAATGTGATTTAGTTTCGAGTGCAAGTGGTATACCCGAGCCTTGTCGTGTTATGGCGATAATGCCACATGTTCTGAGCCCTAATGAGGTGGTGAGGTCAAGGGTAGGACTCTATGTCACGATTTCAGCCCACGAATCAAAAAGGTTAGTCCAATCAATGATGCCTTGATATGTATATTTGATATAACCGCATACTTTACGGGGGCTTAGTATAGGCACTTATTAATATATTTATCCATAGATTATAAAAAAACGTTTTTTTTTTTCATATAAAATTAATCAGCAAGCAATGTACCTACTTGTTTGTTGTTGTTTGTTGACACATAACATCGTGATGTCACAACTGTCACTAGTAATAACTACGCCATACATTGCTGCTCAGAAAATTTTAAGAAATTAATTACGCTATGGTAGTTAACGCTAAGTTAATAATTGTTATAAATATCAGATTATAGCACTAAAATCTCCGTCTGGCTACAATTTGCGGTTTATCAAAAATACACGCTGTATAATTTACGTCTCTCTAGACCTTAAGAGTGAATTCTAGGAGAAAATCTCACTTCCTTGCCAAGGCAAGACATTAATCTTTAGACAAACCTCGGGCGGTAATTTGTAAAGCCCCAGATCGCATATATTTATAGCCCTCACCTTCGGCTCGGGCGACAAACCCCTGCGATCTGGGACATTATTATCTGACACAACACTATCGTCACCGAATGATACAATCGCTTTTTAACCCCGACGAAACGTCGCATTGTGGCACGATGCACATGGGTCGATTATAGGAATTTAGCCGGACAAAATTATTTTACATTGTATTTTGTTTTTAACCGACTTCAAAAAAAGGAGGGGGTTCTCAGTTCGGTCGTATGTTTTTTTTTTTTTTTTTTTTTAATGTTTGTTACCTCAGAACTCCGTCATTTATGAGTTGATTTGAAAAAATTCTTTTTAGATTCATGAATAGACATCTCAAGGTTGGTCCCATAAAATTTTGGTGAAGATCGGATGACGAAATCCATGAGGAATCGAAGGAATTCCTGAAAGTTTTTAGGCACTCATAATATTTTTCATATATTTTCTAAAATTATTTAAGTATTTGCATATGGTAGTTATCATCTTCCAATGCTGAGCTGACGATGGAAGGTACAACTCCTCAACGGTTAGGAGTTAGGAGATAATTCAAAAGAGATGCATGCCTTCAAGACCTTCCTGATCACCCCGCCATAATTATTTTATATGAATCACTAAAAAGAAAAAAAAATATATACCAAAAAGAAGAACCGACTTCAGTAAAATTAAAAAGCCAAAAATAACCCGTTTTGAAGTCGGTGCCAAACCTCACGTAAACTATACTATATAAATATACTCGTAATAACTGAGTGGTTTGGGATCGACTTTAAAGGGTGAGTCAAATGTAATCTGTATCCATTTTATCGGTCAGCGTAATTGTACAGTTAATTTTTCGGTCAGGTAACTTTACTTGAAAGGGTCAACCTTAACGTTACCGTTTTAAAAAGGTACCTATTACATTTATTTATTTGGATACCGTTGCTGTTTTTCAGTCCCTAGTTCGAACGTCCCGCTTCACCAGTCTTCATTGGTTTCAAGGAAAGTGGCTGATTTTCTGTGCACTTTAGACTATTTTTCTTTGATAACTCCCTTAAAATATAGTCATCTCTGCTTCAAACCCTTATATTATTATCAGATGTGTCACCATACCAGTTTATAAGATAGTCCTCTAAAAAAATATTTTTTTCGTCCATATTAGTTGAATTTTGCAGTTGCATGGTATCGTATAGATAGCGTGTAGTCACTATTTTTACTCCAGTAGTATCCAAAAGCAAGAAAAAAGGCACTTTATTAAATTTAAATAAATATGGTGATTTTATATTTGTACGACTTCCAATCTTAAAAACCCTTTAAATCAGTCATCTGCAGCTATCTGCACCTACAATATGCGTCATAAGGTAGCCTAAAGTCTAAAATATTTAAAACCAAAAGAATTATGATCGGATCGGGAAAGCAAATATAACAAAATTACATTTGAACAAGAAAAATTTACTAAAAAATTATTAGCTTTAATAGCATTTTATAAATTGATCAAAATACTATAAAATAAAGTAAATATATGTGAAATATATATTTATATTATAAATGATACCTGAATTATTCCATCACAATCTTTAAGAAATATCACTTACAAAACACACAAATTAAATTTGTTTTTCTACTCCAGTACTTTTTTCTGTCATTTATATAGTTACTAACTCTAATATAAAGACATAAATTATGAAAGTCTGTAAAAGTCTATACTCTACTGCTCAAAAACACACTGCTAACCGATGTTATAATGTCGCCAAAAAACCATCACTTAGTACCTCAGATTACATGATGAACAGCTGCATTCAAACAATTTGCAAATTAAAAAAAAAAACTTTTGTACTAAGGCATTGGTGCCAACTTAAAAAAGAAGTTTTATCTTCAGTGCATGGATGTTTAGTATAGTGAACGATACCTTTATGTATAAGTTAAATTTTTTTGACAGATGTTTAGTATGGTGATCGTATACCTTTATGTATAAGTTAATATTTTTTTGACAGATGGATGTCAATAAAAAAAAAGTTTATCAGAGACAATTTTTCTTTTTAATTTTGTTGATTCCGAGCGGGAACATTTAATTATTTTCTTTGTTGTTTATTTGCATTTTATTTATGAAATGTCGAGTCGTAGAAAAAGTATTGTATGCAACGTTGTATAAGTAGGTCAAAAAACGCTCGTGGCATCTTTCTTACGATGTTCGCTGCGCTCACATCGTAACCCATGCCACTCGCGTTTTTTGCCCCCTCTTATACAACGGTTGCATAAAATACTATTAACTCCTTCAATTGAGAGCGCTGAGAACACGAAAGTGCAATTAGTGCGACGATCAAATTTGAACTGCAGGTGGTGAATTTATTAATATTGGTGAAGGGGGTCATTTCTTGTAACTGGAGTATTACTCTATCAATTTTGATTGTAATCGGTAGCTAATCGTTACTTTTGAAAATTTGACTTATGTCCGGCTAATTCTTAACAATCGACGTATGTGCGATGTCGCGTCGGACGTCGATGCGATGTCGTATCTTGTACCTAATTGTCCTTTGGCCCTAATTCGCCTGTTGACAACCAAAACTCACTAAGTAACAAATACCTACTTAAAACAAAGCTCATATCTCAGTATCAACAAAGAATATACAACTATACTAACGTAAAAAGAAACGACATCGACATTTGTGTAGTAACAAAACTCGCGGCTATGTGTGCGTGTCGAGGGGCGAGTGCGGGACGCGCGCGGGGGTGAAGGGCATTCACGTGAATGCCTTGTCTAAGGATTCGGCATTACAAGGTCACCGACGCCCGAGTTACACCGATAGGCCGCTGTCGCGCCTGTTATTAATCTACGACTAGTTATGAGTTTTTTAAGAATAGTGACAGAAATTTTAGTGAGTTTTGGTTGTCTCTAGACGGTATGTACATTTTGTCTTGAATGAAAATAGGATCTATTGACATCTCATTTTAAAATACCTTTTTTTTTCTTCCCCAGGAATGTCCGGAAGGCGTGGTCCACGAAGACTCCTTTAAAGACATTTACGCGAAGTTTTTTCCACACGGCAGTAAGTTATTTTGATATATTTATCTAAACCTAGTGAATTCACTCAAACGGCTAGACCAATCTTGATTAAATCGGGTATGGAGGTAGCTGACGCCCTGTTTTTTTAATAGATAGAGTGAATCAAGAGGATATGTATAATATAGTACGGCTCTTCCCTAGTATCTAAATAATATGAGGGCCGTATTGCATCGGGGCGGTCTATCGTCCTACACTACCAAATCGTAATATCTAGAATATCATTAAATTTGAACCTTAATACTATGACAATACCGTTTGTTTTTCAACATGAATGTTGTAGTGGCACGTGCTAACTCGGTAGCCAGCGGCTTTGCGATAATAGAGACGATGGCCTTTGAAAGATTAGGGCTCGAAGCGAAAAATTCACCTGGGAAGAGCCGTGCTATAATATAGCATTTCACCCGTGCGAAGCCGGGGCGGGTCGCTAGTAGTATTATAAAGGCGCATGTTTATGTGTATGTTTGTTACTTCTCCACGCTCAAACGGCTGGACCAGCTAATATGGTGACACCCTAGAGTAACACACATGCTACTTTTCATCCCGTACCGTACCTGGGTAGTATCGCGGGGGGCAGCTAGTAAGCAATAAAATAGGCTAGTTGACTCATGTCAAATTGTAATAAACTAATGTTTATTCCGTATAGTATTCAGCAAAGGAAACCTAAATATATATTTTTCAATTCATAAAAGTGAAAGATGGCTGAAAAAATTGAATTTGAAAATATGGTTTTTAATCTGTATTTTGAAATGCTTAAATCGCTGTCCGCCATTTTCGCTTATGATAGTGACGTCATGGTCCCGTAAAGATAACTGAAAGCATGAAAGTCTACTTTGACAACTTCGAATAGTGCCGTCCGTCTCGATCTGCTGTCAAAGTATATTGGAGTGAGCGGAACGGCATTATACGACGGTCGAATTTCGAATATTTACAGGTAATTCTACGTCACGCCACAGATTAGCAAAAGGCAAAAATGGCGGACGGCGTTTTTGACTGTTCATGAAATGTCAAATTTTCAATTGATAAAATTTAGCTTTCTGGCTTTCACAAAAATACAAGACATTTTTTTAGAGGTAGTAAGATCATTATTAAACATTTCAAATATATTTCAAAACTGGGTTTACTAGCCTATTGTGTGACAATGAAGATATATGTTTGTTTCAGACTCTGCTCTGTACGCGCACTACGTGTTCAAAGCGTTTGACGTCAACTCCAGTGGCGCCATCAGCTTCAGGGTAAGTGCTGGAAGTGCTATTCAGGGTGGAACATTTTTAAAGACTAGGCTGACAGGATAGTGCCATCTAAGTGACCTACACAATGAACCTAAGTTGTAAAGCTGGATTAAAAAGTAAAAAAAAACAACAACAAATAAAATATTTTAATATCAGTGACAACCCTACTTATGTGATGTTTTATTTACATTTTAAATTTACACACCTGTCTTTAACTTAAGCGATGTTCAAAAGTTGCTAGGGTTGATACGTGTACATTTTTCTAACGTGTAACCGGTGTAACAAGCTGTAGGTATCTCAAAAACGAATAGAAATATTTATATAGTTTATTGGAGTAAATTAAACTACTCAGTCTGGACAATTTCTTGTTTGCTTAAAAGTCCTTCGATCTGTTCCACCCTGTATAAGAAAGAATACATTAAAAATTGACAACATTTCATATTTCTATCAGGTGGAGATTAATATCGATATCGAGAGAGCTTTGCGTCGTGTACAGTGTAAAAAAATATTTGAATATTTTTTTCTGTATGTAAAGAAATTGAAGCAAATAGTGCAAACGCGATGCCAACAAACTGTTTCACAGTTTGGCGCACTTCAAACACATTGTAAAGTATAAATAAATCTTCTTCTTCTTCTTCCTTCCCTTATCCCACCTACGTGGGGTCGGGTCTCCTTGTCAGCTTTCGCCAGTGGCCGATTCTGGCTCGTCTGTTCTTCAATAAATAAATAATAAATAATAAATAAATAAATATCAGACAACCTCACACAAATCGATCTAGTCCCAAATTAAGCTCAAGAAGGCTTGTGTTATGGGTACTAGACGACGATATATATACTTATATAGATAAATATATACTTAAATACATAGGAACAACCATGACCCAAGCACAAATATTCGAGTTCATCACACAAATATTTGCCCTGGCTGGGATTCGAACCCGGGACCGCTGCTCAGTAGGCAGGTGCTTGCAAACTGAGCCAACCGCGTCGTCAAATTCAATGTTCAGGTTCCTTAGGTCGGTTTTAATATTGGACCACCATGTGGATTTTGGTCTGCCTCTTCCTCTCGGCTGCTCCGGAAGGTTTAATGAAATATTAATAAATAAATAATAAAAAAAAATGGGTGGATCAACTTTTTCTTGCTGTTATTCTGATAAAATTTCTATGAAAAGTGTTGATAATTGATATTACTGGTATTCTCAGGAGATAGTCTACATAAGAATGGGCTTATAACTGCTTAAATTACAAAGCTTTTGCTAAATATAACCACGGAAAATCGTAGTTTTAAAAAGTGACCCAGGGGCATCACCATGGCAACGAGTGGCAGAACATAGTTGATTGACCCAAATACATAATCTCTCTCTGTCTGAGACCTATCCGGGAAAAAAATAAGCTGTCAATAACGTCAAGCTCAACCGTCATTCGTTTTTTTTTTAGACACCAGACTAAAGTAACCTACACATTGTGTGATAGTTTTGGAGTTACATTTTAGAATAGTAAATTTTAATAAAATACGTTATGTCATTTTTTTTTGTTACTGATATAAGGCAAAATATAAAAACAGTGATAAATTAGTATTTCTAAGCGGAATACAGAAAATTAATTAAATTGTACTATTAAAAATAGGAAAATCGACAATTTAATAAATCTACAGATCTTACACTACGTGCAACTGTCAAAGGCATTGAAATAATTAGAAATTAAAGCAAATAATAAAATTTTGTTTTCTTAACTCGTGCGCAAGAGGGCCGCTACCGCTGAAATGAGCCAATAGTTAACTCATGTAATTTTTTTCTTTGAACTTAGATCTTAGTATGAATGGTTTAATAACAAAAAAAACATTAATACAAAGATCAAAGCTTAAAGAAAAATTTAAAAAGTAACTACTTGGAAGAGACTGGGAATCGAACCCGGTACCTCTGCATCACCGGTTCAGCGCGTCAACCACTTCGCTACCCTAGCTCCAGGTAGGCCTGACCAGGTCTCTTCCACCAGGTAGCTCCTTTTTTAATTTTCTTTAATCTTTGATTTTTGTATTAAAGGTTTAAGTAAAAATAGTGGTGTACCCACATTAAAAAAAGTGGCCAAGAGCATGTCGGGCCACGCTCAGTGTAGGGTTCCGTTGTTGCTCATCCTTCACAATAGACGGGCGTCGAGGTTTAAATTACGAGAAAGATTTCAAGCTCTATAAAAAAGGTCGTAAACGCCAAAGTAACAGTAATTACTTATTACCTTCTGGAGCTTATCGATTATACGTGCCAGATTGAGCGGAATGTTTTAATTCAGGATGGCACTGATACGTGTAACGTTCGAAGTATAAGGACACCGCGCGGCAATAACGTCATTTTAAAGAAAATTATAAAATTTTGTGATCACCCGAAAACGGCTAGACCGATTTTATTCAATATAGTTTTCATTGAAAGTACCTACTTATAAGGCCTCATTTTTATGAATTTTTCCATAATTTTTTGACGCGTGGTTGAAAATTTAGAGGGGGGGACGCGATTTTTTTTTTAGGAGCGAATATTTTCAAAACTGCTGACTTGATCGAAAAATAATCTTTGAAGACCCCTAATATTTTTAAAAGACCTATACAACGACACCCCACACACTAGTGTTGAAACGAAAAAGAAAATCACCCCACTTACCCGAAAAAAAGTTTTTTTTTTTAGTTTTTATTTTACCGTTTTGCCGGCGTACTACATACACATACTCATACCAAATTTCAGCTTTCTAGTACTAATGATCACGGAGCTAAGCCGCGGACGGACGGACAGATGGACAGACGGACAGACTGACAGACGGACATGGCGAAACTATAAGGGTTCCTAGTTGACTATATATATCCTCCTAGCCTTTGTCCCATATCTTCCTAGTTGACTACGGAACCCTAAAAAATGAGACATTATATGTTTCATAAATTTATTTAAAAATATTGTGCGGGAAACACCGCGGGGCGCAGTACTTCAATAAATCCAAATTACACCCCTGTTTCGTAGACAATCACAAATGCAGTATATTACGGTACGGCATATCAGTGCTATTGAAAACGACTCCTGGCAACGTTTCTGGCCGCCATTAAAGTTTTCAACTTGAACTGCGGCCAAGTTACTATCACTTGGTTAATGACAGGTTTCAGAGAACGTTTTCGTTTAGGTCAGAGAGTGTGCCGGGGCAGATTGAGCCTTTAAACATGGAGGGATATGTGTCGAATTTGTCATCACACACATCGTAATAAATCACGCACGAGCGTAAAAACGGGATTAAGTATAATTTATACCTAGGTACTATTAACCTAAGTTCAAAACTTAAAAAAACCCCGAATCCATCCAGACAGCTATTAAGAACCGTCTCGACAGACAAGGCTTGATACAAACATCATAGCTCAAAGAAAAATTTAAATGCGTAACCGTTTGCTTTGCTTTTTCTTAATTCTTTTTTTTAATGCTTTTATTACAGTTTGTAGCATGAGCAAACCGAGCGGCAAGGTATTTTTAATTTTTTTTGTCTGACCATAAACTATGCACTACCTGATTTTTTATCAATAAAGTCAGCATTCCCGAGCATTTTTGAGAAAAAATATATTAATGATCATCTATGGAAAACTTAATGTTCCCAATTTGTATTTTCGCCGTCTCTACTCTATAATATCTACTCTATTATACCTCCGTTAAAGAGCACACATCAGAAGGCCTACTCCGAAGATCGAAATTAGAAATTTGTACCGTGCCATCCCACTCAATATCGTGTCAAACATTTGAATGAGCAGGACGGCACGATATTCGAATTGCAAACATCGGAGTAAACCTCCAGAGCATTTAAGTTTTTAGCTTGAACCGATGCCAGCTTATCACTGGTAATAGCAGGGTTCAACGCAGTGATTTAAAAAGTTTAGCTTATTTCATGCTTTTAGCTGGTTTGGCTCACGAAGAACGAATTTATCGCATTCCTACTCTAAGGGGATTAAAACAGGATAATAAATAAGTTTTTATAGGTAAATTTGAAATAAAAATATGCAAGTACAGTCGCCATCAGATATATCGAAGCATAGGTATAAGGCGTCCATAAATATCGGAACACGACTCTTATTGACTGGGCGTTACGGTACATGTTCACATATTTATGAACGCCTTATATGCTGCGATATGTCTGATGGCGACTGTTCTAAGATTGTTGGTTACTCTTTGGTTTAATATTGCCATACTTAGGTTTTATGTGTTAGACAGTTCATTTGCTTGGAAGAGTTATTGTGGTCCGACTCTATTTATATGTAAAAATATGTGGCTATTATTCAAAGCGCAAACATCCCACCCTATCTCCCAACTTTTCTACATCAGATACGGTTGACCACACACAGTTCTAATCCGTTTTCTAACAAAACAACTCGCACCACGCTAACATAAAGTCCGCTTTTCTGTACCTCGCTACGTTTCCGCTTGTACCTATGTACAATCGTATATAGGTTAATGTTGCTGTTTTGATCGTTACGATAGGGGATGTTCTGAATTTACGTGACGTTATAAGGGTGTTTCTTGACATTCTTGTAGCGTCGTGATATTTTGAAAGGTCGATTCGTTGGTGAAGTTGATATTAAGTAGGTTCTTAAGGCTATACGAATTTATAATATCTTGATTTCTAGATTACAAGGCCCTGGCGATTTAGGTAAAGATGACATTATTGTCATAGCCCAAGGTGTATACGACCCGAAAAAGTGGCGTCTGCCTGCATGTCCCCAGAAGAGGTATGGAGCGGAACAGAGATGTGTAAAATTGACCACATTTCTCAGATTTAAATGTTTTTCTTTCGGACGTCACAAAGACGAGTTTTCTATGTGAAATCTACTCCTCTAATTAATAGTAAAATTCCTACTAGTTTGCGCGGGAACTTCCTAGCTATGAAGCCAGTAACAATTAGCTGTTGTGCAGTTTTAGTTCCGAGCGGAATCGTCAACTATTAACTAACTTTCGAATTTTAACTAAGTAATCGTTAGATACGTGTAATAGTTAGACACAGCCTGGGTTGCCACTAAAAGCGTGTAAGATAGCTTAATTATAATAATAAACCTTGTATGACGGATGATTTATGCAGCATCGCGGCATCACTTGCGCTCGTGACTAAATAGTGACTATTTTGTGTAGGGACAGAATTGCCTACGTAACATGACATCACGATAAAATGCATGGCACACGGTCGAAAAAGTTGTGCTGAGCGAGAATCAAACGATTATCGCACAGAAAATTGGCCGGAAGTTTGAGAAAATCCTTCACTTCCGGTCAAAATTTTAGGGGTGTACTTACGTCATGTGACATCATTACGTGACAGATGGCATCATGTAGCCCTTTAATCGTCGAGAGTGTGAACATAAGTCTGCCAATTCTAAAATGGCCGGAAGTGCTTGGCAGACGAGGTCAAAGATGGTCATCGGGTACGTTTTCCTACGACGTTATGTGGTATCTTGACGAAATTGATTATAAATGTTTTAAAGTAGGTAACAGTGTCTCTAAAAATAAAAAAGTCTACAAGACATATCTGGCCGGAAGTCCTTCAAAAGTGATTTTTATTAGGGTTCCGTAGTCAAACTAGGAACCCTTATATATTTGCCATGTCCGGTCGGTTCGTCTCTCCGTCCGCGGCTTAGCTCCGTGACCATTAGTACTAGAAAGCTAAAATTTGGTATGAGTATGTGTATGTATCACGACGACAAAACGGTAAAATAAAACCTTAAAAAAAAAAACTTTTTTCCGGGTAAGTGGGGGTGATTTTCTTTTTCGTTTCAACACTAGTGTGTGGGGTGTCGTTGAATAGGTCTTTTAAAAATATTAGGGGTCTTCAAAGATTATTTTTCGATCAAGTCAGCAGTTTTGAAAATATTCGCTCCTAAAAAAAAAAATCGCGTCCCCCCCTCTAAATTTTCAACCACGCGTCAAAAAATTATGGAAAAATTCATAAAAATGAGGCCTTATAAGTAGGTACTTTCAATGAAAACTATATTGAATAAAATCGGTCTAGCCGTTTTCGGGTGATCACAAAATTTCATAATTTTCTTAAAATGACGTAAGTGCCGCGCGGTGTCCTTATACTTCGAACGTTACACATATTAGTTAAGTGCCATACTACATTAAAACATTCCGCTCAATCTGGCGCGTATAATCGATAACTTCCAGAAGCGTTTACGACCTTTTTATAGAACTTGAAATCTTTCTCGTAATTTTAACCTCGGGATTTAAGCCCGTCTATTGTGAAGGATGGGTCCCTACAACATAATGACAGTATTTGCAAAGTAGTGCACGACCAAGTTCTAGAGGAACCAATTCCAATGAGTGCAGGAGTCAAACAGGGTTGCCTCCTGTCGCCGCTGCTCTTCATAGTCCTGCTCGAAGACGTCATGTGGAAACCTACTAACCTATCCGAAAAAATCATTTTTTTAGTTTTTATTTTACCGTTTTGTCGTCGTGATACATACATATACTCATACCAAATTTTAGCTTTCTAGTACTAATGGTCACGGAGCTAAGCCGCGGACGGAGAGACGAACCGACGGACATGGCAAATATATAAGGGTTCCTAGTTTGACTACGGAACCCTAATAAAAATCACTTTTGAAGGACTTCCGGCCAGATATGTCTTGTAGACTTTTTTATTTTTAGAGACACTGTTACCTACTTTAAAACATTTATAATCAATTTCGTCAAGATACCACATAACGTCGTAGGAAAACGTACCCGATGACCATCTTTGACCTCGTCTGCCAAGCACTTCCGGCCATTTTAGAATTAGCAGACTTATGTTCACACTCTCGACGATTAAAGGGCTACATGATGCCATCTGTCACGTAATGATGTCACATGACGTAAGTACACCCCTAAAATTTTGACCGGAAGTGAAGGATTTTCTCAAACTTCCGGCCAATTTTCTGTGCGATAATCGTTTGATTCTCGCTCAGCACAACTTTTTCGACCGTGTGCCATGCATTTTATCGTGATGTCATGTTACGTAGGCAATCTTGGAGCGGGCTTACGGACTAGAACGTTCTCAAGTGACTCCCTATCCGTCTTCGTCGTAACTTTCACACACTTTCACTTCTCTATGATATTCTTTTTAACCCTGCAACTCTCCGCTACCTTAAAGATCGTTTTAGTTACCTCTCATCTGCAAGGTCCGCTCAAAATTGTATACTCACTGTTCCGGCATCGAAGTCAAAATTTTATTCTAATTCTTTTACTGTGCAAGCTATTTTACTGTGGAACTCGCTTCCGGTGAATCTAAGAGCTAAAACTTTGGCAATTTTTAAACATAAATTAAAAGATCACTCTTTGTCTCTACCGTAGCCTAATCCTTTTATAATTCTATGCTGTCGTTTTTAATTATAAGTCTAACGTTAGCTGTGATATTCTTTTCATTCTTCCTTTTTGTATGTATGTACGTTTTTGTATGTACGGTAGTCCCAGAAGTATCCGACCTGACAAAGAAAACAAAAGAGAATCTAAATTTTTATTTTTTATTTTTCTATATAATCTCCTTTTAGTTCTATGCACTTGGCCCAGCGATGTTCGATAGCTTCAACACCTTGTTTGTTGTGAGATTGGTCGAGCTCGTCGAAATACCCATCAACCGCAGCCTCCACTTCATCATTGCTGGCAAATCTTTTACCACCAAGCCATTTTATAAATTTGGAAACAAAAAATAATCCGAAGGGGCCAAATCGGGCGAATAGGGTGCATGGGGAAGTAATTCGAACTTTAAATCGCGGATTTTGGTCATGGCCTTGGTACACGTGTGCACTGGTGCATTGTCTTGGTGAAACAATTTTTTTTTTCGCTAGATGCGGTCGTTTTTGACAGATTTTTTCACTCAATTGATGCAAAAGGTTAGCATAATACTCGCCAGTGGTGATAGTCTTTCCTTTCTGAAGATAATCTATGAAGATTATCCCACAGCAATCCCAAAAAACGGAGGCCATGACCTTTCCTGCTGATGGAACGGTTTTTGCCTTCTTTGGGGCCGGTTCTCCTCTTTGAGTCCATTGCTTCGACTGTTCTTTCGTCTCTGGTGTGAAATAATGCACCCACGTTTCATCCATAGTGATAAAACGCCGCAAAAACTCCGCTTTATTGTTATGAAATTTTGCCAGGCATTCGGTTGAAATATCTTCGCGACGTCGTTTTTGTTCGTCTGTGAGCAATCGCGGCACCCACCTTGCGCACATCTTTTTCATACCCAAATTTTCAGTTAATATGCGATGTACAGCACTTTTTGAAATCCCTGCCATGTCTTCTAGCTCGCGTACTGTCAATCGACGGTCATCTTATACCATTTTGTGGATTTTTTAACTGTTTCTGGCGTAGTCACTTCATTTGGTCGACCACATCGATGTTCATCTTCGCAACTAGAGCGACCTCGTTTAAACTCTGCCACCCAATATTTTACTGTTGTAAACGATGGAGCAGACTCCCCCAAAGTAGAATCTAGCTCCGCTTTAATTCTAGTTGGACTAAAATCTTTCAAATGAAAGTATTGTATCAAAATAACGATGGCCAATTTTCTCCATGTCTGAAAATTTGTTCACAGCGTCCACTATTGATGGCTACTAAATAAAAGACAAACGACGCTACGTGTTCGAATTTAAACTTTATAAAATGCGTTCTTTTAAAAAATAGTATTTACTCAAAATAAAAACCACTTTAAGTGTGCCAATATTTTACTGTTGTAAACGATGGAGCAGACTCCCCCAAAGTAGAATCTAGCTCCGCTTTAATTCTAGTTGGACTAAAATCTTTCAAATGAAAGTATAGTATCAAAATAACGATGGCCAATTTTCTCCATGTCTGAAAATTTGTTCACAGCGTCCACTATTGATGGCTACTAAATAAAAGACAAACGACGCTACGTGTTCGAATTTAAACTTTATAAAATGTGTTCTTTTAAAAAATAGTATTTACTCAAAATATAAACCACTTTAAGTGTGTCAGGTCGGGTACTTCTGGGACTGCCCTCGTATGTTTATAAATTATATATAGATACTTATTTGTGTAAGTGTATGACCTATCTGTCTTTAATATTTTGTATGTATAAATTATTTAAAGTTTTATCTACTATTTTCTGTTTAATTTTGTTTTCTCCGCCACCCAAACGTTGTCTGGAAGAGATCGCTCTTTAGCGATAACACCGCCTATTGTCTACCATTGTTTAATTTAAGATTTCTCATGTAATATTTTTCTTGTTGGTTTGCAATAAAGTATTGTTGTTGTTGTTGTTCTCGAAAAACATTTCCCATAAAAATCGGGGAACGTTCTCGAGAACGGCTAACGGCTAATCTCTACTCAGCAACCCAAACCAGGCGGCCTATGATGGTTGCTTTTTTCACGCGACAAATAAGTGACAAAGCATCCGTCACGTTTTGTCAAGCGAGTGTGAGTGACAGATGCTTTGTCACTTATTTATCACGTGATAAACGCAAGCATCATAGTCCCAGTTTCGTCGTGCTTTGACTGGCCCTCATAAGCAAGGCGTCGCCACTTGTCACGATCCTCGGCCAGCTCTTCCTATTGGTTGGCTTAAAAGCACGCCACTTCAAAGACTGTGCCAAAGTCTTTGAGGTGCTAATGGAAGCTGAAAAATAAATGTTGCGCCTGTTTATGAAGGCGGAAGAGCTGCGCGCTGGTGTCTCAGTTTGCGCTTGTAGGAAAGAGAAGTAAATTTTCACCCTCTGACCGTCTCCACCGATGCATCGGAGCGGGTAACATGTGTTGTGTGTGTGAGGACGCACAGCTCACTACTGCTTTCACTACGTTTTACTTACATCCATAACGGCCTAGCCAAGACTTTGCGCAACCAGCAACGCTGAGCGAGCGGCAGAAACAAAATCATATCGATAATTGAAGCATGCTGCTGCCACTACCACTAGCCGTTTCGCTGAGCGAATCGCGCAAAGACAGGTGATGTGGGTGGGGGCCGTGACAGGAACAATTGTATCGGCGACTAGGGATGACGCCATGACTCCAGAACGGCACGTGCGGCGGTTCGGGCGGTGTCCGAGGCATGCTTGCCACCCCGCACGCTGCCCGCCGCGCCACTCCAATGTCATGTCAAAGTCAAAGTGTTTTATTTTCTAAAACATAGGTGAATATAGGCGGAACAAAAATATAAAGTAACACTATGTTTTGCCAGTTGGCGTACAAAAACATCCATTTAGCAGCTAACTATACCATGCAATTAATAACAAATTATATTATAGATACAAACTCAAAACAAAAACAACTTAAATTAGGATTAACGAATTGTATACAAAAAAAAATGAAATATCAACCTTATTGTATAAGAAAATGAAAAAAAAAACAGTAAGTAATTATAAATTGAAAATTAAAATTCACATGTCAAATAGTCCGATAGTGTATAATAATATGCTGCTAGTAGTGTGACGGTCGGCGTTTTGGGAAGAAAACAACGATAGTCAATCACAAAATAAAAAAAATTATTTAATTATCAAAATAAAAAAAGGTCGTGGATTATTTTAGCCCGTCTGGTATCGCAACGCAGGCCGGTACTCCCCTGGTGGTGGCGAGGTCAGTTGTGCCGGTCCGTGGAACTTCGTTCAGGAACCCCGGGGTAAGGCCGTGTGCGTCGGTGCTGTTGTGGGCCGGCTCAATGTCCTGGCAACCATTTGCCGGATGTGTCGACACGTCGTGTTAATTTAAAAAAAAAACGCTTTTCTCCAAGTCGCACCCTGTAGACAACGGCCTTTATTAGAACATATACTAATATTTATTTTGTGCTCCGCTGATTATGAACCTCGGTGATGTTGCTAAGCTAGCCAGGGGGAGCAAAAGAAAGTAGCTGGTGGGTGTTCATAATCAGAACGGAGTTACAGAGTGCAGAAGGAATAAGCAGAATGTGAAAGAAGTACAGCGCAGGCAATGCGTAGTAATATATCAATTTAGCATTTACAAACAAACTAAATACCTGAATATAATATTATGAATTCATTCTCACTTTTTAATTAATTTAATGACTTTTACTTTATTATAATGAAGGGCTTAAACTTGCGATAATGAGCATAAAATAAGTACCAGCGAGTGAAATCATCATAGGCAAAATGTAGGCGACGCCATGTTATAACGGTAAATCGGCACAAGCGGCCGGCGTGGACGATAGATACTTTAAACATTATGATGATGCACTAAGATGAATATACAATGAAATCAACACACGGATTATGGTACAAGCACAGTTTAGCCACTAATACTTAAGACTAGGTAATAGCTCAACAACTTACCCTTTCGGGGTGCGAGGCGAAGTAAAGTTTTATGTACACTTCTACGATTATGCTTAACACGCAAGAATAGGGAAACAGGTGACCACTGCCGCTACGTATTTTGATGTATTTACTTAACGAGTAAATATAAGTTCCAAATATAATAATTTGCAAGCGCGATAGACGACACGGAGCGGAGCCCGTGTACGCACCAACAAGCTGTTGCCCTTAAGACGGTCTAGCGGGGTATATATGTCCGTGACTGTAATTCTTAGCTCACATTTGAAGCTCCTATCCTCAGCTCGCATCCATAGCTCCCATTAGCTCCTGATTCTCTGTAAAAAGCAAAGCTTCGTTGAACCTGTTTCCATCACCAGTGAGCCTAGACTACGAAATGCGGGCTCCAAGCTGCAAGCTAAAAAGTAAACGCTTCGCTCGCTCGGACAATTCAATTGCAGCTACTAGTTTGCACGGGAAACTTCCTAACAAGCCAGTAACAATTGGATATTATGCAGTTTAGAACCGAGTTGGACCTTCAACTTTTAACTACTTAAGTTTTCAATTTTAACGAGTAAGCAAAAACGGAAGCGTTTCAACCGCTCTTGCTCTTTCGTTACGAAATTTTGATAGAAAAATGAAATTAAGTCTGTCATAAGTCATAACTTAACTATTTAGAGCTCAGAAAGTATTCGTCAAAATGTTGACACCAGCTCTGCTTCCCACTTTGGTTCGGCGCGCATTTCTAGTCAATCTTAGTCTCATCGCGTCGTCCCACGACTAATTGCCTCGCATATTACAAATAACCAGTGAAATACAGTTCTAGCTCTCTTCTTTGAAGATGGATCTAAAAATAATAGCTAGTTGATTCTTATGTAGCCTAACAAGTGTTGGACTCGGTCCGGCCCAAGGATAGTGGCGCCACAAACAGCTTTCATATGGCAATAATGTGCACACGTCAATAGCGATTAGTCAAGGATTTGTCATTAACCAAATTTAAAACATTCGTTACCAGAATGCTGCTTTATCCTTCGTTCCGTTCTTCTTGCGAAATAAATACAGAATCCTATTTAAAAAAACCTGACTTTCATCACTATGGATTAGTCTTCGCCTTATGAGGAAACTTGAAATTTGCGAAATATCTTGACTTTCAACGTCAGTCCCCAAATATTCACTAAAATCCGCAATTATGGCGTGGGTTATTAAAACCCTCTGTTGGGCTATAATTATTGACTGATTATTTCGTTTCGTTTGTCCACAGGAACTCCTAGTGACCCTCTCCACGCTCCTCCGCGGCTCAGTATACGAACGGCTCCGCTGGGCATTCCGGCTGTACGACGTGGACGGCGACGGGGCCATCACTCGCGGCGAGTTGGCCGAGGTGGTAGTCGCCGTGCATGAACTGCTGGGTCGCCGGGCGCCGCCTGGCTCGCCGGCTTCAAGACTGGACGACGCCAAGGCCAACGAACAGGTCAGTTTAATGGTGTAACACGGAATGTCTACCTTAAACCTCGACGAAAAGAGAGGGCCATCAGTCGCGGCCGAGCTCGCCGAGTTAATTGTAGCCGTGGACAAGCTACGGGGCGCCGGGCACCTCCTGGCTCGCCGGCTTCAAGACTGGTCGCTAAGGCCAACGAACAGGTCAGTTTATGGGAAAATCCGGAGTTTCATACCTTAAACCGGGCGAATAAAGAGAGGCCATCACGCGCGGCGAATTGGCCGAGGTGGTGGTGGCGGTGCATGAACTGCTGAAGTGCTGACGCCGGGCGCCGCCTGGCTCGCCGGCTTAAAAACTGGACCACGCTAAGGCCAACGAACAGGTCAGTTTAATGGTATAACCTGGAGTGTCATACCTTATTAAACGAAAAAAAGAGGGTGTTACAAGTTTAATATGTGTATCTGTGTGTCTGTTGGTGGCATTGCAGCGTCCATACGGGTTGACCGATTTGAGTGCAGTTTTTTTTATCAAAAGCCTAATTTGTCTAGATGTTTTTTAGCTTTGTTTGATGGAAATCGGAGCTCTCGTCTCCATGACATTCAGCTTTTAGTGAAACAATTGACCGGCTCTCAGCCAATATTGCTGGCAGTGGAAGCTGGGAATTTCGAATTTTGTTTTTATGTTCAGTTTTGCATTTGCTATATCGCTCATTAAAACAGGGTTTCACGAGTAGGTACCAGCTACAGTTGAATTTTTAATTAGCCAAAGTGATTTGACAGATTTCGTAATATTTTAATATTTTCGTTATTCAGATATTATTTCTTAAAACAATGAATGAGAAAACACGTAATTGCTGATATTAGATAGACTTTTATTGATAAAAAGTGATATGTTGAAACCAAATTAAACTTAATCAAATGGCGCTCGTAAAAAATTGTGTCAGTTTACTCCGTATAATTAAAAATCCGACTTGTATCGGGGTGTTTTTAATATTTTATTTACTATTTAGGTTATTAAGATAATAAATTTGATATAAAACACAAACCTACACCATACCTACCTATTTATACATTTTAGGTATAACAAACCCCAGTCAACCGCAAACTTGTATAGAGCCCTCGTTTCGCAGGCGACTGCCTCCAACTTCCCAACGCTGCCGGCAGTTGTGCATTTTACGTGAGCTTTAGGTGTTAGGCTTTGGAACTAATCAGCTAACTTTTACTAGAAAACTATGTGCAACTTTACGCTGTATAATAACGGCTTAGTTTTTTTTTAATTGAGAAACTAACAGTCTAAAAAAATAATATGACAATGAACAAACTGACTCACTTTGTATGGCTGGTATGGTTTGACAGTTCATTTGCTTGGAAGAGTTGGTGTGGTTTGAGTCTTGTATTGATACAGGGCTAGACAATAACCTTAATTTGTAGACCTAGTTCCATACATAAAATTATAGAATTGAAAATGTCACCTTACAATGACCAAAAGTTTTACTGGCAAATTAAAAAAAATAAGCAAATTTTATTTTTTTACTATTATTTAAACAATACAATCCAAAAAACAAGACTGTTTTATACATTTGGAATCACTTACTACTATATTGTATAAGTATAAATACGCCTAGTCTTCAGACAACAGATTTGCGAAAGATGAAGCCGGTTTTGGTTTATCTACGAACCAATTTGACGACGCGTTTGGCTCGGTTTGTAGACACCTGCCTACTGAGTTGGCGGTCCCAGGTTCGAATCCCGGCCGGGGCAAATATTTGTGCAAATATTTGTTCTTGGGTCATGGATGTTATCTATATATGTATATCGTCGTCATAGTACAAGCTTTGCTTAGTTTGGGACTTAGGTCGATTTGTGTAAGATTGTCCCTTAACATTTATTTATTACAAAAAAAAAAAAAAACATAGAGACGTTTTGCTTGTGATATTGATATAGAGAGGCGTTTTAACAGTTCCCGAATCCATGTTTCGTCCAGATCTTGATGTTTTTAGGTTAATCCTTACTCAAAATCGATAGCATTTTAGCAAATAACGTTATTTTCCGATATGACACTTTGTAAAAGAGTTAAAGGTTTTTGACTGCTTAATTAATTGATGGATAGAACAATGTTTGGCTTTAATTTGACGAAGGTAAATAATTAATTATTATAAATTTATGAAACATGTAAAAGATCAAAGCTTAAAGAAATATTGAAAAAGGAGCTACCTGGTGGAAGGGACCGGGAATCGAACCCGGTACCTCTGGATTACCGGTCCAGCGCGTTGGCCACTTCGCCACCCTCGCTCCACGTAGACCTGACGAATTTTTCCTTATGCTTTGTGTGTCGATCTTTGCATTGTTTATTTGAAAGGTTTTTACACCTTAGCGACCTCTATGTGAATACGTTAATATTCACATCTTACCGCACCACTTTACAGCGGTGAACGAGCAAGCGAGAGAGGGCGCTGTTAGTTTTATAAATTTATGAAACATGTAATGTCTCATTTAGTGGAGTGGCTATCGCGCTGGACCGGTAATCCAGAGGTACCGGGTTTGATTCCCGGTCTCTTCCACCAGGTAGCTTTGATCTTTGTATTCATAGTTTAATTAATTATTGTTCTTTTATTTACATTTATCAACAGAAACGAGATTCAGCGCTGTTGTGCTGTAGTCGGCATGACGAATTTTTTTTTGAGGATGCATCGATCTTGATCCTATTTTTTATTGGGATCAAATGTCTATATGGGACTTAACACACACTTAGGCTGCTCTAAAAGTCAGAAATTACCGTCAAAGCTCAATAACGTTCCTACGGAGCGCTAAAAACGCTCCATACAAATGGCCACCTAATCGTGACGACCAACATAATGTATGAAGACAATAAGTAATTTACACCGTGAAAAAGTGCGTTTAAGTTCATGGTTGTGATACAATTACTTTTTTGTTAAAGTATAAGGAATCTGATAACGATTTCAAGAATGCTTTTGGACAAAAAAAAAATTAGTGCGTGGAGTCTCTCCGCGCGGAAGGAGTGAAACTTCGTTAAACGTTTAAACCGCAACCGTTAAAAAAACGTTTCACGCAACCTTGTTGAAAGTCGCATTAGAAGTTTCACTTCAAAAACAAATGTTGTGTAGTTTTGTGACTACAAAATGTCAAGAACCATCTCGACGGACGCGTCTTTCGATTAAAAGACACCGCAGTGAAATTGGTGAATCCGTTTGGGAACTACGATTCCACGGACAGACACACAGATTTAAAACTTATAACACCCCTCATTTCTCGTAGGTGGTTAACAAGGCCCTTAATATAGCGTAAGATTTTTCCACCCTATAGTATACTAATATGAATGTTGCATTTTAACGAATACTTTTGCTATTTCCAGGTGGACCGAGTGTTTCACAAGCTGGATCTGAACCAGGACGGCGTGATCACCATCGAAGAGTTCCTAGAGTCTTGCCTGAAGGATGACGTCATCATGCGCTCGCTGCAGATGTTTGACACGGCGCTATGACGGCAGACCGACTCCGCGCACGCGCGCTCTGACCTCAGGTAACTGTACTCAAAGAGTTACTCAAGTCGTAGGTACCTGTAGGATGCCGTCATAATGGGCTCGCTGCGGGCTCAGGTATAACTATACAATAAAATATAATTCATTTAAGTCTAAATGGTCTTGTTCCTAAAAAGCTATCTTTAACCAAGTTTAGAGCAGAAAACAAGACTGTCCCTAGGTTGAGGGTTGCCTCACACAAGCCTGACGTAGCGTCAAACAGGTATACTGTATAGGTATACCGGGCCAGGACTGACCTAACTTTCTCCTCAAAACACAGAAGTCTCGAAAACAGAAGAGAATGGTCCTCAGACTTATGAGGGCAGCTACTGCAGTTGGTAGGAATGGGGTTCTATCGGCATCAAGCCACTTAGTTTAACAAGACGAACTTGCTACGCTCCGCATATTTAGTAAACAATTCCACCTTCCTCAACACGTTGTACAGAATCGTCTACATATATCTGGCTGTGATGCCTAAGCTATTTAAAGCTGTCTCGTGAACTAAAACATTTCAGGAATGACATTTTAAAAGAGGCCTTTGTTATTTCCAGGCCGTCGATGAAGCGGCCCCAGCCCCGCGCCGCGTGCGCGTGCCGATGCGCGCGCGCGCCCGCCCTGCACGCGGCAGCCGCAGTGTGGTGGGGACGCGCACGCGCCCTCGCGCGCTGGCTACTCGCCCAGCACCTCCATCACGACTGGCAGAACAGCCTCAATGCGAAGCTGTTCCTGGCTTTTTAAATCTGAACCTTTCCCTACTGACTTCTGAATAATCTTGGAGACATCTCAAACGTCCGCTTAGCATCTCCACCATGATTGGTAAATCTGGAGAACAGTCTCAACGCGAGTTCTTGGCTTTCTAGAACTAAACAGCCAACCTTCCGAACTGTCCTCTAAATCGCTGATTGGAGACATCTCAAACGACCTTCAGCCCAGCCCAGCATCTAGATTGGCAGGATAGTCATATTAGTCATAGTTGATCGGAGATACGACAAGCTCAGCATCTCCACCATGATTGGTGGGATAATGTTCTAACCAACTGCCAACACGATCTATGTTTAAACTTTTCTACTCCAGCTGTGTTCTAAATCGGTTATTTGACTAAAATCCAACGCAAAACTCATATTTTTCCGATCTGAAACTGTCCCTACGGTTTTTAAACTTTCTTAGCTTTCTAAATCGCAGATTTAGCATTGACAGACCAGTCTAAATGAGAACAAAACTTGACCTAGAGTACCTGGATCTAAAAAGATTAAAGTTCCCGTACTATCTGTCTAAGTTTCTGATTGGAAATAGATCTGAAAACGTTTAAATTCTGAGCCCATCTTTCTAAAATGCTGATTGGAAACGTTTGGGAATGTTTTGAATGTCTTAGTAGTACCAGTTCTTTGCTTAGCATCTCCACCAATACTGACATAATCTCCTTAAATAACCTGCAGTACCAGCCCATTTAGCACAACTACGATCCGTGGTTTTCGTCACACGACATAGCCTCGCCTGTCACTCTCTCACAGTACAGCGCAGAAGGAGATAGGTAATATTTTTCGCGCGAGAAAGAGTCGCGTGTCACAGTTGTACTAGAGGTGCATGCCTGTCTTTGAACGAGACTCCTACGTGGTAGCCTTATTTTCCTGCACACTAGCGAGCACCAGCGTGCTTGGCCTTCAGCCTTAATAGGCAGTCTTGGGCAAAATCGGTGCGTGTTATTCTAATCGGGTTATGTATGCCTCAGGAGATGTCTCTAATCAACCTCAAGGCGCCATATCTATTCTATACAGGCTGCCTCTAACTATGGGGCTTTAAATTTAAAGTTCCATTCTACTCACTTAACTGTTATGTGACATTAAAAACTATATATCATTTACATAAATTATTAGACCTCAAAGTTTAATGGTTATTTGACGTTTGGCATTTGACGTTATTATTATTAATCCGTTTATGACGGCTCGAAGCTTGTGCCATAACCTATGCATGACTTTCCCGTGTTAAATAAGACTTATCAAAAAAAAACATGAGATGAAATGATCATTAACAAAGATGGCCGATGAATCTATTCCATTTGACGTTTCTTGAAGATAAACATTCAATATCAGTATGCTCTCAATTTAGCATTGGATTGCGTACATTGAAAATAACATTTAACTTGCATGAAAGACATCAAATTAAGTCTGAAAATGTATTTAAAAAGTTGCAGATCACTAGATGCTCAGCTTGGAGAGAACAATCAAACCTTGCGTTTGAAACCCCACTGTCAGAGCCACACTCTTACCTCCAAAATTTAGTTTAGGCATTTAAAAAAATGTAAGCACTGAAGCGTCGACGACCAAAATTTTACAAAAGTGTTGCCATGAAATTGAAGTTAATGCCAATATTGACACATTTATAACATCACTTGAAGATGAAACTTAGTTCTGAAGTTCACCTGCTAGTAATTTTTCAGGAATTAACGAAAATATACGATTAATTATTGTTGTAAGTAATTGTTTTTTTAGTCAGTAATTATTCAGGTTATTTTTAATTCGTTTTAAAAGTCAATAGTGATTACGTAAATTGTTAGTGAGTTGATTAGCAATATTTAAATGTAATTATGAAGTGAAAAACAATAGCACATTTTGGATTTTTAAATAAGTACCTACACTGACCGACGTAGACACTTAGATAAATAAAATACCATAGATGACAGATAGTAAAAAGTACAGTCAAGGAGAAAAGTCAATGAATATTTTAAAGCTAAATGCATACACCATGTTGTTCCGGTATTATTTGACGACTATTTTAAATGTCTGTTTTGTTATTCTTTTTATTTCGCTTACTTATTGTATGGTACGGGATTAAATATAATAATAAGAAAAAAACATACTTATTCAAGAAAAGAAACGTAATTTTAATATAATTAAGATACTATTATATTTTGTCTTGTTCTCGGCAGTAGAGTCGATGACACTATCAAGTATTTTTACATGAGTACTTACCCTTGACTGTACATAGTATTTTAGTAAGACATACGAATTATTTCAAACTAGCATTAATTAAATAATTTTAATTTTTACAATGGAAATCTGGGTTAAAATCCAAACTTAGACGTTATATTGTAACGAAGCGAGTTTACATTTTCTTAATACTAAAAGCACAGAGAAGATTATTATGATAAAGTTATAATGAACCGAATATTACATAAAAATGTCATAACCTTCAATGGGGCACTATTTAATTTTAGCACTTTATTATATTCTAATATAGTGTGGTTTTAAATCACGCAAAAATCACGCAAACTAAGGATAGTTTTTTTATGAACATTTTATGAAAAAAACGACTACTCTTTTAATTTACATTCATCATCTACATCTGAAAACAAAGGCCTGAACGCGCCGCGGAGTCGAAAAAGTCTTTAAGACAGGATAGCACGGGATCATATATGAATCGTGTTTAATATAGCACATTCCCTATTTCATCCAGGTTTCAAGACATCCATGCAAAATTAAAATAAAATGTTTGATGCCGAAATTTAACCGATAACGATATACCACATACTGTACATAGTACACATGTAATTAAAACCGACGAAGTGCGAGTCGGACTCGCGTACGAAGGGTTCCGTACCATGAAATAAAACAGCGGCAAAGTAATCACGTTTATTGTATGGGAGCCCCACTTACATATTTGTTTTATTCTGTTTTTAAGATTTGCTGCTATAGCGGGCACAGAAATACATCATCTATGAAAATTTCAACTGTCTAGCTATCACGAGTCATGAGAAACCTGGTGACGGACACACAGATGGACAGTACAGTCTTAGTAATAGAGTCCCGTTTTTACCGTTTGGTTACGGAACCTTAAAAATGATCGCCACGAAAATCTGTTCATACTCAACCTTCTGATATGTTCCTATCCCGCTCTCGCTTGTAACTGCGTCCTTATCGGTCGTTTCGACACGAGGAACAGGGTAAGTGCTCCGATGAGCAAAATGGGTACCGCTTATTTTACTAAAATTTACTCAAATTTTTGGATGTGCTTACCACTAGATCAATATTTTTTGAAATTTGAATACTGTTTTAATTGCTTTCAGGCTTCTGTCCAATTTCGTAAGATTTTTTAACGGCAGACTAACATTTATATGTGCACTGCCTTTTGAATTTTAACGATATTCGTAATTTATTTGTATTTTCAATCATGTCCCAGCAAAGCTAGTTGGGTCAATAAAATAAAACCTCATGTAGTTTTAAAATGCTCTCTATAAAATGTTGAATCCACATTTTGATCTTTGTGTAATCTCATTAAACTGTAAGTGCCTAGGATCGATGAATTGCATATGTAAAATATTTTAACTTTATGATTGGTTTGATAAAAGTTACAAAAACAATATTGTCATTAATTACATGAAGACTACGATTTTTCTACTAAATATCAATGTGTAAATTGGTAAATAAGTATTAATTTAAATGTTTCAAGCAATCTAACAACTAATATGCAATGTTTGAGCATATCAATTGTATGTTGGCTTTTTAGGAGTAAACGCCATATTTTAGCTTTAATCTGATAAGTTTATAGAAAATTATTTGCATTTATAGACCTATAAATAATCACTTGCATAGGAACAGAAATTATTAAAACATTGATAAAGGAATTGCGTTGTGACAAGATAATTGATGTAATATTGGCCTTCGCAATTGGCGAAAAAAATAATAGGCCCAGGTATTTGGTTTTGAATTAGATTGAGCAAAATATGACTCATTAGCGGATCCAATTGCATTTTCAATATTTTATAGCGCAGAAGTTCCTAAGTTAAATAGATTAATAGTTGTTTTTATTCAAAGTAATCTGTGTCCATCGTACAGACTTTTAATTGAGAGAGCAGTTTCGAATTTGCTTATATTAATGGGGAAAATGTGTTCGTATGTCTGTGCGAGGCTACAAATTATGAGACGTCGTACTTGTACTTACTACTAAATAATCTTACAGATATTTCTATCTGTAAGTTAACGTCGAAATGACGTTGAACGACGTTCTTCTTTTCTTACTTTAAAAGCATTTCTAATATATTATAGTAGTAGAATTACAAATTATCTTATGAATAGTTGAAATTTAACTATTGGTATTATGAAATAAATCAAAAATTGTTGACTGATTTGACAATTTGTAGATGTGAAGTTTCTTTATAGGGCAAGCTAATTTTCGGTTAGGCTTTTACGGCAACTTTTGTATTGGGAATTTGTGATTATACATGATGATATCATTCACATGGGACAGTTATTGTCTTTCTTGAAGATCTATGTTCTAGCTCTGAAAGTGAAAGACTTCCGTGTTGATTGCAATTAATTCTTCATGAAAGATCAATAATCGTGTTGTGGTTAGATTTCCACTAAATTATGTTTATATAATTATATTTGTGGAGTTGATTACTTTGTCTCTCTCTGATTTATCTGAGAGCACAATTTTCTCCAGTAACATCGCTGGCTCAATATTACGGGCTTCTATGTTTCACTTTTGACGAGTTGAAATTTGAACATTGTCATAATGACATGAACTCTCTACTTTAAAAATGTAATAGAACCCTTTAATATTGGGCCAGCTACATGTAGTCAGTAGTGAGAAAAGGAACAAGAGATTTGTGAAATTTGTTCTTAGGAAACATGGCATCGTTTTTAGATTAAATAGAAACTACATTCAATATTTTTTATGACCTCTTACATAACCAGGAACTGAACGTGGTTAAAATTCTGTAAGTAATCGCATGTCGCATAGTAACATTCTTTACAGCGGTTTTTACCGGGTTATGTATGAGCAAATGTATGAGATTTATAAAAAAAAATGCAGTTTTTATTATGTATAAATACGACGCCATAGTTCTTTAGGAACAGATTTCCCCATCTCTTATAGTTTGTTACTGCTCCCTACTGATCCATTTGGATTGATCACCGGGTATAGTTACATGTTCATCTATTAGAATGGGTGCTTGGAGGCGCTCTTCAAGTTTGTTCGAGCAAAATAGACGCGCGTTCGTAGCTAGACGTGCGGCTAGTCTGCGGCAGCTTATGTGAAGATCAAAAGACAGACCATTTTGTAGTTTAAGCAAAATTAACGTTTACAGAGGCGAGAATCCCAATATGAAATCTGCCGAAAAGATTGTGTTATAGAAATAATTATACTTAAGAAGTACCTACATTTAGATGACAGTTTAATTACTATCAGTGTTGAACATGGCAATGATTAGATAGTTGTGATATAATGTGGACGTGTGTGTAACCTTTGGGTTTTATGCTATTTAATACCTATAAGTTCAAAAGAAAACATAATTTTAGTATTATATTCCATAAAACTTATTTTTCAAAAAATAATAATATTTATTTAATCGTACGTATATCTCATAAAATTATTATTTGTACTCAATTCTGAGACACTATCTTGTGCGCTAAAGTGAATTTTGTTTTTAATATTGGTACTTTCAATTCCACGATACCTGACTTAGGGATATTGCACATGTTTCACATTATTAATCTGAGTAGTATTTAGTAATTTTGTTGACATATTTTTCGATAGACTATCGTTTGTAGTGATAGTGTAATCTAGAACTATTAGAGTCCATTTTGTTTTAAATACGAGTAAATAGTTGCCGCAATAAATTGAATTAATCCGATTACTATTATGGCGAATGCTTTTAAAACACGACATGTTACTTTGTTGTATTTTAAACGGTAAAAATTTCAACGGGGGAAATTGTTAAACAATTTTCGGAACGTACTCTTCAATAAAATAAAATATTTCAAAGATTTTGACATGTTTTGTGTTGCATTGTAACTATATTTTCCTATATCTACTGTAATAAGTTTTAAAACCTAATATATTTTAAAAATAATTTAACTTACTCGAACTGGTTGTACCTATATTTTCTATGGAATTGTATGAAAGAATTGAGACGGACGTTGTCTAAGTGAAGTCATTTGACTGGTGTTAATATTGAATGATATTTTCTAGATAAATTTGGGAAATTTTAATGAAAGTTTTATGCCTTTTATAGAGTGAGAATGGAGGAATAAAATTGTACCGCGCCCCGTGTGGACAAATAAATACCTACTTATTGTAAATAATTATAAATTTGTCACTGTGTCAAGACGTCCACGTTATTCTGATAGTAAACAGTTCTTCATGTTTTAAGAGTGTTTTATTCCAAGATTACCCATCCGTCATATACAGTGATTGGCACGGCCCGTGACACACCGCGGGTTTCCTATAGTACTGTTTTTTTTACATCTTATTTATTTTATAAGCCATATGTACATCTTATGATTAAATCTGCTCCTATAGTAATGTTAATATGAACAAAATTATAATCCCACGGTCTTTATTGCACAAAAAGAAATCTATTTAACGTAACGTAATATTAAGCCTGACCAGAAATATATGAGGATGCGCCATATTGAGGAATTTCCCTGGAAATCATTTTTGACACTGGCAATGGTTGTATGATGGTTTGTTAACCATGTCAATGTCATTCGTGGTGATTTCTTTAAAAGACAAAAGAATATACCGAGAGTGCATTCCATTAAATGATATTATAGTTGCCGGCAAACTTTTTGAACAAAAATGGTGGATCTGCGCATGTACATTTGTACAGATTTGTACGTAAATCGGCTACTGCGCAGTCAAGGTTATGCTCTAAAAGTTTGCTGGCAGCTGTACGAGGTTAACATAGTGGAACTGACAGGTATAAAACTAACTAATGTCATTATAGTGGGTTGCGAATGGTTGCAGAATTGTTGCCTTATAAATCTTATAAATAACGCCCTCTTGACAATTCTCATATATTTCTGATCAGGCTTTAATAGCGTTAAATGTATTACAATCATGTTCGTATTTTTAATTCCGAATACCGCGATGTTGCACGGGCCGTGCCGATCACTGGTCAATGGTCATATACGATACGAACCCAGTGGCGGGTTACATGAAGGCAGTGTATAAGCAAATAAACCCATACCAGTAGTTATCTTCTTAAAGTTGTTATCTTCGAAAGTAAGTCTTTTTCCCAAACGCGGACGACCACATCTATCTCTATCTTCTACTCTACATCTCTCCACGTTACACTTACTGTAAATATAACCCATAAAAAAAACATGTTTTCAGTATATTTGGATCAAATATGTTTGACCTTACAAATGCAGGGACCTATAGAAATACTTTCACCTACAAACTTAACAAGCATCACATGAAATAATAAATAAATTTAAATGAAATGTCCTATGTCACAGAAATACGAACTGGAATAAAAAAAAATATTGCTTCGAATTTTGAGTTGGACTCTATTTATATAATAAAATAAGAGCGGTGACAGGTTGCCGTAGTTACCAAAAGCAATCTAGTGGGTAAGAAAAATAATATGCAGTAATTATTTACCTTCTTATACGACTTTTTGCAGGCAATAACAAAAAAGGTAGCCATAGCATCTCCTAAAATTCCTAAATTGGTCCTAAATTATTCATGACAAAAGAGGTTTTGTTTTGTCTTTACAAAAACCAAAACTTAATTTGACCTCCTTATGTGTACACTAGGTATATGAGAGCAATAAAGATATATCTATCTATCTTTAACACGTTCGCTGTCCGAAATGAAATCGTAAGCTGTACAGCTTTGTAATGTAACCCAATCCTGAAATGCACTTACCTTTATTATAAAAATATTAAATATATACATAGCACTTTTGTCTACGATCATACTTTTTTATCAAAATTAGTTTTATGCAAATGAAATACAACTTCATGCAACCGTAACAAGGTCTCATTCTGTCAAAGTTTTTGAACTGTCATCTTGAGGCGTTTTTTTTAGTTTTGCTTAATAATGATGGCGTTCATATTCAAAGTTTGTTTGAACATAATTATTACAGATATTGTCAAGTAATGATGAAATTTCCAGACGAATATCACAAAATTAATTAACTAATTAGCAATTGCGTTTTCTGCGATAGCAGAATTTATGTATAATGACCCACTTAATGATGTGAACTCAAAACATCTTACAACACGTTTGTCGTGATTAAAATGTCAAAATCAAAAACACCTTAACATTGTAAACATTGTTTGATGTTTTCGTCCATGTATCCATAAATTTTATTTTCCTTGGACGATTTTAAGCAAAATAATGTCTAAATCACTTCATGTAGTGGACGGCGAGGCCTCGGAATCCGATTCAGAGATAGAAATTGGAAAATCACCGGTAAGTGTTGTGATTATGTTATGGTGACGAGTGGTACTTGTGGCAGAAACTTAACTTAAAAATCTTCGTATAAGAAACGTTTTAAGCTAATCCTATAGGATCATATCGTAATCTAGCTTTTCTATCCATGCCAATGTTCCAGATATCATAATCTTTGTTCATTGCTTTTCTTTCACATAAAAACCATAAACATAATAACTCAATTTAGCGTTCATTATAGCAACAAAAAAAATTGTAGGCAGTCCAGTTGAATAATATTGTCACATCTGATCATAAATTTTTAAGTCATATTACTATCTTATATGTATGTAAGTAAATCAACAATATGATCAGATAATAGATGATAATAGGCACAGATTTTCAAAATGACCTAATTACATTTAGGTAAGTGTTGTTATAACTGTAGTCATTTTTAACCCCTGGCAAAAAGAGGGGTTTTGTAAGTTTAACATGTGTATCTGTTTGTGGCATTGTAACTCCCAAACAGATGGACCAATTTGAGTTCAGTTTTTTTTATTCAAAAGATATGTCTGTCGAGATGGTTCTATGTTTGGTAGAAAAATTGTTTGTTCTAGAATTAATCATTGTTTAAATGACCATTTTCAGTCACTCAACCTACAGTCTACTGAGGTGTTTGTGGTTGCCGGTGAGGCCCCGGAATCTGATGACGGTAAGTTGTAAACTTTATGAATCATTTCACCTAGAGAGCCTATGTTCCGTTTCAGTTTGGCCCAATATTCTTTCATCTTCGGATGTCCAGACTCTTTCCAAGTGTGTTGCGAAATGATGTTTTTTTTTTTACGTTTTCAAAACCCATATCTCACCTATTTTGAAAAGCATGTAAATAATAAACAAACCTCCTTACAAAATTCATGAGAATCAGTTGAATAATGCAACTATTGGTGAGTTTTTTAAATTAAATGAAAAATAGAACAAAGTGTATTTTCAGAAAGCAAGCTGCCGACACCTACCGTGCTGTCAGATCTGGATGTCCCCTTGAACGTCCCGTTCCAGAACTCTGCTCCTAGCAGACTGCCCAGTTCTCTGCTGCATCAAAAGCTTTGTAAGTGTATTATTGGTTTCTAATTTCCAAGGACATACATCTTTTGGAAGGAGAGGCTCCTTGAAGAAATTTGCTGTGGCTGTAGACCTGCTGGGACCCGTTCCTGATCATAATTATCAATAAGGTGATACATCCATGAATCGGTCACCAGCAGGTGGTTGAACTGAACTAAGTATTGCATTGATTTGCTGTGGCTGCAGCCCTGCTTGGACCCGTTCCTGATCATAATTATCAATAAAGTGTTAGTTAGTTGCACTGGGCATTTTCCGCAAGTCGACATCCAATGCCTATTTATTATATCAATAAGGTGATACATCCGTGAATCGGTCCCAGCAGGTGGTTGAACTGAACTAAGTATTGCATTGATATGAAAGATAAAAATATATTATTATTATTGGGCAAAAGCCACTCCCCTTGATTTCCACAACTCCCCTGTTTCGTGCTTTTCTGTCCACTTCGTCGCCGCCCATCATCCGCCTCCCAGTTCGTCAATATATATATATCAATATTTATAAACGGGCATGTTTTGCTGCAATTTGTGGCCCGGCCATTATTTGCATCTTGCTCTAGTGTAGGGTGACAGAGAAGGACGGCTATAGTTGCCGGCCACAAATTGCAGCAAAATATGGCCCGTTTAGAAGCCCCTATAGATAATTATTAAGAGACAATCTTACACAAATCGTCCTAGCCCCAAACAAAGCATAGCTTGTTCTATGGGTACTAGACGACTATACACAATAAATATAGATAACATCCATGACCCAAGAATAAATATTCAAGTTGATCACACAAATATTTGCCCAAACCGGGATCGAACCCAGGACCGCCGGCTCAGTAGGCAGTTGCACTGCAATTCATTTAACAATTTACATTGCGTTTGAAATCACATTAATAAAAAATATACAATAACAATAAATTAAACAACCAACCAAACTGCACTAACGCGTGGTCAATGTAAATTATTATTATTATATGTTCTTATTTTCCAATAGGTAATAAGTGCCGACTAGCATTTTCTGCCGACTCAATCGGTCGACTACAAATGATGCCAACTTAATCGGCCGACTAGAAATGATGCCAACTTAAGCGGCCGACTAGTAATAATGCCAACTTAATCGACCGACTAGAAATGATGCCGAATAATCGGGCCCTCTCTAATCTCAGCTGTTTATGTGTCCAGGGGAGTGCAACGTGTCCCTCCGGGCCTCCCTGGAGGGCCTGGTGCGGCACACGACCGACATCGCCGTGGAGAAGCTGACACGCGCCGACAAGATACTGCTCAACGGACAGGTAGGCAGTGGGATTACTTATGAATTATTTTTATTATAGCAGTAACGTCTAACGTAAACCAAATGTTTGCAATGAAGCGAATTAAAAAAAATATAACGGTTCAGGCAGGATTCGAACTTGCGTCTCCAACGGCTTTCCGGGTCAACACGGGCGTCCTACCTATTGGACCACCGAACCTGATGCCAGAGCCATTGAATTTTTCAACCAGTTGCTTCTACATGCCTTAGGGTGGCATCGTAGCATTTGGATTACTTATGCTTGAAGCGGAATCACAACTCCGAAACATCTATTTATTTAGACTTTATTCCAAAACACAAATAAGTAAATTTTACAAATGGCGGACTTAATGCCATAAGGCATTCTCTACCAGTCAACAGCCAAACAGAAACTTTAGCAGTTGGTGCAGGATCATTAAAGGTCGTTAGAGAGAAAAAAACTCCAGTAGCGTTGAATTATGGAATGAAAGATTTAATGCGATTGACCTAACGATCTAATAGCTCAGTTGATAGACCACTACGCCGCAAACGTAGGGTCGCAGGTTCGAGTCCTGCATAGATTGTAGTGGATCACATTACATTTTTCTTTCATAATTTACCTTTGTGTCAATATTTATGGCTCACGATGGTTTTAATAATGTTATTGTCCGAAAGTAACTTTTTCCTGAAACCAGTACAGGATTCAAGAATTCATTACTTACTTGGGTATATGTGTCGACAGGAAAGCATGCGCGCAACGAACGCCAGCCTCACTTTAGCGCGTGCGCGTCTCAAGCAGATCCACACGGAGCTGGAGAACGCGCACTGCAGCAGCGCGCTCCCCACCGTCAGGATCAAGTAGTCCTGGAGACCTGGTCAGCCTACCACACCTTCCACACCTCTGGATTCATCATCATCAAGTTAAGATACTAAAGTGTCAACTAGAGCGTGAAAACCCTATTGATTAACGCTCGAAGTTACTATCTGGAGACAATCCTGGACACCTCAACGGAACGGGCACTGCAGCAGCACGTTACCAACCGTCAAAATCATGTATTCCTGGAGACACACTTCTGGCTGGGCTCATTATCAAGTTTAGATACTAATTGTTAACTAGGGTGTAAGAATCCTATCGATTACCGCTCGAAGTAACCGTCTGGAGACAACCCTGGACACCTGGAGATACGTTGGACATTTCAAGCAGATCCACACGGAGCTAGAGAACGCCCACTGCAGCAGCGCGCTGCCCACCGTCCGGACCAAGTAGTCCTGGAGACCTGGACAGCCTACCACACCTTCCACACCTCTAGACTCATCATCAACTGAGTGTCAACTAGTGAGGGACAACCACTCACCTCTAACATAAGTTACCTGACTCTATAATAGAAGAAGAAGACGATAAACATTATATAAATAAACTAAAGCAACTACTACCAACTAAAGCCTATTACGCGCTAAACGAATACTTAGAAGATACATTATAAACACTCGGTAAGTCCTCCTCTCCCTAACATTGCAGTGCCCAACAGGGTTCACAATGATCTGTAGCTTAAGGTTAACATCGGTAACTACTTTTTCTCAAACATGCAATGAAATATCGATGTTATGTGCCTTATAAAAGGCTGCGAAGTATGACGTTTCCGATGCAGCTTGACGAAAGGTCGTTAATGGAATTTCATACAAATTTGGAGGCCTAGGCCGGCAACACGCTCTTTTTTAATTTCTATTCCACATAAGTTTGTGACATGGCATCATGTCGATCAGCCATTAAAAAAAAAAACAAAGAAACATTTGCTTTTTGGTTAACTATGACATTCTGCCACCATGCTTATTAAAAAAAAACAATTAGCGATTTGGTATCTTTTGATCAACTTAAGAAATAACACATAATTAACTAATTCTATTAATTTTTAAAATATAAATTGAAAATATTTCATCTAAATATTAGCGATAAGATTGTCTACTCAAACCATAAAAATGCGTTGTTAATTTTAGTATTCATAATTCAATATGAGTTCCGGCGAAAATACCGACAAAGAAATAGTGTTAATACGTGTTAGTTATAGTTTTTGGTAGCGTACTTATAATGTCTATAGAAATAAATTAATCATTTTTTTTTTCATTTCGTGTGAGAAAAGCACTATACATACCTCGGCGAGAAATGGGGTTGCCAGCATACCTATCCGTCTATATGTATTCGGCCGGCAACCCCTCACTTCCCGGCCTCTGTAGTAATGTACTATTGTGATATTACAATAAATGATGGAGTATTGAGTATTAAGCTATCCTTGCATATTGTAGACAGCAGTCTCTGTCCAAGAGTTCGGAGGGTGGAGCACTACTATAATCCATATATTGCGAAGCCCCCCACACGAAAAAAGAAACACAATAACGCCTTTACTTGTGAAAGCCTTGCAAGTAATGAAATAGAAAGCACCTTAAACACTCAGACGATGAAAAAAAAGATAGAGTAAGTGTTGCCATCTGAAAGAAAAGCTCCTGTAATTTGGGTAATTTGTTAAAAGTTCTCTATCTTGTCTATGGTTTCTTCCTAACAGGTTAAACTAGTGCGGTGCAACACTCCGCGATTAGTTTGCGGATGGATGGACGGTTGTTTAAAGAGAGTGTCTGAAACTATGCAAGAGTCTTACAAATTAGTCTGAAATTTATTTCTGTTATTTTTTAGTAATTGTGTTTTATAATTATTTAATCTCACTTAAATCTTGAAATAATGTAATTTAATTATTATGAATTTTGTAATGATTTGGGTATAATCCAGTAATGTTCCGATCATTTTGTTTTGTAAATAAAAGAGCAAAAAATTAAATAAACAAAGAATATTTTTTTTTAACCCTTCACGTGCTTAAAACATAAACCATTGACAAACTTTATACTAGGTAGGTACAGAGATAGCAAATCCAAGAGGGTAGTCTAGATTTCACTGACGACGACTTTATGTAAGGTCCGTAATCGTTTGGGGTAATTAGAAATCTTACTCTGGTGACACGCATGCTTTGTCACTTTGATAGACTGTTGAGGTTTTGAGTGTTTATTAAAAATGTTTTTAAGATGTTATTTTGATACTTACGAGTGAAATGTTACTCCGACCAACTTTTTGGTTGACGCACTGTGTTTTGTACACAAAGAGATATTTTTTTCTTCAGGAATTAACCATGTCAACCAAAGAGTATGTAATCACTACGTTTTAAGAGACGGGAGTGCCATACAAAAAGCGTGAACTCGCATTAGTATGAAACGGGGGCGAAACATACTGCCAATATGAAGCCGCAAACAATATCAGTGTCAGTGTCAACTCATGACATAATGCCAACATTAAGAACAAAATAGGGATGTCACATGTTACGCAAATTATCGAATTATCGATATCGATATCGGTATTTAAAAAAAATTGTTCAGGCGGGGTTCGCATTCGCATCCGCGTCTCCAACGGCTTTCCGGTAATTTAAATCATTAAATATTTCGCCTCAATGTAAACATTTGGTTTACTTTAGGTTACTGACTTCATAAAAAAAACAAAAGTGTGCAAATAATTTTATTTCGTTCAAACTTTGCTTGGTTTGCTGATAAACATAGACGAAAAAAGCCGTTTCATCACTCCAGTCTGTGCTCCAGGTTGGAAGTTCTGCAACACAAATAATGCAGGGTAAACAGAAAATTACAGAGTAAAAATGAATCTGTTTGTCTAGATGAAACCGTACCATTCATAGTCCATTGAAGATTTTTCGTAAAATATTTCTGTGACCATAATCTAACTCAAACTGGCATAAAAAGTAGTGGCTTTTGCTTGAAGAAAGATATTCCGTATTTACCCAGGTATTTTTCACTTCAAATGAAAATTATCGATAAAACTTACATACAGCACTATTGTTTACATACGTATAAGGGTATGTATTATTTTACCCGAAATACCAAGTTTTCAATGAAACTTACGATTAACATGGTTATAACACGCAGTAATTAATTATATTTTTTACTTACCGATCTTCGTCCGGTAGAAATCTTGCCATGAATAGTCTTTTTTTGACCGTCCATTCGACACGTTTTCATTCTGCATATTTCGCACTTTTTCCTTTTCAATCCACTCATTTTTGCAATTGTGATTGTCTTGTGTACCTTCTAGACGACCACTACACCCAAAGAATGCAAATTATTAGATTATTTGTGAAATTTGAATTATTTGAAAAGTTCGCAGAACCTTGACAAAACCAGACAACACAACAAAAGAGAAACGTCAACTAATATGGCATGGCGGACAAAAATGGCGGCTGAAGTACAACCCGCCTAAATTCGATTGTCGCCAATTATCTAATGCTTTGTAAGTTTCAACGTTCTTTCAAACTTAGATAGGTAAAAATTCACCCCCGTTTCATATAGCCGTTGTCGTTCGTTTTTTACCTAGAGAGTTGCGCGAGGCTGATGTCAACGTTGGCGTGGTTTTGATTGTATTTGTGTGTGTGTGTGAGCCGTGTAAGTACTAACTTGGCGTGGTTTTAAACGGCTTCGTTAGATTGTTCGTGCTGTCATGTCTATTTTTTTCTTGGTCTGAGCTTAAACAGAAATAATACAGTATGTTTTATGAAACTTGAAGAGATGTTGACAAAAGACAACGAGGGCTTATCCTCGGGAATAAAACAATAAAACTTAGCATCATTTAGAATTGCCAAAGATTGCTTTGAAGCCGCCTGGGAAATAATACAAATGGGGGCTTGAGGGGCGGAGGCCCCCGCACTAAAAAGACAGCAACATAGAACGAAAAAATACAGTATGAATCGTAGATGTCACACGAGCTATAAACAAAATAAATATAAATACCGGGATTTCCCGGGGCATACGAGATTAAGTAATTCAGTCCTGACTGACTTTGCAATTCTGCCGTGCTAAGTTTGACGACGCGGTTGGCTCAGTTTGTAAGCACCTGCCTACTGAGTCGGCGGTCCTGGGTTCGAATCCCGGCCAGGGTAAATATTTGTGTGATGAACTCGAATATTTCTGCTTGAGTCATGGTTGTTCTACATATGTATTTAAGTATATATTTATCTATATAAGTATGTATATCGTCGTCTAGTACCCATTCATAATCATAACACAAGCTTTCGAGAGCTTAATTTGGGACTAGATCGAATTGTGAGGTTGTCTGATATTTATTTATTATTAGGGCAAATTTTTATTTTGTTGTAGATTTCTTTTTTTTCTGAGATTTCAATAAAATTTGGTGAGTTTGTAAAGTTGCTTCTTCTGACCATGGTAAGCCCAATTTCACGATATGTCCTATACATTTTTCTTCTAGTCTGCTTTCAAATTACTTTTCAACTCTAGGGTCGCAATGTGTCACTTTCAATCCGCTATTGAGATGGACTATAACCAACTTTGAGAATATGATGGTGTAATTTATTAATGGTGAAAATTACAAAGATAAAACATAAGAAAACGTAGCCAGCTGAGCAGAAACAGCCTTATACTTAAATGTCTGAAACGTTGGGAAAAAAACGACAAAAAGTCCAAGAAATGACGTTACGAACGAAATCAGATTGAATAATCGGCGATAGGGGGCCATCCATAAATTACGTCATACGTTAAGGGGGAGGGAGGGGGTCGACGAAGTGTGGCATTGTGTGACAAGGGGGTGGGAGGGGTCCTAAATTCCGTGACATCACATTTCAAAATCTATTATAATCTAAGTGTTAAAATACGAACTTTATACTATTACTTTATGAAACGAGAAACAAGAACGTAGTGGCTGCTGTGCCAGTTATAAATAACTAGCTTTTGCCCGCGACTACGTCCGCGTGGAACTTGGAAGTATGGAGGCAACATCGTACAACACGATAGATATCCACCTGGTCACCTTAATTAATAAAAGGGATTATTAAAGGCGCCTAAGCAAATGTAAGAGCAATATTGTGCTTTTGGTCTAATCATTACATTTCCTACAGGGCCATCAATGTCATCATGAATTACTTACTCATTTTTCAATCTTTTTAGGGATAATTTCCAGGATAAAAACTATCCTGTGTCCTTCCTCGGATCTTAAACTATCTCCATGCCAAATTTCATCAAAATCGATTCAGCGGTTTAAGCGTGAACAGGTAACAGACAGACAGACACACTTTCGCATTTATAATAATAGAAAGTATGGGTTTATGGGAGTGGTTTCAAAGTCCATGGTCTCAAGATTATTAAGTTTGTATCTTTAATTAATATAATTCTATTAATATTTTTTGTTTTGTTAATTTCTTTAATTAATATAGTCATTCGTTATTTTTTTTTTCGTTCATCTCTTTAATTAACATAGTCAATCGTTTTTTGTTTTGTTTATTTCTTTAATTAACATTGTACTTTTAGTGTACTTGATTCACCTGGGTGAATCAAGCTAAGCTTACCTAGATTGTAACATGTAATAAATATTCTTTGAACTGCGAATGTAATTTCAATTTAATAATGTTTATTGTATCTTAAAATGTGTAATTTAAAAAAATATTGAATTATTCTAATAGCATGTTAACTTAAGTGATTCAATGTATAAATATTTCTACGCCGTTTTCGGCAGGATATGCTGAGCTTAACTAATTGTAACAACAACTTTATTGTACCATATTCGAAGAAATAAACGTATTCTTATTCTTATTCTTCTTAAGTGTTTCAAGTATATTACATGGTCTCACCGCTGTCATTAACTCATTACATCTTCAACCGCGGTGACGATTGCTTGTTCATGTGTACCGACGTAAACATATCAATATACATATAGTAAACAGTACAAAGTTGACAAATAAACGAAGTTGTAGCATTATCTAAATAATGGGTATGTTGTTTGTTTATGTAGAAACAGAGCTTTTTTGATTTATACTGTTCGTTTCATATTGAGTTGTCGTAAGTACCTACTTAGTTTTATAGATTGTACATTTTTAAATAAAATAATGGCATGATACCTACCTAACTGGATTATTTTTTCTGATAATTTTATAAAAAACATTACAAACTTTATAATTTTTTAGAAAATGATGATACTTAGTAATGGTGACTTTAATATGTGTTATTCGTAAAATCACAGTATTTTTTTTGTTTTAATTGATGCAGATTTAATCTACATATATTTCGAAATCAGACATTACGCTTTGCATGAATGTTACATACCTACTCCTTAAGTAGCTAAAGGCAAGGTGGCACGGTAAATTGCTAGACCGCTTGGCGGTCAATAGGTTAAGGCTTCTTCATAGAGGTACCAAGGGAATCAGGGATATTCTACTAGCAACACAGAAACGGATTGCCGGAACCAACTAACCAATCATAGCGTGATGAGGTCACAAGTCTGCCTAGCTATACCTTGTTTTTAGGGTTCCGTACCCAAAGGGTAAAAAACCGGCCAAGTGCGAGTCGGACTCGCGCACCGAGGGTTCCGTACAAACACTTTCCATCCCTTAGTGGTTAAGTTTAGTTTGTTTGGTTGTTTTTGAGTTTCAGTTCTAAGTATGGCGAGCCCCCAAATTTTTTTTTTTTTTTTTTTTGCATCAAAATCTTAATGCGGTTCACAGAATACATCTACCTACCAAGTTTCAACAGTATAGCTCTTATAGTTTCGGAAAAAATGGCTGTGACATACGGACGGACAGACAGACGGACAGACAGACATGACGAATCTATAAGGGTTCCGTTTTTTGCCATTTGGCTACGGAACCCTAAAAACGGGACCCTATTACTGAGACTTCGCTGTCCGTCCGTCTGTCACCAGGCTGTATCTCAACAACGGTGATAGCTAGACAGTTGAAATTTTCACAGATGATGTATTTCTATTGCCGCTATAACAACAAATACTAAAAATAAAATAAAATAAATATTTAAGGGGGGCTCCCATACAACAAACTTGTTATAGATTATATATATGTATAGGTACGGAACCCTTCATGCGCGAGCCGGGCTCGCACTTGCTAATTTTTTTTTATACTATGTTTTATTGGCTAAAATAAAATTCGTCCAGCTGTTTCGGAGTGATTAGAGGACAATGTAAATAACGACCAAATAGCGCCAGGCTGACATGGCGCCGCGCGCCGATACAAGACAAATGACGATTTTTCCTGAAATCATGACCCCTCTTCATAGACAAAATATTTTCAATGGAAATCTAGAATTTTATAATAGTATAGATAGAATATATCTGTCAACATATGGCATTATCTTGATTACCTCCCGTTATCGCTAGCGAGCATCGTCGAAGACCACTCGTTCAACCGGTTGAGTGAACTTGAACCTACCGAGTTACTTAACACGTTCAATGCGAAGCTTCATTTTGTGAACTCGCTCTCAGTGCGTTACAACCCATGAGAGTCATGTATTGAACTTTCTGGCTGTGCGGTACAAGTCAATTACAGCCTGTCAGAAGGGTTCTATATATTACCTAAAATGTCTTTACTAAATACATATATAAGAAATTTAAATATAACAATGTTTAGTCTAATAATGAGTCTAGCTTATACTGCCTTCGCCGAAGTTGATGACTGTTCGTTGAGATTTTATAGACGAATTAATTAACAGGTCAAAATTGACTTGTAACGCACAGCCAGGACTGGCACAGATAAAAATGTCGATGATTTAGTAGTGATGGGAAAGATAAACCAAATAGATATATCGAAACAATGTATTACTTTTTTTACATTTTGTTACATGTGCAACCAGATGATGGGCTCATGTAAATACGTCATTTTTGTGATGCGTTTGCGGGTATTTCAATTTCGTTCTCCGTACTTACATGAACCGCCGACGATGGTTGACTGCCACTCGGAGACGTGGAGGTTCTAACCGAATCATGTTCCAATATGCGAACTTTGTCTTAGTTCCAGCTTCTTAAAAAATTGGTCCAACATTCTATACGAGACCGCATTTTAGACGCATTCATGTTTACGTATAAACAGAAACAAACGTGCGTACTAATAGCAGGGTAACAACACTAATACACTCTGCACTTACGTGCAGTGCTGTACAAGGCGCTACACAACAGGTCATATATACCCTGTTCCGCACTGAATAACAAAAGTTTTAATCTGGTGCGAACAGGTCATATGTGACCTGTTAATTAATTTATATGTTGTCGGGTAGATTGTAAAATGACGAATCTAAATGTGTACTTGACTATATATAAAAAAATATATATCACAACTTTATGGCCTTCGCACCAGTGCAAAGTCGCGTATTTCGTACGATAAATAAATAACCAGGCGAAAGTTCAGAACAGGGTCAAAATGACCTGTTTCGCAGTGAACGTGTTAATTGCCAAGCTGCAGCAAGTTCATGAACACGTCCCTATCTAGATCTTAGCAAAAAGCAAGGTAAGTAATAATAGCCAAAGAAGTTACGTTTAAATCCGTTGGAGTTGTACCGTTTTACAATGCGTCATCGAGTAAACATTAACATCCTATTAGTTTTTGAAATTTACTCAAACATTAGCTAAACATTAAAAAACTGCGAACGCCGGTCAATCAACGCCCTAACCATTTAAACTAAATTAAATTCATTCATTTCAAGTATCATAAGATATGACTCATAAAATAATTATATCATATAATTGATAAATAGTTTAATATGATGTCAATACTGGCGATTAAAGATTTTTAGATAAATTTTACATTTATGAACAATGTATAGCGTACCAAGCGTCGGTCCGGCCCAGGGATAGGGGCACTACGAACCGCTTTCATATACTCGTAGTAGAGTTGCTAAGCCGCGAAATTGTGTACATCACATCGGGATACAACCACGAAATTTCTACCACAGATAGAGTATTCTGCGGTGATTATTTTCAGATGTGGAGGGAAGTCAGATTCGTCCCCTGTGCGGCGGGAAAGCGGGGTAAATAGGACAAAGGAGTCCTCTTTTTCTTTTTATATTACTGATCAGATAACGCTACTAGGACTTGTGTGGTGTCGTTTTCGTGTAAAACAGATATCAGCAATAAATTTTTCATGTTATTTATTCATAGTACCATAAAAATCACAACAAGTTTTTTTTATTCAGGGAGATAAATTAGTTATATTTCCTGAATATTTACAACTAACAAAAATATAGGAAAATAGAAAATTTAATCTAGTTTCTAAAAATATATACATATTGGGCACTCTTCATACTGACCAGCAAAAAAACCAGCAATAAAGCAAGAAAAGAGGGATACTTACTTGGCAGTATTCACTCCGCTCTCCCGCCTCACAGGGGACGAATCTGACTTCCCTCCACATCTGAAAATAATCACCGTGGAACACTCTATCTGTGGTAGAAATTTCATGCTTGTAACCCGATGCGCACAATTATGTTAGAAAACAGCGGACTAACAACTCTACTAATATGGCAATTGGCAATAATGTGCATTGCATACGAGAATTACGAGATATTTGTATTATTAAACGTCAGTCAAGGATTTGTCACTAGGTATCAAAACTTCGTGTTGCCAACGTAATAAAGAGCAGAATTCACACAATTTGCAATAAAAAGGAAATCTTATTCAACTAAAGCATTGCTGCCAACTTAAAAAAAGTTTTATATTTTATTTATTATATACTAGCTGTGCCCCGCGGTGTTACCCGCTCATCCCACGGGAACACTAAATTTATTCGGGATGAAAAGTATCCTATGTCCTTCCCCGGGACTTAAACTATCTATATACCAAATTTCATCTAAATCGGTTCAGCGGTTTTAGCGTGAAGAGGTAACAGACAGGCAGACAGACAGACAGACAGACACACTTTCGCATTTATAATATTAGTATGGATATTTATATTAAGTATGGGGTATACCGGGTGGAATTTTTTATGGGAGCTGGAGGGGAACTACCTTAAATCCTTTAGTTAGCTCATTTTACTGGAAGGAAACATTCCTTTATTTTTAAAAAGAAACAAAATTGCATTCAAAGATTTTCCAAAATTTGCTTGCCTCAACCGGGAATCGAACCAACTAAAAATTAAAAAATAAATCCTCGATATTTTATTCCACGAATCAGTAGGATTATTGTTCTGGATAAAATTTATCCAGTAAACTTACCCCTACACTCATCTGTTGTACGAGATGCCATGAAATTTAATACTTATTATAAGTTCTTTATTTAGGTATAAATTTATATTCATGATAGAGGGACGATATTAAAAAAAAGTTTAACAGAGTTTTTTTTTGTTGGTTCCGATCGGGAACACGTTATTATTTTCTTTGTTGTTTATTTGCATTTTATTTATTAAATATCGAGTCGTAGAAAAAGTATTGTATGCAACGTTGTATAAGTAGGTAAAAAAACGCTCGTGGCATCTTATCTTACCCATGCCGCTCGCGTTTTTTGACGCCTCTTATACAACTGTTGCATAAAATACTAGGTATTTACGTTTTATTCCGAACGCGGCTTACAGTGGGGCTCAGCTAGATCTAAATCACAATGTGCCCCGAGTCAACTTCACGCCGATGACACTCATATCGCATGGATTGATTCGGAAGTGGAGCGGAAGTGTCAAGCCCCCCCGTTAGACGTAGCAAAGCCTTCGATAAAGTTTGGCATAACGGTCTAGTATACAGACAGACTCGTACTCATAATACAGGATTTCCTAAGGGATCGAAGCTTCCGCTACCGCATTGAGGGAACGTACTCGGACCCTCACCCCATCCGCGCTGGCGTCCCGCAAGGCTCAGTGCGGTCCCCCACTCTCTATGGTTCTTATCACATAAGAACCATATCATATAATGTAATAGACGGACAAATGTACGAACTACTATCATGTTACAGCGATGCACTTGCTGCTGTTGGCGGTGGCCCTAGCGCAGGCGCAGAGTGACGAGTCGGCCCTGCTCTTCGGTACCCCACCGCCCAAGGCCAACGACCATGGGACCCTCAAGCCTGAAGATGTAAATCTAAAAACCACTATTTAATCATTATAAAAACGGTTTAAGCTCACGTAAAAATTGTCAGGAACGGCCCAACATGTTTCGAACTCATTTGGAGGTCTTCATCAGGGGTAGCTGCGCGCCGTGCTGCTACGCGACTCGCGGCCCACTGCACTATTTATCGCTCTCCTCGCCGCCCTCAGCGCACGCGCAGATAGCGCGGAGGGAGGAGGGTAGGGCTCTTGCACTGTCACAACTATTAGACTGACTGAACGCGAGATATTTTTTATAAAAACTAAAAACCACTCCTAAGAGTGCGTCACCACTAAAGAATCGACCAATCATCTGAGTTGAAATCTGTATCTCAGGTCCGCTTCTGTGATTGGTCGATTCCGCGCGTCTTCGCTCCGCTTCAGTGGAGACGCACCCTTACTTTGCGAATACACGGATAATAAGAAATAAAAATATGTCGTGCTTCTCATTCCACCATTTTCATTCCGGTGTAGAGAATGACTTTAAACCCCACCATAACACCGCACGCACGCACGCACGCACGCACGCACGCACGCACGCACGCACGCACGCACGCACGCACGCACGCACGCACGCACGCACGCACGCACGCACGCACGCACGCACGCACGCACGCACGCACGCACGCACGCACGCACGCACGCACGCACGCACGCACGCACGCACGCACGCACGCACGCACGCACGCACACAAACACACACACACACACACACACACACACACACACACACACACACACACACACACACACACACACACACACACACACACACACACACACACACACACACACACACACACACACACACACACACACACACATTTGTGTGATGACTACCTCTTAGAGATGGACGCCAACAACGGTACTGTCATCGGCTGGGGCTCCTTAGACATCAAGTGAGCCTTAGATCCATCTTTCATTTAGAGATACTCTAATGACACTGCCAACTCAAAATTTTGGTTTCCGTCATCGTGTGTTCTATGTGGACTATTGATGACTCAAACTATGTCAAGATTTCCGTCCCAAGAGCCACTTCGCTCGGTCCTGGCTCTGTAAACGTAGATTCCCATCCTATATATCTTTCCAGTCTTTCCACCCTGCATACCTGCATTCACAATGGCATTGTGTCTAATACAATACAATCCTATCTGCTTTTGTTCTCCTAACCGCCAACCAGGGGGGGTATTCGACCAATTTTAGAGATATAATGGAAATCTCTCCTTTTCATCGCCATCCGTCACTATCCGTCACTTAAGATGATAACAAGCGCACACTTTAAATTGACCGCATAATACGTGAAATTAGTCCGTTACGTTGAGACATATCTCATCTCAATTTTGGAAATACGAAGGCGATAATGATTGTCAAAAATGTTATTCATGTATATAAATTTCTGTTTTGAACGAAACGTAACGGACTAATTTCACGTATTACGCGGTCAATTTAAAGTGTGCGCTTGTTATTTATGCCGTCACATACAGAGGAAACGAAAATTTTGCGCGTCCGAATTGACGAAGTTGCGATGTTCTAGCGATATCGCCACTTGTCAAGTAGGCACAAGTCAAAAGTGACGGATGGCGATGAAAAGGAGAGATCTCCATTATATCTCTAAAATTGGTCGAATACCCCCCCAGTTTCTTACAAAAAAGTGTTAGAACTACATTGCGTGTATATTGAATTTTCAACCTTATTCCTTGTTGAATAGGTTTGAAATGGTTGATGATAAGAGTTCATAGTCCTTTTTCTGGAGAAACGTACTTGTTGAGAGTCGGGAGGTCGTAAAATTCCAAAAAATAAAGTTATGATCACCATTATTCTGTTAGTGTATTTTGTAGTATAATGTCCATGGAAATAGAGTCAATAATCTATATTAACCTTCCAAGGTGGTTACAATTTGCTTTTACTACGAGCTCGTTATCTTAATTTGTGGTTAACCACTCAATGGTATTCAGTTCTTAAGAGGATGAGCTTAGTTTAAAAAAATGTACTATACGTAGCCCTCCAACTGTAAAAAATGTAAAAAAAATTATGCATAAAATATACTTACTGTTTTGCAAAACAGCTGATATTCGTAAGTGCATTGTAATTATGCCTAAATTGAAGAATAAACTACTTTGACTTTGACTTAGGTGATTGGTCTATTCCGCATGTCTCCACTCCGTTTCAGTGGAGACGCACCCTAAGACTAACAGTGCCATGACATTGTCCTCAGGGTCACGAGGCCCAGTTCGGCGAGTTCCCGTGGGTGGTCGCGCTGATTGGCCCCGGGGGCTACGTGGGCGTGGGCTCCCTCATCCACCCACAAGTAATCGTCACTGGCGCTCACGTCGTCTACCAGTAAGTTGCACAACAGATTCCCCTGCAGTGCCACTGCTGAGCTTCGCGAGGTGGAAAAATGAGGACGGCCGGTGCCGCCGCTGGAGCGGGGCTCGCGGCCAGGCCCGGCCTTAGAGAGCCTAGGCTCCTGCACTGTCTTGGCATTTGAGGCCCTCTCCGCTATCTCAAAACAGTTTTCAGCAAATTAAATAGTAGTAGGTAGTAGTATTTTATTTTATTTTTGGCTCGAAGTGTATCCGCAAGGACCCCTTCCTAATAAGATAAGATATATAAGTATTTTATAGTGATAAATAAGGAAAACATAAGTATGGCGGGAGTTCTACTTCTGGGACTGGGGCTCCCAAGACTGACTGGGCCCCTAGGCCCGGGCTTTATGAGCCTAGAGGTCAATACGGCACTGCTCGCAGCGCGAAGCAGATGACCGAAGCCATCCACAATTTGATGGCCCGCCGACCAGGCGCATTTTTGCGCGTCTGCGACCTCGATTCCGCAGTCAAGGGCCCTGGAGGCCTATATAGTGCCTCCGGCGAAGCCTAGATGGCTAGGGGCTTGTGCACAAATCACGTGAGTTTTTTTTAATTTAAATATGCTGATGTTCTCTTTTTGAAATTATTAGAGTTGAGTAGAGAGATGTCTTATGAATACCTATTAAAGTTCTGTAGCAGGTACCATAGGTAGAGTACAGAATTTTGGTATCGGATTAAAAAGTGCGTTATTGTGATTTTGTCTGTGAAATTATAATTGACAGATAAAAGTACACGAGTATAAAAAATAATGTTTTAAATTCTAGATAACTTTGTTAATTTGAGATTATGCGGCTTTCAGAATCCCCTCTCACCAGCTCCGCATCCGAGCAGGTGAGTGGGACACGCAGACGGCCAAGGAACGGCTTCCTCATCAAGAACGCAGCGTAGAAGAATATTAAATACATCCAGGTAACTTAAAATAGCGTTAATAATACAGTTTAAAGCTTATACAAGTACCTACAACGGCTTGGCGGGAAATTGTGTACATCAATGAAACTTTGTGTGTAACTTTATCCTGGCACACACCTGCCGGGTCCTGCCAAAATATAGGGGACCTACACCTTTCCACCTGGCGGAAACGCTGCAACACTTGCAATTTATGCTGAACGTCCTAGCTGAGTCTTCAAAACGCATTGGCCTCCGGATGAACTTGGACAAAACCAGGTTATGTTCAATGAACATGTTAGTCCGGAACCAATTGCGGTACAAGAGTACGTCTACCTTGGGCAAATATTGCAGTTGGGTAAAAACAACTTCGAGAGAGAGGCTAATAGAAGAATACAGCTGGGCTGGGCAGCATATGGCAAACTTCGTCGGGTCTTCACATCGCCAATTCCACAATGTCTGAAGACGAAAGTTTTCAACCAGTGCGTCCTACCCGTAATGACATACGGTGCCGAGACGTGGACACTCACGGTTGGGCTGGTCCACAAATTTAAAGTCGCTCAGAGAGCTATGGAAAGGGCAATGCTCGGAGTTTCTTTGAAGGATCGAATTCGGAACGAAGTGATTCGTCAGAGAACCAAAGTTACCGACATAGCTCACCGTATTAGCAATTTGAAGTGGCAGTGGGCTGGCCATATTAGCCGAAGAACCGATAACCGGTGGGGTAAACGTGTTCTTGAGTGGAGACCGCGGATTGGCAAGCGTAGTGTGGGACGCCCTCAGACTAGGTGGAGCGATGATCTGTGCAGGGTGGCTGGCAAAAGCTGGATGAGAGTAGCCGAGGATCGCTTACAATGGCGTGCAGTTGGAGAGGCCTATGTCCAGCAGTGGACAAGAATAGGCTGATGATGATGATGACACCTTTCCAGAGGGTATGGGCTGGGGGAAATTTAAATGAAATAAAATAGTCGAATGGGTCATTTCATTTGGCACGATTTGGCGAAACATTACTGATGGCACAGACAAGATCTTGTCTGTGCTGATGGGAAACAATTTTTCGCAGTTTTGATAGGATACCCAGTTTTCTGTCGACGCAGCGGGCTTATGATGGTTTGTTTTTACCGCGCGATATATAAGCGACAAAGCAAAGTTTTGACAAAATGCGAGTGTCAGTGACAGATACTTTGTCACTTATTTATCACGTGATAAACGCAACTATAGGCCCCCTGGGTGATCAAGAGGGTAAAGCAGCCTTTTTCAAGTGACTCGAAATATTCCAGAGTTCCAGAATAAGACCCTAACGAACAACATGGCGCTACTGCGTCTGTCGCAGCCGGTGGAGCTGGCTGAGCACATTGGGCTGCTGTGCTTGCCTGACCAGGATGAGAGCTTTGAGGCCAGCAGGAACTGCGTGGTGAACGGTTGGGGGAAGGATGTCTTCGGTAAGTTCTGGATTTTATGAGGCGTTCCAGGGTCAGCGGGGCTTCTAACCTCGTTAGGCGTGGCTTGGCCAGACCAACACGGGCGTTCTAAACCTATTGGACCACTGGACCTGATGCGAGAGCCATTGAATTTTACAACCAGTTACTTTTTGCATGCCTTAGGGTGGCGTAATAGGTAGGACGGTTCAGTGGTTCAATAGGTAGGACGCCCGTGCTACCGTTGGAGACGCAGGTTCGAACCCCGCCTGAACCATTAAATTTTCGCTTCATTTAAACATTAGCAATACGTTAGCAGACGTGACTGCTACTTCCTCTTCTTTTTCCTCGCCTGTTCCCGTTACGCGGGGTCGGCTTTCCAAATCTTGAGGCACCATTTGCTTCGATGATAGGTGTCTTCTGCAGCTAGGCCTAAATCCTTCATGTCTCTCTGGACATTCGTTATCCAGGTAGTTTGAGGCCTGCCTCTCCTTCTTTCCTTCCTAGACATGGAAAGGCACTTTCTCACTACATTGCTAGCAGGTCTGCGCATGACGTGTCATCACATGTGTGCACCTTGACCTGGATTCTTTGACTTTTTTATTAAAATGACCTCCTATATGATTGTTGCGGACTTTATCCTTCAAGGCAGCAGACGTTACTGCTTGAATAAAAATAATGACGATTAATGTACACTGAACCGCTTTCCATAGAATTTTCTTCTATTAACCAGGTCAAAATGGCCGCTACGCCGTGATCTTGAAGCTGGTAGAGCTGAACATGGTCCCCCACGCCCTTTGCAACACATTACTACAGCATACGCGCCTGGGACCGGGCTTCCGCCTGCGTGTGTGCAGGCGGTGAAGAGGGGAAGGACACTTGCAAGGTTAGTATCCGGTTTGAAGGACCGTTTTTAGGGATCACATTAGCAACCGCTATTAGGGGGCGTTTAGTGACCATAATTGGTTTTAGCGATCTTAATTAGTGGTCTCTGTATTATATAATTATTAACATTATTTTCTTTATCACATTCAATCATCATGTTATGGCTGACAGAGAGTGGCAAATACCAGAATAAAGGATTTTTATTTATGTTAATATTTATCTATATAATTATTTATTTATTTCTTTATTTACTTATTTATTTATTGAAAAACAGGTTACACAACATTACAGTTTACACCAATGCGTCATGAACCGAACAATGTTTATTTTGACGGCGAAACGGCGTGGCCCCGTTGTTCCGACATCTCGGGTGTTGGATTTGGTAGGTTGCCCCGGAACCGACGAATTACGACACCTTTCGGCCAGAAATCAGCACACGCGATGGTGTCCTGGAGCGGCCGCGGCACGCGCACTACAAATGAGCTGCACGTAGTGGCGCGAATGCAACTGGAACACCCTCAGCGAGTAGCCGGTTTTCTGGCGAACATACTGCGTCACTTCTTCAGCGGTGGCAGTGTGATGCAGGCGCAGTGTGGTGGAGACCCGCAGACCACAACCAACCGGTTCTGCAGTACCACACTGACTCTTGCGTGTCTTACGCTTCCTTGACACCGTTGTGAAACCCTCCTTGTCCACACTGGTGCGAGGGGTTTCCTCTTTTGGAGGATCCCGAACTATGTTCAGTCTCGGTATATTTTAGTACACAGTCCCAGTGATTTCCGGGCCTGCCGCAGTAGAATTCCCCAGGACTGCTAACCTAATTTATTTGTATATTTCTGCGAGAAGGGCGACGGTGGCGCCCCCCTGGCGTGCCCGACCGGTGACCGCTACAAGCTGACGGGGCTGGTGACGTGGGGCATCGGCTGCGGCGTCAAGGACGTCCCCGCAGTTTACGCCGCCGCCGCCAGGTTCCGCCACTGGGTCGACGACAAGATGACCGCCTGGGGCTTCGGCTCCTCCACGTATACTGCCTGATGACAATAATGTCGGAGATCCCGAAAGTAACGGGATTCAACCGTGCATTCTAAAAGGCGACCTTGTATGGACTTCTTTCGCATTAGCAACCAAGAAGCACTAAGAGCTATATTTAAAAAAAAATTGACAAAAAAATAAAATAAAATAAAAGCGTTGAATTTTATGCTGTATTTTATTTATATTTATTTTGTTTATATATATTAATATTACTCGTGTGACGTCTACGATTCATACTGTATTTTTTCGTTCTATGTTGCTGTCTTTTTAGAGCGGGGACTCCGCCCCCCAAGCCCCATTTTTATTATTTCCCAGGCGGCGTCATCTTTGGCAATTCTTAATAATGCTAAGTTTCATTGTTTCTTTCCCCCCTCGGTTTCTTTTGTGAATGTCTTTTCAAGTGACTTCAAATTTCACAAGACATACCTACTGTATTGTTTCTGTTTTAGGTGCCTCCTATTTTCCTTGCAAGTCTTTCGCAAGATGAAGCGTTATCCTGTATCTTTTTTCGTGCGGGGGGCTTCGCAATGTAATGGACTATAGTAGAGGTCCAACCCCCCCAAAGATAATTTAAGTTTGAGTAGCGGAGTGAGTGCCGGGCGTTATGGAATGATACCAAAACCACATTTTACTGATATCAAATTTATTTACTTCTAATATAAACACTCGCACGGTCACGTCCAGTTCGGTCAGTTGTAAAGAATGAGAGGACCCATATACAACTTGACAGTCTTAAATCTATATTACAGATACAGCAATTGAGACTTAACTTATGGTTGCTTAAGCCATTCACCACGAGCTTCCCATTTCATTGCTTGCAAGGTTTTCTCAAGTAAAAGAGTTATTATGTTTATTTATTTTTTTGTAAGGGGGCTTCGCAATATAATGGACTATGGGGAGCCCCGCTCCCCTAAATTTACATTCACTTACAAGGTTTTCGCAGCTTAAAGCGTTATTCTGTTTGTTTTTTTTTGTAAGAGGGCTTCGCAATATAATGGATTATAGTAGAGCCACGATCCCCTAACGTTTCATTTTATTACTTACAAGGTTTTCGCAAGTTAAGGCGTTATTTTGTTATTTTTTGTGAGGGGCCTTGCCATATGAAGCACTATGGTAGATCCCCAGTTTAAGCACTATGGTATAACTTTTACTGCTTACAAGGTTTTTGCAAGTTAAGGTGCTATTCTTTTTCTTTTTTTATACGGGGGACTAATGGGGACATTACACCTGTTATCTTTAGCAATTCTAAGATGCAAAAATTTATTGTTCCTTTTTTATGAGCCCGAGCCTCTTTTTATTAGCATTTTATAGTTTTTGCAGTTAAAGAACTAGATTGATTTAAATTCTGCTCATATTGCATCATTTGTTTGATCCACGATAAATATGGACTCACGGGTGTATAATACGCTCTGACTATAGGCCCAGTTGTTATACTCATCGCCACGCCAATAATTTTTCCGTTATACAAGAGAGGCCCTCCGGAGTCGCCCGGTCGAGCATTCTGCGTCCTCCTAGAACATTTCGGCACAATGCAAACCGCTGGTCCATATTTAAATTGATTTTTATCGCAGGTGATCACCAACCCCTCGCCTACTTGGAGAGGAATTGCCCGTTGTTTCAGATGTCGATTTAGACTCGGATCAATGTTTTCGCTTGTCAATCCGAACCCCGCGTATTTGACCGATAGACCAAATAGAGTCTTGTAATCTAATGCCGACAGTTTACCTTGATCTTTGGGTATTTTTTCAGTGAAAATAAGTGCTATGTCGTTGGAAGCAAAACCCAGATTAGCATTAGGCACGTAGTTAGGATGAACGATTATTATAATTGGTTTCGAGTATGCATTAGACATCGGTTCAGTAAAATTCTGGTATTTAATAACGAATGGCGGCAGTCGTGGTGATAAGCCAATGCAGTGGCCCGCAGTGAGCACCCAGCGTGCAGCAAAAAGACTTCCCGAACACACCCTGAGGAATGGTTGCTGCTCCATTTGCAGCAGAACGGCAAATGGGAACTCGTTCTGCAAATCCATCTCTCCCTGGTACACGCGGAGTCCATTTTGTGCGGCGTCGTTGACACTCACCAACAAGAAGAGAAGTTCTAAAATCATCTAAAAACAATAAGGCTGTTTGAATCATTCGTTCGGCCTCGTAAAATTTTACACCTATTTAATTACACACCTACTTAATTAAAAACTTAAAACACTCACTCACAAGTATCTGGGCATCGTGAGACCCTCTTTCAATATAGTATAGTGATATAGCAAATGCTATTAAAAGAGGCCTTGTTCCTTTTAAAATGCTGATTGTTTTAGACATTTTTCTCTATGATCAAACATGTACCATATTATTGATATTACTACCTAGAACAGGACTATTGGGATTTATTCGTATAAGTATATTTGAAACCTACAGTTTCAATTTTTCATTGCTAATTTTTGTTTCAAAAACTACCTACTCGAAATTGACAAAATTTACGCGGAAAATTAGTTTTTTCAACTTTTTTTCGACTGCACGAACGCATTAAATAGCTATGTTACTAGAACTCGGGAAACACTTCAAAAAGTTGGTTGAAATTATCAATTTATCATGATATGCAAAAAATAAGTATTAAAAGGAATAAGGCCTCTTCAAACTGAATATAACAACAAAATTTGGAATTCCTAGCTTCAATATTGGCTGAAATCCAGTCACTTGTTCCACTAAAAGCTGAATATAATGGAAACGAGAGTTCCGATTTTCATGAAACAAAGCTAAGAACCATCTCGACAACAAGGTTTTCGATTAAAAATTCCGCACTCAAATCGGTCCTCCCATACAGGCGCTACAATACCACAGACAGACACACAGATACACAAGTAAATGGATATTCACAGTCAAATCAGATGGTCGATACAAAGCAAGATTAGTTGCAAGAGGTTTCCAACAAAAATATAAAATAGACTATGAT